>OY725321.1:39183774-40383774 GCA_963242795.1 Inga leiocalycina | reverse complement strand
GTTGAGTATGAGAAAATGGGAAAGCAAAAGAGGGAAGAAAAGTTGCAGCAGCAGGAGGGTGCTGAGTTGAGCTTTTTCAATAAACTTGGGCACGTAGAGAAAGTTGAGATCTTGAAGGGCATTGAGGAAATGAAGGATGGGCTTCGTGCTTTTCTGGTACAATATTTATGGATAAATGTTTTTATTTTGTGCTTCTACCATTCGTTCAGAATGATGTAGGTGGGAGAAGTGTGCATGGCCTTGTTTTATTAACCTTATATCTTATATATCTTGACAGGACTCTGCAGATTCGTCAAAGCCAATCACTGCTGATGATATTCACCAGTTTTTCGATGACATAAAGAACAAGCGTCGTCGTGTACAGTGAGTTCTAGCAAGTTCGTATCGTCTTTGCATCTTAAGACGTGCTTGTCCAAATTTTCAGACTTGAACTTGGAGTTGGTTTGTATTATCTGGAGTTTACTAGGCCTGTATGACACATAACTGTATTTACTTTCCTGTAAGTTAAATTGGGCTTTACCATATTCTGCTTCTGCATATATTTAGTAATGAATGCAGAGTTTTCAATCGGATGAAAGAAGCTAATCCTTCGGTCCTTAATACAAGATATAAGATATATATAGGAAATTAATTTTGATCCTAAATACAAGACATAATTTTCATATTTGTTAATTTTTTTTCCTAATTTTTATCTTCATTGATACACCTTCAACAATAATTAAGAAGGAGAAGGAACGTTGGAATTAAGGAAGATAATTAGAATATTTTAGAAAATACATGTGATATTAAATAACTCAATTAGCTTCCTTAATTCAATTAAGTTAGATAAATGTCTTATATTAAAGACTGGAGGGACTATCACTGACCCCTCCTATTCATATTATGGAACACCTTTTAGGTTCTATTTGGTGGGAGTCTTGTGTAATATACCGCCCTTTTTTTCTTACTATTTCTAATATTAAATATAATACTTAGTTGATTTTTTTTTTTTGAGAGATTAAAGAATCTAACTAAATTACTTCAAAATATTTTTATTTTTATTTTTTTTCTAGACTAACTTATTAACTTATAAGCCAACGTATAATCTAATGATATACTTAAGTAATTTATTTATCTTTCTTAATCTCTTTAAAAAAAATGTCAACTGAATTTTATATTTAAAATCGGTGATATTATAGAACACCTAGAAAAGATGTTCTTGATCTTTTTTATAAAGCATTTGTTAGATCCAAAAAGTATTAAATATTTTTTTTCATGTATGTCTATACTTAATAAGAGTAGTAAGACTAAAAATAATGATAGGTTGGAGTTTAGTATAGTTAATAATAAGAAATCACAAATTTAATGCATTTAATTCTTATTATTGATCCATGCAAATTAGTTTAAGCGTCTCCCCTTATTCTTTCCTAGCGTCAGGGTTTGGTTCTCGAGAGAGGCGTCATCCGCGCCATCCCCTTCTCACGCTAGGGATTTTTTCCAACTTGAGCCACGAAGTTCCCCTTATTCTTAATTTCTATGGGATTAATGATTGAACGACTTATTCGCTTCCGCATTTCTGACTCATCAGTGTGATGAGAAAAAAATTCCCCATCATCAAAATGACGCAGTTTTATTAAAGGGAGAGCTCTGAGCCGTTAATATAAAAATAATCAGGGTTATCTATGATATATCTAGTATCTTAAAATATTTTTTAAGTCTCTGTTCTCATCCTAAAATAATTTTTACTACTTTTAACCCCTTAAAATATTTTTTCAGTTGTACCCAGTGTGTTAGCAGACTGACTACAATTTTACCCTTAATGTATTTTTTCAGCTTCAAAAATTACTTTAAAATATTATTTTGGTTCTTTTAACCTTTTAAAATACTTTTTCAGTTATGCCTAGTGTTTTAGGATATTGACTACAATTTTACCGTTAATGTATTTTTCTTAGTAGTAACGAGCACCCAAAACATAGGATACTAATTTATTGATTTCCACCTACTCTAAAATATTTTTTAGTAGCATATAATAGTTTCACGTAATTTTTGGAGCTGAAAAAATACATTAAGGGTAAAATTGCAGTCAGTCTGCTAACACACTGGGTACAACTGAAAAAATATTTTAAGGGGTTAAAAATAGTAAAAATTATTTTAGGATGAGAAGAGAGACTTAAAAAATATTTTAAGATACTAGATATGTCATAGACAACCCTAATTATTTTTATATCAACGGCTCAGATCTCTCCCTTTAGTAAAACTGCATCGTTTTGATGATGAGAAATTATTTTATCATCACACTGACAAGCCAGAAATGCGGACCCAAGTTATTCCATCTTCAAAAAATTATGCAAGCTACTACCTTCAGTATTAAATATATGACATAGTTTATAGTATAATTATACTTAAGAGCTTGTAATACGGGTTTAACCTATGGGTTGAACCCACCCAACCCAAAAAACTTAGTGAGTTGGGTTGTGAAAAGCAAGGACCATTTTAATGTGGGTCTTTTAGGCCTGAACTCATATAGACTTAACCTGTGCCGAGTTAGCCCGTTCTTGTTTTTTGTTTCTAAATAATCGTTAAATGTCGTGTCGTGTTATCTCTCAAAGCTTAGACCATATTCACTCATTAATATTGTTATTTTAATTAAAATATGAATTTTTTTCCAAAAAAAAATTGAGTTGATGTGGCAGCCAATAAGGATTAAAATAATACATTTTCTGTTATATTAGACTAACGGCGTTATTATTGAAAGATTAAAAATACACTTTTTAAACTTAAAGGATTAAAATGAACCTTGACACAAATATAAAGGATCAAATGTATATTTTAGCCTTAATTATTTTGTGGTTTAGGCTTGTAGAAAAGAAATTTGGTATATTGTTTAAAAATAAAAGTTTGAAAAACACAATATAAAAAAGTTTTAAAAAAAATAAGAAAAGAAAACCGGTTGGGCAGGCTAACATTTCAATCCAGAGATTATGGGTTGGGTTGATTAAATGTCAATCCATATTGATACGGGTCTTTTTGACCCAAACCTATATAATCTCAATTCGTGACGGGTCAGCCCAAACCCAATGGACTGACCCATATTACCAGCTCTAATTGTACTACATACTAGGTCTCACTTGTAGAATTGGAGGAATCCTTAATTACTTACTCCGTTCCTTTTTTTTTTTGTTGGCAAAAAAAAAATACTCCGCTCCTTTTTATAAGGTAAAATTATTGGGTATGCCCTCTTCCTTTTTATAAGATAGATTTAGGGGTTTTCTCCAAAATCTTTTTTTTTTTTTATAAACTCCTCATTTTACCCTCATTTAATTATAAAAATTATTCATACCCCTATTATATTTAATTATAATGTATGACTGAAGCATTAAATATAATATTTTCTCTCTTCCTTATAAACGAGGGCATTTTTTAAAAACAAAATTAATTTTATACATGTCTATTACTATTAACTAATTTCAACTAATTTTTCGAACATTATTAGCTTGATTCAATGCCAGTATGTATATTTCTAGGCTTGTATTACTCATTCTTCTGAGTAGTTTTAAAATGTGTTTTTCGTTGGCTTTTTTTTTTTCTTAATTTTCACTCTGAAATATTATCTTTCTTTTTTTTTCACTCTGAAATACTATCTGCAGTAAATATGTTGGAGATGGGTTTGGTTACCATCTTCTACTCTTGCCATTTTCTTTCCATTCTCTTCTCATCCACTACTTATCTCAACTTTTATATTATAATTTGAGTGATTTGAATTTAATATTTTATAAAAATATTAATAAAATATCAAATTATTTAAAAAATAAATAAATAAATTTCAAAACTGCTAAATTTTAGTTATATTGATTTAAAACTGCAATAAAAAATATTTTAAAAAATATTTTTATAAAAAATTAAATTTAAACCATTCAAATTTCAATCCAAAAATTGAGATCAGCAGTGAAAACAAAGAGGGGAACAGCAAATCCCGTTGGGATCAAACACAACGCCCAAGAGGCCGTTTGGAAAACTTGTGTAAAAGCCCAATTGATGGAAAAAAGAACTCTAGATAAATTCTAGATAAAGTCAACAAAAACATTAATTATTAATGGATTTTTTTGAAATTGATTTATTATAAATACGTTCCTTAAAAATTTGCGCCAAAATCACACAGTAGGGTAGATTGTAAAATTTCTTATTTTGAATCATAAACACAGGTATATTAATTAAAGGAAAGCATGAGTTTTTTTTTATCATGTAGAGATTTTCTAATCTTTCTTCAATATTCAAGAGGCATTTATATTTAGTGCCCTAAAATGTTTTGTGATGCACTCATAACCCTAAAGTATTTTTTTAGGTGCATCTATCACTCCAAAATACTTTTATGCAATTTTATATTTAATAATTTAGATAATTTAGGGTGCTGAATAATACATATGAAAAAATATTTTAGGATATTGGATGTATAAAAAAATAGTTTATAGTACTGGACACACATGAAAAATACTTCAGGATATTAGGTGCACAAGAAAAAATACATCAAAATGATGGATGCCTAGCAAAATATTTTGGGACATTGGATGCACTTGAAAAAATAATTCAGGTGCTGCATGCACCTGAATGCAATTAAAAATTCACAAGTTATTTGTATTATTAATAATTAATTTTCCTATTACAAAGAAAATTTTAAATGATCATTGGGAGATAGATGAGCAAATTTGTCTTGAAGTTTGATAACAATTTCACGTAGGTCGCTTTATAAACTACCAAATATACCCTTGTGTATTGGGAAAAAAGTATGGAAAATATCCAAAAGAAAAGAACTTTTATTAGCTACCCATAGTTTAATTTTTTTTTTATCACCTGTCCATGATTTAAATTAAAACCAAAAGAAACAGAGGAAAGGAGGAGGCGAAGAAATTACTACAACAACAACAATAACAACAACTGAATATTCTAATATATGTATAACATGCAAACAATTAGAGCCACTTGCATATACGCTCTTTATTCCCAACAACTCACTCGTACATTCAATACAAATGTAAAACACTACTATATCCAATAATTAAAACAAAGCTACAAGTTTTATTCATGGAAACAATATCCTTCCACCTAAAATCTAGAAGTTTTAGCTGTTGCCGGAGGTGAGAAGGGAATTAAAGAGATGGTATTGGTGGAAGAGGGGCATAATTTATATATTTATATATATCTATATATGTATGTATGTAGGTATGTATGAGTTTTAATCCTTCGAAGGAGGATATAGGGGTGGTGGGCCACAATTATTAGGTGGTGGATGGTGGTTCTCCGTCAATATATGGAGAAGGTACTGACGGAGACGGTGGAGTTTCCAAGGGAGTAAATGGTGGAGACTGGTCAGCATACCGAGGAGATGGTGGAGACTGGTCAGCATATGGAGGAGGTGACAATGACGGGTACGGTGGTGGAGACTCACCACCATATGGCGGACAGTTGCAAGAATAAGGAGGAGATGGTGTAGAAGATGGCGGATACGGAGGGGAAGATGACGGCGGATAGGGTAGGGGAGGCGGAGACTGCCGTGGATATGGTGGGGGTTGATAAGAATAAGGTGGAAGAGGTGGTGAGTTACACGATGGCGGAGGTGGCGGAGGCGGCGGAGGCGTGTTGCCACCGCACGCTGGAGGTTTGGATGCAAATGGAGGTGGCTCAGGGTAATAGGGGAGAAGAGGGTGTAAATGACGAGCAGAAACATTGAAAGAAACAAAGCACAGTGTAATTGCATGGAAGGCTAAAGGCCATGGCCATGATAATTTGGAACCTCTCTTCATCTCCTTCTCAAAGGTTTTAATAATGTTGGACTGTGGTGCTCTTGCCCAATGCTATGATCCCACTTCTCCTTATATAGCTCTATACACACAATTATGCTCCCTCGTATTCTTAATATAATATATATTTATCTAATTCGATTATATTAAAAAAAATTAATTGAGTTAGTTAATATGACATATATTTTCTAAAATATTTTAGTCGATCTTCTTTAATTCCCTCATTCCATTTTCTCCTTAATTATTATTGGGTGAATATCAATATGGGTAAATTAGGAAAAGATTGACAAATATGAAAACTATTTCTTATATTTAGAACCATGATTAACTCCTCAAATATATCTTATATTAAGGACCATAGGAAGTATTAGATAATGATGTGAATTCCCAGCCAAAAGATATGCTCAGATTTAGTACCCGATATATAGTACTTCGAATATGATTGTCTCTAATAGGAGGATAGTTGTGCTTATTAAAAAAAGAAAAAAGAAAAGAAAAGAAGACAATGTGTGAATTTATTAGCTCAGAACTACAAATAATTAAAACTTGGGATAGAAATTTGAAGTAAAAATGTTAATTAAGGACCTTGTACCTTGTAAGAAAATTAACATGTAGATGCTCCCTCTGTATAGGGCACTCACTTATAGATACTAAAGAGGTTAAGTCATTAACCTCGTATGAAAATAGAATAAAGTTTTTACTTTACCCATATTTAAATAAAATTTTTAAATTTTTATTACTTATTCTCCCTCATTGTTAATGACTTTAAATAGGAGTGACATTGAAAAATTTAATTAATACCCCATTAAATAACTTATAAAAAAGACCATTAATTAATACCCCCAAATTAAAAATGTCATATAATAAGGATTTGAGCGGCTATAATTTCAGTTGTAAATAAATTCTTAGTTTATAGTAATTCTTTTATATGATCCTTAATTCTCATTCTCCCAAATTTGTTGAATCGTTTGCCTAAAAATTCATTTTTTGGTGACTTGCATGTTTATAAAAATAACTAAGTCTGGGCAAAAAATAAAAATAAAAATGACTGACTATGAAACTACTGGACACAAGGATTCGATTGATCAGCTAGCACATATTATATTTGTTAGTTTTTCCTTTTGTGAAAATATTGTTTCGTTGTTCTTTTTCTTTTGTTTTAAGGAGACTAAAACAATGAGACTCTCTTGAAGACGTACATTCCTTTTATTTTGAAAATCATACAAACCTTTTCTAAAATAAAAATTATATTTAATGTGATCCTTTTTATTTTGAAAATTCCACTTTAATCCGCTCCTAATTTATGTGGCTTTCAATCATTTAATTTATTTTAATTTTTTGACAAAGAAATCTTTTGATAAATATATAAACTAAAATTCCACCATTATATATATATATATATATATATATAATGTAAATATATATAGTATACCTTTTATATACAAGGGCAAATACAAAGTTAAAAGGGAAAATCATGATGAGGTCCAAAAAAAAATGCAACCACTAAAAAGTTTAACAACAAGTGAACAGTATGTTCATGAAATGACAATATACTTATCTTATTCACTTGTGTTATTAAGATTTTCTTATGTTAATTACATCTCTCCTTAGTAACTTCCCCAAACTTGTATACTCACTGTACGCATTACCATAGTTATTACCCACCAACATTGATTATACTAAACATTTAGTATATCATAAATTTCCCACAAATAAAAAATCCTTATATAAAATCTCACAATATGCAATCACGTTGCACAGTGTTTTCGCTCTCAGTGACCTTGTCGACCACTATAAGGTCCTTAGCACGACACAATGGCTGCAACTCCTCGATACCAGATCTGCCCATCCCCTAGCTACCTCATCTGCGCCTCATTCGCTATCATGTTCTTTGGTTTCTTTGCTATCGATGAATATTACTCTTTCCGGTCCTAAATATAAAATATAGTTGACTTTTTTTATAGAGATTAAAGAAGCTAAATAAGTTATTTAATCATATTATATGTTGTGTATTCTTAAATTATATATCAGTTTATTAGTCAAATTAATTAGTTTGGAGAAAAAATAAAAATATAACTACTTTAAAGTAATTTAATTAGTTTTCTTAATCACTCCAAAAAAGTCAACTTTGTCTTATACTACCTCCGGTCCTAATTATAAGATAGAGTTGACTTTTTTTGGAGAGATTAAGAAAGCTAAATAAGTTATTTAATCATATCATTTGTTATGTGTCCTTAGATTATATATTAGTTTATTGGTTAAACTAATTAGTTTGGAGAAAAAAATATAAATATAAATACTCTAAAGTAATTTAATTAGTTTCATTAATTTCTCTAAAAAAGTCAACTTTATCTTATAATTAGGACTGGAGGGAGTATTTAGGACCAGAGGAAGTATTAAAGAATTTAGATATATTGATTTCCATAATGACGGACAAGTCATATGTTGTAGATTGTGAAACTTCTATGCTTCAAATTATTTAAGTATGACGAGAGGTAGTTTATGATCTTCCGCTGCTACTCATAAATTGAGAGATCTCTATATTTGCTTGGATTTAGCTTTGATAAGAAATGTCCTACGTGCACAGGGTACTCAGCATGTTAAATATCTTAAATTTCCAAATTTAAATAAACATTTTCAAAAAAGTCCTACGTATTATGGTATTCACACGACGCCATATATGAATGAATGCCGTAGTCCCTCGTAAACTTATTGCCCTCCAACATGCATGAAACATGTGAATGGAACTTGACACCTCATTGAAACATATCTAAATGAACGGTGAAAAAGTTGATTTTGTTGCCAGCAAATGAAACACGTAGGCAATCACACGCCTATAAAATTAATGCCTTGACTTAGTCAATCACACGTAGGGTTATGGGTTCATCATATAGTCATCATCCTAAGTCCCCTTACCCTCGAACACATGGCATATGAAACGAGTTTGACATATGACTTGCCACAAAGTTTACAAGTCACAATTAGTTTCAACTTATTTTTACTTTTGTCTTTAAAATGTATTCTTTATTTCTTATCCATGTTACAAGGCACTTTCTCCAAAAAAAAAAAAAAAAGAAGGGTGCTATTATGAGTCAGAGTATTAATTATATTTTTCCTAAATTGCTTTATTACTTAAAGTTTGACAAAGTTTTTCTTTTTCACTTTTTAAAATGTAGTTGATGATTTTAAATATGGGTAAATTTTTAAAAAAATAATAACTTAATAACATCTTCTTGGTGGCCTCCTATACGGTTGGAGATGTCTTAATTATAATGAGAATCGAAGGACCAATAGGCTGTTGTTAAAATGATAAATAACAGCTCACCCAGGCAAAAAGGAGAACATATAGTTTGAGTTCTGGGAAAAACACTTATAAGGATATCTAAACTTTGAAAGAAATTAGTCTCAAGTTTCAAGTGAGTTAGGGATAACCTTGATGAAAAAAGAAATAATTAGAATTGGAGGGAGGGAGTAAGTCAAAACAAATTCTAGGTGTAAATAATGCATGTTTTGAAAAATAACCCTTATAAAAAAAATCTAACAATCCCATACCTGATATTTTAAAGTGTGCTTTTTCCAAGTGACATTTAATTTAATGGTAAGAATAAAAAGGAAAAAAATATTTTTTTTTATAGATTACTTAGATTTTAGCATATATTTGCATGTGTAGTTTTTTTTTTTTTAAAGAATTGAGACTATCTATTAAGAGAGGAAAAAATATTAAAATGTGAGGGAACCTTTTTTTGTAATTATTTGGATAAGAGGAGGAGGAAAAAAAATCATAACCTCCATTCATAAAAGAACCATTTTGCATCACACACTAGTGTGCTTCCCAACACAAAGTCCGCATAGAAAGGCGTTGACTTAGTCAAAAAAATTTTTTTACCGATCATTGACTTAGTCAATAATTAAATAGCTTGAGGACACATACCCTACGACATGCATAAGGCATGTGAATAGAATATTAAAGTTTTGAGAAGTGAAACAGCATGCTTGCAATTATTACCTCAATTTTAAAATATCTATTTGAGGTTATACGCACGTATGCTTTTAAAAAAGCTTAGAACAGTCTAGATTGTAATAAAAAAAAATGTTGTTATTTGATTAAAATTGCGTTAGTCAATAAACAGAAGGGAGATGCTTTGAAATGATTTTACTTATGATTGTTGTTATTAATAAGAAAAAATTGAAAAGAAAATAATATTTATGTTGTTGAAATTTAAAGTGACAAATATTTTTTTAATAAAATAAAATGCAAAAAAAAAAATGACTTGCAAATATACTGAAACATAGGTAGCGTTTGGACAATGGAGAAAAATCACAGCCTCTGCAATTATTGAAGGTAAAAGGCCTTGACCTGGTCAATGCTGATCTACAGGACACTTACCCCCCCCCCCCCACATGAGGCATGTGAATGTAGGTTTTCGACATGAACAAATCATTGTAGCACTTAATTAAAAGTTTAAAGTAGAACTCAATCATGATTTTCTGCCTTGTTAAAATATTTATTTAATTTTTCAAATTTTCTAGAAACATACCTTTTGTCAAACACTCTTAGGTCTAGTAGCAAAGAAAGAAAAAAAAGGTCCTCGGGTGTGTTTGGGTCCATGTGTATATTAAAATAAACAAAACTACAACCCCAAACATATTTAAAGAAAAATAATTTACCAACTAAGATTGGTACATATAATTGATAAGGAGTTAGCTCATAATCCATATAATCATGAGTCCCGAGATCCAACTCTTCTAAACTTTATTGTTATTTAAAAAATAAAAAATAAATTAGGTTTGAATTGATACAATTTGTTCATTAAAAAACTGCTCAAGCTTGCTCTACAAAATCCAGTTGAATTATTGCCTAAAAGTATGGTAAGTAACAATTTTATTCTTGCCACATTTCTTAAAGGACTAAAGGGCATTTTTACCTTCAAACTACTTTTTCAGAAAACTGGAAATGCTACGAGATTATTATGTGGTGTAATGTTGTTCTTAAAATATTAGAAAGGATGTAAAGTTGCCCATCCGTGAAACATGTTATTCTGACCATTAGTTGACAGGGAAAAATGGTGGAAAAAGCCCCAAAAATTAACAAATAAACACCTGATGATCGATAAGGAAGTTAATACCAACTAAGACCTAAAAAACTACAAATTAATACCCAGAGACTACTTTTTTTCTTAGGGATTGAAAATCCCAAGAAAATAATTCACAAACTTCAAAATCCCTGAAAGATCATGTGAATAAGTAAAAGGATAAATAGGGAAAAAGGTAGGAATCAGGTATTTTGAAGCGTTAGTACTTTTACAAAAGTATCCCACACATATATATTTTAAAAAAGGACAAGCATCCCTTGCTGGCAAGAAATTTTGGCACCATAGGTGTTAGGGAGATTTGATCCCCAATCCTTTAGATAGAGTCGGAGATACGGGTCGATCTTTCAACGGTTCGAGTCTAAACGGGCGGGCCCGTTTAGGCCTATTTGCTAAAACTTATCATATTTTTTAGATCCGCGGTCCTATAAGGCTAGCCTTTCACGGGTTCGGGCATAAATGGGGTTAAACTCATTTTAATTCAAAAAAAATTATTTTTCAAGTTTTACAATTTATTTATTATTTTGTTTTAAATTGAGATACATTATTTTTAAAACTCATAAATTTTTAGTCAAAATAATCATCTAATGTCTAAAACTCATTTTTTTTTAAGTTTAAATTAATAAACCATTATAGAAAATAAAATAAATCAAATCAATTAATAAGTGTTTGCCTGTTATTTATACTCTATTAGATACTTAGGTGTCTCTCATATTGATAATTTGATATAATGATATTATATTTATTAATTTATTTTAAAAAAATATTAAACAGGCTAGGACCGGCCCTTTTAGGCCTGCTTCCTTTTTTAGCCTCTAAATCATAAATATGATCCCGTGAAGGGTTCAGACCTAAACAGGCCAACCCGACGGGCTCGGCCCGAATTCTCGGCTCTACCTTTGAATACCATAAAGATGGCGACCATTAAGCCACCACAGACCATTAATATATGTATGTATGCATGCATGCAAAAATTAAAAAAAATATAAGTTAACTCTCACATGCAATTTACTACTCTTTTGAGTCATAGATATAAAATAGCATTGATTTTTTTTAGAGATATAAAGAAAGCTAATTAATTAAATTATTTTAAAATATTTATATTTATAATTTTTTCTCCAGATTATTTTGCATAACTTTTAAATTGATATATAATCCAATGATACACAATATATATGATTAAATAATTTATTTAACTTTATTAATCTCTCAAAAAAAAATCAACTCTGTTTTATACTTAGAACTCGAGGGAGTACTTTTATAATGCAATTGACCACATTCCACTAGATAGTTACCATTTCTGTTAAAAAAATAGATATTTACCATAACAATAATGCAAAATTGACAACTTTTTTCAATTCCCAAACTTGAAATAAATGAATCCTTGAGGTGATTTACTATTTTGTAATATAATCTACTACCCTTATATGGATAGTTACCACACTTGAAAGGTGGTTGACGACATTCATAATTATACAAATAAAAAATAATTAATTAAAATTCTATTCTCTTTTAGAAATTTTTATGTTATAATTTAAGTTTTAGAATTTTAAAGTAAATAAATCAATTTAAAAGTAATTAATATAATATAATAAGCATAAATAAATAATGCTATACTTGTAATGTGTTAGGCAACACATGGCAAAGGAATGTACTATTTCATTAGCATCATTTACTAATACTCTTAAGAAGTTCTAAATTTAGGGAAATGTAAAGAAGATGTGAGAAATTGACTACATACACTTATAAGTTTTTAAAGAAGTGTAACGTTTTAAATTATTGATTATACTTGTTGCAACACAAATGACACCATTAATAAAGGTATATACCATTTTAATACTACAACATAGGTAGCATTTGGACAATGGGGAAAAAGATCTACAATTATTGAAGGTAAAGGCCAAGACAATTACCCTCCCCACACAAGGCATGTGAATTGAGGTTTTCGACGTACATGAACAAATCAATAGACTAGTTCTTCAATAAAAGTTTAAAGCAGCACTCAATCATGATATTTTGCCTTGTCAAACACTCTTATGTCCATTAGCACAGAAATAAAGTCCTTGTATGTGTTTTGGTATACCCGTAGAGTTGGTAAAACAGGCTCAATTTGTAGCCTGCGGGTTTGAATAGGATTGAGAGTAGCCCTGCACCATTTGACTCGTGAGTTGGCGGGTTAGGTTGCACAATTTTTTTTTTAATATGAATAATATTATAAAACCCATAAATCCTATATTCTCCCATCTTGGTACTTTTCAATCTTAAAGAGGAAGAATCTCAACATCCTTTCTCCTTTAAACCAAATTATAATATATTGGTTGCTTGAGGATGATTTAATATTTGTTGTTTGTAAGCTTTAACAAATTTGATAGTTTTATCTCTCCAATTGTGGATTATGCTTTTGAATTTTTATATGTGGAATGGTTGATGCTAGAAAGGCAAATTCGATGATTTATATATATGTATCTTGGACTTTAGATAATCTTAAGAAAATAGGAATTTTTCAGGGGGGGAAACGCAAGCCAATGGGCCGGCCCGCCAACCCACAATTACGGGTTAGGGTTGGTGTTCTGCCAGTAGCCTGTGGGTTGGTGTGGGGTGGCCTACATTCCCAGCTAATACATAAGTGTGTTAAAAAACAAAACAAAAAAATCACCAAATATATGTAGAGAAAAAAAATATTAGGGTTAGACTTCTAACACATTTGAATTGATACGATTTACTCATTAAAAAAACTGCTCAAACTCACCTGCAAAGTCCAATTGAATTTTTTTTTTTTGATAGTAGTCCAATTGAATTATTATCCTTAAAGTATAGTAAATAAATTTTTATTCTTGCAACATTTTCTTAAAGGGCTAAAGAGCATTTTTATCCTCAAACTGTTTTCTGAGGGAAGTGGGTATTCTCAACAATTATTATGTGGTGTACGTCGTTCTTGAAATACTACCTCCGTTTTTAATTATAAAACAAAATTAATTTTTTTTTTTGGAGAAATTAAGGAAGCTAAATAAGTTACTTAATCATATCACATATTATGTATCCTTAGATTATATATTAATTTATTTGTCAAACTAATTAGTTTGAAGAAAAATATATAAATATAAATATTCTAAATTAATTTAATTAGCTTCCTTAATTTCTTCAAAAAAATCAACTTAATCTTATAATTAGGATCAGAGGGAATATTAAAAAGGACATGATGTTGTCCATTAAGCGTATGTTATTTTGACCATCAGTTGACAACAAAAATAGTAAAAAAGCCCCCACAAATTACAAATAAACACGTTATAAGAAAGTTAATACCAATTAAAATCTAAAAAAATTACGAATTAATACCATGGCACTACGTTATTCTCATCATTCTTAATTATAGAAAAGCATAATACCATTTTAATTAACCAACTATTCTGATCGTCTACAAGGTAATTGTCAAAATAATAATAATAATACTTTTTAACTACGTACTTACTGACATTTTACTAATAAAGTAGTTGGTCACTACTGTTAACTAGTTAAAGTTGTTGGTTATAGTTATATTTTAATCTTTTTACATGGATAAGAAATATCAATAATCCCTTGTTATTTATTTGTAATATTTTGGAACTTAAATATTTTTATAGGTATTATTTGTAATTTTTTGAGCTTCTTTTTGTAATTTTTTAAAGGAAAAATTAGTTATTTGGTCCTTTAACTTTTAACTAAGTTGTAACTTAATCTTTTAAGTTTAACTCATTGTGACTCGATTCTTGGAGTTTGGAAATTTAATAACATCATCCTTGAAGTTAGTGGAGTGACAAACGGTGTTAATGAATTGAAAAATGTATTCTCCTCGTCGCCACTAGAAGCCAATTGGAGGCACTTTGGTCTCTCTTCCTTTAGGGCCTGTTTGGTTCAATGGGAGGGGATGGAATGGGAGGGAATGGAGGGGAGGGGATGGAAGGGAAGGATAGGAGGTTACCTTGTTTGGTTTGGTTGAAGGGGAAGGAAGGGGAAGGTTTTTTAATGATATTTTGTTTGGTTCAAGAGGGGATGGGAAGGGAGATAATATGTAATTTACCATTTTACCCTTATATATTAGTTTATATATTTTTACTTATATAAATTATTTAAATTAATTTACACCTTAATATAAATTATATAATTTTTGAAAACTTACTCTCACCTTAATATGTATATAACAACTTATATAATAATTTTTGTTTTAAACTATGTTTTCAACGAAGGGCTAATTTGACTCTAAAAAAAGATGACTCCAGTAAAATGCTTTAGCCAAAAATGACTAGCAACAATGCAAATTATTTAGATCACCCTATAACGTGGTTCTCAAAATTCAATTGCTGACAAAATTTATTGAGCCGAATGTGCATCAGGATTTGTGAAGATGAAACTATCAACCATCAGGAAATCTTATATGTTACTGTGCAAAAAATGAGAACATAAAAATAAAGTCTAAATTTACGTTTTTGGCAGGAAGTAGAGGAAGGGAATTGAGGGCAAGAGACTAGGAGCAACAGCAGCGGAGAGGGCATGAGTTGCAACCATGGGCATTGATGGGATATGGTAAAGATTATGAGGGCAAATTAGTCCCAATATTTGGCTCCCCTCCAAAACCCCCCAATTTGGAGGGAATCAAAATAAGGGGAGGGGAGGGGAGAGAGAAGCAAATTTTTACTCCCCTCCCTTCCAAAATTTCAAACCAAATGAGGGGAGGGGCTCATTTTTCCTCCCCTCCCCTCCAACCAAACAGGGCCTTAGGGTGTATTTGGTTTGAGGGGAGGGGGGAGGGGGTGACAAATTACAATTTTTGATTGGAGAAACCTAAAATTTACCTTCTCATTCTTTTAAATTTGGGATTCCCGCTCAAAATTTATTCTCTTATTCCTTTTAAATTTTGGGTTCCCTCTTAAAATTTAAATACCTTCAACCCAAAAATGTATTTTGACCCCTCCCCTCCCCTCAAACCAAACACACCCTCAATGTTCCTTCATCTCTGGCAACAAGACACACCCCCTTCCCAGATTTTTATTCCGTCTCCTTCTTCTCCTTAACACCAATTGGTGTCTAGCGGCGAGGAGGAGAATATGTTTTTCAATTCGTTAACACCGTTTGTCACTCTACTAATGGCAAGGATGATGTGATTAAATTATCAAAGTCCAGGAAGGAATCAAGTCGTCATGAGTTAAACTTAAAGGATTGAGTTATAACTTACATAAAAGTTGAAGGATCAAATAATTAACTTTTCCTTTTTTCAATCAAATAATTGTAAATAGGTGTTCGACGAAGTGGCAACCCTTTAAGCGTGATGTCACACTGCTTGATGGTTTAAAATACACAATATCCTCATATAATAGTTTAAGGATAAAAATGCCCTTTAAACCTTTTATAAAATGGCCATAGTTAAATAATGTTGTTGTATACATTATTCAATACTCTTTAAATTTAATAATATATTTAATTTGTTTTCCTCAAACAATGGCTTCTAACAGTTTGTCCTATCCCTTTTCTGTGAAACTTTATGAATTGCTGGACATAAAGGCCGGCATTTCATGGATTTAGGTTTGAATGGGCTAGCCTGTCTTAAGCCTGATTTCAATAAAAGACTTCATTTATAAAGCCCCCACCTTATACTCATGGGCTATGCTTGGGCCCACAGGCTCTTGAGCCCATTCCACCTAAAAACTATTTTTTTAAATCTTTTTTAAAGAAATAAAGTTAAAACAATAAATTTCTAATTTAAGACATAAATATTATTAAAATTAAATTATAAAGAAATAAAGTTAAAATAATAAGGTACTATGGATACAAATTTCAATACTTTACACATACATGCTCACACTGTCACACATGAAAATTGGTTTTGGTAGCAACATGGTAGTAGACTCATCTTTTTTTGACCAAAAAGAAAAACCTTGTAGGTACTTACACGTAAGAATAACTCTTCTTTTTTTTTTTTGGGGAGGTGGGTCAAGATATATGATATATATTTGGGTTAGTATGCAAATTTATCCTGAAAGTTTTTTTTTAAGTTCAATATTGCCCTGGAAGTTTAAAAACCTAACAAAGTCCAAGGCAAATTTGCACTTTAACCCTATATATTTTAAAATAATAATCTTATAAAAATTTTAAATAATAAAAAAATAAATCTTATAGTCAAGTAATATAAACTAATTAATGAAGCAACTTTAGAATTAACATTCCAACATTCTGTCCGAAAGATTAAAGTTCTATGACTTGTGTTTATACTCCATGATGGTATAAACTTTGCAAATTGCAATATTTATTTCAATTCAAATAAAATTCATTTTTAAGTTTTGTAGTCTAGTTATTATTTTACTTTAACTTGGGATACATTGCTATTAAAACTCATGAATTTTTAATGAAGATCATTATCTAATGTCTAAATTAATTTATTTTCTTAAAGTTTAATTGACTCTCTACATTAATAATGTAAAAATTCAAGTATCATATGAAAATCTTAAAAGAAAGAAAATCAAAGGGCCGACTCTGTTAGACACCAAATCCATTAGGGCCGACCTTTTTAGACCCATTTGCAATTTATGGGGTAAATTTTCAAGCTTAGCCTTCGTAATAAAAAGGCTTAAATGTGCTGGTTTGAAGGGCTTAACCTATTTTCCCAACTCTTGTAAAGAATGGGTTACAATTCCATAGCATAACACATGCACACCCCCCATACCGTACCCCACTCGCGCGTGAGCACGCACACCAAAGAATGATATACATTGTAAGGCCTCACACTACATACCATTTATTATCGATATTTACCAAAGTAGCAATGTACAGTTCAGTAGGCACATAGGAATAGAAAAAATATATTAATATTATTGATACAATATGCTTGATTGTGTACAAAATTCCCATACAAGGAAAGAGATAAGAAGTCAAAAAACATCCTACTTGTAATCTCTTATTTTAATAAAATTATCACATGACTTTTAATTTTCTATTATCCTTTTCTTTTCACTTGGCTCATATTATTTCTCTTTCCTACTTCCACTTTCACGCCATCATGAAGCCTTAAATGGGAAAAGATCAACTCTTGAAATATCCTCTTCATCTCGCTTGCAATAATATATTTTAGGGAAAATTCTAAAAAACTACACTCAAAATATATAAAGGACAAATCAGTACAACGAAATTCAGAAAAGACAAATCAGGCGGGTGTCAGAAAAAGAAGGAATATGTCCTTTTGAAATTTCGGCCAAATTACGAAAATGTCCTTCAGCCCTCAGTCGCAATAACAACATCGGAGTTGTTAATGGCGAATCATGAGGTGTTAATGGCGAGGTGAGTGTTATTATTAGCCCTGAAACTTGTTAAGTGTTGAAAGAAGAAATTGGAGTTGTTAATATCGAATCCAGAGTTGTTAATGACGAGATATGTGTTGTTATTGGTCCTGAAATTTGTTAATTGTAAAAGAAGAATTGCAGTTGTTAATACCGAATCCGAAGGTGTTAATTCCGATGATCATGTTGTTATTCTGAAGTGTGCATGAAGGGCATTTTCGTAATTTGGCCGAAATTTCAAAAGGACATATTCCTCCTTTTTCTGACACCCGCCTGATTTGTCTTTTCTGAATTTCGTTGTACTAATTTGTCCTTTGTATATTTTGAGTGTCGTTTTTTGGAATTTTCCCTATATTTTATGCCAATTCTCATTTACTCTTATTTTTATGACTTCATATTTAATTATTTGGCTTTAAATCAAGACACATGGCATCATATTTATCCGAGTAATTCTTTTTCTCCAATATTTTCCCTCTTGACCGTAATTACCATGAGAAAAGGAAATGAACTGGCTTTATGAATTATCTCTTAAAAGTTGTGCATAATAGTCATTTATGACAAATTTACTTTTGACTTTTCAACTTTGACTTTGACTTCGCTACAATTTGCTTCAACTCTTGTCATAGTATTTCTCAAACTTCAATTCCCTCTTTCTCTCACCTTTTTGGATGTCTCATGTCCAAGAAAAAGGGAAAATATGTGCTTTTACTTTATTCCACAATTTACACAATTGTCATTTTCTCACTTACTAGAAAACTAGGCAGAATTTTCATCAAACTTTGAAAATTCATATATTTATTTTTAGAGATTCATTTGATGTGATTCCAAAGGCTATATGACCCTTATTAAGTCTATTTTCGAGGAAAAATATAGCCTTTAGCCAATTGGAAGCTCAAAATTCCCAGAATTTCTATTTTTGGATGTTGTTATAGAAGTTGGCTAGTTTCACTGGGCTAATTTAAAAAATTCATAACTTTTTGTGTACATATCTGAATGACCTATATGACCTACCAAATTTAAAGCTTGATAAGTCTACTTACAAATTGGAAAATATCATATGCATTGAACATCATTTGTCTATCTAAAAATGTCACACAATAAGACTACTACACAGCAAAACTCACTGGCAGCAAATTCAAATATTTACAACTTGTGTTCCTAACATAATCATGTTGTGTGTGACCACTAACTATTTTGTTTTGTCATTCCATATGCTATTTACTTCACCTTTTTATTCCCTTTAATATAAGGAATTTTTGGTGAATAAAATTTGGGATGTTACATATAAACTATTACATATGCCTTTAATTGGTAAACTTTTCTAACTTTACCCTAATTCTCTCTCCGCATTTACAAATTGTTCTCACCTCTCTCATTTTTCTCTCTTTTCAATTAGAATTAAGTAAGGATAAACTTAGAAAACAATTATTAATAACTTCTAAATGGGCTTATATTTAGGACCGAAAATTTCTTCTACAAGTGAACTTATAATAAGGGGGTTATATACACACACACACATATGTAGAAGAATTTTTGAATGGATTGACTAGATCCAAGAACATAAATCATTTTTAAATTCAAATACAAATCATATGAATTTGGACCTGAATAAAAAGATACTGCAAATATGCAGAAAACATATATGTATATATATATATATATATTTATATAAATTTTTCATCATTGCTTATGGTTAATGGATCGTGGCCAACTGAGAAAGAGTGTAAGGAGTACAAAAAGTTCCATTGAAGCACCCGTCCATAGCAATCTCACATGAGCGTTCAGTTTGATGACCATATCTATCAAAAAAGTGATACTTTGATCTATCAGGACAGAGCTCTTGAGTTTCAATTACAAAACAAGGATTTTGGTACTCTTCGATTCCTGTAGATGTAAATGAATTCGAAATCAGTATCAGAACCGGTATCAATATTTATTAATATTTTAATATATTGAATATAAACTTACAGCAAGCTATATGAATCAAAAGTATGTATGGTAAGTACCAGTTATTTTCTCAAAACTATGCATGATACTCAAGACATGATTAATCAGGAAAATATGGCAGTTCTAGTAATTCAAATTATATATAAAATAAAAAAAATATGTTTTTCATTTTTTTTTATTTAGTTCTATATAATGCAAGCATGGGATATCTTGTTAGCATAAGTGTGGCAGGGGATTCATAAGAGATCTTGAAAATTATAAGAAAATACAAATTCATTTTCTCTTTTAACATTATTTATAAACTTTTCCAATATAATTTACTGAAACTGAAGAAAACCTTAAATCTTATTAACTGTCTTAAAATTTAATACATTTTGAATTTTACTATTGTTTAGTATGAAACAATGAGTGAGAATTGATGAGAATGCCAAGAAAAATAAAGTAAGAATAAAATTGTACACTTGTACAACAAATTTAGTGAATCGAGTTATTTTTTCCCCCGATTACAAGTGATTTGACTTATATTATTAAAGACAAAACAATGCATTTCTCAGCCTTATATAAATAGGATCAAATTAATACTCCATTTAGTTCTTATTATTGGGTATCCTGCTGAATATAGATGCCGAAAAGCCCTGAACAGTCAAATCAATCATGCATCACTAAATACTACCTCTACCTGTAATACAGCACTAATTAATCCTCAAGCACTCCTTACACAGCAACAATATGATAAAATCCTTCAGTTGCTGAAGAAAGATGCTGAATCCAAAGACATCACTGTTGGTGCCAACCACTACATAAAGGAGAACACTCCAGGTTTGATCAATACTATCCCTTTTAATATATGTTATTCTAGTTGAATTTTAGATTCTGGTGCAACCTGTCATGTCGTTGGTAATCTTGCTATGCTTGATACAATAATTGCTTATAGTGGACCTCTTAGGAATATTAAGTTCCTAACGGTCATAAAATCACTATGACACATGTTGGGACTATCAAGTTGCTTAATAATATCTTATTAACTAATGTATATTACACTTCTAAATGTTGTTTCAACTTGATTTCCATTTCAAAAATGACTAAGCAGCTTAATTGTAGTATAGCATTTTACTCGGACTTTTGCACCTTGCAAGACATATCAATTGGGAAATACCATGTGATTGGTAAGATACATGATGGGTTGTATCTGATTGGAAATGAAATAAAGACTGAGAAAACAATGAACGTGCAAAACGACCTACCCCTTACATAATTATGGCACAATAGTTTAGGCCATGCTCCCCTAGAAGTTCTTAGACACTTGGATATAATAAAGAAAGAGATCATAGGGTCTCCTAAAGCCCACTGTGATGTATGTTCCCAATCTAAACAGACCCGATTGCCTTTTTCCTTGTCTGAATTTGTTTCTAGCTGTCCTTTTGAACTAGTACATGATGATGTGTAGGGACCTTATAAGGAACCCATCTATACAGGACATAGATATTTTGTTTCTGTTGTTGATGATTTCTCTAAATGTACTTGGATTTTCCTGATGATCAATAAAAATGAGAGTGTGGTTTATTTAAAAATCTTTTTTGCATATGTTAATACTCAATTTTCTGCTGTTGTAAAGAAGCTTAGAACTGACAATGGCCTAGAATTTGTGAATAATCAGCTTAGGACATTTTTAAATGACAAGGGTATTATTCATCAAACCACTTGCCCCTATACACCTCAACAAAATGGGGTTGTAGAGAGAAAAAATCGACACTTATTAAATGTAGCTAGAAGTATTTTGATTCATTCTGGGGTTCCCATTAAGTTCTAGGGGGAAAGTATTAAGACAACATCATTTCTTATTAACCGAACACCTTCTAAAACTTTGGGATTCAAATCACCATATGAAATTCTTTACAAACAACAGTTTGACTTATCTTATTTAAAAGTATTTGGTTGCTTAGCCTTTATTAATCTCCAGAACATTAATGATAAATTTCAACCCTGGGCTGAACCAAGCATTTTCATAGGATATCCTCCTAATAAAAAAGGATTCTTGCTGTACAATCCTAAACAAGGTACAATGTCGGTTAATAGGCATGTGGTCTTTCATGAAAATCATTTTCCATTTAAGGACATGGATTCTATCAATCCAAGGGGGGCAATTAAGCATGTATGGGATCAATTTGGGGATCACTTTGCATGTAATAAAGTACCAACCCAAACAAAAACATATCTGAATCAAAATGATCAGCAAGCATAAACTTATCTAAATGACAACCAGATGAAGGATGAGACTTAACATTGATATTGAACAACACATGGCTAGTCCAAGCAATCATGTGCGTGAGAGAAGACTCCCTTCTTGGATGAATAATTATGTATGTTTAGCTGAAAACATGGCAGATTCTGATAGAAAGGTAAAATGCAGGTATCCTATTCATGAATATTTGTCTTATGCTAGCATTTCTAAAGATTATAAGGACTATAGTTTAGCTACTGACAATGTTATTGAGCCTCGTAGTTTTCAGCAAGCCAGTAAGGATCCCAAGTAGCTAGAGGCCATGAAGGATGAAATGAATGCACTTGAACAAAACAAGACATGGGACATTGTGGACCTTCCTCAAGGCAAGCATACTATAGGTTGTAAGTGGGTCTATAAAGTCAAATATGGTTCAAATGGTCAGGTAGCACTACTGGAAAAAACTCTTTTTAGACCGCTACATTTAGACTGGTTTTGGCTGATAAGGTCTTAAAAATTTGCGCGGTTGCAGTTTTATAATTATATTGAATTTCTTAGACCGGTTCATAAAAAAATCGGTCTTAAAAAATTTATTTAGACCGGTTATAAATAAAACCGGTCTTAAAGTCTAAAAATTTTATGCATTTAAAATTTTTTAACATTTAAGACCGGTTTAAATATAAACCGGTCTTAAATGTTAAATATTTAAGACCGGTTTTGTATTAAAACCAGTCTAAGATTTTTAACATTTAAGACCGGTTTATATGTAAACCGGTCTTAAATGTTAAATTCAAAATGCGATAATTTTTTAAGGCCGGTTGTAGGAAAAACCGGTCTTAAATGTGTTACATTTAAGACCAGTTTTTGTACAAACCGGTCTTAAATATGAATTTTCCCTCTTTTAAGACCGGTTTTTAATAAAAACCGGTCTTAAAGGTAAGATTTTTCATACTTATTTTTCCTCCCGTGCCCAGATCGCGCGCTCTGTGAACCATTTCTTCTCTCTTTGCCATTTCTCTGTGACCTCTGTCTGTGCTTGTTCTGAACTCGTCCATGGCATCCCGTCCCTCATTTGCTCAAGTCTCCTCCGTCATTACCGCTTCCGTTGCTATGTTCGTCGTCGCTGTTCTTTGATTATCGTCAGTCTTCTCCGCCGCCACCTCTAATCTCCACAGCGCAATGACCATTCTCCTCTAACTTGACTTCCCTTTCTCAGTGCTGTGAATTTAAGGATTTCATTTTAACCGCAGTTAACGCCACCGTGACTTTGGGTTGAAGCTCACTCCTTGGTCTTCATTCAGGTTAGTGTTCGATCGATTTGTTATTTAGTTGTACGTTATTTTATAATTAATAATGTTCAATGAAAAGTTCTTGTTGTTGCTTTAATTTGAGCACTTAAACGTAATCTGAAAAAAATTAAATCTGCACATTCTTGTTAGATATATGCTCTGACTTTTAATTATATCCCTGTGATATTTGGCTTGAATTAATACCACTTTATGTTCTGTTTTAGTTTAGTATGGTTGTTTGATTATTGTCAGTGTTATTGGTTTGTTAAAACAATACTAGTTTCAAATAGTGTCTGTTAATTTCGTTAAAATATCTAAAACTCTATTGTTGTTGTTTTTTTATCTATCCTTTTGTTGTTGGAAATAGGGTGCTAGAAGTGTTGAGATATATATAGATCATAGTTGGATAAACGCTAAACATACGAGTGTTGAATATGATAATGGGGTGAGGGGTTTTTTAGACTTCGCTAGTAGACATGCCGATGATGGTAGTAGAAAGTTTTATTGCCCTTATGTAGTATGTTTGAATGAGAAGTGACTAAGTACTTCAGATATATATACACATTTAATTTGTGAAGGATTCTGTAAGAGTTATATAGTGTGGGTATGGCATGGTGAAGAATTAGAAATGTCAAGTTCATCTCAACAGGGGGAGTGAACTTTGATGATAATGACACGGATATGGATGATCAAATAGAGGATATTATTCGTGATGTAGGAGAAGAGAGTTTTGAGCAAT
The DNA here is from genome assembly GCA_963242795.1 of Inga leiocalycina. Taxonomy (NCBI): domain Eukaryota; kingdom Viridiplantae; phylum Streptophyta; class Magnoliopsida; order Fabales; family Fabaceae; genus Inga; species Inga leiocalycina. The sequence continues at coordinate 40,359,410 of OY725321.1, read as the reverse complement.
TACATGCATATGGTAATATGTGTAGTGATGCTGAGACGCCGTTGTACCCGGGGTGTAAAAAGTACCAATTGTTGAAAGCAGTATTAAAATTGGTAAGCTTGAAAGCACGACATGGATGGAGCGACAAGAGTTTTTTAGAAACGCTTGAGGCTTTTAAGGGCATGCTTCCAGATGATAATGTGTTGCCTTCTCGATACTATGATGCTAAGAAAATATTGTGTCCACTAGGGATGAAATATAAAAAGATCCATGCATGCCCTAATGATTGTATATTGTATAGAAAAGAGCATGAAGAGGAATAACAGTGTCCAATATGTGAAACCCCGAGGTACAAATCAAATAACGCTCCTCGAAAAGTATTGTGGTACCTTCCAATCATACCAAGGTTCAAGCGCTTGTTTGCTAATGAAAACAATGCAAGAAATTTGAGATGGCATGTGGATAAGAGGATATCCGATAGAAAGCTTCGACATCCGGCTGATTCTTCTCAATGGAAGAAAATCGATCAATTATTTCCTGCCTTCGGTGAAGAGCCTAGGAACCTTAGGCTTGGACTTAGCACGGATGGCATGAATCCTTTTGGTAGTCTAAGCAGTATACATAGTTCATGGCCTGTTCTGTTGGTAATTTACAACTTATCTCCTCTGTTATGCATGAAACGAAAGTACATCATGTTATCTATGTTGATTTCGGGACCAAAACAACCCGAAAATGATATAGATGTTTACCTGAAGCCCTTGATCGAAGACTTGAAAGAGTTGTGGGATGATGGTATTGATGTTTTTGACGCTAACAAGAAGGAGGTTTTTAAAATGCGAGCCATGATCTTTTGTACTTTAAATGACTTCCCTGCATATGGAAACTTGTCAGGCTATTGTGTTAAAGGCCATAAAGCATGTCCAATTTTTGAAGAAGGAACATGCTACCATCAACTTCAACATAGAAGAAAGACAGTTTATCTTGGCCATAGGAGATTTCTTAGACGAGGCCACCCGTATCGCAGATTAAAGAAAGCTTTTTTTGGCGGACAAGAGTTTGAAGATGCTTCGAAGGCATTGACTGGGGAGCAAGTTTATGAAAAGGTGAAAAATATGAATGTTATCTTTGGTAAGACTACAAAGAAAAGTAATGAGAAAAGTAAATGGAAAAAGAGGTCTGTCTTCTTCAATCTTCCATATTGGCCGAAGCTTGATGTAAGACATTGTATTGATTTCATGCATGTGGAGAAAAATGTTTGTGATAGTATTATTGGGACACTACTTAACATACAAGGTAATTCTAAGGATGGTGTGAAGGCAAGATTAGATTTGCAAGAAATGGGGATACCAAAAGACTTGCATCCAAAGCCATATGGTAAGAGAACTTTTTGTCCTCCAACTGCTCATACTTTGTCTAAGGATGAGAAAAGAAACTTTTGTCAGTGTTTACATGGCATCAAAGTTCCTTCAGGGTATTCTTCAAATGTTAGAAAGCTTGTGTCGATGAAAGACTTGAAGTTAGTGGGGCTAAAGTCTCATGATTGTCATGTCTTAATGCAACAACTGCTCCCAGTAGCTATTCGAGGCATTTCCGAATATGATCTTCAACATATTTTGACTAGACTTTGTTTCTTCTTCAATGCTATTTGTAGTAAAGTCATTGAGACAGAAAAATTGGATGAACTGAAAAATGAAGAATATCTAATCTTGTGCCAGCTTGAGAAGCTTTTTCTTACTTCTTTTTTTGACATCATGGTACATCTAATTGTTCATCTAGTCAGGGAGTTCAAGTTGTGTGGCCTTATCTATTTACAATGGATGTACCCAATTGAAAGAACTATGAAAATCCTAAAAGGGTATGTGAAGAACCCTAACAGGCCTGAAGCATCTATTATTCAAAAATATGTTTCTGAAGAAGCCATGGAGTTTTGTCAAGATTACTTGTCAAATGTAGGACACATTGGACTTCCTGAACGTCATGATGAAGAAGGCGGTAGACGCGGGGCTTCAGTAAAGAGCACGGATCCTGATGAATTGCAATAAGTCCACTTGTACATCTTGAATAATGTTGATGAAGTTCAAGATTACATTAATGCTCATAAAGAAATTGTACGAAAAGGAAATAGTCGAATGACTGAACAAAGGTTAATTAGGGAGCATAAAAAATCTTTTGCACATTGGTTCAAACAAAAGGTTGACGGCGAAGAATGTGTTTTTGATACAATTAAATGGTTAGCATGTGGTCCTGAGGCTGATGTCATAAGTTAGACTTCATTTGTGATCAATGGTTATACATTTTACACAAAGTCCCTTAATGATAGGAGCACCGTCCAGAACATTGGGGTTATGTTAGTGGCTGAATCTATGCACTTCTCTAGTTCAAAAGATAAGAATCCTAGATTGGCAGCAATACCTTATTATGGGGTGATTGAAGAGATTTGGGTGGTTGATTATGTTAAAGTTAAACTTCCTATTTTCAAATGCAACTGGGTTGATGTCAAAAATGGTGTGATGATTGATCAATTGGGATTTACATTAGTTGATTTGAATAGTAGAAGTTTTAGAGATGAACCTTTTATTATGTCATATCAAGCGAAACAAGTGTTCTATGTTACTGATCAGGCAAACAAAATGTGGTATGTAGCTCTCCAAGGAAAAAGGGTCGTTGATATTAATAAGGAAAGTCATTCAATGAATGATCTGCTTGAGACTCCTTCTTTTTCTAGAGGTTTACTAGAATTGAACGAAGAAGATAAAGCAGACAATGAACACGGCACAAGAAATGATCATCATGAAGGGATATGGGAGGATATCCCTTTATAAAACTATTTTTGAAGGTTAGTTAGCTAAAATAATTATTATGAACTATATTTGAATTATGTATATTGTTATAGGTGTATATATATAACTACTTTTTTTTGTTGTCGTCACAGGAAAATGAAGGATATGAGGTGTACATTTTAGTGTAGATTCTCCGAAGCCAGGCCAGCTAGTGATCATCAGCCTGAGAAGAGTGTGTATGTATAAAGTATTTTGGCCCTAATGAATAACAGAATTGTCATTAATGTAATTTAATCTTTGATGTATGTATGTAAGTGAAAAGATAAGGAACTTGGTCAAAACAGCATTGTCATGGTTGTATGATTTCCTTGCATTATGATTCTGTCTATAGTTGTGAGCTTATTATTCATGGTTGTTTTCCTTTGCTTCTGTTTCAGCCAGCACTGTTTAAGCACAAGGGAGTTGAGTTTTAATATGTTCCAATGAGTTTTAAGTCTCTCAAATGTCATTAAGATATTAGTTATATAATCTGTAAGAGAAGATTTATTTATTTCAATGTCGTTGAACTAGCTGCTGCTTGCTGAGTGAAATGTTTTAACAGGGGAAATGACTTGCTGGGTATAACTTTTAAACGAAATTTTTTTAAAAAAAATTCAACTTTTAAGACCGGTTTTATCCAAAACCGGTCTAAAAAGTAAATTTAAGACCAGTTTTGGATAAAATCGGTTTGAAAATTTGACTTTTTAGACCGGTTTACAAAGAACTGATCTAAAAATATTTATTTTTAGACCGATTTTATAATAACCGGTCTTAAAAAGTTTTTTTAAGACCAGTTCCATAACCGGTCTAAAATGTAGAAAACTTTTTAGACCGGCTGTATCAAGACCGAATACAGAACCGTTCTAAAATGTCTTTTTTAACCGGTCTTAAAAGTGATTTTTCCATTAGTGTAGAAAGGTATAAGGCTAGATAGTAGCAAAAGAATATAGCCAACAAGAAGGGATAGACTATTTTGAAACTTATTCTCCTGTAGTCAAAATGGTTACTGTGAGATTAGTTCTCACCCTTGCAACAATGCATCATTGGCACCTCTTTCAAATGGATGTCAACAATGCATTCCTTTAAGGGGATTTGCATGAGGAAGTTTACATGAAAATGCCACAAGGATTTGATCAATTTGGAAAGGGTAAGGTTTGCAAGTTGACCAAGTCATTATATGGCCTTAAATAAGCTTCACGTCAATGGAATGCCAAGCTCACAAAAACCTTGATATAAGGTGGTTTTAGACAGAGCAAATATGATTATTCTTTGTTTATTAAGGAAAATAAAGGGGATATAACTTTTGTGTTGGCTTATATTGATGATCATGAGATAGCAGGAAATAACATTGATAGCATCAATGAGTTAAAAGAACAATTGCATGATAACTTCAAGATTAAAGATTTGGGTCACCTCAAGTATTTCTTGGGCCTAGAACTGGCCAGATCTGAGAAAGGAATTGTGCTTAGTCAAAGAAAATATGTTATGGATCTTATTACGGATATGGGATTAAGTGGGGCCAAGCCCTTGAGGGTTCCAATGGAGCACCATATCCAGTTATGTACTAAAGGCAATGGATCCATGAAGAAGCACAAACAAAAGAGGAATACCTTTAAGCACATGGACCCTCTTCTTCTTGACCCATCTGCATATCAAAGGTTAATTGGTAGGTTACTTTATCTTACCACCACTCAACCTGACATTTGTTTTGTTATGCAAACGTTGAGTCAGTTTATGAGTGCTCCAAGGAAATCACACATGGCAGTAGTTGTTCGAGTTGTTCAATATCTCAAAGGGCGGGCAGGATTAGGAATTTTCTTGGATGTTAAAGGAGGAAAGTAGCTCAAGTGTTATGTCAATTCCGATCGGGCAACGTGCTCAGACACTCGAAGGTCAGTAATCGGGTATTTGGTGCAGTTTGGAGGATCTCTTGTGTGCTGGAAATTTAAGAACCAACACTGTTTCCAAATCATCTGCTGGGGCAGAGTATAGAGCCTTAGGAACAATAGTTTCTGAAATTGTATGGTTGACACAGTTATTGAAAGATCTTGGAATAAATGAAATTGAGCCAGTTTCAGTGTATTGTGACAATAAGTCAGCAATATATATTGCTTCTAATCCAATGTTTCATGAGCGAACAAAGCACATAGAGATAGCTTGTCATTTTGTTCGTGAAAAACTCCAACAAGGGATCTTCAAGTTGCAACATGTCAGTTTTAGGAGTCAGCTTGCAGATTTACTCACCAAGGCAGTTGGCAGTGAGGATTATAATTGGTTGTTGAGCAAGTTGGGTACTATGAACTTGTTTGCACCCCCAACTTAAAGGGGGGTGTTAGAAATATTATATTAAATGTTGTATTATTGTGATTTGTATCATAGATATTATACACCAATGTACTCATTATAGCTGTTACGTGTATTAGGTCTTATTATCCTATGGGCTTTTGTGTGTATGTCTAAGCCCATTAGGTTAGCCCATTGGCACTATATTTGTATCTAACTTTACGGTGTATTATAAATATAGAAGGGCAGGGATCAATGCCTCTTGATCCTGTTTCTCACATGTATTGGTCCATGGCTTATAGTTAACAAGGAGTAAAACTATATTTTCACATTTGCAATTAATTGCACCTAGATCTCTTGGAAGTTGACTGTAATTTGATAATTTGAAAGGACCTAGTTGCTATCAAGTCTATTAATTAGGACCTGGTTGTAGTTTTTCCTTCACCTTATATTTCTTTCAAAATTAAATATATCAATATTTGGAAAAAAAAAGAAAGAAAGAAAGAAACAATATAAACAACATAATCTTTTTTCCGCCGATGAAACCACCTAAATCTAATATGGGTGGTTTATATATGCTAGGCAAACAACAAACTCGTCTTATATTGAAGAGCATTGAATCCAAACAAAAACTTTTCGCTACTTAGCTTCTAGATCTCAATGTTTCAACCTTTCTTTTTCTTACAATTCTGTCAACTTGTCCAATACTATACAGAGATAATTTGTTTTAATAAATAAATATCAACTTAAAATAAGAAATTGATTGTAAAGCATACTATCTATTAATCATGAATACTACATATTAGTTATATTTCATGTAATGGTTAGAAAAATTAGTCCAATTCGTATATAAATTTGTATTTATATGACTCATATGACAGACATGTGCTAGAAGCTAATGCTACAGTCATGATGTTGCTCTCTAAGCCATCAAATATACTCCTCAATTTCTAAATGTAAGACTTTAATTCACTTTGTTCTCCAATTTATTTCCATTAGTTGCACTTATTAAGAGGGTTTTCATCAAGGATAGTTTCCAATGCAAATTATTAATGGAATATTTTAGGAAAACAACACATAGTTATTACCAATAACTAATTTTTTTAATCCCACCAAAAGTGAACGATAGAACAAAAAATTACAAGGTATAGAAAATGAACCTGGATATGCTGGGAAAGATGTTGAAGGAGGTAGTCAGCAAAGGTTGGTCCAGTAAAGTTGTCTGTAATGTTTTGGTTCGTCGCAGGGTTGTAATCATTGATGCCAATAAATAGAAGGAATATGGATTTGGCCAAATGGTCACTCAATTCATTTTCATTCATTTGCTTTGGAAGATCATTTTTCACGGTAGAGGTAAAGTAATTTACTTGTTTCTCAAGAGATAAACAATCACCCTGGAAAATTAAAGCTAGATATTAATTAAGTACATATTATTATATAAATTTGTGAGATAAAAACAAAAGATTCATTTACTACTATTAAAACAAGTCATTAAATTTCAAACACATCATGCAAGATATATAGAAAATTTGTCGAAAAGGATTTCATATATCTCATACCACTCTGGACGTGTTTAAGATTCCACATGAACCTGATCCATAGTTTATTCCCGTTTTAATTTGACCCCTATCAGAATCCGACAGTCCCAAGTATGGAGGAGCCATTGGTAAGGCCAATTTAATAGCTATACAAAAAACAAAAGATACTATTCTATAATTTATGCAATGATTGGAGCAAAGAACACAAGAAATACTTATGGCTAAAGTATATATTTGATCCTTTATGTTTGTATTATGGTTCATTTTAGCTCTTTATATTTAAAAATTGCATTTTTAGTCCTTCAAATTTAACGTTGTTAGTCTTACTTAACGGAAATTGCTTATTCATCAAATTTAAGTGATGATTGTGCAATTAAACGTTGACATGTACTTATATTTTTAATCTTTTTAATTTTTAATGTTTATTTATATTTAAAAATCAAAATAAATATGCAAAAAAAAAAGGCAAAAATATGTGTCTTATCGCCTTCTTTGACAATCCACCAACTCCTCCAAACACTTGCAAGGCTGTCGCATATCCACATCCTTCCAAAATTGAATAGGTTCATCTCTATATGAGAGTCTCTGATCAAAATTTATTAGCACATTCAGGGCAAAAAAAACATATTCATACTCACAATGAGAGTAGGTAGCGAATTGATCATCATTAGTATATATATAAAAGAATAAAGACTTACAAAATTTGCCCCTGGTTGCAGGGATGAATCGGAAAAATTAAACCTAAAGGATACAGTTTTCATTCTGATTTTTTTAATTTACATGGTTTAAAATATGAAAATATTATATTAAAAAAAGAATAATGTGTAAGCATGTTTCATCAGCATTTTGTTTTTTTGATGTGTACAGTCATCACTTAAATTTGATGAGTCAGCAATTTCCGTTAAGTGAGACTAACGGTGTTAGGTCTGAAGGATTAAAAATGTACTTATTAAATATAAAGGACTAAAATGAATCTTGATACAAACATAGAGGACCTAATGCATACTTTTGCCAATACAATTATTGAGTACCATAATCACAACCACATACAATTAAAATATATATCTCTACAGCAATAATATTGTTGTGCTAACAGTTTCAATCGTAAATACAAACTATAACCCTAGAGATTGATATCGGCACAAGGCCTCATCTTTTTCTTTTTTTCTTTTTTTTTTGAATGCAAGTCACAATGAAATTAGCAGACAATAAGTTTTTAGAGTTACTTCGTAATATGGATATACATAGTAATAATAGGAAAAACAAGGTAGGGGAGCTAAAGAAGAGGAAATGTTAGAAGAATGTGACAGCATCATTCTTAAATCTTGTCAAATGACCAACCAGTGATGATGAAACGATGTCAGATTAAAACTCTTGTTAAAATCCTGAGTGTGTGTGTGTATATACACACACATATTCACACACACACACACACACACACACATATATATATATATTAGATTAGATGAGCACGAGGGCTCATGTAGTCTATCTAATATATATAATAGTTGAGTGATTATAATTTATGTATTAAGAACCTTACCAGCAAAATCTGCCAAATTTTTTGCATTTGAGAATCGACCTCTTTTATTATTGAAATCAATTCCATAAGGCCACTTATTTGCGTTTGCTATTGTATTACGGTAATTGTTGTTTCCAGAGTCAACTGAAGAACTACCGAGAACATAAATTGCTGGAACCAAGGGATTGTTTTGAGCTTTTACCATGATAAATATTTGGGGAGCAATGATGATGCAGAAAGCCAGAAGCACCATTTTTGGATTTTCCATCACTTATTGAATTTGGTGTATCTGGCTTTCTACAGCAGAAATAACGAAGTCGATGGTGTATATATACACATCGATATGATAGATGATCTGTTTATAATTTTGACAATTTGCTTTGGAACTAAAAATAGTTTTATTCCTGTCTAACATGCAATGAAAACGAAGGAAAACAATATTATTCTAAAAATAAGTGTCTGTGAGAGAGAGATGTTTCTGAATTTTTGCGGCGAATTAAATTTTACTGCTATTTAAAATAATTTTTTTTTTTTTACTTTTAAAGTTCGATAACTTATGGTATATTTTTATCCAATAATAGTAGTACATGATTAACTCAACTGCTAAATCAAAAGGAGAGAGGGGTGTCTTCATTAATTTTCCTCTTAAAATGACAACCTCTGCTTGGATTGGTTGATATGTTGGTTTTTTAAATTTCTGATGAATTATGTCCGAATTTTTTAAGAATTGTTTGTTTGAGAAATCTAAATATTATTTGTATAATTTTTTGTTTAAAATATTACATAATAATGGTTTTATATCATAATGTTTACAGTGATTGGACATTATTATGAGTACTTATAGAACTAGAAAGTATTACTCGTAGGAGACTTTTTTTTTTTTTACTGAAGCATAGGTATCCTCCTATTAAATGTAATCATATTCAAAGCATTGTTAGGTACTAAATATGAGCACGAAACCTCTCATAGAGAGGATCCAAACCTTAGTTCGTCATATTATGAGGGACTAGCCTCTTCTATTAGATCCAACCGCCTTTGGATACTCCTAGAAGACTTTTGGATAATAATTGAAATATTGTTTGTTGGGCTTAGATGCGACTCTTATGACTTCAATGAGTTGAGGAGTAGGACTTATCTTAGTTTATAAGCTTTGGGAATCTTGTTATGCGCTTGAGTTTTGATATTCTGTACTTCGGCATTTAGATGGGATATAGTTGTGAAATGGGCAGTTGTAGGTTTTTTGTGGTGATTTGGATCCAATAAAAGATATGGATAACGAAGGATAAGTAGTTCGAAAAACTGACTGAAGGCTTCAACTGACATTCCAAACAAGTATTTAAGGTGATCAAATCCTTCGCACATGGATAAAATTTCAATATAAGATGCAGACAAGTAACAGGAAGATTTGCTTGGAACCAAAAGCTTCTTGTGTTGAAATAACTACTTTGAAAAATAACTGCATCCAAACATTGAAGATATGAATAAAAATATACTTCCTTAGTTCTGATTCATAACTCACCACTAACTAATTCAAAGAAAATTAGTTAAAATTAGTTTATATTCTTTAAATTAAAACTTTTATTTTAAAAAATACTTGAATGAACGCAATAAATTCTAACCCATATATGTGTATATATCAATCTTTCTGTCATAATTATACAATAATATTGATCACAAACAAGCACAATCTCTATATAAGCATCACTACCGATACTGAAACCAATCAGTGGAAGTAGCTGCCCAATTGGCAAAACAAGTAAAGCACACATTTGAAAAGATTAAACATTAAATTTAAACATGATAAAGCATAACTATACAAAAACCAAAAGAGGGGGGAAGATTACAAGTTTACAACCCAATGAGGATAACACCATAGTTCCTAACTGTGAAGCCAGCAAATCATAGATGTGAGTTATTAATTTTTCTCCTTCCCATAATAACATTTTTCTTCAGAAGATCCCTTCTGCTCTGTTAAGGCAGGTAAGGAAAACTATATACGAACAACATCTTGGAGGCAGTCATAGAAGTGAGAGATCTGAATCTTCTCTTCGCCAGAATATATGGCTTCTGCAGATCCACCATACTGTCCTTGGGCAGCCATCTCAATCAACATGTATAGCTTCTTTATAGGCATCTAAGAAAATACAAATTAAGCATAAGCAGGGTTTGTGACAGTACCAAAAGTATGCAAAAAAAATATCCTAACGAAGATACTGAATTCTATCTGAATATGCCAATTAAAAGAGAAGGAAAGCAACAAGCAAAGGGACTCCATTTGCAGCTAAAGAGGGGGGGAAAATTAAAAAAAGAAAAAAAGAAAGGTCTCAAACTCTCAAATATCTAGTTCTACTAATAAAGCAGAATTAGTAACAAAGGTGAAGCTTTTGCTTCATTGTAATGCAAACTACTACCTCTAGTTCTATCCTTAACATTAGACCCAATTGACTGATTTGTAGAGATTAAAGAAGATAAATATATTACTTAATTATAGTATATATTATATGATCTCTCTAAAATACTTATATGTATCATTAAATTATATATTTAGTTTATAAGTCAAGTAAATTAGTTTGGAGAAAAATAAAAATATTAAATACTTTAAAGTAATTTATTTAGCTTCTTTAATCTCCCAAAATTAGTCGATTGGTCTTACATTAAAGACTGGAGGTAGTAATTGGATTTCTCCAATAGTCAAGCAAAATTAAGAGACCATTAAACCAACAGAGCTCAGCAAAGAGGTGAATAAGCTTAAGCTTACATCATTCAAGGCCTCTGCCGCAGCATCAATATCTTCCTCAGCAAAAACATTCAGCTGTCGCAACACCTGAATTAAATGGTAAGAAGAGAAAATCACAAACTATTGAAGTTACAGTAATATAAATATACATAAAATGTCAAAATTTTTGTCTCTTTTAATTAATGGTACACCTTAAGTTATTCATGCTGGTATCTGTTGACTAGTACAAAAGCATATGTTGCCGTATATTTGTTGAGAAGAAGAAAAAATCAACATAAATCATCTCTCAACTAATTATCTTTTGACAACTGAAAATGCTATCATAAAGCCATAATAGAGAACAATTGAACTTTTCTAGAAAAGAAACCTTCATAATACATAATCAGTAACATATTATTAATATTTCAACATTAACAACAAAATTGTATACCTTCTTCGCATCATTTGTGCTCAACGTAGGAACATGGTAAGTAACAGAGAAAGTATCACAAAATCCAACTGACTCCAAGAAAACCAACTCACTTGTGGTACCAATAACCAGCAGTTTTTTACCCTGATAATATGATTTATACATAAGCAACAGTAAGTTAAAATCAGAAAACTTAATCAACACTCAACAGATACGATTCAAAACTGAGTTCAAATGGTAATTTGACAGCAATGGTCCAACAAGAAAAACTGTAGCAAGAATTAAAAGGCACTAACAAGTAACAACCAAGAAAAACCTTCTGAAGTCAGAAAATGGCTATCTTGTTAAGAGGTACTGAGATTTTAAAAAAGCCGTTATTTGTTTGTAGCACCCCCAAAGTAAAGGATTTAAGTACCTTGTCTGTTTGGTTGAAGGGGAGGAGAGATTCTAATGAATTCAGTTTTGAATAAAGAAAAGTGAGGTTAAAAGTTTTTAATTAATTTTCTTAATCTTTTGTTTTTTTTGGTAGGCCCAGGGTATCCACCGTCAGTAGCAATGACTAATCCCCTCGCATTGTAAACTTCCCAAAAGGGCTTTGGTGTTGGCCACAAAACCCTCTCCATACACACAGCCAGTAATCGAACCCTTGACTAGATGCTTAAGGAACCCAACTAAGCGCCAACTGTGCTAGGCCTTGTGGTTTAAAATCCAATTCATTAGAATTTCCCCCCTCCCCTCCAATCAAATAGGACAAGTGCCATTAAGCCACAAGGGCTTTGGCAATTCCCAAGGTAGTTTTAGTTCCAAGTAGTCGTGGTAGTTTCCTAGATGAGTCTGATATTCTCTAATTAGCCATTATGGGCTATCATCTAGATGAACACAATGGGTGTGGTAAAGTTCGGAGCTTATTATCTTCATCCTTTCAGCCCAAAAAACATTAGCTCAAATAAAGATCGGATTTGGCTTCATCACCATGGTCTTATTCATCCTTCTTTTAATGTTCTCAAAATACCAATGTTCCTAGCCATCCTTCTTTGATGCATAGGACCCTGTTTCAAAACACTATTGGGGACAAGCCATTCTAACAACAATGCATATTACGCATATTATTAACAGACTTCCTACCAGGTGCCTAGATCTAAGATCCCTATGCAAACTCTCACCCAAATTTCCCCAAATTTGAATGCGTCAAACAATCTCATTCCAAGAATATCTGAATGCACCAAATTTGTACACATTCTCAACAAAGGACCAAACTTGATCCTTAGCCTCTCAAATGTGTGTTTGTTAGGTATTCCTCCACTGAAAAAGGGTACAAATGTTATATCATCCTTTTCAAAAAGTTCTCTGTCTTAGCTTATGTCACCTTCATTGAATCCTAACCTTATTTCAATACTCCTCTTCAAAAGGAGGGTTCTCTTAGTGATGATCTGAGCAATGACCTCTTTGTTACTGACCTCTCCAATACTTCATCATGTGACTCATTGAAAACTCAACCAACTCTCAACCTGCACTCGAACACTACATGTTCTCTCTTCATCAAAGCCATGGTTAGCATAGGATACAAGTAGAACCAAGATGACCACACTCTCTTCATCAAACAGTCAGCTTCAGTGAAAGTAATAATAATACTCATCTATATTAATGATATCATAGTCACAAGAGAGGACTTGGAGGGAATTGACTCCCTAAAAAGACAGGTGGCAAAAAAATTTGAAATCCAAGATTTAGGAAGTCTCAAATACTTCTTGAGCATTGAAGTCGCTCACTCCAAGCATGGCATCTTTATATCTCAACACAAATGTCCTTGATCTCCTAGCACAGGGAAACTGGGTTGTAACTAGTGGAGACGCCAATAGAAAAGCATCACAGGCTCTGTAAATCTCTAGAAGATTCTGCTGTTGACAACGAGTCTGATCACAAGCTTGTAGGAAAACTAATATTTATATATCCCATACTAGGCCCAACACTGCATATGCCATGGGTGTGGTGAGCCTATTTATGCATGATCCTAAAGGATCAGAATTAAGGGCAATGCATTGAACACTTCAATACTTGAAGGGAACTACAGAAAAAAGGAATTTTATTTAAAATAGATAAAAATTTGACACTTGAGGCGTGCACTGATGCAGATTAAGCTGAATCTCCAGATGATAGGAGATCTACAACAAGCTAGTGTACTTTTCTTTGCAAATATCTCATCACTTGGAGAAGCAAGAAGCAGAATGTGGTGGCTAGGTCTAGTGCATAGATGAGTTTAGAGCCATGGCACTTAGGATGTGTTAGTTTTTATGGATAAAGAATAATTTATGATGACTTGAAGGTCAAATAGGAAGACACAATGAAACTTTATTATGACAAGTCAACTATTAATATTGCTCACAATCCAGTTCATCATGGCTGAAAAAAATCACATTGAAGTTGACCTGACTCTATCAAAGAGAAGCAGGAAAGTGGTCTAATTTGAACTCCCTTGGTCCCTATTGGGAACCGATCGGTAGATATTCTTGCAAAATAATGTCCGTCATTCATTTTATATTGTTATTTTCCAGGAATCTCATTATTTCCTATGCCTAAATAAAGTCTTCACCAGCTTCCCAACATGCCCTAAATCTAGCCTGAATTGACGGCTTAATTCCTAGTTTACAATGATCCCCAGCATTCCCATTGACCATATTGTGCCCTGATATTCTTTTTGCATTCATCATCACTATTAAGCTAGGCTAGTACAAATTGTGGTTGTAACACCCTTGTTTTCAACCTGATTTATTATTATAAATAGACACCCCAAAAGGCCTGACCAAGTCAGTGACCCATTCATATTATTCTTTCTTCGTCTCTATTAATAATTTTTCTTCTTGGCATCCCTTTCCTCCCCTTACTTTCCCTAAATAAGCCAAAGATAAATAGAAACCTTTGGAGGAAGCCGTTTAAGCAAGACCAATAATGTCTGTGAAATCAAATTTGAAAACCGTGGACCAATGGGCACATACTCCAACAACCTGCATGAATACTGAACCAATTAGCAAATCAATTGATGTCACACTCAAGAATAAATCATTATTATGCATGTAAAAGAATGGCCAAAAATTTTACCTCTCAATGTCATCAAGAATGATGACACTCAATGGTGACTTGTATGCATCCTCGAATACCTGCGAAGAAAAACAGAATGAATTGGAATTTAATGTCATAGGAAACCAGCTAGGCATTTAAAAACCTAAAAAACTTTTTTAGATCTAAAGTACCAGAGATAATTCAAATAGGACAAGTATAAAACAAAACATTGCAGCAAAGATTGAGAAGCCTTCTATCAAAGGGAGAGAATAATTTTTCAGAAATTATACGAACTCAATAGACACCATAAGGCTCCATATCACATTCATAATGAACCTTGATAATCTGTGCACATTTAGTGCTCTCATGTAGTCCAATCATTGATTCAGCAGAAACCTGGCCAATTAGAGCACAGAAGGTCAAAATCAGAAGAAAAATTAAACTTAACTTTAAGTGGAAATCTCTATAAAAGGAGAAAGCTTACTATTTTCACATATGGGAAATCACTGTCAATACCCACAGTAGCTGCAAGTCCTGTTTTCCCACTGTAACAAGTTGGGTACATTCAGAAACTTTCTATTTGCATAGCAAATGAAGAAATAACCGAATCAAATGCAAATGAAGATACAAATTCACATACCTGCCACTAGTACCCTCAAGAAGACAAGTGATAAGTGGGCTTCCTATACTCACTTTCACTTGCTCTGCTAGTAGCATAGCCCTTTGATAAATGTGCTTATGTCGATCACCGCAGTCTACCATGCCATGGAGTCTATAAATCAAATGACAAAATCAGTTATTCTGGACTCCCAGTATATCTAAATTTAAACAGCAACATTGGTGAATAAATCTTCATATTTCAAAATATTAAATACAGTTTGGAATTAACATAAACGTCAATGAAACATCTGAGGTGTAAAAACACAAGTAAAACTACCCAACTGAGTTTCATAAACAATTCTACCAGATCCTTTCAAGCCACAGCTTTATTTGGTGTTCCACATTCAAAGAAAGTGCAAAGGTGTGCACATCCAAATGGAGGGAAAAACAAAAGAGAAAAGAAGAGGAAGAGTACACGTCCAAAAGAAGGTGGGAGACGTGTTAAATCTTGTATACCATCCTTCAATCTTAATTATATATAACCACACCAGTAACTTGACTCTAAAAAGGCAAAATAACAGTCTTGCAGCCACAAGAAATTAGAAACTGGCAAAGAAAAATTAATAAAACGTTATCATCCTTGCTGAAGAACCACTGGCCCTATGTCACGCTCCACATACAAAGCAAATCAGACAGCCTAATAACTTATTTCTCATAGCTACATCCAATATAAGTAAAATGTCTGGACAAGTAATGGTTTAGAATAAAATAATAACATATTTTCCTCATTAGCACATATAATAACTTTAATTTTCCCATTTCCAAGAACTCTAAATTCTTGTAGTTAAACCACTACCTGCATCTTTCAAGGTCATCAGTGGAAGCTCCGAATGCAGGAATAACTTCTTGGAGTGCATTCAAAAAGTCCTCCATCGTTACCTTAATATTCTCTTCCTCAACTTGCTTGGTGAGATCATCAAGACTTAGTTGTCTATTTAAAGCAAATGAGACTGCACTTTTCACCACACCTTCAAGTTCTGCACCACTGTAGTTTTTTGTTCGAGCAGCTACACAAGATAATAACAAGCAAATCCACATGACATTCATTGATAGATTCCTCAAGTCAGTTCATATCACTTGATTGTTTCTTGTCTAGACAAAATGATTTGTGCATTCTTGACATCAAAAGTCCTTTTTGTTTCTCCACTATTTCCACATTTAGGTGGAAGGAATCAATGGAAACATCTCATTCATATTTTCTACAGAAGGCGCATGCTACACATTTGTCATAGTGGGATTTTTATAATCTAACCAAACAAAGAATGAAAACAGACTAATGCTATATGCTAGCACGCCCCTCATGGCTCAAAATGTGCAGGGGCATGTTTCTGCTAAAAATAAAACAGTCTTATGCATTTGTTCAACAACATAATCTTTTGGATTTAAATAACTGTGACTTGAAAATTCTTAAAGACAACCCTATACAAAGGTGGCTTTTACTACTGAATGAACTTGTGTTTGAACTAAAAGTTTTCTTATGTCTCCTCTCTCCCCCTCTCTCTCTCTACACACACACACGTTCCTGACCCTAATTTCCAAAAAAGATTCACCCACATTCAAAGAAAGCCATTAGATGCGCTAGTAAGCAGGGTTGATCAAGCAGTATAGAGTCCTCTGAAAAGAGGTAGAGGAAAACCAAAGTGGACACTCAATAAGGTTATTGAGCGGGATCTTTTGGTTAATAATCTATTTAAAGATTTGATTTTCAATAAAGCACAATGGCGACATGCGATCAATGTAGCAGATCCCACCTAGTGGGATAAGGCTTTGTTGTTGTTGTGGTTGTATAATTTGAAATCAACTCAAATTTACATAAAACAAAATATGGGCAATATGGTTTATAAAAAAAACATATGTAGTCATATATATTGTACAGAGTCCAATAAATGAGTAACA
Organism: Inga leiocalycina; assembly: GCA_963242795.1. Taxonomy (NCBI): domain Eukaryota; kingdom Viridiplantae; phylum Streptophyta; class Magnoliopsida; order Fabales; family Fabaceae; genus Inga; species Inga leiocalycina. The sequence continues at coordinate 40,342,510 of OY725321.1, read as the reverse complement.
ATGCTCATGATTTATCAATAGGACAGTTTCCTATACATTATATATAAAAATAGACATTGATGATTAAAAGGCTAGCAACAGCGTAACGTTTTTTAACATGCCAAACACCCCCTTAGAGAACATTTTAAGAAGCGAGTCATAAAATATTACATGAAAAAATGTTAACTAACCCTCAGGAAAATCATTTTGCTAATGTAAGTTAAATTTATTGGTTAATTTCACCAAATAAGTAGGTAATGTCCACTAATCACATACCAAGCTCTTGAAGATTCACATCAGGAGCCAGGAAAGAATTCTCTTTCATCTTGTTAGTATGAATTTGGAGAATCTGCAATCGGCCATTTTCATCAGGAAGGCTTATCTCAATCTGTACTTCTAGTCGGCCCGGTCTAAATCACATAAGAAAATGATAGATAATTAAAAGAAAATAAATACACACACAGCTACTTAAGTCAATCACAATATGACAAACAAATGAAGTATTAGAAAAATATTAAAAAGATAGTACTTTGTTAGAAGAGTTAAAAATAAGTTATATGGGGGGGGGGGTGGAGTTAAATATAAGTTATACAAGAGAGAATGGATATCGAGTTATTTAAGCATAACTAGCCTTATTGTAAAGTAATAATACTGCTTTCACCAAAAAAAGCACTAATACTGCTATGAAAATAAGTTCTCTTCTTTTGAATGATTTAAGATTAATACAAAACTCAGTCTATCATTATGGTTTGTATCAATAATCAGTATCTAATCAGTCTCTCGGACCGATAGAAAAGGAAACTGGTTCAGATGACTGATTCAAGAGATTGAGCAAAAACTCACTCTAATTGGAGTAGAGATGATACAAACGAAGACATTAACAAGTTGAGAAGTTGCACAGAACAAATGGGGAACTTGTCAACAAACATGGCATCAAAGGTTAGGCAATTGTGATCCAGTTCCAAATTCAACAAGAACAAAATGAATGGAATGCTGGCATCAAACGAAACAAGAAAAGAATTCTGCAGTTTCGATCACGCATAGACACCCATCTAGAAAATTATACATCAACAATTAAATCCACACTAAAAAATTCCCTTGACTTAATGGATTTTAGAGGTCAGTAATATGGGGGCAATCAATTTTTCAAAGTAGATAGGACACCACTAGACCAGCACATCAAGATGGTGAGCATCCACTTGGAAGGCCATACACTACAGTGGCATCGGAGTTACATGAAAAAGAAGAATTCACTTCACTATTTGGCCATTCATTGTGGTGACCTATTGCTGTTTAGACAATAGCCTGGTACTGCCATTGCACAATAGCCTTCGCTGCTATTCGGTGGTTCAAAGTTTGAATGCTTATTTGTCTGTGTAGATAGCGCATTTGTATCAAATTCAGACAGCATTGTAAACCCATCCAAAAGCTGACATAATAACTTGGACAAATATTTCATTTGCTATGTGGTAAGTCAACTTTTGCAATCCACATGTAATAGTTACTTGGAGGTTTACAAAGTGCATTGTCAAATATCAAGGGAGATCAAGGTCAAGGATTACTCCATAGGGATCTAAAACATGCTGAAGTAGTCGGCTATTCAATTACAAATAGGTTTAGTTCTCCTTCACATAGAAGATTCGCTTATTGGATCCTATGTTCTTGTCAATGAAACTCATAGTCATGGAAAAAGCCAAAAACTATGATTCCAAGACAAGCGCAAAAGCTTAGTATCATACCACACATAGGGAGTCTATGAACTTATGTAATGCAAACAGTTGCCTGGAAAACAGATGTGGGGAGAAATAGGCAAGATGAACTGATTTGTGACAGAGGAAGATCTACATGTTAACTCCAACCTAGTTTTCAATGAGAGGATCAAGAACAAGAAAGTTGACTGTTCCTTCATGAAAGAGAAGTTACTTAATGGATGCATTGCAACTAGATTTGCCAGCTCCAATGATTTCCTAGCAGATATTCTCACCAAGTCTTTTAGAAGTCTTGGCACCATCTATATTAGTGAAAAATCAGTGAATATGATATGAGTATGATCCAACCTGAGAAGAGTTTTAGAACTGTGTGAGCACTAGTCATGACTTTATAGTGAACCTAAGGTGTATCCTAGATATATCGAACCCATGTTTCAAGCTAGAGTGAGTGTTATATAGCCCTCATTCTAACTCTATATAGATATTATAGTTGGGTAAATCAATAATATCACTGACATGCATTATCAAACCATAGAATGTGTGGGAAATCTGAATGATTAACAGGATTTATTTCTCTTTATTATCTTTATCATGTAAATAGTCAAATATCTCTAGGAGCCTTTTCTGTTTTCTATATCCCTGATTTTATGCTTGTATTTATTATGAAACTTGTATATATTGTTGTACTGATGCCTCTGAAAAATATAAGATATACATTCATTGGCCTCTACTCTTAGAATGACCTCAAAAGAGCTTCATCAAGCATGTCTTTTCTGTTGGTCATTCCAATAAGCAAAACATTATTCAGTGATTCCACACCATCTATCTGCAAACCAATAAAAGAAACCTATTAGATATATTGATAACTATAAATGAAAAAGTTTAACTCAGAACAATTTTAATTTTAAAATTGTCAAGAAAATAATCATGATCTTCACTGACCTTAGTAAGAAGTTGATTCACAATACTATCATGAACTCCAGTACCATCCCTAGTTGAACCTCTTGACTGCACAAGAAATGTATGCTTATTTATCATATCAAATAATTGAATCACAACATAACATCAAAACCAGTCAGAACAAAATGCAAAACTTTCAAAGTCCCAGATTGAAATGTTACAATCATGTTTCCAGAGTTAAAACTCAAGCAAATGCAGAGAGGACAAGCTAGTTAATCAAAGTCTTCACTCTTAACTAGTAAAGTCCAATACTAAACAACGAAACATTGACTATAATACATAAAAGCTTCACCAAAGCTAAAATATAAGAATTCCATAGCACAAGGCTAGCTCATATCTACTACGTATTAGGAGTAAACAAAAAAGTAACAACACCGACAATATGCAACAAAAAAATAAATGTCATTGATTTTGAAAAAAATCTTACCTTACAAATAGCATCAATTTCATCAAAAATGATGACGTGCAAATCACTTTCATCCCCTACAAAGTAAATGACACTCAGAAATAACACCTTATAAGCATACGTAATGTGTAGATATTCCCTACCTTTGGTCCTCTGATCTTGTTCAGCATCAGCGAAGAGGTCCCTCACATTCTTTTCAGTTTCACCAACAAATTTACTCAAGACTTCAGGGCCATTGACAATCTAGTACAGTCACAAGTCACACCAAAAAAGAAATAGTTCCATCAGCCTCTAAAGATAATACCAACCAAAAAAAGTGAAAATTATTCAAGATTTAAACATTAATCAAACATGTCAATTAGGAATCAGGAGGAAAAGTGAAGACAGTACCCAAAAATATATAGCACGTTCAACACTTGAGACAAAGAAGTAGAAATTCAGTCATTCACCAAAAGGAGAGAAGGGGCTAGAAAGTCAGTCATTACTCATGTGAATTGTATTCAACAATATTAACAGGAGATCCTATTCTCAATCATAGTGAGAATTAAGATGCTTTAGGAGAGCAAAATGGTGGCTGGAAACATTATTGATTAAATCGAAGGATCAAAGAACTTCACAAAAGAAGTGATTCAGTATTATCATATCATGCACTACAATCACTAGCCCACTTATGTTTTATTTTTGACAGCATCCATGATGATTTCCATGGATGTGCGTATTCCATCATAATACACAAGTATATGAAGCAACTGTGAAACCTCCAGGTTTAACAAATTTACAAACCTTCGGTTCCTTTCCATTCAAAATTTTTCCTATCTGACGCGCCATTAGAGTTTTTCCAGTACCAGGAGGCCCATGAAGCAGCATTCCCTTCACATGCATGATCCCTAGCCTGAAACCTCAAGTACTTTTAGGAACTCAGAACACAGACTATCAAAAACCAGAAAATTAAGTGGATTATGATATTATATATAATACTTGGATGTCACATGAGGAGGAAAAACACGAGAAGCAAAAGCTCTTCGAAATATATCTGCAAACTCCGCACTCAGACCTCCAATACCCAGCGACTGAAGATTAAACTCTTTCTGCTTAAAAATGTTGCTGGTGGCAGCCTCACGCTGATTGACAATCTGCAAAGCATGGTATGAATCAAGAAACTTGTCCAAATATAACTATAATCAGTATGGTGCAACTAAGAGAAAATAAATGCCTCAAATGATTTATTTTCATAGCAAACTATAGGCTAATATCTAAGATGAATCACATGTTTTTAAACCAATGGTAAGGGGAAGAAAAGATAACTATTTAGTTAAAATAAATGCCTAAAATGTTATGCATCGTTCATGATTTTAACACTTCGACCATGTATTACTTGCAGACTAGATAACCAAGTTCTTTTGAGAAAGAATGCATCATAACAACTATCAATACTGAATAAGTGGACTTTTCTCTCAAATGACATGCAGAAGACATTGCTAAAAAGTTTTTGCATGGCCACTCTAACAGAAAAGGTGTCCATGAATTCACCATATTACACTCAATGAAGATAAGAAGAAAAGGGAAAGTACAATTTATATGCCGTAAAAATAAATTGGATAAATAATGAGAAAAAATAAAGCATGTCAATTGCAAATGGAAAATTTGCCTTAATTCCACTGTCACGTGATGCTTCAAAAATAATGTATGTGTCATCTGAAATCATCCCTCTTTCAAGAGAATTAGACTTTTCTTGGCCCTGAACAACAGCTTGACTGACGGTAAAGTTATAATTATTTCCATGGAACTCAAATAATACTTTCTGCCCAGCTGTCATGACCTGCAGTGAATAAGATCACACATTCCAAAAGTAAAACTAAAGGGCGATAATGATTAGATGAAAAGGGACTGATACGGTTGTCAGACCAAATGATCTTTCATAAAAGTTTTGATAATGACAAGTAGGAAATAAATTAATAATATTAATAAAAACAGATTTTAAAATGAGTTTCGATTAGGTTGTTCAATTGTATTGATATGGAATCATAAATGTGGAACACATATATTACAAGTTTGACATATCATGTTTAATGTTCCATAGACATGAATAATTATGGAAGGAATTTATTCATTATATAAAACTTTAATATATGCTTAATTGAATCATATTTCTCCTTGAGTCATGTTATTTAATTTATCATATATCCAACTAGTTCTAATTGTTATATGTATATAAATTGGATATATAAGTTGTAAGAATTCCATAAGCATGAACAAACCTTTTTTATATTGTACTACATACTATTATGTCATGCATATTCATAAATGTATAATTGACTAACTACTTGGATTGTAAGTCAATATCATTAATATAGATTTGTCCAAGAAAGGAAGAGTGAGCATTGAAGTGAAGCAAATGAAATATCAGCACCATGCTTTGTTCAAGGACAAATCAAGTATAACAATGAGAAGAGGATGCTCCAAGAATTGAACTAAGATGAAGATTGGAAAGATTGGATTTGGATGCTTCAAGATAGCATTTGGCCTCAAATGGGTATATCTATCATAGGATAGGAATATTTTTGTGACACTAAAAGGTTTAAGCTTGCATTCATTGCAACAATGTGGTTTGGTCTTCAAAACCTATGCTAATTTAATTTAAAACAAAAGTGAGGTGCACATTCTTTTTCCAAAATCGTAGTTTGACCTCTGTTCATACATGAGACATCGAAGTTCCAGATAATCACATGGGCATTAAAATTGTGTCCATCTCAAGTGGACTCTTCAAAGTCTCCATGTTTCCAGTGTCAATGCCTAATCTGCTGTCAGTTACACAGCCTGATTGAACAACTGGTAAGGAATTTATCAAACAATTCTAATTACAATGATTGAGGCCCCTTCCTGTCCTTCTGGAAGGCCTGCCACAACATGAAATATCATGTTGCAGCATAATAACTTAATCTTCCCAAAACAATGAAGAAAAAGACCTACAGTTTTATTGACATGATCGTTTTAGAGCAACAAGATCATGTTCAATCTTTAAATAATGTATTCATGTAATAACGACTTCTAACAAGTGATACCCAAGTAGTTATTCAATAAATAACTCATTTTTTAACAACAGTACAAAGTTGAGTCCAGATGCTTCCTATAATGAATAATGCATTTTTGGTTTTGAATTTGAATCCAAATAAAACTGTCATCCAGCAACCATGAAGTAGTGTCCCAATCAAAATGCATATATAACGCCAGTTTGGTTTGATCGGCAATCAATAGATTATAACTGAGCCACCGACAAAACTACCAAAGCTAACCAACTAACAGGTATAATTAACATACTAGATGTTACCTGATTTATAAATCTCTTTTTAAGTTGCTTGGACAGGAGAACAGCATCAATCTACAAAACAGCACATCAGAATGATAATGACAAAGGTGATAGAATAAAAATGGCAACTTTAATACTGAATTATTGAAATATATACTTGTTCACTTCTACTTCCCCTTTTAATGAAGTCCAGCTCAAGGGTTAACACCGCAAGGTTGAAGTTGTCTGGTGGGATGAATCTAAAATTATAGGACAGATGATAAGAAACTTAAAAACCGAGTAAAATACAGGTTATATCAAACTAACCAACCTGCTCACAGATATGGATTCAGCAGCAGAAACTTTGACACACCGACGTTGAATGGAGTTAAGTGCAATATGGCCCCTAAGTATGCTGTCGTGAGCAGTATGTATCAGTTAAGGCCACAAAGAAGTTCATTGAGAACTAATTCATGAACCAATTAAGCAAAGTAACCATCTAATTTAAATTCATACTGGCATTATAAAAACTGATACTAGACCTAGTCGTTCAACCGAATTTTCAGTTAACAGCTAATAAATAAATGGAAGACGTAAAATCGTGATCGAATTTATGCAAATTCGAAAAGGATATGCGAGAGAAAAAACAAAGGAATCGCCAATCAAAGCCAGGAAGAGGTTTCTGTAACCAGAGACAGAGAACTTCTGAAGATCAGAAGGGGAGCAGAAGGCAAGATTGGTGAGGGCAAGGTCCTGCGAAGGCGTGTTGGTGACGATCATGGATGTCGAAGCGGAGGAACCAAATCCGAACCGACCAGCCATTTTTCCTGAACGCTGGATGAGACTAAGATCTGCTAATTTGAAGCTTTTCCAGACTGAAGAGTAAGAAAATGAGAAATGGAAGAGCCTTGTGGTTATATATACATATACGGGTTTGTATTGTTTCCCAAGTGTAGAAGCTTTTGAAGTGGGTGATAGAGAAGGTAACAATGAAGCAGATTGCCCAAAGCAATGTTGAGTTATCACCTCTGAAATCTTCAGCTGGAAATTAAATCAGCAAGCTAGAAATGTAGTGCTGGCCGGGCCGTTAATCCCAAGTCAAAAACTTGTCTTCGAATTATTTGACAGATTGACCAAAAAAAAAATTACTCCCTCCAGTCCTAATTATAAGATAAAGTTGACTTTTTTGGAAAAATTAAGGAAACCAATTAAATCATTTTAGAATATTTATATTTATATTTTTTTCTTCAAACTAAGTAATTTGATTAATAAACTAATATATAATCCAAATATATTAAAAATATAAATATTCTAAAGTGATTTAATTGATTTCCTTAATTTCTCCAAAAAAGTCAACTTTGTCTTATAATTAGGACCGGAGGGAGTATTTGACAGATTCGAACTTTGCTTCTATGCTTAGTGAAGAATCAATATACATTCCCAAAATAAATAAATAAACATAACCCATAAATAATATAGGATATATTTAATGAATTCATCTTAGGCCTACATTGATCTAAGACATATTTTTTATATTTATCTATCTTTTCTTAATTTACTTTTATTTATAATCTCTCAACAATAATTAAAAAAGGGAGTAAAGGAAGAAATTAAGGAAAATAAATGGAGATGTTTTAAAAAATGCATATTACTTAACTAAGTTAATTAATCTTCTTAATCAAATCAAATTAAATCATTATGTCTTATATTAAGAATTAAAGAAAGTATTATGAATATTCACATGTTATCACTATATAGTTTTCCAATCAAATAATAATAATTTTTTTTAATAGAAACAATTATATTAGAAATTAAAATAAAAGATAAAATGTTATAAATAGAAGTTTAATACGAGTCCCATGGAGAGAAAATCCTAGAAAACAAGGAAATAACACGAGAAATGGGAAAAAAAACATGGTTAAAAAAACTCTAAATAGGAGCAAATGTCAGAAGCAATGTCATGTCGTGATGCACTAGTGAAACTTTTTTTTATTACAACCTGGATATCAACAACTATCTACCGTAGGTAGCAGACAAGCCCCTATAAACAACCTACATACTTCCATCATTATCCACCTCTTGAAGAACAGGTGGAGGATGATCAAAGAGACAAAAATTCCCCACAATGCCATGCGCATATTTGGCCAGACCATCAGCAAGGACCAAATTTTCTCGAGGAACATTAATGAACCGAACCTGCCAATCTCTGGAAATAAGATTCCTAATCTCATCAACCACATCTCTAAACGGATAGGCCTGTTCACACCCCCTAATTGCAAGATTGATCGCCTCTATGCAATCAGAGAAGAGGCAAACCTTACGGATACCCCTCGTCCAACATAAATACAGCTCGTGAATCATACCTATAAGCTCCGCAATAGCCGGAGGAACAGCTATTAGTTTACACGAAAAACCGCAAACCCAATGTTTGTTGAGACCCTTAATCACTCCACCACAACCACTCCTTCCATCTTTCATAACAGACCCATCTGTTTCCAAGGAAAAGAAATCTTGAGGCGCATCTCGGCAAGGTAGATGAGAAGACTGGCTCACACTAGCAAGGACACCCGAAGAAAGGAGATCTTGATCAGCGCAGGCTCTGAAGAAAGAGGAAGCTACACCAAGATCTTCACCTGGACTAGACTCTCCAAAAAGCTTGTTGCATCTTGAAACCCAGATATCCCAGCACATATATCCAAACTGAGTCTGCCATTTTACCTTCTTTGAGAAACCCTTACCCACTTCATGAGTTAGATTCCATTTGATCCATTCTGTACCCTCTAGAGAAACAAAAGTACTCCAATGAACCTGTGAAACCACTGCTCTCCATCTTTCCAAAGCATTTGAACAATCTCGAAGAAGGTGCATGGAATCTTCCGTCCGGTTGCAAGAGAAAGGACATGAATCTGATTCTTGAATACCTCTGCTTGCTCGAAGTTGAGCTGTATGAGTCCTACCATGTGCAAACAGCCACAAAAAAGACTTGATCTTCTCAGGAACAGAGCAACCCCATAGGAGTTTCCATACATTCTCAACACTCCCGTTTGTACCTGTAAAAAGAGAAAAATATGCAGATTTAACAAAAAATCTACCATCAGAGGATGGCCTCCAAAAGAACATATCCGCTCCTCTATCCTCACAGGGTGGGTGAGCACAGGTAATTCGGTTAGTAATCGCTAGTGAAAACCAACTCTGAAGTTTCCGACTATCCCACTCCCCACTACTGAGGACATAATCAGCAACCTTCTCATCTCGGTCAACAAAACCTTCCAACCCCGGAACCAGATCAATAAGTGGTACATTAAGAGTCGACCAGTTTTCAAACCAGAAAGAGGTACTTCAACCATTGCCAATCCTTTTCCCCAAACTTTTCTTGAAATGATCCCAAACTGCACAAATTCCCTTCCACGTGAAAGACGAGTTCCTCTTTCTTCTCACATCCGGCACTTCTCTGTTATCACAGTTGTACTTAGATCTCAGAATCTTGACCCACAAGGCATTAGGGCTACTAATCAGTCCCCAGCAAAGTTTCATTAAGAACGCTTTATTCTGGTATTTAAGATTCCTGATCCCAAGTCCTCCTTGCTTCTTTTCTTTCGAGACCACCTCCCACGAAACCAAATGCATCTTTCTAACTTCATCTTGTTCTCCCCATAGAAAATTTCTACTATGCCGTTCCAGATCGTTACATACTCCTATAGGAAGAAGCATGGTCTGCATATAATAAGAAGCCATAGCTGATAGCACAGCTTTAATTAATGTGGTTCTCCCTGCCATATTTAACACTAGTGAAACTTGGAACCAATACTCAACACACTTTATTTCCATTTCTGTTTTGTCTTTCTTTCTTTTGGATGACAATTTGTTGTATTCCTTTTTTTCTACTTCTCTAAATTTTATCTCTCATGTTATCATCACACTTTCTTTTCGTTATGGTTCTTAGTTGGTACAGATCATGGGCTCTTACAAATTCAAAACAAATATGAACATTACAATTTGCTTCCCATATTCCTTACACCGGCACCGCATAGAAAAACATGTCTAACCCACTTATAAAAATAAATTAAAATACACAAAGAAATAAAAATACTTTTTATTCAACATCAAGATATAGATGCAATATACACTTAGTGAACATCCCTAAAAATGGATACCAAAACCAAATCCACTTAACCAGCACACACTTAGACCCACAAATCTTATCCATTGCAGGAGAGACCAAAATAAATAAATAAGAAGAAAAAAAAGGTTCAAAAGCTTGCTTACTCTCATACTGTGACTTTCTGCAATATCAAGCTCCCTTATCGTGTACCATAAATGGTGAAAAACAGTTCACTAGCCTCATACTCAACAACAAACATAATGCAGTATGTTACAAAGCTCAAGGACCATACAATACAACTCTTTACAGCAGGTAGACAAAAGTCATTTCAACTACCAAGTTCTCAAAACACAAGAAGACACAAAACAAGGCAGCAGCACAGGAAAATTGATACTCTCCTCAATGATTTGTCTGCCTGCATCTCCTGCCTTCTCAATCTGGGGCTGTTAGCTCCCACCACATGATAAGAATTCCGATATGCGTATATATTTCCCGGGTCGCCAAACACTCTAGCATACACCATCTCCCCAAACATCCCACGCAAAGGATGATGAAAACCCGGTATCAAGTTAGCACCAGGATTAACCATCTGTTGTGGTGACGAAGCATTCTCATGGTCTCGAGAAGAAGCAACAAAATGTGGATTCTGATTTGGGTTATGAGGAGGATTAGATGATGATGATGATGATGGAGCTTCAACACTTGCAGCAGGTGGTCTTGGCGGTATAAAAATGTCCGGATCCGATGACTTCTCATCGTGGTGCTCACTTTGAGCCAGTGAAACCTGTCCTCGACCGTAGAGCGGGATGATTGTGGTAGAGGATATACAAGCCTTACAAACAGGGCATTGAGGGTGCTCATCAGATGCCAAGGAATCAGTTTGGAGATGAAGCCATTTGTAGATGCAGGGCCAGCAGTAAAGGTGGCCACAGTGAGTGACAACCGGTTCGCGAGCAAAGTCTAAGCAGATGTTGCAACTGAAACAACCATCGGTCGAGTCTTCATCCTCACTAGGGCTGGGTTTCCATTCCTGGGATACGTAGTGCCCATAGGCCATGAATTTGGAACCCTTATTCACAAGTTTGACCTATATAAAACGAGATGAAACTAGGTCAATATAAGGAATTGCAATAGATAGCAGCATCTAACCAAGAAAAATGTAAGATGAAGAGTAAGGACAATCTATTGCTTCTGAACACTAAAAGCACAAATGACATTCTTCAGAGGAAACAAATAGCAGACAGGTATAGGATAAGGGAGAGGGGAAAGGAAGAAAATTTGGATAGAATATAGTCATATAGAGATAGAAGAGACAAGCATTTATGTATTTTATTTCATCAGTAAGCTGTAGAGCCTATAAAGGAAAATAAAAGGGAGAAATAAACTTAGGTCCAAGGAAGAAAATTATTGGAGGTGTAAGTATAAAATGCACTCTCTTATTCATCACAATGCATATTACAGAGAATATATAGGCAGAGAAACGGAGTACATGACGGTAAGGCATAATGAGCAATAATGATGAGATTACAAATTGAAATCACAATCTTTCCTAAACAAGCTAGACTAGAATTAGGGATATGATAAAGATATGATCTGAAATCATGGGATCTCACGGGCTGTGGTTTCCAACACTCCCCCTCACGAAAGTAATGAAAGTAGCACACTCACGAAAGTAATGAAATAAACATAAGTAATTATAATAATAACAAATAAAATATCATTAAATGATTAGAAGAAATGCCATCTCTATCAAAACCTAAACTTTCTCAAGAAGAACTAGTAGTTAAGCATAGAAAGACTATTTGCTTGATCTATATATGAACCCAGAAAGGCTACAATTACTGAAAAGAATTTCCATAGCAGAGGCATAATCTTCTGTATGTCAACAAGTTAGTTTACAGATGTATAATGGGGTCCTCAATTCAGTGTTTTAAATGAGAAATGGTCCCAGAAGAACGACTAAAAAGGAAACAAGAACACAAGATCCAAAAAATTCAAAATGAATCTAATGAGACCACGAGCACAATTTATTTATCCTTTACTTAAGAGGGGAAAATCAGAAAAGACATCGAAGATCATGAAATGATAACGACCCACCACCGTCCAGCCACAGTTTACTCGAGCAAAGAGGATGAACACTATGGGAACAAACAAAGGATAGCAAAAATGAAAATAAAAAGCCATACCCAGAAACGAAGGCGGCCTCACAGATGCTGTATACAGGGAGATCAATGTTGTTCGGAAGCGAAAATGGCGAATCAATTGCGAACAGAGTGTAGCACAGAGAAGAGGAAGACGGTGGGGGATTTTAAAGAAGCAAAGCAATTCAGGAACAAGATTGCAAGAATGAGTCACTTTACCCCACCACCTCCACCGCCTCTTACAATACTCACTTTACTTTATCTTCGGTTCGGAAGAAATTAACGAACAGCTCATTCTTGATTTTTTTTTTTGGGCAAAGGGCTCATTCTTTGATTTTAACCGAAGTAACGAAAAAATTGGACCAGCCAATGAATCAGTTAAGATATAGGCTTAAGGGTTAATAGGTTAATAGGTTAATTAGGGTCTAATCGATAGTTAAACCAATCATATTAAAATATTATAATTTATTAATGGTAATATATATATTAATATATTTTTAAACTTTTATAGATAAAAATGAACATTTTTAGAAAAAAAAATGCTTAAAATCTATTAGTATTAGTTATAATGTCTATACTTATATAATGATATCTCTTTTCCTATAATTATTATATTCTTTTAAATAATTTTTTTCATTTTTTTTAGATTTGTTTTTTCTTTACCTACTTTTCTCTTCATTTTGGCCTTCAATCTTCCATTTCCCCATCAAAAATATCACAAAATAATAATTAAAAAAAAAAAAGAAACCAGTCCAACTGGTTGAACCACCGGTTTTGATCCGGTCCAACCGGTTTAACAATTTAATGGGCAGACTTGTCTGGACCACTTATTGGTTTCTAGTTCAACCGGTCAAATAGATCGGTCCGGTCTGATTTTTTGTTCATTGATTTTAACCAAAGATAAAAAAACATAAAAAGAGCTTCTAAAGGCTAAGTGCTTGTTTGAGATCTCGTTAGGCACTTTAAAGGTGTTTATTTACCTAAATCAAAATACTTATTTTGTACACCCGTAAATTAAAATTAAAAAGATACTTTTAAATGTTCCAATTGACATTTCAATGAAACACTAAGAAATCATAGAATAAAAACAAGGGTTAGGGTATAAAAATAGCAACAAACTATTTCACTATGTGCACCCAACACAATTAACTTTTTTTTTTTTGGTGCAAAAATAGATATCAACAATATTTTTGGCATAATCAATTTATTTGGGAGCAAATATAACAACGTCATTAATCCAATTTAACTTTTGTTCCTTTTTGCACGGTGGGTCCCACTGGTATTATCACTCTATTATTTTAATATATTTTTAGAATATTTAAGGTACAAATTTAGCAATAAACTATTTCTTTATGGGCATCCAACACAATTATTTTTCACAAGAGCATTTACAAGACAAATATGAGCATTTACACAGGAGCATTTACATTAATGATCTTACTTTATTTTTTTCAAAAGAACATTTACAAAACAAATAAAGAGATTTACAAGATAAATGAAGGGATTTAAAAGAATCCGGAGAGTTAAAAAATTTTAGTCATTTACATATTTATATTTTAAATGCCCATATTTATCTTTCTACTGACAAAACCTAACTTTTATTTTACCGAATGGGGAGCAATAAAACTTTTTTAACTCGCTGTATTCTTTTAAATCTCTTTATTTTTCTTGTAAATTCTCTTATGAAAAAAAAAGTAAATTCCCTTTATGTAAATGCTGGTATTTGTCTTATAAATACTCTTATAAAAAATAATTATGTTGGTACCCACAAGAAAATAATTCATTGCTAAATTTTCAACTTAACCCTTTTAAAAATATATTAAAAATAATAGAGAGTGAAAAACTGACAGAACCCACAATGCAAAAAGTAACAGAAGTTAAATCTCCATAACAACATTGCTATATCTACTCCTATATAAATTGTTTGTCTACTTTTGCACCTAAATATAGTTAATTGTGTTAGGTGCCTATAAGAAAATAGTTGTTTGTTAAATTTGCACATTAACCATTCTAAAAATATATTAAAATAATAGAGAGTGATAAGACTAGAGGGACCCATATTGTAAAAAGTAAATTATGCATCCTTTTGCACCCAAAAATATTATTCATTCTTGTCAGACCCTCATCTTATTTTCACCTATTTCAAAGTATTTGCGGAAAAAAATATACAGTTCAGTAGGCAACACAAAAATAGCATAGATATATTGATATTATGAGCACGATTACGGAAATTCCCCATATGAGTTCATACATGATAATTACAATTAACGTAGTCTCATAGCGCTACGTTAGTGTCTAAATCTATCCCAGTGAAACGGAGACATCTTCTCGTCTTTGTTCCACCACTGCAATTCCCTTCGTATGGTTCTCTTCTTTCTTCTCAGCATACGTTCTGTCTTCTCCTGTCTAAATTGTTGATAAGGAAGGGGTGAGATTCTGGGGAATCTCAGTAGGAAAGCAATATCAATATGCATGCAAGATAAGTGCTTAATGCAAGACGTGCTTGCATTACAGAACTCATGGTCATACAATGACATATTTACGTGCTCAATGTTTCAAACAATATACGTATAGCCATAACATAAACAGAAACAGAGCTTCAATTATTCACATATGTTTCACAAAATCAAGCAAAGCAATAACATGCATCAATACACTAGCACAAA
The DNA here is from genome assembly GCA_963242795.1 of Inga leiocalycina. Classification (NCBI taxonomy): domain Eukaryota; kingdom Viridiplantae; phylum Streptophyta; class Magnoliopsida; order Fabales; family Fabaceae; genus Inga; species Inga leiocalycina. The sequence goes on along the minus strand of OY725321.1, from coordinate 40,327,261 downwards.
TATCAAATACATACAAGAGGGGTAAGTTCCCTACATTAATCGCCCTTCCTTGATCTTCGAATAACGTGCTTCAATTTGCGTGCTAATCCATCGTGCTCTCTACTTTGTCCTAAAACGTCAAACGTACCGTTTAGACACTTCCATAGTGTTTTTTGTAATTATATTAGTTTATGGTAAAAATTTACCAAAATGCCCTTAGGACCCTGCCCCGATGGCACGTTTTTCCAAAATTTTTGACTAGGGCTATCCTAACTTATTTTCTCCCAAGGAATCTATTTCCGGGCTCAGAATTACCAAATTCACTGTCAAATTACAAAAATACCCTTGACAGCCCCGATTTAGGGATTTCAATAGTGTTTTCATAATTATGCTTTTTCAGCCTCTACCGAAAAAATGACCAACTGTAACCCCAGCTATTTTTGCCCATTGAATCCAATGGAACCATTTATTTAATGAAAATCTAGGTCCCATTAGATATTTACCCCTGGCAGCCCCTATATGAGGGTTTTAAAACTATTTTTGTCATTTCACTTTTTAGGGCTTTTCTCACTTCGCACCCAACATGAACCCTACACAATTTTCCATTCTAAACATAATGAAATCATCAAAAACAACAAAATCCATTCCCAACACTGTCCAACACAGATTTGGACAAAATTCTTTAATAATTGGAGAAAATAGAGTTTTATGATTTCAATTCATATAACACCTTCTTATAACCTTTAATCACTTGTTTAACCACTTAATCACATTCTAAACATGATTAGACTAAATTTGGACAGCACCTCCCCTTAGGGTTTGCCATTCCTAAAATTACAAAATCACGAAAACAAGTCAACCAATCTAACCAAACACCAACAACACCACAACCACAAGAGAGCAAGTTTATGAAATTACTCTCTTGTTTCCAAGCTTAGCACCTTAACTTCTTCTCTTCTTGATCTCAAAGTGTGTCTTCACTATCATGGATTCATGAGAAACAAGAGTTTAGATAAGGATTCTAGGGAAATGCCACAAGAAAAACTAAAGAAACCAACACTTACCTTAACTTCTTCTTCCTCCTTCTCTCTAGCTCTCAAAGAACTCTCTCTCTCTCTCTCTCTTCCTTGTGGCTTGGATGAAATATGGCATGAAAGAGGAAGGAGAATGTTTTTATTAATTTGGTCTTCTTTCTTCCTAGCCTTTGATCTCATCAAAGGTTGAGATTTCAACACTTGTTAAAGACATCATCCCTCCTCACATACCTCCAACCATACCTTCTCCACTTTATGCCATACTCCCTCATCATTTGAGTCTTCTTGCCTCTTAGTCTTTGATCTCATCAAGGGATCATAATGTGACACTTCTCACAAGCATACATCCACCAAGAATAATCCAATTATGCATTTTCCTTTATTTTTCTTGATTAATTGGAATTAACTCCAATTAATTGGAAAATAATTAATCTTGGGCTAAATTGGTAAAATTATGATTTTGTTATCACCTTTGTAATTTAATTCTTTTCTTGAATTAATTAGCCCATTTCCTTATGAATATAAATATTTCAAAATTTATAAGTTCCAAATTTCATGAATATCCACCATTTTATTGAATTTCTCAATTAATTATAATATATTTTTGTGAATATAAAATTTGGGGTGTTACAATTCTAGTTTTGCACTCAAAAATAGTTAATTATATTAGGTGCACATAGTGCAATAGTTTGTTGCTATTTTTACATCTTAACAATTAAAAATAAGAGATAATAACAGAAAAATACCACTTAAACTTCAAAATCTTAAATTAATCATTTGATAAAGATTCGCATTGTCAATCCCATTACTATTCTTATCAGTGAAATTTTAAAGTTCAAATAGTATTTTTCTGTCATTCTCCTAAAAACAATTAATACACTTCATTGATGGATGATCATTGAAGTTGAAATGCTTTTTAATTATATATTGGTAAATTGTTTTACCCTAAAAACAATTCTTACCTCATAAGCTGAAACTTTTTTATCTAATGCGCATTAGGCCCCGCCCCCAACAAAAATTTTGGCCACCTTCCCAAATGTATTTTTCATAATTTTTTAAATCATTAGATTCTACACGATATGAGGGACATTTTAATATTTTGAGGGTAAACAATGGAATTGTTTTCAATTTTTTACAATTTTTCAAAGATTTAATACTCTAAATAAAAAAGAAACTACACATTTTGAACTCTTAAATCTTTAAAAAATCATTAAAAATTGAAAATAGCTCCATTTTTTGCCTATGAAATAGCAAAATGTCATCCATTTCGTATAGAATCTAAGATTCAAAAAATAATGAAAAATACATTTAGGAAAATGCCCAAAATAGGGGGCAACATGGGAGCAGCACCAAAGACGTATCACCCACCCCAAATCCAAAATTTAGTGCTTTTGGTAGCACCGTGGAGAGAGAAAGTAATGACTATGAAAAAGAAAGGCTCTTGGTAGATGGGAGGAAGGAGAGTGGGAGTGCTCTTAAGGAAATGGTACACTCTGTTTCTATTGTAAGTACATTTTGACAAAAAGTTTTAGTCCTTATTGTAATAAATAAAATGAAAATATTTATGTCAACTTTTGGAATCAATAATAAACAAGGTCAAAATTAAAAATTTAGCCTTGAGTTAACTAACTCTCCTTGATATGTGAGAGTTAGTTAATTTTAAGTTATAAATATGATTAAAGTCGCAATGGCTCTTTGTTCTTTTTTACTCTAGAGAAAGAAAATTTTCAGATTCTGCTATTTGTCCAAGAGATAATAAGAGAAAGTTGAAAACAAAATCTTGACATAATTAAATTGTTAACAAGATTCAGATTTGGCTATTTGTTTGAGAAATAATTGAAAAAACACAAATTGGCTAGCAGCGGGTTATAATTTTATGGAGGTAAAAAAAAAATTTAAATTTAACAAATTTGTTTGAGAAATAATAGGGAAAATATGAAAGAAAAAAAGGTTTCGACAATATTAAATTCTTAACAAAATTCAAAATTGAGGATTTGTTGGAGAAACAATAGGGAAAACACAAGTAACATTAATTAGAAGATGTGGTTATTATCTAATACGATTTATATCCTTTTTAGTCATTTTTCATCTACAGTACTTTTCAAATAATTATCCAAACAAGTTTCAATTTGAAAAAACATCACTTACATTACTATCAATCCAAACATAAATTATATTTACAATATAACTTTTATCCTATCTTAAGTTAACAAAAGGCATATTGAAAAAAAAAAAATCATTTCTATCGCCACAAATTCCAATGGGCCCTAAGTTTAGTCAACTACGTACAGAATAATTGTTGAAATCAAAGCAAGATCTGCTTGAACTAAATTCATGCAATTGTTCCACATTATAAAAACAAGGAAAAGAAAAGCTTACAAGGTAGATGGATATATATATGTGTGTGTGTGTATATATATATATATATATATATATATTAATCATATTTTTTTTGAAAATATATTAATCATATTTATTATATGTGATTAATATATTTTCACACAAAAAAATGACGGTGGTTGAGATGGATATGTGGTCATACAAAAAAATATAAGATTCATAATAATCATATACGTGAACGAGTTGGAATGACCTTTATTGAAGGAAAAAATGGTAAAAAGCCGTTTGAGGTGGTTTAGATATATTCAACGAAGGCCATTGAATGCTCCGGTTAGGAGGGTTGATCAAACAGTATGGAACCCTCTAAAACGAGATTACGAAAGGCCGAAACGAATGCTTAACAAGGTCATAGAGAGAAACCTTTTGATTAATAATATACCTAAAGATATGATTTTCGACAGAACACAATGGCGTTGTGCGATCCATATAGCTAACCCCACCTAGTAGAATAAAGACTTTGTTGTTGTTATATATTAATCATATTTATTATCATATGTATATTATAAGATCCCCGCTTTGTTAAATTTTTTTGTGATTTAAACTGGTCAAGCTTGGCATATAACTACATGAGAGGCGTGCAAGATAGTTTCAAGGAGAGGGTCATGGATTCAGCAGACCTGGACCACACACATTCAGATTTCAGAGAAGCCATGAACAAGTTTTATAAGAACTCTCACTAATATAATGAACACTACAAAGGAAAAAAGGGTAACCTGATCAGAACCTACCTCAACTAACATAATGAAAAATTATCAAAATCCTTAGAATATAGAAATCCAGATTTTTTTCAAAAAAAACAAAAAAAGGTAAACCAACGTCACTTGAAACAAAATTAACACATTTTCCCTTACAAAAACATGCAAGACACTAACTTAGAATAGAGATAACCTTCACATGCACATCAGTACATCCCTCCCTTGTTTTCTTTCTCCTTTTTTTTTTTTTTTTTTTTTTATGAAAGGGAAAAAGCCAAAAAGGTCTTCAAATGTCCAGGTACACACTACTCTTCATTTTGACTTTCATCCTTCACGAGTCTGATCATATCGTCAATTCGAAGAATTGTAATGGCTGCTTCAGTTGCGAACTGGGAAAAAAATATGGTTTTTCTCAGATGACTGTTGAGGGAGCTATTATGCCAAATCAAAAGGCCATGCAAAAATAATCTGTAACCGAGTTTTACCTGAAGTATTTTCACTTTGCTCATAGCGGGTTCAATCACTCCAGCTTCCAAATTGTTTCTGATTGCTCCCTTAGAAAGGTCCAATCCCATGCTGGAAAAAAAAACAAGAAAAACAATCAGGCAAACCAAATAAACAAGTCTACCACAATGAAAGGTATGCCAATGCCATCCCAGTCCTCTCCCTCCCTCCCTCCCTCCCTCTCTCTGAGACACAAGTGATAGGCAAGCTTGTCCAACATCACCTCCGAATTCCCAGAGAAATTCTTTGGAACACTCCAAGGCACCAACTAAAACATAGCAAAATGAATGTCAAGTACAGGGATGACTCAGTCACCGACACACCATGTTAAGAATCACTCCACTTCCTAGCTTCTTGTTCAATCATCCTTTCTATCAAATGCTTATTGAAAATGGTAAATGGTTAAATCCAAGTCCATGCCTCAAATGCACTGAAAGAAAATATTGATCACAATGGCACAGCTACATAGACAAGAAAAAAGCTTCCCATAACCTCGTCAAATACCTGGATAAATGTTTCTTATCTGCTTTAGTCTGAGCTGTATGGTGGTAAGCACGTAGTTTTGCCACCAACTCAGTGGCATCCTTTGCGGCATTGACAGCAAGGACCTGCAAAGTATTATTCACAAAGGTATCTTTAGAGTTACTAAAATGTATCTTGTCCACAATTTACAGGAAAAAAACTTTATGAAATTAATCAGTACGACTAATGAAGAGTAAAATTTGAACTTGTCCAAAAGATTTTAGACTACCAAGCAACTTCTCCCAAGAGTGGGTTTTATCATCTTAGCTTGTACCAACCTTGGGAATAATTAACAAAGATTCAGCAAACTCTGCAATAGCCAACTGCTCACGAGATCCCAAAGTCGTAGCAAGATACTCCAGATATACTGATAATGCAGCTTCAACAGCACCTCCACCAGCAACAACCTAGATCATGAGTTGTGGTAAATTCAGTGCATAAAATTAAAAGACAACTGCAAAATACGAGTCAGTCTTAAAAACATTCCTTCCAAGTTTAGCAGCTCTAGAGTTTAAATTCTGTAAGGACTATTTACTGTCATTTTAGGAACAAGGAAGTGATGGGGAATGTGGGCTTACAATGCCTGCAAAGCTTAGGGCACAAGCTAAAACTCTTCTGTGACTATTAATCATTTATTTACCCCGTAATTTATCAACAGATCAATCTGACTTCCGCAACATGCCCAGCAAAATTTACTTCGATCAAAATACTCAAAACTCAATAACCGTGATATGAATCAGTCACAGAACATTGCAACTCTATAATGCCCCTTTCACACGTACTGTTCATAGAAGCCAAACACCATCTTAGGAATATTATAACGTTAATAACATCTTTGTTCCTCAAGTTTGCTCTCATTTTGGTTTTAGCTCCTTAAATTTCAAACCAATGATTTTCTAAGGGCAAAATGGTCCAGGTTTTTATTTAGTTATAGGGACCAATGTTTTAGATTAAATGAAACTTGAAGGACCAAAACCTATGGTTTGAAACTTTGGGGACCAAAGATTATAGTAACCCAATATTATAATTAGCTGTTGGTTAGCAACTTGGGCCTTAGCCCATTAGGTTAATTACTGATATCTTATCAGATCTAGTATAAATTAGTATCTTAGGTCAGAATCTTAGATTTAAATGTTTGTTATCTTTCTGTTTTTATTTCCCTTATTTTTCGGCCAGATACTAGGGTTTCTAGTGGAGTAGGTATTCCAATATATCTCTCTATTGTATTCAAGATAAAATAATGAATAACACATTCTGAGTTATTCACATGGTATCAAAGCGATGAGTCAGAATCTGATTAAATTCGGCACACATAGTGCCTTCCAAGGTAGTGCCGACGCTAACAGCTCACAATCGCATGACGATGTGCAGCAGCCAGGTGCAACAAATCCGAGATCCAACCCCGGTCTCACTGCTAATCTACCTTCCAATGCTTTCCCTCTCTGAATAGTAGGACACAAATTAAATGGAGACAATCATCTACAATGGTCCCAGAGTATTCTTATCTTCATCAGAGGAAAAGGAAAGGAGAAATATCTCACCGATGATGCCATTCGACCTCCTGAAACCGATTCCAAATTTGATACCTGGTATACTGAAAATTCCATGGTTATGTCATGGCTCATCAACTCCATAAACCTGGATATTAGCGAAGAATACTTGCTGGCAACCACAGCATAGGAGATATGGGACGCAGCAAGAGAACCCTACTCGATTGTGGAAAATACAGCCACCCTACTCCAACTTAAGGGGATGATCCAGGAATTAAAACAAGGTGATCAGCGAGTGATTACATATCACTCAACCCTAAAGAAGATTTGGCAACAAGTGAATCTGTATGACACACTAGAACTGACATGTGCAGCAGATAAGGCATTATACAAGAAACAACTAGATAAAGAATGTACTTATGAGTTCCTACTCGGTCTACATCCAATGTATGAAGATGTTCGTGGAAGAATTATGGCCACTAGAACATTACGGACACTACGGGAGGTGTCCAACATGGTGAAATTTGAAGAATGCAGGATATCTCTAACTCAGGGAAACCTTGTTCCCACTAACACCGAATCTTCGGGACTGATGGTTAGACACCAAACTTCAGGATGCCGCGGCAAACAACAAGGCAAGGGCTGGTGTGATCATTGCAACTGAAGTGGACACACAAGGGATATTTGTTGGAAACTTCACGGGAAGCCTCAGAATGGTCAAGGTCCCACACGGCCAAATGTTAGAGGATATTCTGCAACACCCACTGAGCATGAAGGATGAGAATCAAGCAGTATCAGGGTTGTAGAGGTCAAGAATCTGAGAAAGATCCTAGAGAAAATGAATGGTGGCCATATCCATCCTGAGAAAACGGTAACTATGGGAAATTTAGCCCACACAGGTAAATATTATCAAGCTTTAAGGGCTCAATCATTGAGACCTAATTCCTGGATCGTTGACTTAGGTGCAACAGACCATATGACTGATGACTTATCATTATTTAGTGAAATAAAATGCTGTAGTGGAATAAATATTAATATAGCAGACGGGAACACTACAAAGGCTCTAGGCACAAGGACTGTACATGTCACTCCAGAAATAACTCTTGTTGATGTTCTTTATGCCCCTGACCTTAAATGTAATTTATTATCAGTTACAAAGGTTACAAGAGATAGTAAATGTGACATTAATATGTCTACTACTTGCTGTAATTTTCAGGAACTGGGTTCGAAGAGGAGGATTGGAGAAGCCAAGGAACATGAGGGGTTATATTATCTTGATGGTCAACCAGGACAAGGAAGGAAGGTTGACCTACTAAATCAAGGCAAGAAGGCCATGTGCAATGCAAGTAGTTTCTTGTCAAATAAAGAATTAATGTTACTGCATTGTAGATTAGGACATCGAAGTTTTGACTACATGTTAAAGTTGTTTCCAAAGTTTATGAATAAGAAAGACATTTCTTTCCATTGTGATACATGCCAACTTGCAAAACATACACAAAATTCCTATCCACCACAAAAATATAAACACACCCATCTATTTTCCCTCATCCACAGTGACATATGGGGGCCTTCCAGAATCGCCACACTATCAAAATCACAATGGTTTGCCACCTTCATTGATGACCATACCCGTGTAACTTGCCTATACCTAATGAAAGAAAAATCTGACCTATTCCTTGTCTTCAAACACTTCCACCAAATGATCAGAACTCAGTTCAATGCTTCCGTCCAGATTTTACGCAGTGATAATGGGAGAGAGTACCTCAGTTCCCAATTCAAACAATACCTCCATGCAGAAGGTATAATTTACTAAACCAGCTGTGTTTACGTACCCCAACAGAACAGTATTGCCAAGCGCAAAAATAGACAACTTTTAGAAATTACAAGGGCCCTTATGCTAACACACAACGTACCTTCCATTTACTGGGGCGAGGCTGTTCTCACAGCAAACTATCTTGCCAACAACCTACCATCCAAAACACTTGATTTTCATACTCCAACTCATATTCTTTCCAAAACATGCCCAACCACACATCTAATATCCTCCATATCTCATAAAGTGTTCGGATGCCTAGCCTATGTCCATAACTACCATGGCGGGAAACTTGACCCCAGATCTCTTAAATGCATATTTCCCGGGTATTCCTCACAGCAAAAGGGTTATAAGTGCTACTCCCCTACTCTCAAGAAAATGTTTATCTCTATAGATGTTACATTTGTTGAAGACAGTTCATACTACCGGAACAATCCAATTCAGGGGGAGAATGATCTAAAGGAATTGGAATTGAATTTCCTCCTTTTGCATCCACATAAACCACCACTAGCGCCCTCACCTATTATCTCAACCCAGCCAGAAACATATCCAGACCTACCAGAATCTGAAACCGAGCCTGAACCTACACCTACACAACCAAATCCAGACCTACAAAGGTATAAAACTGAGCCTGAATCTGAACATACACAACCAGAAATGCACACAAGCATCACTAAACCAGAAAATGATGACAGTGCACGCGGAATGACACCAGAAACAAGGCACTCAAACCAGCAAGATGGAGAGGCAAGTATAACCTCAAATGTTCCAAGACACACCCAAGAATTTGCATCTAACTCAGTTCCTGATGATCTAGGCCGGCCCATTGCATTCCGGAAAGGGGTACGCACATGCACTCAACACCCAATTCAAAGGTTTGTGTCATACAACAACCTATCTACAACTTATAAAGCCTTTGTTGCTGACCTAGACAGTGAAAAAATACCCAATACATACCAAGAAACTGTGGTACATCCTGGTTGGAAAGCAGTAATAGATGATGAACTCAAGGCTCTTGAGAAAAATGGAACCTAGAGATTGATGAAACTGCCAGAAGTAAAGACAATTGTAAGCTCGAAATGGGTATTTACTAAGAAGTACAACCCTGATGGAAGCTTAAATAAGTAATAAAGCAAGACTAGTGGCTAGAGGATTCACTCAAACTGAGGGAATTGACTATGAAGAAACCTTCTCACCAGTAGCCAAGCTAAACACTATCAAGGTACTATTATCTAATGCAGTTAATCTAGACTGGCCATTACATCAGCTAGATGTAAAGAATGCATTCCTCAATGGGGACCTCAAAGAGGAAGTATATATGGCTGTTCCTGAGGGAATAAAACAACCTAATGTTCCAAATGTCGCATGTAGGCTCTACAAGTCTCTATATGGCTTGAAACAATCACCTCAGGCATGGTTTGAACGATTTACTAGCTATCTAAAGAAGCTTGGACTTGTTCAAAGTCAAATTGACCATACCTCATTTGTAAAACATATCAACAATAAGATGATAGTATTGATTGTATATGTAGATGATATAATTGTAACAGGTAATGACCAAGAACGCATGGCAGGACCAAAGAAATCTCTTGCACAAGAATTTGAAGTTAAAGACTTGGGAAATTTACCATATTTCCTTAGAATGGAGGTTGCCAGGTCTAAGGAAGGAATAGTAGTATCACAAAGAAAGTACACATTGGATCTCCTGAAGGAAATAGGTATGCTTGGGGCAAGTCCATCAAGCACCCCTATGAATACCGATACTAACCTAGAGTTCAAGGAAAATGGTGTGCCTGTGAACAAGAAAAGGTACCAACGGTTGATGGGAAAATTGATCTACCTCACTAACACAAGACCAGACATTGCATATCCTGTGAGTGTAGTGAGTCAATTCTCAAGTAACCCTCAAGAAGAACAAATGGAAGCTGTGCATGAAATCCTAAGGTACCTAAAGTCGAACCCTGGTAAGGGAATCTTGTTCAAAAAACATAACGCATGAGGAGTTGACCTCTGCACAAATGCTGATTGGGCATGGTCAGTGCATGACAGAAGATCCCAAACTGGTTACTTCACCTTTGTATGGGGTAACTTAGTGACATGGAAGAGCAGAAAACAGCCAGTATCATCACGAAGTAGTGCTGAAGCAGAATATAGAGCATTGGCTCTGGGTATTTGTGAAGGAATATGGCTAATACTTTTGTTCAAGGAACTGAAGCTGAGGCTACAAGCCCCAAGCCCCAATCCAAACATGGTGTGATAGCGAAGCAGCAATTGAACTGGCAACTAATCCAGTTCAACATGACAGGACAAAGCATATTGAAATTGACAAGCATTTCATAAGGGAAAAAATTGATGCAGGAATTGTCAATTTAACTCACATAAGATCACATGAACAAAAAGCTGATCTTCTTACCAAGCCTTTGGTTAAGAAGCCATTTGATGAGTTAGTAGGCAAGCTGGGAATGATTGATATTTACTCACCAACTTGAGGGGAAGTGTTGGGCCTTAGCCCATTAAGTTAATTACTGATATCTTATCAGATCTAGAATAAATTAGTATCTTAGCTCAGAATCTTAGATTTAAATGTTTGTTATCTTTCTGTTTTTATTTCCCTTATTTTTTGGCCAGATATTAGGGTCTCTAGTGGAGCAGGTATTCCTATATATCTCTCTATTGTACTCAAGATAAAATAATGAATAACAGATTCCGAGTTATTCACATTAGCTTACTACGTAACTAAGCTCCATGTTTCGAATATTAATCTTCATTTAGTGAGAACGAGAATTTAATCAAATTGTCACAGAATTAACAGTTTGTAGCTATAGAAATCCTTGACACCATGCCTGATACCACATCAATTCTTGGGCATTATCTAGAAACCCTAGGCAAATTAAACCCTAATTCCCATGGCATCCTACGACAGCTGGCTTAATCATGCAGGTTTTTGTTCCACCATTCTGCTCCTCAAGCCACAATCTCATCATTGAAGATGATTAATGCCTCAAAAACAACAGATAAGAATAAAAACATGTCATTTGGCTTCATACATGCATTGTGGTAATTATTCTATTATGTTAATTCATTGAAACAATGTTGAAAGCATTTCAGCACTTCAAACTTGAACCTATATTCGTAAAAAAGATCAGCTAGTCAGAGCCCAAAGTCAATATTGAGTACAAAATTTCAACCTCAGAAGACATTATATGAGACAACTCAACAGAAAAAAAAATTAAACTAAAATAAACATAAGGAACTTCAAAATCAGATAACAAGCTAAAGCTTGTGGAATATTACCGTATTTGATTCAAGAGTTCTCTTGACAATTGATAAAGCATCGTGCAAAGCTCTATCCATCTCGTCAAGCATATAGTCATTTGCACCTCTGAGTATCAAAGAGACCTGTAGAATAATAAAGAAACAACAATAACACAAGGTGTGATGAGAATTAGTATATTTTGGGAATTAGTGGGGGGAAATTTTACTTTTATGCTTTTTTTATTTCACTTTCATGTTTTGCTTTATTTTAAGATTCCTTTAGAGTGGAGGAAGGACTAGTTATGGGGTTTTACAAATAGCCCATATGCAGCTTATGTAAGGATAACTTTTTGGAAATGGAAATTTGATATGTTCTAGTTGTTCTGCACCCTCTACCTCAGCTCTTCTTTCTCTTACTCCCTCTGTTATTTCCCTCACCTTTCTTCATATCCCCATCTTTCTGTTCCTCCTCCATTCTGGTTATTCCCTCCCCTTCTGGTATTACCTCTCCTTCATCACTGTCAACATCTCCCCCCTTTGTATATCTATTCCCTCCCTCCCTGAGCATCTTCCTTCAAACATCCGACAATATTTTTCCTCTGTAATATGAAATCTTCAGACTTTGATGGACTAAAATTTTAGGTGACTCAGCAAGAGGAGGGCTCAAGTCCCAAAGGAGGCATGGATTTTTAAACAAGGGTCAACCACAAGTATGTATCAAATTTGAGCCTAGACACTCACAGCACTAGTATTCTTGGTCCCTTTTATCATGATTACAGCATCATCAGAAATACGCTCCTCCACAACCTCATCTGCATATCCAAGAAGTGTTGGCTCAAATGTTTCATCCCCTTCCATATCAGCAAATGTTGAGACCTGCATACAGACATAGCAAGAGTTAAGATTCACGAAGAATTTAGTATGATGAACGACAATGTCAGCTATTAAAGGACTAAAAGCCAACACCCAACAGGCCGGGAAAACAGGATAGCTTTTGCAATTTAACTTAAGAAGAGCGCAAAATCCAAAAGTCCAAATAGTGCATAGAAAAAATGGGTATTTGTGAACATAAACTACATGGACAGGAAAAAATGCACTTCCCAGGATGAAAGATTGAAAGAAAAAATTAAAGCTTACTACCAACTTCTACAACACTTCTCGTGTATAACATTCATGTAAAAGAAAAGGACTTACCAAAGTCGCACCAGTTGCCTTGGCAACATGGCGCATATCCTCTTTTCGCACTCTTCTTACAGCAATCGCCCCAGCCTCAACAAAGTACTGAAAGAGATTGAATATTAAAATACAATGATAAGCACTTGCAAAGCATGCTGCCTCAAATCAAATATAAAACACAATATCTAAATAAAAAGGCCACAAATATCCCTCAATATGATACAAGATCAATATTAAAACAATTCAAACTCAAATTTACATAAAATTTCATATCCCAAATCAGAGAACTAAGCAGACATGCAACAAAGTAAACCTACTAATCACTGCATCATTAGACACTGGAAGGCATAAGCTGCAAAAATGACATGGTACAGATTCCTAAACAATAAGATGAATTTGTAAGACAGCAACTATTACATGTTTAGAAACAAACGTAAAGCAAATGCATAATCCTAGAGGAAGCAAACACAAGGAAAATAAAAGATGCATGATTAGCTATTTCCCAGAATTCTGATTAAGAGAATGAAGATGCAAATCTATGGAAAGATGAGAAAAGCTTGTTTCATCTTGCATACGCTCGGAAGAATAATCTATTGTCAAATACAGTTGTCACAGGAGAACATTCAGTATACTTTACATTACACCTGTATAGAGAGATCCAAATTTTCAATGGCCTAAAAAAGATCATAAGATTCATAAAAGATAATACAAAAAAAGCAAGGCATTTGTCCTGTTCGAATCTCCTTTCCACAGAGGAATCATCTAAAGAGAAACTCACCTTCAGTGCCATGTCATCAATTCCTTTAGTAGTAAGAACAACATTGGCTCCAGCTTTCAGTAGTTTTTCAATTCGTTCTTTAGTCATATCAGCCTCTCTGTAATGAAATCAAGCAACCACTTGTTGAACATATTACAACAATAATATTTTATTTAATGTATCAACATGGAAGAAGGAAGAATTGTCTTATTAAATATATTACAGTCTGACTGTAAATATCAAGTGTCTCTTACACGGTCCAATATCCATACCTAACCAAAAACACTACTTTTATATTTGTGTAATAATTTAGACAAAATTCATCCTGGGTAGGTGCGTATATGACAGTAGTTTATCATATACCTTTGACGAATTTTCTCAAGTTCCCTGGGATCAGAGACTACGACTTGGACACCCAATTGCATTTTTGTCTTCTGAAGATTAAAATCAAGGCAAGCGATCTTTGCAGGGGCAACTCTAAGAGGCATTCCTTGGGCAGCACGGCCAGTGTTTAGAGCATAACCATTCATTAGATAGCTGTCTCTAGCACTTTTTCCATGAGCTTTCAATATATTAATTCCCTGGAAATTTAAAAAAAAAAAAACATGTAAATCAACATGAAGCCTAAGATTAAGAATCGAAAATTTAAGCAAGATTGAAATATATATTACCATTAAAAAAATGCTCAAGCCTACAATTGATGACCAGATAGCTTATTACCAAATTTGACATCTTTTAGCATGGAAGAGAAATTCTCAGTAAAATAGTATCAAGTCCATCATATTACCAACCTTGATTGGGTATTTAATTTCACCCCTGGCATTGGTTGTCTTTACTGCTTGTACCGCATCTACAACCTGAGTATTATATAAAAAGTTCAAATTGATTATTAAAAAGGAAATAAGCTGCAAAACAACATTTAGCATCCTGCACAGACAAATTTGAGAACTAAAGGACAACAACTCTAAATGAATTGATGATGCTTCTGACCAAAGACAAATTTAAAGTAAGTCCCAGCACTGAATGCAGAAGATAGATATCACAACATTCTTCAGAGTTTTCAAATACAATCAAGTTACTTAAATTCTAAATTTTAGTGACGGCTACAGTATGTAAACCAGTTTAAATATTGTCCTGTCTCCTATCTCTTCTTTTTTCCTTAAATTGATTTATTGTATTGTCCTACCATTAACATATTCTAAATATAATTAAGAAAATTCTATGTAATCAAGAACAGAGTCCTCATATTAAAGGCATAGACACAGCACGAATACTGGAAATTATGTTTACATTCAAGGATTATTATATCACCTCAGGTTGTGAAAGAACTAAGAATATAACAGCACAGCCCAAACCTCCAATTTTGCAAACAAATCAATAAACCTCAAATGTCCAGAAGAGGCACCCAATGATTTGCAATTTGTTTAGCAAAGGCCGATCACCAACTAATCCAAAATCAAACATAACAATAACAATAATCATAAAGTACTTCACTGTAGAGTCAGCAAAATTACACATGCAAGCAAGGCTGAGAACCATAACGTAAGTGAACAATCAAAACATAATACAGAAAATTAACATTGCTTAAGAATATCAAATCACACATAGTTTCAGCTGCAATGCCCTTCACAGAAAGCATTAAACATTGGCTCTTCAACTGCTAATCCAAGTAGATACAGAAATTTAAACAGAAATGTTTAAAGAAGCTTTATCTAAATATACCAAATTCGCAAAGAAGTCACTATCACCAGCTATCAACTTTGAGGACATGCTGGTCTTGGCACAGTTAATCAGTGAGTCCTTTCCCAGCTTCTCCACCTCCAATGACAAAAGAACAATCAAACTAATCAAGACTAAAGATGCATAATAGCCAACAAGTGCATCAATCTTCATACAATCATGGCAAATAGATCAGAACTAGCCATTGGATCACTGAATAAAAGGTAAGGAGATATGGCCAAGAGGAACAGAGTTTTAATCACTAAAATATTACATCATAGGAACAGAGTTTTAATCAATAAGATATTACATCATAAACATTGTTCTTCATTCCAAATACTTTCATTGAATTAAATAATTATAGGAATATTAAACATATCCGACATAAGACAATATTCTTGTGCAATCCTACATAGAATGCCCTTACTCCTAGACAGCTGTCATTGAGTGATTGTCTACAGAAGACTTTCCTTAAAAAACATTATTTTTATGTATGCCTGTTGCAAAAATCTGCAACAGACTTTTGAGTAGGGGATTCAAGGAGTACAGAAAAATAAAATATACTCCTGTAATTTATAGCAATACTACATCAGCTTAATAATGCTAACATAGAAGATCTTACCTTGACAGATAGCTTTTCTTCCACATATTTGCAAGCTTCCCGCATAGCAAGCTATCAAAAAACCAGAACAATTAACAAAGAGATGTGATAAGTTTTGCTACATAAATTCCAATTCCTATCCAACAAGCAATACTTTTGTATATCTAGCCACAAAAGCAATATATACATGAACTACAAGAAAGCAGCACAATAGGAATAAAGATGCTTACTCGGTATCCACTGATAATTGAGGTTGGATGAATCTTATTTCTCACTAGATCATTGGCTCTCTGCACAAAAAGTCAGAAATTGCCTGATGACATCCTTTGCTGTTATTCCCTACAAAATGCATAAGAGCTGCTAAAAATTGAGGTCTGTACTTGCCTTTAGAAACTCTGCAGCCACAATGACCACAGAAGTTGTGCCATCTCCTACTTCTTTATCTTGAAGTTCAGCCAATTCAACCAATACCTGCAAGCCCATGGATAAATGTCAACATGAAGCTATGGCAAGACAAATCACAAATTAAAATTTTACGATCCTCTTCACCTTGGCTGCAGGGTGCTCTACTTCCAACATTCTAAGTATAGTAGCACCATCATTAGTAATGGTCACGTCACCAATGTCATCAACAAGCATCTGAGATAAACAACAAAAAATGTGCAGTCTTAAGATCGCATAATACATCATTCATGAACATTGTTAACATCCAAAACAAGGGCGCAGGAGTTACAACAAAACCATACCAATGGATCATACCTCAACTAACGCAGAAAGACTCGTAAGAAGAATGAAAAAAGTATTCAAATGAGATTAAATGGGTGAACGTGCGTTATTATTTCTATCCAACAAAAGAAGCGAACAACACAGAGATAATCGTACCTTATCGAGGCCAACAGGTCCCAGTGAGGATTTCACAATGTTGGCAACAGCTTGGCAAGCCACCACTGTAACCCAACGTTCAAAGAGCAATTACGAAAATTAGGCCCAAGTATGCAAGTATATTAGAATTACAGCTTGATATCAATTAAGGAATGACGAATTAAAACAGCCACATTTTTCAAATAGACATATGTAATGGAAAAAAGAAGCTTCTTTTCAATAGTGGAAGTTGGCAGAAATGTACCATTTTGGGTCCGGACGTCCTGTCCAGATTGGCGCTCTCCTGAAATGTCAAGGGTTTGTGCAGCAACTGCCATTTATGATTTCTACAAGGATGGAGAGTGAAGAAACCTTAAATAATACTCGAAAGAGAAGCAAGCAATGATAATTGTAACAAGCACGCTGATCAATTCCTCAAAAACAACGTACGAGCAATGGATCCAGAACAGACATAAACCTACAGTGCAATAGAGAAGAGAGTGAAACTAGGGACCAGAAAATCCAGAAGCTTACAGGGTTTAGTCGGACTGCCGGAGGAGAAGCAAATCGCAGAGCGGGGAGACTACGTAGGCGGAGTCGATTCAGTGAGGAAAGGAGGCGGACAGGGACTCACAGTCACAGGGTTCAAGCCGGCCTGCAGGAGTAAGAGGGTTTTATACTTTGTTTGGTTGGAGGCTTTATTAGATTAGGTTGGGTTGGGATGGGGTTGAAGATAAAAAAGTGGTGTTTGATTGGAAGGAGATTAAGTTAGGTGTTAGATGTTTTTTTGTCTTTTAGTGGTCACCTAATCTAGGTTGTGAACCCTCCAAAATTGGGGTTTTTCCTAGGTGAGAGAATATTTGTCTTCAATTGTGACTAAATTGCCCATGACAATTTTTTAAAA
Source organism: Inga leiocalycina (assembly GCA_963242795.1). Taxonomy (NCBI): domain Eukaryota; kingdom Viridiplantae; phylum Streptophyta; class Magnoliopsida; order Fabales; family Fabaceae; genus Inga; species Inga leiocalycina. The sequence continues at coordinate 40,309,551 of OY725321.1, read as the reverse complement.
TTCTAGCACTGCCCTCCCTTGTAAAAAGTCGTCACTTTGTTTCATTCCCTCTCCTGCCCGAAATCCCATTTTCTCTCATCTTGTTCGCACGCTCTGCAGTCGACTCCTTCGCCATGCTGCTTCACCAACGTCGTCTCGGGTCCTGTAAATCCAGCCCTAGCCGCCGCCGCCTCCTTGAGTAATAAATACATTGTAAAAAAAGAAGGAAAAAATGTAGAAGGCCATTTTTATCCACTTATAATTAACTCATTTAACCTAACCTTCTGAACCAAACAAGATACCAAACCTAACATAACATTTATTTAAACCAAACAACATTATAACCTCCTCTGACCTAACTTAAATAAATCTCACTTAATCTAACCTCCGTTAAACCAAACACACCCTTATGCCCCGTTTGGTATCATGGAAGAGTTTTTAATGGAAGTGGAAGTGGAAGTAGAAGAGGAATTGGAAGTGGAAGTGGGTTTTAAAGTATGTTAGGTATGACCTTGGAAGTGAGATATAAAGTTTAATTGAAATATGTATTAATAATAGAAAAAATACCATAATAGCCCCAGGACAAATTTTCTCCCCAGAAGCCAACCTTGCCACCGGCTAAAAATGCATCAACCCCAAGCTTGGTTGGAAATCGTCACCATTGTTGTCGGAGAAACAAAATCCCAACTCAATATATATCAAATCTAAAGTATAAATCTATTAGCCATTAACTCAAACCAATAAGAACAAATTTCTCGATAAATCATCTTCTTCATCGGGCCACTGTCAGAAATTTAACATCCACCATGAATAAACCTTCAAACTAGAAATCTACCAGCAACATCTAACTCAAAACAAGTATTGAAAATCCATCTTCTTTCTTCCCATTGAAAAAAAAACCTCACCATGAACTTTCCACCGGAGAAGGTCACAAGAGAAACAAACGAATCAGCCATTGTACCCTTTCGATTTGACCATCGAAGAACAGCCGCAGATAAAACAAATGAATGACTATGAAAGGCCGTCTGAATCGGTCACTCTGTCGCTGTTGCTTTCGGAAATGGCGATCATTCTACTCTTTCAATTTTGCAACTAGAAGAGCTTTTCATTAAAGAGGGAGAATAAGTGATGAGGAGAACAAAGATTGCACTAGAAAAGCTTTTGATTTGGAGCAAGAAAAGGTTGTGCTTGGATAATCGTTGAAGAAGAAGTGGTGATAGCAGATTACAGAGGGAGGGGGTGATGGGGGTTGAAGAAGAAGACGAATGACCGTCGCTAGTGGAGGATGTTCTTCGCTATTGTTGGTGGGGGATCGCTGCAGTCATTGTTAGTGGACCATCGTCGCTGCCAGTGAAAGACCATGGTTGCTGGTGAGGGAAGAAGAAATAGCATGAGGGTAAAGAGGGAAATAAGGCTGGAAGTGGAATCGGAACCAATTCCATAGGGTGAGTGATGGAACTCACTTCCATCAATTTTGTTGGAAGTGAGTTCCATCAAGAACTGACTTCTAGCATGCCAAACGGTTAAAGAGGTGGATTCCGCTTCCAATTCAACTTCTCTCCTCCAACTTCCTTACTACCAAACGTGGCATTAAGGTTACCCAATTCGAGAGGAGATGGATCCCAGGCTGTAGTTTGAACTGATATCCTTAGGGCCGCTGGAATTGAATTGATTTTGATGGAAATGAAAATGGAAATGGATATAGAAATGGATATGGAAATGGAAATAGATATGGATATAGATATGGAAATGAGGTTTAAAAGTATGTTTGGTATATCATGGAAATGAGACATGATTTTTAGATGAAAAGACCAAAATGCCCATCTCAAAAAAAAATTCCAGAAATAACTTTGAAAAAAAAAATCTTTCCAAAAAATGTGTCTAGGCATTTCAGAAATGAGATCGTGGGTCACAGAATAGTCTCCCTCGTAGCCTTCTGGGTCATTCTTCGTTGATGCTTTGGGGTTTTAGTTCGAGATGTGGTATTTGTATACTCCCTCCTCTAAACCAAACAGATCGTGGGTTGCTTGGGTCCATGAAAAGCAATAGGATTTGCAGGTGTCGACAAGCATGATGAAGAAGGCGAAGCTCGATTGTGGGTCGTAGCTGTCGACGAAGCTCGATCGTGGGTCTCAGGCATCGGCGAAGCTCAATGAAGAAGGCAATGAAGCTCGATTGTGGGTTGCGGGTGTTGGGTCGCTCAATGAAGAAGGAGACGAAGCTCGATGAAGGGCAAAAAAGAATTTACCTACATGGAATTGGAAATCTTTGCTTTTTGGATAGAAGCCAATTTGGTGGAATTGGGATGATTTGGCTTCCACATGGAATTACAAAAAATTCCAATTTCATCATACCAAACAAGCTTAGGCATGGAATTGAGATCTAATTCCAATTCCATACCCCCCAATTCCATCATACCAAACGTGCCCTTAGGCCTTGTTTTGTACAAAGTACTAAGAGGTACAAACTAGGATTGGTGGTTTGAGGGATTAAGGATAACTAGGGATTGGGAGTACTATAAAAGTAGGATTGCTGTAAAACCACCTCCCCTAGTATTACATTTTCAATCCTAGGATTACAAATTTTAAAGACAAAAATATTCCTGTTTATAATATTTTCTTGATAAAAATACCCTCTATCAATTTTACCGTAAATTATAATGCATCACTTTATTTTATCGCTCATCATCGATCTCACATATGTTTATATTCCATTCCCATGTTTCAAACAAAACTTTCCTTGCAACTGGTATTCTATGCAACTTATTTCTTTCCTTTATTAATGATAACAGTATCTAATCCCATTTTATTTTCATATTACAATTTTTTTGCTCAAATATAATGATATTTCATTACTATAAAGATAGGGAAGTACACAATTCAACAAGAGAATAAAAAAGGCCCACAAACTAAAGGCCTAAACTATAAACTTTAACCACAATAACAACATTAATCATAATAATAGCCAAACTAATGGGGATAGTCACCGACAAGAAAACTAGAAAAGAGCGTCGTCTCTTCATCGAAATCTGTAGAAAGAAAATTGCCGTCACTGGCAATGACGCCATAGTAAGAGGTGGTGATTCGAATGAACCAATCCCAAAGGATCCACCGCTCTGATAGGCAAAGAAACCATCAATAATGGTTTTTGAATAGTATGAAAGAACCCATACAAGTAGAACACCCACAGACACCCGGCACAAATTCGGCACTCGAGCAGGAAGAGAACTTTCCATCAACCACCCACATAACAATGCCTTTTGGTGATGCATATAGCCAATATTAGCGCCTTAGATCTGCCACCATTTAACAATCCTAATAACAGTCCTTTGAGGGGTAAAGCATATAGCAACAGCGACCATCGACAAAATCCTTTCCTCAAAAATGTAAATCCAAGCCACCAAATTGGGATCTGATCTATCAACTTTCAAGCTAACATCCAACCCAGAGGTGCCATAATCAGATTTCGCAGATTTGTTTATTACTCAAAAAATAAAGAACACCACTACTAAAACCCAACACCACAAAACCAATAAGAAAAGACGGACATTTCCTCCACCGACGGAGACCGTCAGGGAGGGAGACAATTGGCAAGAATATTTATGCAATTTTCTAGAAATGATCAATGTTCCTAGATTACAGCAGTTCGAAGCTACCATGAAAAGGGGACATTATGGCCTCATTGATATCAACGTTAAGCTAGCTTGTGTGAATTGGTCAATTGAGTTGTTGAAACCTCCATTTTTAGGGAAAAGTTGTACAAGGTTATTGAACAGTGGCAGGCACTTGGTGCTACTAGAAGAGGAGAGGTGCTAGAAGATGGTAGAAAAAGAAGATAAGAGAAGGAACAATTGATTAGATTGGGAGAAACGATAAGAAGACCTAGAAGATGATCGGTTTGAGAGGGAAATCGTCGGGAGTTGAAAGAGGAAAAGGGAGTGATTTAGGGTTTGGGTATTTCGATCTTTTCATAATTAATGGCTATTTATTAAATAAGATCAATGAAATTATTCCCTCCAACTATTACTTCGTACCAAACATATTTTTAAAGTATCAATTCCAATTCCAGTCCCAATCCCAATCCATCAAAATTCAGTGTCACGTACCAAACAGGGCCTTAGAACGCCCTGTTTGGTGCACTGGAAGTAAGGAAGGAGAAGTAGGAGTGAGAGTGGATTCTATAAGTTGGGCTGTTTGGTTGGTGGGAAACTATTTCCACATGGAAGTCACTTCCATAGGTAAACCTATGGAATTGAGATGGGTTACATGGAAGTGAAAATTTGTGATAATTATACCCTCATCCATTTTTTACATTTACAGCTTTGCCACATGACCCCTCTCTTCTTCACCCCGACTCTAACAGCCCCCTTCCCTCTCTTACGGCAACCACGAGGACAGTGGCGGTGAGGCACAACAACGGCAAGGACGGCGATGTTGAGGCACATCGACTCACGAGTTTGTTTTCAACAAAGTAGGACACTTCAACTTTAGATCTATGGTGGAGGACGGCGAATTCAGTCTTCTCCTTCAGTACCAAGCTTCAACCATTTTGTGAGTGGGGATCCGTGTTCTTTGTTTTTTTTAAAATGCTTGCATTGTTTGAAATCTTTAGGGCTCGTTTGGTATAGATACGGCAAGACAGTACAGTTATGGCAAGATGGTGATGGTAAGGTACATCAATGGAATCGATGGTGACGGTGAGGTACATTGATGGAAACGATGGTTCTGGTTTGATCTTTGGTTTTGTTAGCGATAATGTCGATTTATGCTTCGATCTCCCTCTTTGTTTTTTTAATTTGCCTTTGATTTATGTTGAAATTACTGTGAAATTATGGGTAGTTTGTGATGGGTTGATGGCTGATGGCTGATGATGACGAAGTTAGTGGTTTTTGTGTTGGCCACCAGTGAGATTGATCGTGGGCGCCGATGAGACTGATGGCGGCCTCCGGTGATGTTGATGGCTGTTCTAAGATGAATGTGAGAATGGAGGCTAGGGTTTTTAAGGGTATATTTGACATTTCACAATTAAAATTAATATATTATTAAAAATTATATCATTACTTCTATTGTCATACAAAACACTTTTTTTTTTCCACTTGATGATTTAGTTCCTAACGCCTATAATTTCGCTCCTAAGATATTCTTCTATGTTTCTTAAGGTCTTTGAAGCTCAAAATTTGGTGCTTGAACATTAGGGTTTTCAGCCACCTAAGAGAAAAGTCAAAGGAAGCGAAAGGTAACTCTCAAATCTTTGTATATTGCTTATTCTGGCTGCTGTAGACAATTTAATCGATAAAATTTTGTCAGATTATTTTTGTTTGTAAACTTTGGAAAAGTGACATTAGAAGTGTTATGCTAAAAAAATTTGGATTAAATGTTTGATATAACCTAATGTAATAGCTAATAAAGTGATTAGGAGTAGAAAAGAACGCGTTTGAGGAGTTAGAATCGAAAAACCCCGAGTTATCCAGGAAGATACCCATATTTTGGCCAGGCTGAGATCTAGGGGTTAGAGTTGGATTTTCAATGAATTGATAGTTCCAATGTGTTCAGGAGGGAAAATTAGGTAGGGTTACACTTTGTTACTTTTTCGGAAAAGCCTGAAAAAGCATAATTACAAAAATGCCTTGAAACCCTGAAATAGAGGCTGCCAAAGGCATTTCTGTCTTTTGGCAGTGAATTTGGTAATTTCGAGGCCGGAAATGGATTCCTTGAGCAAAAATTTCTGAAAAAGTACGGTCGGACAGGTAAGTCAGGGCCGACCGGGTCCTAAGGGGCATTTCAGTAAATTTTTGCAGTAAACTCACATAACCACTAAGAACATATTGGAAGTGTCTAAAATAGTACATGAATGGGTTTTAACCTGATTCTTGTACATTTAGAATTTTAGGACCCGATTGATAGCCTAAGCTGCAGCATGAAGTTCTAGGAGCCCATTTAAGGATCAAAATGGTTAAGGTAAGGGACTTACCTTACTTACATGTATTTGATATCTTTGCTTGTGTAATGATGTATGTGATTGATTTACTTGACTGTATATAGCATATTTGAATAAATGAAGCTCTGTTTCTGTTTATACTTTGGCCATATTTTGTTGCATGAAACATTGAGCATGCAGAAATATCATTATGAGGCATGCATCTCATTAAAACTAACATATCATACACATAGCATCTATTATACATGTATTATGGTATCTGTTTCCTATTGAGATTCTCTCGAATCTCACCCTCCCTTACCAATAATTTAGATAGATGAATGCAAAAGGTATGCAGAGATCATAGAAGAGAACTACATGAGAGGATTGCAATGGTGGAATGAAGACGGGAGGATGTTTCCATTTCACTGGGACGAGTTTAGACACCCAAGTAGCCCTGTGCGGCTACATTGATAATAATTATCATGTACGAACCCCTATAGGGAATTTCTATAATCATGCACATATTATCAGTATATTTATTCTATTCATGTGTTACCCACCAAACTGCATATCATTTTCTATAAATACTCTGAAAAATGTGAAAATAAGATAAGGGTGTAATACAGTGGTTCATTAATATAAACATACGTATTTAATATGGGTAGAAAAGGAAAATGTGATTTAAATTTCGAGACACAAGTAACAAGTTGCTTGTATTAAGGACCAGCCCCAAGAGAGAGAAAATTGCTTATAAATAGGACCCGAAGGAGTAAGATGCAAAATTGAGCTAATAAAAGGGCAAAAAAGAGAAGTATTTAGAACTAACCATCGGATCATTTATTCATTTTGATTACTTGGTTTTATTCTCTTTATTAATTACATTTAATTGCCATAAATCACCATAATTGTGAGCATTTAGAAATTGTTATATTTAATAATCATCAAGCCACCTTTAATCAACATTATGGCTCGTCAATGATCATGTTACGTTCCCCACCTGTAAAAGGCAATACGTGGTTTGTAGTTAGTATATGCCGAGCTCTATCTTGAGACCTCCCTCTCCTCTCCTCTTAAGTTATACTGCTATTAGGACCCGTTTACTACATGGAAAATGAGGCAATATGGAAAAGGAAAATCAACATTTTACATCATGGTAGGCATATTTGGTTGCCAAATTTCCTGGCAACATATTTTCTAGCAGCAACTTATTTTCCTTTATACATGAAAAGATGGGATATTAAAAAGGAAGATAGTTTCACCCTTCGAGCAAATCTTAACAGCTTGAGAGAATTTGGACTCAATCGATAACAAGGCTGCCAACAAAGAATGAAGAGGCTGGGAGGCATGTAGCTATGGGGTAATCGGATTTAGGTCACACTTACAAATGATAAAGGAGTATGACCCGCCATTGTCGGTGGAGGAGGACGGAGTAGGTGTTGGTTGGGCGTCAATGAAGATGGTGATGAAAAGTTGTTGGGCATCGAAGATCTAAGCAAAGACGCTAGAAGGATTTGGAAGAATTGGTAGAGAAGTTAGAGAAACTCAAGAAGTTTCTACCAATAAATCATTATGTCAACAACTTTTGATTTTCCTCTTCAAGTTAACTACATATTCATATTGGGTGTCTCTTCATTGTTATTCAGGTGTTTAAAGTTCTACTATAACTTACTGTTGGAATTTTAATGTCAATATTTCAAAAACAATTTTCCATCGGGCTATTAATGGGAGGGGAGATATTGATATGCTTTTAATATATTAGGGGTAAAATTGCACCACAAAACATTTTAAGGTGTTACATGCCTCAAAATATTTCACGAAAATACATGCATCTTAACCCAATGTTAAATTATTTTAGATTTGAAATGTCAACAGTTAGGATACTATTTTGAAAACAATTTCCTTATGGTGTTACAAAAATGTCAGATTTAATTGTTTGGAGCATGCATAATTATTTTTACTTATTAATTAACTAAAACATATGAGAACATAATCACATTTTGAGCCATGAATAATTGTTAATTATCAATTAATAGGAAAACTAAAACAATGTTATAGTTAGTTCAATTTCTATTCCCTTTGGCGGTTGTTGTACTTCCATTTGGTGTTGTTGAAAATATTCACTATAAATAAATTGACTTTCAATCACTATTATATTGTTAAAGCTATCTCTAAAGCTTTCAACGAAGACATTGATTGTTACTATTGTAAGTCACTTTTGGTTGTTGAAAACTATCACTGGAGAAAAGTTTCGGTTAGCCGTCACTTGTGTATAAATAAATGGAATTTTTTGGAGGAGGAGAAATCAAATTTCCTTAAAATAAAATGGTGATACACACACACACACACACACCTACATACTTCAAATATGATACATCAACCACCCATATATAATTATTCGGAAAACACAAAAAAAGCATAAGCTTCTTCCCATTAATAAAAAACAACTACTTGGTCTATGCTTGATAACTTACACCACTTTAAAAAATCAAACTAACAGAACAAACTACTTACAAATGCAATCAATCAAAAATTTTGAAACAATTGAGATAGTTCTTTATGATCTATTTTAAAATTTACATCAAATAATACACAATTCATGCATCGCATGGGGAAAAGCCTCTAGTTACTTCTATAGTCATACAAAAAACACTTTTTTCTTTACTTCTAATTCTAGTTCCACTTCTAATTCTGCTTCCAGTTCCAATTCCACTTCTGTAATGCCCCAACTTGTGATTAAGGGCTAATTATGATCTTAAGGATGTAATTGTTGCTAAACTCATTGTGAATGTGTGGTAAGCAATGTTTAAGCTTATATTCATGTTAATGGTGATTTGGTAAAGGTTATGATAATTAGGGGCGAAATTGGAAATTCATTTACCAATTGGTCAGTTACTAAAGAGGCAACTCATTGGTAAATTGTAGATCAATGGTTGGGATTACATATCAAGAGATTATGAGAGAGTGATCCAATGCTTGCATGAACATGGAAGGAGTTGGGAGGAGGAATAAGATCTTGACACTTGGCTTCATGTGAACCATAGATTAAGGTCAAAATGTCAAAATTTGCTTTTCTCTTCCCTCTCTCATTTAAGACGCCTAATAACCAATTGAAGGGCCAAATTAGATCATCATCTTCACCAACTCATCTCATCTCTCCTCTCCTCCATTTTCGTTCAACTATAGAAGGAAAGAGAAACAGAAAAACCTAAGGTTAGTGCTCCAAATGACCATGAATGCTTAAATACTCTTTATTAACATTGTTCTAGGTGTTGAGAGCATTATTCCTATGGTTTTAGATTTTTTATTAGTGGTGATTGAAATCTTGAGAAAATTTGGAAGTGGTGGAAATCAAGAATTAGTCTTGGGAAGAAGTTAAGGTAAGCCTTTGGAACCTTTTGACATATTTATTAGGGTCATTGGTTTAGCTTTGAGGATTTTGGATTTTTGCCCTGATTTTGGCTTAATTTCAAAATGTGTGTATTGGTTAGTGTTTAGTGTGAAATTTGTGTCATAGTGTGTCCTTGAGCATTTGAAATTGATCTGGAATGTTGGTTTGGATTGGTTCGCAATATGGTGGTTTGATTGATTTCTTAGTAAGACATGTGGTGGTCATTGTGTAACATGTCAATGGAGGTTGAATTGGGTTGTTTTGATGATTTCAATGGATTCCTTGTGCAAATTTATGTGGGAATGGTATTTGATATGAATTTGGGAACCATTGGAAGCATTGGTGCAAAATTGAAATGTTGTCCATTGAAAGTTTATTCTGGGCAGTCAGGTTGTCTGGATGTTTTGAATAGGCAAATGGTATCTAAAAATTCTGAAACTTTCCAAATTTAAAGCTCACATTCCAAGCTTTAAAATGAACATAAATTTTGTGTCATTTCGTGTTTTGAGCTAAGAGCAATGACTATCCAAAGTTTGGGATTAAAACTGGAATATGTTTTGGAGTGGTGGTGAATTTCGTGTAATTCTGTACTTCTGTGGTGATTTCCAGTAATGACCAATATTTTTGCTAGGAAGAGGACTTAAATAGATTTCATTTGGCTTTGGAATCACCTCATTTTGATTTTTCTAGAATTAGTTATGATTTTTCAAAGTTCCCTTGGCTGCAGCCAGAAATTCTTGACTGCAGCGCAAAACTTTCTATGCACGTTTTGGCCGCAGTCAGAGAATTCCTGGCTGCAGCCAAAACCCTATTTTCAGCATTTTGTGACTTTGCAAAGTAATTTCCAACCTAGTACTTTCCAATCCTTTTAGGTTCTCTTTGAGCTTGTTATAACCATTTAAGGGACTCATATGGAACCTATTTTAAGTGTTTGAAAGTAAGAACTGGGGGTAGGAAATTAATCCACCATTCTTGATTTTGTTTATAGGCTTTGACATTTACCGTACCCGTGAGCCCACTGTGCCAAAGGACGTCAGGAAAGAACAAGGTAGTGACTCTTTCTCTTATGCCATATGTGATGCATTATATGTGTGTTATATCATTGATTTGAGATGAATTCGAATGCGGCAATATCTGTGGAATTGTGTAAGCACTGTTATACCAATAGTCCCTGAGTCGCTAACAACGGTTCGGGTAAGAGCTGTGAGCCTTCCCAGCGATAAAAGGGGATGAGGTTAGGGTGTAATATTGTGATTATGTGAGCCGTAAGGCTATTCGTATGCACTGCCATACCAACAGTCCTTGAGTCGCTAACAACGGTTCGGGTTTGGACGGTGTGCCTTCCCGGTGGTAAAAGGGGATGAGGGTGGAGAGTAATTTATGCTGCTGTTCCTACGTAATGATTTGCTTGTATGCTATGTGATTATGTGTGGTATGAATTATTGTTACTACTGGGATTCTCTTGAATCTCATTCTTTTCGATGACTGACATTTCAGACAGGGCAAGTGGCTTCAAGGGGAAGCGGACTACTAGAAGCGGTTAGAACCTTGTAGGGACGTTTGTTTTAGATATGTTGGTTACTCATTTTGGGCAGGGTTTCTGTAAATTATTTTTGAGTTGTAAATATTAGTTGGACACAGTTGTGTAATCCCCTAAATGGGAATTATAACCCTTTAGTGAATGAATGGAACCCGGGGGTTGCCAGGATTTTTTGTTATATACTCTGATATGTATGAATCTGAATTAATTGCACAGGTAATTATATTCGAATATTCGAAATTGAGACCAGGATGGGGAAAAGTTTTGAAGGATTTTGTGAAAAACTCTACGATAAAGTAGGAAGTTCAAAAGAGTTTAAATTATCCAATGGTCTCTAAACTATCTTATTTATGTGTTATCAAATTATAGTTACGTGTTTAAAGGCAGGGGGTTACAACTTCCATCAAAAACTCTTCTATGGTATCAAATAGGGCATAAAAGAAAAGACTAATTTTCCTAAAACACCCTTTTAATACAGACACATCTTAATTAATCTTCCAATTTCTTAGTTTATATATTTATGTATTAAAAATATGTTTGGAAAATACATTTCTCAAAACCAAAACCATGCTGTGTGAGAAGCCTCGGATTTTGCTTTTTTGTTCAAAGAAAAGCCTCGGATATCACAAACGCATTTTCAAACATGTACAATATATATGGAATATATTTTTCTATAATAGTGTGTTTGGTTTAGCTTTTGGAGAATAGTTTCTAGAGAAAACGTGATAAAAGTGATTTTAAATAATAGATTCTGAGCATAATTGGTTTAAGGAAAAAAATAATTTTGATGAAATGATGTTGTTTGGGTATTATTATTATAATCAGCTTGATGTTGTTTGGGTATTATTATTATAATCAGCTTTTCATTGTTAAATTACTATAAAGAACATTATATTTTATGATAATTGCATATAAAGAATAAGATGATATTTTATATATTTTTAACATTTAAGTTTCGTAATAAACACCAAAAATGAAATAAATTTTTGTACAAATTTAAAATTATAACATTTGTCAATTATGTAACATGAAAAAATTAGATCAAACACACACACACCTATTAATAAATTGTATAGTAAAAAATCATTTATAAATAGTAATTAGAAAGAGAAGAAAAGGAAAGAGAAAAAGGAGAAAAGAGATTATGAAAAAATAGTTATTTTATAAACCATGGTTTGGGAGAAAAAAGTGATTTTAGAGTGTTTTTCATATCTTTGAGTAATTTTCTCCCAAACCACGGTTTTATCAAAATAAAAGTGCTTTTACAAAGTCATCTAAACACACATAAGTATAGTATGATCTCATTGAAAGCAATCCCGATAAAGACAAAGTCGGATGACAAATGCAGGTATCTTTCCTAATAAGGATTCAAACCTTGGTTTGATATATTATAAGGAACTAATCCTTTATGCTAGATACAACCATTATAGAATATGTTAATCAAACTTTGCAAAATAAGATGTTTTTTTAAAAAATATAGTGCTGAGAAAAAACATATGCTTCGTCTTAAAAAAATATGGTGCTGAGCCATTAATTTTAAAAAAGACATATGCTTCGTCTGTAATATACTCTTCAAGAATATGTTAATTGTTATGAATATCCTAATTATGTGGTTGTATGTCCATTGACTATTAACCTTCTACGTTTTAGTCACCATTTATATATGAATATTAATTGGGAAACTAAGGGTCTGTTTGGTGTGAGGGATTTGGAGGGGAGGGGAAATTTTTATGAGTTGAATTTTAAAATATTGAAGAAGTGGGGTAATAAAATTGTAATAAAGAGAACATATAAGATAAAAGAGTAGGAGAAATTAATTAAAAAATTTTAACCCCACTTCTCTAATTTTTTTAAATTCAATTCAAAAAAATTTTCCCTCCGCCCACTTTCCCTCCCCTCAGACCAAACAAGCCCTAAAAGTTAACTCAACATTTATGTATTTGTTGTATCATTTATTGTAATTTCATGGTGTGGCCCTTGAAGGCCTATAAATAGAGGTATTGTACAAGTTTTATAAGCACAAAAAAGTCAATGAAAATTACTCTCCTCTTATTTTCTTGAATTTTCTATTCTCTTGCTCTTGCTCTCTCTTTTCCCAAATTTCTTATATTTTCAGAACATTAATAAACTTTAGTTTTCCTCCAAATTCAGATTCGGCAAATGTGTCTTCAAACATGTTCAATGTAATAAAGGATACGATGATCTAGGCTTCGCAAAATACCCCAGGAAGATGTTCTTTTTTTTTTTCTTCAAAAAAAAGATTATAATATACCCCCTTTAGTCCATAATATAAAACACTTATAGAAAAATAGTTTGGTTCACAATATAGTTCATTTAAAAGATAATTAATGCTTTTTTTTTTTTTTACTTTTACCCTTGTAATTAATGCTCATTTCCAATTTGTCCACTCATTAACTTTTGAAACATATTTTCCAACAAGGGTAAAGGTGGAAAAAAATTTTCAATTTAGAACATATTTATTGAGTTAACTATCATTTCTTATTTCCTATGAATTAGTTAAAGTATTATATATTATCGACCGAGAGCATATCCATTGAAAAAAAGCGAAGATATGATTCGTCAAAACAGATAATATACGAACCACATGATCTCAAAAGAATATGTTAATAAACTTCAGTTTTCCTTACATCAAGACGAGTACAGCAATTAAGGGCCCGTTTGGTGTCAAAGAAGAGGTAGGAATGGAAAGAAAAATACAAAAAAAGAATGGAAAGGAAGGAAAAATATTTTGTTACTGATGCATTTGGTTCACACTGAAAAAGAGAATGGGTTGACTGGAAAATTTTTTGTTTGGTTGAAAAAAAATGAGATAGAAAAATGGACAAAAAATCATTTTGCCCTTATTATTATTATTATTATTATATTAATTTCATCAACCCCATTCCCATCAGTTGACATCATCACCATTGTCAACTTCTTCTTCCTCCTTTGTCAGACCGTCAACCTCTCCACATCATCACCACTGTCGACCTCTTCTTCCTCCTCCGTACTGACGGATCCACAGCATCATCACCATCGGTGCTGAAGATGGGTAAGTTGGTCTTCTTCCATTTTGTAAGCTCACCAGAAAATGGGTTCCCACCATTTTTTGGGGAACCGATTTTCCCATGAATAAGGGAAGACGCCCCACCACCGGAAAACATTTTTAGGAGAAAATGAGAACCAAACAGTTGCTGTCGGACGAAAAATGACTATTTTCCTTTCCCTTCCCTCCATTTGGGTCGAACCAAACGGGCCCTAACTTCAATTGTTCATTGCTTTAAAAATATTGCTGGCAGGCTGTAGCCAACTTTTACAATTTTTGTTATAAGAATTGCTCAAAGATTTATTCTTATTAAAGTGTTAATTAATCACCATTATTGTGTCAATAAATGTTCAATTTTCTATCAATATGATGACACATAATTTGAGAGGAATACTTATATGTTTCAGGAACGCCACTTCATCTGTACTCTAACTAATTAAAATAAAACAATTCATCTTATTTTAATCCTATATGACTGATGAGTCATATGAAAAAATTCAAATTTTATGATTTTGAAAAAGAACAACTCAAGGGAGGGAATTGCTTTTTTTTTTTTTTTTTTATAAATTATAAAGTTTATGATTTTTAAAATCATAAAATTTGAATTTTTCCAGATGACTCATCAGCTATGTCAGATTAAAATAAGATGGTTTGTTGTATTTTAATTAATCAAAGTATATATGAGGTAGCACTCCCGAAATATATAAGTATTTCTCCGGAGCATTTCAAAAACGATACATACGATGTGTAATAAATGTCCAGTTCGATTTGGAACATTTAAAGAGTGTTAACATTCATCTAGCACCTAAGGAAGTATTTTTTTTTTAAAATTGTGTTAAATACCTTAAAAAATTATGAGGTTCATCTAACACTTTTAAATATTTTTTCAGCTGCCCCCACCACCCTTGAAATAATATTTTGTGTTTCATCCGGTACTCTTAAGTATTGAAAAAAACATTTTAAAGGCAAGATTGCTCCTGAAAAGATATTAATACTTTAAGGGAAAAATCACACCACAAAATACTTTTGACATGCTAGACACACAAAGAAAAATACTTTAGGTTGCTAAATAAACTTTAACCCTTTTATAAAATGACATCATGTAATCATGTGTGGAAACCATTAATTGTTGCTCAAGAAACCTATTCTAGTTTTTTTTTTGACTTGGAGAAACCGATTCTAGTTTAATCATCACAAAATGATACCACTTTGGTCCTATTTATAAATCCCTTTTAATTAAATTTCATATACTAAGGAGAGATAGTTAATTCAATGATTATGAGATAAATTTTCAACTATGCCATCATTGTAAATGGATACTTTTCAACTCTTTTTTCTTTATCTATCTTTAAATTATTTCTTCATTGGTACAATAAATGGGGTAAAATTATCACAATCTCATTTACTACACTAAAACTGGACTTATAAAAAGGACTAAATTTTTTGATAAAAAATGATTTATAAATAAAACCAGAGTAATAATAATTATGTAGCACATGTTACACTAGTTTTATATTATTATTGGTGCCCATTACACTACATGAATAATTATCACTCTGATCCTATTTATAAATCTTTTTTTACTAAAAAATTTGGTCCTATTTATAAGTTCAGTTTGAGAGTAGCAAATGAGATTGTGATAATTTTGTCCCTATTTATTGTACTAATAAAAAATTAATTTAAAAATAGAGAGAGGATAAAGAGTTGAAAAATACACATTCATAGATGAGGGTAAAGTTAGAAGCTTATCCTATAATTATTGAGTTAACTACCTTTTTTTGGTATGTGAGATTTAGTTAAAAATGATTTATAAATAGGGTTAAAGCGGTAATAGAATTGGTAACAGATTGACACCCAAAAGAAATCGAACTAATTAAAGGGTTGACGAATTCAAAAGCTGCAAAAATCTATCAAACAATAAAAAAAACTAAAATTATTCAAATAAAGAAACACCTATCATTTTTTTTTGCCAATTAAAGAAACACCTATCAATGTATATAAAGCAAGACTTCAAGATATTTAGGCTTTGTTTGGTTCAACGAAGGTTAGGTTAAGTGAGGTTTATTTAAGTTAGGTTATGGTGGGTTATAATATTGTTTGGTTCAAGAAGAGGGTAGGTGAGGTTTGGTATCTTGTTTGGTTCAGGAGGTTAGGTTAGGTAAATTAATTATAAGTGGACAAAAATGCTCTTATACATATTTTCTTTCTTTTTTTAGGAAGAATTACACTTAGGTCTCATGAAAGAAAAAAAATGAAAAAATGGTCCCTGTAGATTGCAAAATGAAAAAATGGTCCCATTAACAACTCCATGAGCCTGTATTGACAACTCGTTAACAACTCCAGGAGCCTGTATTGACAACTCCATGGGACCATTTTTTCATTTTGCAATCTATAGGGACCATTTTTTCATTTTTCCTCTTCCTTGGGACTTGAATGTAATTCTCCCCTTTTTTTATAATGTATTTATTAATAATAGTTATTTGTAAAATTATTATTTATAAAATAATTATTCTAACAATTATATACACTTCTTCACAATATATTTATTAATAATAATTATTTATAAAATTATTATTTATAAAATAATTATTCTAACAATGATATACACTTCTTTTATATATTCTTCTCTTTTTATAATACATAAAAAGATGAGTTATAATAAAAAAAATTAGATTTAAATTAATTACATACAATAAATATATAAATAAAAATATATAATTACTTTTAAAAAATATCCTTGTTTGTAGACCTCAGCTTTGACAAAGAATGAGGCCGGCGTGGTGAAGGACTAATTCTAATTGTTTTCTCAGGGTCAATTATTAAGGACACTGTAACGCCCTTCAATTTGTTTGGGTATGGACTTGCCTTCTTGGGAGTTGCTTATTATAACCATTCGAAACTAAAGGCCCTAAAGGCGAAGGAAACACAGAAGAAGACTGCACAGTCTGAGGAGGGACATTGGAGGTTGCTAGAGGAGAGAGAAGGGGATGGAATGGGGAAGAGGAACGAATAGCAGATGAAAGAACTGAATGCAGAGGGAAAATGACTTTTAACACGTGAGGGCAACGGTGGAATTTTGGAAAATTGCCATGGGCAATTTAGTCACAATTGAACACAAATATTCTCAACCCTAGAAAAAACCCCAATTTTAGAGGGTTCATAACTTAGGTTAGATGACCACTAGAAGAAAAAAAAATATCTCACACCTAACCTAACTTCCTTCTAACCAAACACCTATTTTTAATTTCCAACCCCACCCCACCCCAACCTAACCTAACTTAATAAAACCTCCAACCAAACAAAGCCTTAGGGCCTATTTGTTACGTGGAAAGTTGAGGAGGGAAAGGGAATATTACAATGTTCCAATCAAAAAAATGTTTTTGGCACCGAAAACTGACCGCAACTCACATTCCCGTCTCTTGCCATGTTCCATTAAACATGGGATCTTAAATTGTTCTCGGTAGAGTGAAAATTGTGGGACGAAAATGCCCCTGTAAAGGCAAAGTATTCGTGAGCTGAAGGATGAGCTGAAGGCCAGAAATTTGAACTGAAGGTAATTTCTGGTTTGAGTCTGAGAGTGGTCTTACTTTATGAGTTTCAGTAGTGATTTGAAGCTTCGAATTCAAGTTTCAAACCATCAACTTGATAGCTCGAAGAAGACGAGGATTGACCTCCGGTGAAGCAAAGTTTCTGGCCTTATTTATCAAAGACATCGCCTTTGTCTGCCAACCCCTTCGCTCATAGCACAAAGATGAGTTCTTTCGATCTCAGAGCTTGGCGAGGAGACGATGAATAGTACCACAAGGAAGACGATGAACAGTGAAGACGAGGTTGAGTTCGAGCAGGGGTTATTAAGTTTGATCTGGGCTGTTAAGTTCGAACTAGAATGTTAAGTTCAAACTTGAACTTCTGGTAAGTTAGGGGTATTTTAGGTTTTTCACACAATTTTTCCACTTAAACCAATCCCTTTTCTTCCAACCAAACATCTCATCTTCCCTCAATCTAGGTTCCTTTCCATGTTTGCCAAAGAAGTTAATTTTTAAAAGTTCCCTCCCAATCCTCCTTTCCCTTCCTTTTCCTCTTAAAATGTTCTTTATACCAAACGGGCCCTTAATGCACGCTTCAAACATCACAAAAAGATTCCCCCAAATATCATCATTTCTTGAAATTTAATTTCTTAAAGTCTCTACCTGGCTACTAACATGTATATATTTTTTCCGACATTTGATTTTTTTTAAAACTTTTTTTGAAATTACAATTACAATTATTTATTACGAGTATGAAAAACATAATTCTTCAGTAGGATTAGGAAAACTATGGGCCTATTTGGTTCTGTTTTTTGTTTTTTTGTTTTCTAAAACAGTTTTATAAAGCTGCTTTTGAAAACAAGTTTTATGGAAAAAAAAATCACTTGTTTGGATAATTGTTTTTGAAAACAAAGTTTTGAAAAAAAAACTTGTTTGAATAATTGTTTTTGACAACAAGTGTTAGAAAAAATTTTAAAAAAACTATTTTAATAATTATTTTTAAAAATAAGTTTGAAAAAAAAACTGGTCTAGTAAACTATAGTCTGCTTTAAAATCAAATTGAATGACTAATAAATAACACAAAAATGATTTAATTTATTGTTTACAAAAATAACATGGTTAAAATTTAAATGGATATTTTTTACACAAAGTCTCAAATAATATCTAATTATATCAAATGATATCTAATTGGTGGAATTGCAATGATGTAACCACTTCCTAACAGAAATTCAATCATGAAGTGCTACCATCCCTACTACGCTTTGATTTTGTTCAGATTATAGACAAGTTGTTCAAATTATAACCTCACTTTTCTTTAATCATTTAAAGCAACGTTAGTTAAGCCGGACCGGACGGTTGAACCGATCGGACCGTCGGCCGGAGATAGAAACAGCTTGGCTCGAATAGTTAGGCCGTCTGAAGAATTAGGCCGGATTTGGCCGCTCGAAACCGGCGTTTAAGCCGTTAGCCGGAATCCAGCCGCTACCCGGAATGGTTATTTAAGAACTGGACGAGTCTGACATAAAATGTAGAAAAATTTCTGAAAGAAGAGAAGGAGAGGGGAAGGAGATGCCGAAGATTAAAACATGATATAAGAACATTAGAGAAGAGGGGATGAAACTCTTATCTGAAATGCAAAGCTGATTCTATTGTTGAGATGAAACAAAAAAGGCGATTTTTCATTTGTTCTCACCCTTCTCCAGTCCCCATGGCCATCCTTCACCGTAGAAAACAATGAGAAAAATGTAAAGACTATGAGGCACCTGCTGGAGAGAGAAAAAGGAAGTTATTGTGACTTGTGAGTCTGAGTCTCTGAGACTTGTCATCGTGAGTCGTGATTGAAGAGAAAGGTCTGCACACTTCGATAGTCTACACTCTACAACATGCAAGCTAGCTAATAATTCTTTAAGAAATATTTAGTTTTAATAAAAAATCCCTTTATTATTTTTGAAGTTCTTAATAAATAGTTTTTCTATTTTCGTCAAACAAATTAACGGATAAGTATTTTCTTTTTGGCCAACTAAAGTATAAATATTAAAGATCTTATGAATTTCAATTAATCTGAATTAATTTCTTCTATATATAATTTTATTTATTTGTTATCCAAAATTATAATATATTATTATATAAAAAAATACTTATATCAAATTCCTTGTATCCATTTTATCAAGTTCTTTAATAAGACACAGTCATATATGATAAGAGAACTTGATGCCATGGATATAAGGAATTTGATATAAAACATGTAGAATAGTAGAAGTCTTTTCATCTTTTTATTTTGATTTTAATTTTTGTTGTCAGGTTTTAATATTTTATTAGTGTATGTTTTGCCAGTTTTATTTAGCTATATATATAGGATTTTATTGGCTGGCAAAATATCCGTGTAAGCCTTATATTTACTTAAGAAGATGATGACATTTTTGGTCCAAATGTTTTTTAAGAAACTCATGTTTGGATCAATCAAGAGCCACCAAATACCAATGTTTAACAAGACATGAAATCATTATTATTTGTGCTTTTTGTTAGGTTAATGGTTGATTTAAATGTTCTTCCTTAAATGGTGTTTTGTGACTTTACTAACTTCATATGAAATTAGACTAAAGACTAATTATAATATATATATATATATATATATATATATATATATATATATATAATATTTTTAAATTTAATTATTACGTCATCGGTCCGGCTCAACAGCTTAACCGTTCCAACCGGTTGAACCTTGACCTGCTGACCTTTCTGGCTCAACGTCCGGTCCGGCTTTTAAAACATTGATTTAAAGAACCTTTAGGGCTTGTTTGGTCTGATGGGAGGGGAGAGAAAGTGGGCGGAGGGAAAATTTTGTGAGTTGAATTTAAAAAAATTAGAAAAGTGGGGTTAAAATTTTTTAATTATTTTTTCTTACCCTTTTATCTTATATATTATCTTTATTAAAATTTCATTACCACACTTTTTCAATCTTTTAAAATTCAACTCATAAAAATTTTCTCTCCCCTCCAATCCCTCACACCAAACAGACCCTTAGTCCTTAGCTCATTGCAAAAACTAATAAAAACATACCTTTTCCATTTGCAACAATTCATAACAAGTACTTTCTTATCCTTGTATAAGCTCATTAACAAATTCTTGATCGTTAAGTGCAGATGTACGAACTAGAATCTTATTAAGAAACTTACTTTCATATTCGCTTATCATATTAATCATCATTAATTCTAAGAGCTCAAAGTTATCGTCACTTGATCCTGATGAAGATATAAATCCTTTAAGGCTGGCCATTTAACTATTTGATGAGTTAACATCTACATCCATCCAGCTTACCTATTTTCATGTACACAAAAGTGATAAGCATATTTACAAGAGAAACAAGACTGCCTCATAAAGAGATTATACACACTTATAGAAGAGATGCATTATCCTAAAAATCAGCAAAAGCAATAACAAAATTAACATCAATTTTACAAACATTTAGACTTTTGATAGTTTATAAGTCAGAAATTCAGATAGGGGAAAGGGAATCTAGAACCAGGATCTGAAGTTCTAGTCAAAAGACAGGTACGAAACATAATAATATTCTGCACAACAGTAATTGTCTTACATACTTCCTTATATAGACTTTCCTAATAACTGACTCACAACAGTAATTGTCTTACATACTTCCTTATATAGACTTTCCTAATAACTGACTCATAATACAAACATGACTGATACGATAACTGACCTGGACTTCTTGAAACTAAACCGACAACACACATACATATTTAATTTAAAACAGAAACATCAGTATGACAAAAGATTTCACTTGCCTCCTCTTGATAACATGCTTTGATGTGTAATGAAAAGTTCACTGGAATTTAAATTTATCCTAGAAGTTTGGTACTATAACTACTTAAAGTAATTTCCCATTTTGTGCTTTCTTGAAGCTCATCAGGTTCAGTTCTATAAGCCTTCTTTCTCTACTTGGAATCAAAATTCGAAAATGATTCTCAAATATACACCAATTATTTATGTTGTAATCATGCCACCATTCTCAAAATCCTCGGCATAGAATAGTCAGCATCTATCCTTCATAGCCATTACATTCTAAGGCTCATACGCAGCATATTATAATGGATGCTACATGCCTGATCCCCAAATTCTTCCAAAATTGTTACCAGTCTACTGACAAAAATAAGAACACTGGACATTACTTGCAGTGGAGGGGTGAGAGACGGGAAACAAGGACACTGGACATCACAAAATAAGACCAACACTTTCTTTTGGGAGGGTTAGGGGTATATTTATTAGCCCCTTTCCAAGGAACATGAATGATCGCAAAGCTTCAGGGGAAACCAATACTTCTCATTGTCTTTAAGATATGTTTTTAAACATTGCTTCTCTCACTCTACCAAGTAATGGGCAAATGATTAAGTACTTAACAGTAACTACCCACAATTTGAGTACCAGTTTTGCAACAACACATTCATCCAAAAAGTCTATAGCCTATCCTATCCTGTATAGATCAATTCGAGCACAGCCTCATAACTTCATTTACTGATAGAGTTATATAAACATTGGCAAAGAAGAATTACACAAATCTCAGAGACACTTATGTGAAAAACTGAAGCATCATCATTCAAGAACTAAGCTGTGGATTTAGTCCTCTAGAATCCATTAAACAAATTCCCATTGGAGATTACCACTTTCCGCAACAATTAAGCATTCATGCATATGAAAATGAACAAACAAAACTCAAATACAATCAATAAGCTGAATCAACAAGAATCGCACAGAAAGAAAACAGACTCACTGATTAAGGACTGAGGAGAGAGGAAGGAGAGATTGGAGACCGTGAGTACCGGACCGGAGGGTGAAGGAAAGTGAAGGGAGGGCAAGCAAGGGTAGAAGAGCCCTTGTTCAAAGCGCTCACATGGTTGTTGCCATGAAAGAAAAGTAGGGGAGCACATTGCACAAATGTTCTCATAATCAATCCACACTTTTGGATTGATTTTGTATTGTTCAGATTTAATTTTATTTAGTTTTTATATTTTAAATAAATTTTTATCTTAATATATATAAACTTTAAAATAAAAATAATCTTATAACTATCACTTTTCATAAAAATGAATTTATTCTCTAAAAAATCAAAAATTAAAAAATTTAAATTTAGACCATTAGATTAAATTTATAAACTGCCCAGGTCTCATCAAGTGATGAGAAATCAGGTGCTCATCTGTGGACCCGAAAAGTAGAGGTCGAAGAAAACTCAGGTTTAGATTTATGATTTTTTAGAATAAGAAATATAGAAACAAAAACAAAAAATATATTAAAACTGTTTTCTGTTTTAATTTTTTTTTAAAAACTAGTTTTCTGTTTTCAAGAACAATTAAGTAAAAACAATTCACCAAATAGGTTTTTTGTTTTTTATTTTTAAAAATAAAAAATAATGTTTAGAAAAAAGGTAACCAAACAGGCCCCAAGACTCCTCAATCACACGAGATGAGACTCTCAAAACTCCTTAAAATTTTTTATATCAGGTCAAAACTTATCTCATATACTTTTTCCATACACCATAAAAACACATCTAAAAAATGAATTCAAACATACATATAGGGGTAGAAACAGGCCAGACTAGGCCAGGCTTGTTGGCTTGTTAAGATGGCCTAAGCCTGGCCTGTGGTGTGTTGGAGGCTTTTTATCAGGCCTAAGTCTGGCCTGTGGCCTGTTAAGGAGGCTTAGATTTATAAAAGATCTTAAATAGGCAAGTGACAAGAGGGAAAATCCAAGAAACCTCTCTCACTAGGAAATTGAAACCAATCACTTCACAAAAAACTAAAATAATGATAGCAGAAACAGTAATAATAATAAAAATAATAAAACAACAACAAAGTTTACTCAGAATAACAAGTCATCTGGACCTCAACTGTATATTGTGACAAAAGCAATCACTTGGACTTGAATTTTCTGTATTAGGCATTAGAAACCAAAAATATTACCTTAGCAGATAATTGAAGTTTCTTCTAAGCATATTGTGCCTTATTACATCTCAAGAGAAGACAAAAATAGCACACTTCCAGCCTACAAAAGAACCCAACTTACTTGAAATGGTGAGATTCTCCACCCACACCAACTTAGTCTGAGGTTCAGGAGTAGTGGCCACCTCCTCTAGATCGCTTCTAAACCAACTTAGTCTATGCATGAAATATTGATAGCATTAAAAGCACATCATCAGTGAAACCTATGCTTCTTGCAATGAATCCAGCAATAATTTATTTTCATAATCCATTGCTACACGGGGGAAAAAATCCAAAAAGCTGAAACAAGATATCCTAAAAACTATGACTCCAGACTTTGCAATTACTTGGGACAATAGCCTATCTGAATATGAACCACCATAAAGATCATCTCTAGTAACAAAATAATAAATAAACAAGATAACCAAATACAAAATAAACAAAATAAAGCCTTGAATCCTTGAATTAGAGCACATTTCAACATAACCAAAATGCAAGAACGGGGGTAAAGTTTTTAAGCCTTGAATTATAGTACATTTCAACAGAACCAAAATGCAAGAACGGGGGTAAAGTTTTGAAGCCTTGAATCAGAGCACATTTCAATAATAAATAAACAAAATAAAATCATCAAATACTTACCTCGACTGGCGACGGCTGACTTAGAGTGAGAGACGACGGAGAGAGGAGTGTTGCGGGAAGGGACGATCCTAGACGGCAGATCGAGACACGACAGAGAGAGGAGGGTTGCGAGAAGGAGCTATCTTTGATGGCGGACTGATAGATGACGGCAAGAGCAGGGCTACGGGAAGGACTGATGGTCGATGGTATACTGAGAGCCAACAAAGAGAGGAAGGCTGCATGAAGCACCGATGGTTGACGGCATAGTTAGAGATGACGGAGAGAGGAGATACGTCACAGTGGAGCTAAGACAATAACAATGGAGTGGAGCTATGGTGGGGAGTCTTGACTCTTGAGTGTATCGACGTTGAGTCACCGACGGATCTAAAGTCTGAAGGAATGAGAATATGAGATATAATTTCATTTAGGAATTAGGGTTCACTTTGGGAATTAGAGAAGAGGGGAGTGGTAGAAGCGTAATTATGGAGGTACCTGTAAATCTTTTTTTTAAAAAGACCTTAATAGGTTCAGGCCGGCCTGAAAGGCCTCATAGGCTTATCAATAGGCCTTGGCCTGGTCTGTTAAGGTAAACAGGCTTTCAAATTAGCCTTGACTTAGCCTTTTAGTCAAACAGGCTAGGTTGACTAGGCCTCAATGGCCTAGGCCGCAGGCCCCTGTCAGGTGACCTAGCCAGTTTCCACCCTTACACACACAGAAATAATTAATAAAGAATCGTTTATAGCCGGATGCAAATCCAAATTATAAAAAAGTAATAATGAAACATATAGTTTATTTCAACATAAATATGGGTGTGTACTTGAATGCCACTACTATTAATAAATCAATAATTCAATTTCAAGCTTCATTTTACAGCCACTAGCTAGTCCCATATATAGTGCTTCTCAAAAGGAATAAATCCAATTCACTAGCAGGTGGAATGTTAAAAAAAACACTATTTTAATCCTTAATGTGGCCTAGTCAATTAATTTGAGTAGCTTAAGGATGTTACTTAAGTTAGTTAATATGATATTTAAAAAAAACAGCAACAACACGACAAAACCTTACTTATCCCATTAGGTAAGGTTGGCTATAGGGATCAAACAATGCTATTGAACTCAGTCAAAAACAAATCTCGAGATAAATTATTAACTAAGAGATCTCACTCAATAACTTTATTAATAATCTCTTTGATCTTTCTCTGCCCCTATTTACTGGGCTCCAAACAACTCGATTTATCCTCCTTACTAGCACATCCAATTGCCTTTATACATGTTCAACCATCTGAAATGATTTTCTATCATTTTTCTTCAATAGGTGCCACTCCAGCCCTTCTTGGTACAAGTTTATTATGAATCTTATCTTTCCTTGTATGACCACACATCCATTTCAACATTCAGATCTCAGCTACCCCCATTTTGTGTTGATAAAGCCCCTTCATCATAGCCCAACATTTACTACCATCAAGTAGTGTTGGTCGAATAGTAGTGCAATAAAATTTTCTTTTTACTTTACTAGGTACTTTTCAATCATATATAACTCTGATAGCTTGTCTCCATTTAAATCACCCAGTTTAAATTCTATGTTTAACATCTCTATTAATTTCATCATCTTTTTTAAAAAATTGATCCCAAATATATGAACTTTGTCACTTGTGGAATGACATGATCTCCCATGTTGACTTCCAAATCACTTGCTCTTATCAAAAGTGCAATGCATGTATTCTTACTCCTACTCATCGGAAGCATTTCGACTTTAAGGTTCTTTTTCATAGCTCAAGTTTAAAATTAATTTCTTCTCTTACTCAGCCACAAGTATAATATCATCATTAAAAAGCATGCATATATGGATTTCTTTGAGTATAAGTTCAATTACAACGTTTATGATTAGGTCAAACAAAAAAAAGCTTATGGCTAATCCCTAATATAGATCAATCCTTATAGAAAAGTCTTTTGCCTCACCTTTAAGCTTTCTTATACTAGTTGTTACCCCCTCATACATATCTTGTATGACGTTAATATATGCAACAAGCACATCCTTCCTTTCTAAGGCTTTCCAAAGTACATCTCTTAGCTTGTGGTCATAGTTGATTATTGTTGAGAAGTATCAATATAGCTTATTTAGGATAAAATTGATAAATATGTGAAATATGTTCAGTTAAAACTAATATTAATTCCCCGGTTAGATTCTACATTCAGGAAAAGAGGAGTATGATTTTGAAAAAAAACATTCAAGGATCTCAAAAAATAATATTAATTATAATCAATTATCTTTAAATTCTGTAGTTTAAAAAGGACCATCACTACTACATATTTGCGCATTTGCAATGCTTAATGCATAAAGGTTACAGCTAATAAATGTCATGTATGTCAAGGCAGAGGTCACGCAATGATATATAATACTGAAAAGTTAATTATGCCACAATAATGTATTGCGCGAGGCAAAATTCGCAAAAAAAAAACAACAACAACGGTTGTAGTTAATAACCGTCATTTATTTAGTGACAAAAGTGATAGTTCTTTTGAAACAATTCATCTTCCAACCCTTATATCTGTGAAGATAAACCATAATAGTCTTTAGAAACAATCGTCATCTAACACCCCACCACCATCTAAGACATAATTCATAACCCTTTATAATCTTTTAAACATTCATAAGTTATAACTTATAACCCTTCATAATTTGTTAGACATCTATTTAAACTCAACTATTTTTTATGATTTATATTACTTTTCTTTATTAGCCTCATCCTCCTCCTTCATTATATTAAGTTCCCAAACAGCTCCTCCTTCGCTGCCACCCCTCCTCTTCCTCCTCCACCTCCTCCTCTTGAAATGGAGGTTCTGATACAGATGTTGGCAAGCCTTGACCACGGCACAAGGTGTCTCGTGGCATACACCAATACAGTGACAGGAAGTTGAACCACATACTTTATTACAATGATATTGAATATGACTTGCAGTTAAACCTTTATCTCCCTCCTCCAATGATGAGGATGAGGAAGAGGAGGATGAAAAGTATGATAGGGAGGATGAGAATGGCAGTGGTGGTGATGACTGAACATCATCATTGTTTTCTTGCTTGCCTTCCTCTTCATCCTCCTCATCCTCATCTTTGTCCTTATTCTCATTATTGAATCGAAGGGAGATAAGGTTTTAAAAAACAACTTAATAGTTTACCATTATTAATTAAGAAACCTTTTCTCTTACCTATGCTAACTATGGGTGCCTCCTTGTTATGATCTGATGATCGTCATCATGAGAATGAACTAGATACCCTTTCATTATGCCCTACCTATTCAACTTCCAATATGTGCAATGATGATTTTTTCATGTCCCTCCCAAATATGTCTTATTTAAACTCTGCATTTTCATATGTTTTCCCTACGTTTTATTCGTTGCCCTCTTATTTGTTCTCTAGCTCAATAGCAAGAAGAAACATCGTGCTAAAGACATGCTAGAAAGCTCTTGGCGTCATCCTCCACCTCTGATGAACCCATGTCGTGTGAGTTCTCAAACTAAAACTAGGTTTGAAAATGTAGCGTAGTAGCTCAACCTAGGTCGTTCTTGTGAGGAGATTAATTTTCAAGTTTCTAAATAGTAAAGTGATAAAAACCTTAAAGTTGTGAGAAATCATTTTGAGAATTTGATTTTAAAACTATGAAGTAATCTAAGCTAAAACAATATTTTTATATTTTTTTTTTGGTTTTTAAAACAAAGAAGCAAACGGGAAATTAACACTAACAACAAGATAAATTCAATTAACTAGTATAATGATAAAATGAGATTCCCTTGAGTTGAGGTTTTAGTCTTCCTTGTTTGCTAATGATATGAATTCCATAATGAGTCAAGAGGATGGAACTAAGATACCACTAGCTCCATACTTGAAATAATCATTTAATTCATTCTACCGAAGCAATTAAATGAATACCGCCAAATAATTCAGACTTAAGGAGATGAATAATCAACTTCCAATTCTAGCTTGTAATTACCATTACAACCATTCAAAATATTCAGTTTAATCACTTAAATCCGCTCAACCGAGTCAGAATAAACAATTCAACCTACTCCTAATATGAATTATACAAAGCTTAATTAATCAACTCCTAGCTCAACCACCAAATTTATTCACTTGGCATAGAACAATTTAGATCACAATTACATACTTAACCAAGCTATATAATTATGAACTAGAAAGACAGCTTACGGAATTCCATTGAAGTTTAAAAGCTCAAACCATTACCCAACTCAAGGAAATCACCAAAGCTTAGCTACTTATGGAGGAAGAGGATGAAACTTGAAGAAAGGTGAGGATAATTGTCCATAGGAGTTGCAACATCAACATCCTTCTTTGCTTTTGGCTATCCTTCAATATCCTCCTCACGCTATTCTCCAAGTCCAGCGCCTCCTGCCATTTCTTTTCTCGCTTCTCTCCTTTCCTCTTTATTTCCGCTGCTGCCCTCCAATTCACAGCCGCCACTCCTCTCTTTATATCATTAGCGATGCTTCTCTCCCAACCTATTCGGTCACAACCCTCCTTTTTCCATTCCTCCTATTCGGTCCAATTAGCTGCCCTTTTCTCTCATTTCAATTCGGTCCACCTATTCCCTTTATTAATTCATCCCATCATCCTCTTCTCTTTAATTGGTCCAGCCCATCACTTGGGTTTCCTCCTCTTTTTAATCCATTTCAGTCAACTCCCTCCTTTTCCTTTAATTCCATTTCAGCCTTAGCCGTAGCTTTTTTCCAAAACCTCTTTTGTCAACAATTTTGGCTCATTTGTTGTGACTTCCAATTCGGTCCAACTTGCTTCTTCTTCAATTATTCCCATCTTCACGTCATCCTCTCAATTTCGATTGCTCCTTTATCTTCCATTCAACTCGGTCAGCCCTTCTTTCTTCACCTCTCAATTCAGTTCAGCCAATAAGCCCTTTTCTATTCAATTTCCATTTTCGATCCAGCTGACTCATTGACCTTCAATTATTGATTTCGGTCCAGCATCTACCAATGCTCCAGCTTGCTTCTCACTTCCTTTATATATTCGGTCTCCTCTTTCCTTTTTTTCTTCAATTCTCTTTAGGTTAAATAAGTGAGTTGTGTCACATCATCACCTATAAAATTATATTCACCAAGGCAATATATTTTGCTCACAATTA
This sequence comes from Inga leiocalycina, assembly GCA_963242795.1. NCBI lineage: Eukaryota > Viridiplantae > Streptophyta > Magnoliopsida > Fabales > Fabaceae > Inga > Inga leiocalycina. The sequence goes on along the minus strand of OY725321.1, from coordinate 40,280,389 downwards.
AAGAATAATGGGAATAACAAATATTAATTAAAAATATAACAATTTAACCACTATAATTCCCAAATTATTCTTTCACTAAAATCTCACATTAATACTTGATTATACCCAAAATATTCAATTAAGTCCCACAAAAGCCTAAGATTAATTAATAAAAATAATATAAATATTAAGCTCTATCAACCTCCTCCTTCTATTCCTCCTCCACCTCCTGCTTCTCCTTCCCAACATCCCTTTCCACCACCGACACCATCGCCTCCGCCTCTACATCCTATGCTTCTTAAACTTGGAGGCAATGTTGCGGTATGCACAACAGATTGACCATGCTGTGAGGAGGCTTTATCGATACTTCTCCAGTATGAACTGGAAGGACAATCTCATACTTGATAAGTATGGGATTGGCCATTATCCTAACAATAATCCTGGCCAATCGTTGTAATATCCCAATTTTTTGATTAAGTGCAAATCATGATTATTGTGGATAATTATGAATTTAATTTGAATTATTACGTGTTTTATGGCAATATTAATTAATATGTCATAATTATTGAAAAATTGGAAGAATGGAATTATTGGCCATGAGTTGGTAATTAATGGAGAAATTAATTACTAACTATGGGAAAAATGAGAAGTGTGATTAAATGCCTAATAGAGGGATTAAAGTGGCTAATTGGTGACTTATCTTGTGGGAACCAATAATAAAGTGACATGTGGCAAAAGTTGGGCAAGAGAGAGAGGTGTAAGAAAAGTCAAATGGCATTTTAATATGATTCTTTCTCTCTCTTCCTCTCCCTATTTTTGGCTGCTGAAAGGAGGGAGTAATCATCATCATTTTCTTCATCTCTCCACTCCATCTCTCACTCTCATTTCTTTTCTCTCTGCTGGGCGCCATTTTTGCAGCAAAGGGAAGGAAGAAAAGCTTTGAAAAGTTGGTCCATTGGTGTTGATTTGTGGCCACACGAAATTTTGAAAAGTGGTGAATCAAGAACTCCCTTTGAGAAAGTTGATAAGGTGAATGAAACCTATATATCTATCTATGTTTTGTGCCAAATGGATTAGCTTGGAAATTCAGGAAATTTGGCTTGAAATTTCGAAAATTAGGGTCTTGTGGTGTTTGAATTGTTTTTGTCATGGATATGATGCTTTGAGATGTGTCTTGGGTAGATAGAATTTGATTGAAGCTTAAATGTAAGGTTTGACACATTTGTGTTGGTTTTGTGCATTGGGCAAAAACAGGGCATGTAATTGGGTTGTGATTTTGGTCATTTTGAGGTTACCATTGTGTTCCTCATGAAAATTTATGTGGGAATAGCCTTGATTGTTAATTTTGGAGCCATTGGACACTTTGGTAGAAAATTGGAAAATCTGTCTTGTGTGAACTCTATCTGGGAAGTCAGTTTGTACGAACGTTTTGAATAATCAAATGGTGTTGAAAAATTCTAAAACTTTCCAGTATTAAATTTCACATCCCAGGCTTCAAAATGGATATATATTTTGTGTCATTTCGTTTATTATTCTGGGAGATATGATTGTCCAAAGTTTGGGATGGAAACAGAACTCTGTTTTGGAGTAGTGTTGAGTTGTTGGTGATTCTGTATTTGTGTGATGATTTGAAGTAATGACCCATATTTTTCCTAGAAAGAGGACTTAAATACCTTTCATTTGGATTTGGAATAACCTCGTTTTGATTTTTCTAGAATTAGTTATGAATTTTGGAAGTTTAGCCAAGAATCAGGTAATTTCTTGGCCGCGGCCCAAGGTGGCTGGCCTCGGCCCAAACCTTTCTGACCCGATTCTGGCTGTGGCCCATGGGTGGCTGGCCATGGCCATTAACCTTCTGACCATATTTTGGCTGTGGCCCAAGGAAGGGCTGGCCGCGGCCAACCCCTGTGTTCCAGCACTTTGAGTTTTCGAAAGGAGAGCTTTAACCTATTGTTTCCTAACCTTTTAAGGCTTTTATTAGAGGCATTTGTAGCCTCTTAAGGGTCAATTATGATAATCAAATTTAAGTGTTATGAAGTAAATTAAGTCTTGGAATAGAGTATAATTCTTCGTCCCTAATTATGATTCTAGGATACTATATTTGCCCGATGCGGGAGAGATCGGTGCCAAGGAACACCCGGAAGGACTCAAGTAGTGACTCTTCTCTCATATTGTGTGTGATGTTTTGGTATGCATAACTTATCATTGAACTTTGTGAACTGTGTGCCATGGTCCATTACGGCGTGAACACTTCATTGTGAGCCGTATAGGGATTGACGCTGGTCATCTCTAGGTCGGCCGTTGAACTGCCGTCATAATTGACATGGATTTTTGTGTATCCGGCCCATGGGGCGGCGTTTGTGAATCCAGCCGTGGGCTGTGTGTTGATCTTGCCTGTATGACTTGTGTTATGAAATGCTTTATATGAATCCCATCTGTGGTGAAATATATTGTGTGGATTGTTGTGATGCAATGCAGCGTCAGCAATTCAGCGTGAGCAATCGTAAGGGATGACATGTGTCATACTAACCATTACCGTTGTAACTGTCGTTGTAGTTGCTTTGTGTGGATAATGATTTGATTTCACGCCTTATTGTTGTACATACTATAATTGATTTGACATTATGGGGATTCCTTAGAATCTCACTCTCCCAAAAAAAATCATGTTTTAGACAGGGAAGAAGGATAGAAGGGAAAGCGGGTGACGAAGAGTAGTTAGAGCTCCGGTTTAGAAGTATATTTTGGGTTATTGGTTATCATGTATATCATTTGGATGTTTTTGGGAAACAATTGTATATAATGGGATTGGTTGTATAGTTTTGTGTAATCCCCAAGCTAAGGGTAATGAATTGTGGGCTTTGTGCCTTTGTAAAACCCTTATTAATGAATGGAACCTGAGTGTGTCGGGAATTTGCTTCATACTCTGATATTTGTGAATGAAATCAACCTGTACAGGCCATTTAGTATTGAAATGTGAATATGAGACCGTCATGAACAGGTTTTGTAAAAGTTTTTTAAGCCATGATTTTGGGAAGTTTGATTTTGTTTAAGTCCCAAAATCATCTTAGGTCTCTAATTCTACATCAATTACGTGTTTATGAACTAAATTTCAGCCTTAATCGTGAAGGGGGTTACAATCCTCTAGTAACAAGTAGCCTGATGATCTCATTAGTTTATTAGACTACTAGCCATTGTTCTTTTTTTTTTTTTTCCATTTTATCGTTTTGTCTTTTTAAATATTTTATAAAAAAAGAATATATCCGATGGTTCTTAGAAAAATACCTTCATGAAATAAAATGAGTAACAATTCTTATACTATTCATTCTTAACAATCGTCATAAAAGAACAACAGTCAGTAACACTTACAAATGATCAGTCTTAGATAAATTAATAATATTTATTATTAATAAGGATGCATCAATTCTTAAAACATCTCCATAACTTTGTTTATTTTTATTTTGTTTATAATTTTTTTTATTTTGTTTGTAAAAAAAAGGTGGTTGCATACTTAACCACCAAAATTTAAAAAAAACAAAAAAAATGAAATACTTAACAATTATTAAGTGAAACCCATCACTTATTAGAATACCATGCAAAAAAAGTTTATTGCATAATGGTTATTAACAAAGAACCATGATAAATGTAAACAAATAAATAATAGTTCTTTCAGACGAATTACCGTGATGTAAAATCTTATAACTTAAAAGACCCCACCATTCTCCTTCTATTTAAATGTTTGAAATAAAATACACATGATACTTAGTCTATTAGAATGAAACCCACCAACATCTTAACCCTATGACTCTTGTTGTCTCTTTTGGCTAGTGGGAGTCATTTTTAGTCGAATCTCACTATCTGCACTAGTAAATGCACTTGACCCTTATCTCAATAACGTCTGCAAGAGTTGTATTCGTTCGTGAGCCCTAGCTGATTGGGCTGCCTTTGTTAAGTTACTGTGCGATAAAGCATCTAAGGTGACATTAAAATGCTTTTGTGAAGTGATTGTTTTTTTTAAAAACCCATTATTGCTTTGATCAAAGGTTCCTTAAATTGCTTTTGTGAAGTTTGTTAGATCCTTTATATTTTGATGATAACAAAGATTGGATCAATGATATAAAAAGATTTGATAACAAACAAATGAATTTGAATAAAGTGGCAAAGCATTATTTGAAGTAAGCACTGGAGTAATGAGCAAATTCTGTGATATCTTACTCGAGTGGTTACTGGAGTAAGGGTAGCTGTTACTCGAGTAAGCACTTGAGTAATCGTGGAGAATTTCATCCAGAGAAGCACTGCCAAAATTTGGAAGAAGTTACTCGAGGAACCACTCGAGTAATCTACAAAGTTATATAGACCATTACTCGAGTAGCGACTCGAGTAACATCATTTGCAAAGGCATCACTAAGTAGCCAAGTCAAAAATCTTCCAGTAGCTCTCAGCCAAGAAAAGCAACACTTTACTCGAGTAACCATGTGAGAAAAAGGCATTACTCGAGGGACCACTCGAGTAATCTGCAGAGTTATTTGAAGCATTACTCGAGGGGTCATTCGAGTAACCAGGTAAGCAAACTCTCAGCCAAGATTTGAATGACATTACTTGAGGGAATAATCGAGTAATCTGCAAACTTATTTGAAATCTACTCTAGGGATCACTCAAGTAACTTCTGAAGAAAACACGTGGCCACTTGAGTAACCACTCGAGTAATTAGATTACCAGAGGAAGCACTTGAGTAACGTGTGAAGAAAACACATGGCCACTCGAGTAATCAGGTATTTCCAAGGTTTGTGATGTACCTTACTCCATGTCTTACTCGAGTAATATCATATAAAAAATGTTGAATTAGGCACTATCATATTTTTTATAAGTTTACTTGAGGGACCACTCGAGTAATGAGAATGATCACTCGAGTAGCCACTCGAGTAAGGCAATCCATAAATTATGTTTTTAATCAAATGTTTATTAATTTGTTATCTATATGATTAACTCTTCATTGCATTAGTATTCTAAGTACATTTGTAGGGAAACAATGAAGAGATCATGTAAGAAGAGCAAAGTCAAATAAAGTGTCCGAGATCTCACCTACCGCAAACAGATAGTTTTCAAATTTGAAGAAATGGTCAACCGTTGTTGCGTGACTCTAATGGACATGTTTGAATTGCTTCCAACGGACACTACAAATCATCTATATATATGGAGCATTCAAAGAGCATAAAATAAGAACTGAGAACACACAAACATACACTAATCAACACACTCTTAGTGCTTTGTTTTCTTATACTTATTCATTATACTTAAGTGATTATATATTTGCTCTGTGAGAGAGTTTTTCATTACAAACTCAATATTTGTTATTGAGACAACTTAAGGTTGTGGAACCTTGAGTTGGGGATTTGATTACAACGTGTAAGGGGGAGCGAGTGTCCAGGTGAAGAAACTTGCTGTGTACTGAGGTGCCAAGAACCCATTGAATCTTGGAGAATATAATGAAACTCTCAGAGACACTCTGAGGACTGGACGTAGGTCAAAGTGGTTGTGGCCGAACCAATATAACTCCCGGTGTACACTTTGGTGATATTTCTCCTTGCTCTCAACTGCTTTAAATATTCTGTCAATTTTCTTATACGCAATGAAATTTTTCGGTATCACCCAATTTACCCCCTCTTGGGTGAAACACTTGCACTAACAAAGTTATATTTTTTTTTGAAAACCTTAGTATTGCTTTAATTGAATGTTCCTTTCCTGTTACAAGAACTTATTAACCCATTACTTTGATTTATGGTTCATACTCTATTAATCTTTTTCAAAGTGATTTCAGGAGATATGGATCCCTAAGCAAATACCTTTCCTTTTTTGGAGGTATCCGTATCTTTGGAAGTTACTTGAAAAAGATCAATAGGGATATAATGAATAAACTAGTTCTGTTATACTAAGACACGATAAAGTATTCAAGGTGACATTAAATTATTTTTGTGAAATTATGGTTTTTTGGAAACCATAGTATTGCTCTGATCGAAGGCTCCTTTCTTGTTATAGGAAGTTGTCAACCCATTGTTTTGATTCACAGTTCCTACTTTGTTGATCTTTTTTAATGTCACTTTAGGAGATATAGATTCATAAGCAAATACTTTCTTTCTTAGAAGTGTATATCCATATCTCCGGAAGTTTCTTCAAAAAGATCAAGAAGGACATGATGAATAAACTAGTTTAGTTATACCAAGACATGGTAAGGCATTCAAGGTGGCATCATATTGCTTTTGTGAAGCTATGTTCTTCTTGGAAAACCCGTTATTGCTCTTATCGAAGGTTCCTCTCCTATTTTTCTATTAAGCAGGTGGCACTAAGTTAAAAGCTTTGAAATTCAACATTATGATTAGTCCAAGACTCTTCAATGTGAGAGTTTCGAGTTATTTGGCCTCGACTCTATTTAATAGAGTTGTACTTCCCACATCGAGTAGCCGTGCAATATGGGATGGATCAAGATGTTTTAGGATTTGTGGCTTGAACCAATTGCACTCTTGACTTGTATATCTTATATTATAAGTGTTCATCACCTATACTTTGTGTCTCATCAGCAATTAAGCCAAAGCAACATGTTGGTGAAAAAACATGAATATCATCTGTATATAGGAAAAAACAAGAATATCATCAGCAATTAATACGGATATTCATAGGTTTTTTTCCCTCAATCCATTGATTTCCAGGGTTAATTCCTATAAAGAGATACAATTTATAGGTAAATAGTTACATTATCACTTAGATATGTCAACATTTGCCATTGATTTTCTCCACAAAGCTTGGAATGTCCTATTCCATCCTATATTGCATAAAAACTCATTGTGGAAGGTATTATTTCTATTATATACAGTCTAGTCCCACTATCTTAGAAACTCTCACTTGAAGAGTCTCACAACTATACATCATGGCAGGTATATAAAAACCGTTATGTATTATAAAAGTTCACAGTTTTTAATTATTAACTGTTATCCTTGTAGTAAGTACATAACAGTTGTCTACATGAGGCCGTTATTTAAGGTTATTAAAATCCACAGTTCTTACAAAAGAGCCGTTATTAATGTTACTAAGAAAATTATGTTTGTCAAAATGAGACTGTTATGTATCATGTAAGCATTATTATATATTATGACGGTTTTTCATATGCACCTATCAATTATTATCACAAAAATGCGTATATCATGGCTTTACCAAACTTCAATACATAACAGGTGTTATCTTATAACTATTATAATAGGTCAAGAATAAATAAACGTTAAAAACCATAATTTATCTATGCGGAGCAAATATAACTCCTGCATATATAATGGTTTAGAATTGTGAAGTATGACATTTAATAACCGTCATGTATAACGATTTATGTAGTAGTGCATTATCCTCAGATAGAATTAAAATTTTATTAAGTAATTTTTTTAATACTCATCATCTATATTTTCAGTACTTATCTTTCACATTTTCAATGCTTATTTTTAGTACTAATTATCTCAGTATGGAAGATCAATAACAACTTTGGTCGAACAAATAACGGCTTTCACTTTATGAAGTGTAGCGAACAAATCATATATATATATATATATATATCTTAAAGATTATTGATAGTTATCTTAAACATTTTGTATGGTCTTACAAATTTAAAGAAGAATTAATGGCCAAATGGTCCTATTGGAAATCAAGCAATCCCACCTTGACCACTCATTGCCCAAAACATCTCTGGTCCCAAAACATCTCTGGTCGCAGCGCCATTGAGGTTCCAACCAATGGCCGCTAGAGCTTCAGTAGCTGCCGGCGGTGATGGTGACCAATGGTTTAATAATGGTGGAGGCAATTCTTTTATATAATGTTTTAAAAGCCGGATTGGACGTCAAGGCAGATAGGTCAGCGGGTCAAGGTTCAACCAATTGGACCGGTTGAGCTGGACCGGTGACGTAATAATTAAATTTAAAAATATTATATATATATATATATATATATATATATATATATATATATTACAATAATTAGTCGTTAGTCTAATTTCATATGAAGTTAGTAAAGTCACACAACACCATTTAAAAATCTCATCAATTGTCACCTATCAGGATAAGTGCTTAAAATATCCACTACTCAAGGGTTATACAAATATAATTATGTTGATATCAATGTTTTAAAATCCAGATCGGAAATCGAGTCGGAAAAGCTAGCGGGTCATGGTTCAAACAGTCGGATCGTCTGGTCAAGCTGGTCACATAATAATAAATTTAAAATAATACTTATATACATATATAATGATATAAATATAATTTGTCTAATTTGTTAAAAAAATTATAATGTCAAACTTTGGTTAAAAGTTTAGGCCTCGACTAAAATGTAATCAACTTCATTTATTTTAATAAGTAGGATGTGTTTATTTTGAATGTTTTTATACCTCTTTTTATTTTGATAAAAATTTGTTGGTTACATGAATTCATTCAATATTAAAATTTTGTTTATACAATTTTTTGGATTAACCATTGACAATTTTTTGGGCCCTGCTAGCAAAAATTATTGTTTTACTTGGAAATATAATCATTGAAATTAATAATGCATTAAACATGCTACAATGCTACTACATGTTTGACTTTATAATTGTTCGCAAAAAAAAACTTTATAATTATTATAAACAAAGATAAAAACAAAATAACAATATTGCAAAAACGCAAATAAAAAATAAGGAGAGTTAACTTGTACTAAAGTTGAAGACTTGGATATTTTTTCAAAGACTAGTAATGTATAGTATTGAAAAACGTGATGACATTAATTGCAACTTTTCTTCTTTCCCAATTTAACTTTTGGTCATTGGGCAGAACAATATTATTTTTTACACTTTCAAATTGCCCCACTTTTTCAGGTCAAACAAACTTGGGCTCTTTTCTTCTTCACTGGTTGAGTCTTTTCGCTGTGTCGACGACACTAATGGAAAATGGGGAGAAAATGCTTCAAGCTGCTTCTTTTCTCTACCTTGCCTTTTATCCATCATACCACTAATTCATACCAAATAGATAAGTAAATAAAGAACATGAATTTTTCTCCTCAAGTTCTTTCCTTTTTCTCCTATTTTTCCCCTTCTCCTTCCTCTTTCTTTCTTATCGTTGGCGTTAATTGAAAGCTAAACATCTCCACCCGGACAGTTCTCTGAAAATCGCTCCAATTCTTGGTTGAACTCCGGTTTCAGGCTCAAAAGCCGGTTTCGAAGGGCTGAACACAGTTGAACTGCTCAAACGGTCTAAACATAAAACACAAACCGGCGTGTTTTCCGGTCACCGGCTGGATCTGTCTGACCATCCGATCCGGTCCGGCTTTAAAATCATTGCTTTTATATGAGGATAATTAGGTCATTTTGTAGAAATTGCAAAAAATTTAAGCCATTTCCAATCAATTTTTGGGAGGAGCAAAAGTGGTATTCTGCATCTTAAGTTCCTCCCATAAAAATGTAAGTAGTGGAGAAAAGATGGAAGATGGTGAGTGGTGAAAAAATGGGATCTTCTTTTAATTTAATTCATTTTTCAAGGAAAGATATTCGATCCCACTTCTAATAATTCTGCTTTACTATTGGTCCTATATAGTATAAAAGAATTTAGGAAGAATTTGATCTTGATCCTAAATATAAAGATACTCACTATTCATATCTACTTCATTTATTAAAAAACTCTCCTCGTGCCCTTTAGTAAATATGAATTGGCTTTAGGAGCATTAATATTTGATAAAAGAATTTATGTCTAATCGTAGTCACATAAACATATGATATTATAAAATAATATGTATTAAATATTTTTCAGTTTTTTTAGGGGCCCTTCATTATATAATACTTGCTTATTATTTTTATTCAGTATTTCTCCCTAGATCCTTCAATTCAGATACTCAATCAATTTCTTTCTTTTATTTTTACTCATTTAATTAATGCATTCATTGAACATAAGACACTATCTTAGATTTCTGTTGGGGAAAAAAATCTTAGATTTCTGTCTATATAAAAATTGTGAATATTCATCTTTCAGATAATATCAAATTATTAACAACTTACCATGTGGCCAAGAAAAAATATTAATGACCAATTTAGCATATCGTGCATTTGAACTTCTATATATATATATATATATATATATATAAATATATATATTGTAAATGTAATTTTTTTAAGACCTTATCAATTAGATTTCTCTCTATATAAAAATTGTGAATATTCATCTTTCAAAATATATCAAATTATTAACAACTTACCTTGTGCCCAAGAAAAAAATATTAATTAGCAACTTAGCATATCGTGCTTTTGAATTTCTATATATATTGTAAATGTACATTTTTTATATTAGAAAAATAATATGATCTCTTTTAATAACTTTTTACGAATATTTTATTTCATTGATCACCAATATTCTAATTGTTTTTAATGTTTTTATTAATGAGTTGTAATTAAAAAATGGATAAAAAATATCATGTAAAAACTTAATTATGTGCGTTCTATATATTTATATCCATACATTAATACATATTATATAAACAATTTATAAAAATTATACTATTTGTAAGTTACGAGTAATGTGAATTATCTATTTCTTTACACAACCCTTCCATTTTGTACAATGTTTTGCACATATACTCTATTTCATACAAATATAACATTTATAATATCACAAAAGTAGATTTAGAGTTTGGTAATCAGCTGTATTCCTTATCCAATTTTATCGTGAGTCATGTTAACGTGCGACAAACTTCATAATTTTCTAAAATGCGTAATTATTTTATCTAAGAATTTTATTATTCCTTTGTCCAAGTTCACTGCATAATTAATTTATTTCCTATTTTTTACTTTAATGATATGCACACTTATCTAAAAAATAAATCTATATATAAATATAAATATCTTTTAGTTGTCGCAGTTGTCAAATGTCTGTTTTCAACAAATAGCAATACGTTTTCATCCCTCTCTCTGTATTTTTTGGGTAATTAAAGAGACAGAAAGAAGTTAATTACATAGAAATTTCTTTGGTGAAAAAATTTAGCTTTAGGACTATTTTCTCAATTTTAAATATATAAATTTTAATTTAAAATAAATTTTCATCTCGAGTGTCTAAATTTATTATAAAATTAGTGTGACGGATAATACTTTTTGTCTTCATTTAATCAAATATTTGGGGATTTTATTTTTCAACTTTTATATACGGAGAAAACCTAGTAAGGAAAAATCTCTAAGCCATTTCTCTCTATTACATCATTCCCTTTACAGATTCTTTAGTGCCTATAAAGTGGCATTCCCTACTACCTCCTTTGACAAACTTTATACGCATCACCATCTCAAATCTCTCTCTCTCTCTCTCTCTCTCTCTCTAAAACAGTTCTTCGTCATTGATTGTGATCATTGGTGATGGCTGAGACCTCTGCGTCTAACGGAACCCATGAAGTTGTTCTTAATGTCTATGATGGCAAATCTAATGAAGGAAGCTCCATCACATTTGTCTCTATCGCTTTCTTACAGAAGGTCCCTCTGCTTTCCTTCTTTCTCCTTGAAGTCTGTCAAACTTTAAGGGGTTAATACTATCTTAGTACTTACAGTTTGATCGAATTTTGATTTTAATCTATTTAGTTTCAAATCATAGTTTTTAGTACTTATAATTTCATAAAGATTCAGCTTGAGTTTAACGGCATTAACTATAAAGATCAAAACCAAAATTTGGTATAGGTACCAGTTCTGGTCCCTGTATTTTTAACGAGTAGCGAGTTTTGATTACTCAATTAAACTCATGTTATGTCCTAATTAAATTATAGGGACTAAAAACCACGATTTGAACCTACAATTGCCAGAACTAAAATTCGACTGTAAGGACCAAGAACGCTGGTATTGACCCAACTTTAAATTAAGTCCACGAAACTTGTAATGTGATTTTGGATTTTTGCGTTTGTGTGTTTGAATTAATTACAGTTGGTGGCAGAGTTGGTGGGGACATACTTTCTAATCTTTTTTGGTGGAGCATCAGTGGTGGTGAACAATAACAACAACAATATCATAACACTTCCAGGGATTGCCATCGTTTGGGGTCTTCTGGTTATGGCTCTTGTCTACTCTCTTGGTCACATCTCTGGTGCCCATTTCAATCCTGCTGTCACTCTAGCTTTTGCTTCCACCAAACGATTTCCCCTCAAACAGGTCTACCAACTTACCTTAATTTTGATTTCATTCATGAAACGATCGAATTTGTCTCATTCAGAAGATAAATTGTATATATGTATGTGTGTATGTGTCACTACAAAAAAAAGATTTTTGGCGGCGATAAAAGTCACCGCTGAAAAGTTAAAAGTCATCATTGAAGGTTTTTAATGGCGACAAAAAAATCACTGTTGTTGTGACTGTTGTTGAAAGTTTTGGCGGCGACAATTTTTGTCGCTGCTAAAGGTGATTTTCAGCGGCGACAAAAGTGTCAATTTTTTTAAAAAAATACAAATTCCGTTGCAATTTCTTTTTTTTTTACAATATAAATTTCACGTGTCTCTCTCCTCCACTTGCTGCCACGTGTCAGCTCCTTGTGCTACCATGTGTTGGTTTCACATCATTCCTGAAAGTGTTTTTCCTTCAGTTCAAACCCACGAGCTCATGTTGTCAACACTTTCACGCTTGTGCGTTTGCTAGTTATGCTGAAATGAACCTGTACTAAATTATTACATATTATTATATATATAATATTATCATACACACACACATAATTAATTAATTAATTAATCAGTTATATATATATGATAATTAATTATTAATTATATATAATATTATTAAAAATAATGATAAATTAAATAAAAATGTAAAAAAGTATTTATATATTTAATTAACCAATTTTTTAATTAAAATTACTTAATAAATAATAATTTAATATTATAAATATTATTTTTAATATAAAATGATACATATAATATTACTAACATATAATTTATTTCTAAATAAAATAAAATAAAAACTAATATAACAATATCATAAATATTATTTTAGTAGAAAATTTTTAATATCATATTTATAAATAATAATATAATTGTAATAATTAATATTAAATAGAATTATTTAGTAATTAATATTATAAATATTATTTTAAAAATAAAATTAATAAATCTTAATTTTTGCCACAAAATTTCCAATGGAAAAATTCGGTCACAGTAAAAAAATTTGAAACAAATTGGTTTTCATCTATTCATCTTAATCTGCAAGTGTACAAGAGAAGAAAACTTGTGAAGAGAGATCCCATACATGCCAATGTATAATTATCTTATTTTTTATAATAAATTATATATTTAGTGTCCTCAAATGCTAAATATCAAATTTAAACTAAGAATATAAAAAAAGTAACATTTGTTGGTGATAAAAAAAATAAGTTGAAATTGACTTTTAACGGCGACAATTAGAGTCGCAACTGAAAGTATGGTTTTGGCGGCGACATTTGATAGTCGCCGTTGAAAATGACACTTTCAGCGGCGACTGAATATGTTTTCAGCGGTAACTATGAAATGTCACCGCCGAAACCATACTTTCAGTGGTGACTTTTAGAGTCGCCACTGAAAGTCAATTTTTTTGTAGTGTGTGTATGTGCGTGCTAAAGTGTACATAACCTCCAACTTTATTATGTTACCTTAAGTTTGGTTTCATTAATGAAACGAATTTGTCTCATTCAGAATATAAATTATGTATGTATGTGCGGGCGCGCTCTCGCTCTCTTGCCCTCTCTAAAGTGTACATAACCTTCAACTTTATTAATTATGTTATCTACAGATAACCTACATAAACTTTGAAACCATTACACCCTCATCTTATTTTCACCTATTTCAAAGTATTTACGGAAAACAATACGCAGTTCTGTGACCAACATAGGAATAATATAAATATATTGATATTATGTGCACGATTACGAAAATTCCCCATAGGAATTCATATTTGATAATTATAATTTATATAGCCGCGCAGGGCTACTTGGGTGTCTAAACTCATTCTAGTAAAATAGAGACCTCTTCTCGTCTTCGTTCCACCACTGCTATCCTCTTCGTACGGTTCTCTACATTGTTCTTAGCATATCTTCTGTCTTCTCCTGTCTAAATTGTTGGTAAGAGGGTGAGATTCGTGAGAGTTTTAGTAGGAAAACAGTCCCAATATGCATGCAAGATAAGTGCTTAATGCATGACATACTTGTATTACATAATTCATGTTCACACAATGACATATATGCGTGCTCAATGTTTCAATCAATATACTATGGCTATAGCATAAACAAAAATAGAGCTTCAATCATTCATATATGTTTCACATAATCAAGAAAAGTAATAACATGCATCAATACACTAGCACAAATATCAAATACATGTTGGAGAGGTAAGTTCCCTACCTCAAAGTTTTATCAGTCCTTTTTAGTGTGCCTTGTAAAACGTGTCGCTTCCGGCTTCTGACTCGGTCTTAAATATTAAATGTACAAGAAATAAATCATAATCTATCCAAGTATCATTTTAGACTCTTCCATAGTGTTCCTCGTGGTTATATTAGTCTATGATGAACATTTACTAAAATGTCCCTGGGACCCCAGCCCGGTCCGGCGTAATCGGCCTGATGGCATGTTTTTCCAAAATTTTGGCTAGGGCTATCTTAACTAATTTTTTCCCAAGAAATCCATTTCTTAGCTCAGAATTATCAAGTTTAATGTCAAATTACAAAAATACCCTTGACAACCCCAGTTTAGGGATTTTATGGGCGTTTTTGTAATTATGCTTTTTTGGCCTTTTCCGAAAAAGTGACCAACTACCTATTTTTTCCCACTGAACCCAATGAAACCATCCATTTCATGAAAATCCAGCTCCTACCCCCTGTTCTGGCATTGGCCAAAAGTTTCTCAAGAAAAAGGAAAAACGGAGTTTTTGTGTTTAAGCTTCCAAAGCTTGTACTTTTCCACTTCTAATCCCTTATTAACTCATTTAAACACTTCTTAACCATGATTCAAAGAAATTTGGGAATCATAACCCCTTAGTATTAGGGCTTTCCAAATTTACAAACTTGACAAAAATCACCAAAACCAAACACAAACCTTAACAACAACTTCATTCAAGAATAGATCTAAGGTTTGTGAGGTTACCTCTTGAGATCTTGAATCTTCTCTCTCTAGGCTTCTCCTCTCTCTCTCCTTGAGCTAAGAATGAGTCTTCAAAATTATGGATTCATAAGGAAAAGGAGTTTAGAGAAGGTTTCTTAAGCAAAATGACAAGAGAAGCTTAAGAGAATCAATCTTCTTACCTTGATCTTCTTCTTCTTCTCTCTAAAACTCCAAGTCTTCTTCAAGCTCTCTCTCTCTCTTCTTTCTTGTCTCTTGGCCGAAATGTGAAGGGAATAGGAAAGGGAAATGTGTTTTAGTCAAGTGTCTCTTCTTTCCTCTTAGTCATTGATTTTCAAGATGAGATCTTATTGTGACACTTGTCACAACCCATACCTCCTTCATATCATGACACACTTACTCCATTAGGCTTTCCATTGGTTTTGAACTAACTTCCTCCCTATTGCTCTTCCAACTAAACCAACCTTACACTCAAGGTAGCATACCATTTCATCATGAATTATAACTACTATGTTCATGTAGCATTGCAATTTGACATGTGCTCATCCAAATAAATTATAATTTAATCCTCCTTCATATGATAATGACACTTGATATCTTTAATTCCATTACTTAATTCAATTGTTACAAGAGTTGGCTACCTAACCTTATGACATAAGCAAGGACTTATGACACAACAATTATCTCCATCATCTTTCATGTGGTGTTGACAATTAGTCTCATTGGATTTTGACACTTGTCTTCTCCTCCTTCATCCCTTAATTTCTAAAATAATTAAGAGAAAAAGTAAAATTAATTTATTTCTTCCATTTTTGCACAAATAGAAAATCTGGGCAGAATTTTTATCAATCTTTGAAAATTCATAATTAATTTTGTAGACATAATTTCAGAGTGATTCTAAAGGTTATGGAACTCTTATTGAGTCTAGTTTCACGAAAAAAAATATGGACTTTTACTAGCTCGGATCATATCATTCTCAGATTTTCAATCTTTGACCGCTGCTCTAGAAACTTTCCAGATTTTCTGAACTAAATTCAAAAATTCATAACTCTTTATACATAACTTCAATTGATTCATATTACCTATCAAATTAAAGCTTAGGATGTCTACTTTCACAATGTAAAATTTCATAATTTTTGCTCATCATTTGTTCTTCTAAAACCATATGACAAACTCACTGCCTCGCAAGCGATTTCACAGAAAACACTACTCAACTTTCAATTTTCAATATTTACTTTCTTTGGCCTTAAATATTCACCATTTTATTGAATATATATAATAATCATAATGCATTCTTGATGAATAAAATTTGGGGTGTTACAGAAACTTTATATTGAACTCCCTAACTCTCACATGCGAATAACTCTCTCACAATTAGTTTTACTTATTACTTATCTGCACGCTTAAAGCTTATTGGGATTATATGTATATAACTCAAATTTTTTTGGGGGTTTATATATGCACATAAAAATAAAGTTTAAGGGGGTATATAATTTATGGTTGGGGGTTATTCACATAGACTTGAAAGCTATGGGAATGGGACATTTAACATTAAATTTTAAAGGTTAATGAGGTTGTTATTTGTATATAGTTCGAAGTTCGTGAGATTTTTATGTAATCTTGTTGTCGCTCTCGCTTTTGCTTTCTTCCACTATTCGATTTCCTCTCAAACAGGTCATCGATCAATCATTTTAATTAATTACCTTAATTTTGGTTTCCTTTTTATGAAATGGAATTGTCTGATTCATCATTCATTTTGTGTATGTCGTTGCAGGTACCAGCTTATATATTGGCTCATGTTGTAGGATGCCTTCTTGCAAGTGAGACTGTGAGACATATTTTCACAGGAAAACAGGACCAATTCATAGGAACATTAATAGCTGGGTCATATCTTCAGGGCTTCGTGGTTGAATTCTTAATCACCTTCTTCCTCATGTTTGTCATCTCTGGTGTGGCAACTGATAGCAGAGCGGTAACAATTTCGGATTTCTTTTCGTTATCTTTAATGATGCATGCTTAGTCAATGAGGTCGGCCAATCATCCTACAAATCTATTAACTACCTCTAGTCTTTAGTATAAGATCTAACTTGTAGCATGCAAATTGTTCAACAAACAAGATCTTATATTAAGTACCGGAGGTAATTTGTGTGTTTTTTTAAAAAAAAAAATTAGAGAGGGCTTGAGATTACAAGTAGAGTTAAACTCACAATTTCATGACATTAGATCACAACACTTTTATTTTGCCAATACCTATATGTTTTATTTGGTGTAAAATTGAAAAAAAAAATGTTAGATGGACATTATACATAAAGAAAGAATCAAATCTTTTGAATAATTCGGCTTGTTATGGGTTTCATTTTTTTTAAATTGATATTGATATTGATATATTGATAATATAGGTTTTTCTTTCGTTTGAATCGCTTGGGGAAATACTTGAAGGTTTTATAGGAAGTGTATGTTTCTATGCTTTTCATTTTTGCAGATTGGTGAACTAGCTGGGATCGTCATAGGGGCAACCGTGATGATTAATGTGTTGGTTGCCGGGTACTAACCTTAGCCCTATAACATTTTTTTTATGGTTTATGCAATGGATCATTTTTGGCCTTCAGTGCATCCACCTTTCAGCAGGTATCCGGCATTAACCTGAAGGCCAATGCCGGATTTACCAGTATGGGCCCCTGATATCCGACTAATCTTGGCGTCCCCTATCAAATAAGCCTGACAGGAAACCACCTCTTTGAGGCACCCCAGGGGAGAGAGCTCCTAACAGAAATTCTTTACACCTTCCATTTCCTGGGATTGAATCCATGAACGGATTGGTGTGGCGTAGATGCCTACCCATTTGAGCCAACTTCCGTTGGTAGCCCTATAACATTTATTCTTAGTTTGGATGAGAAGAAAATTAGAGGCCAAATAATATTAGGAGGAAAACCTTTCAAAAATTGTAAATTTTTTTAACTATTTTGAAAATTTTTTCTTCCTGACATTCCTTCTCACCCTTTATTTTCTTATTTTTCCCTCCATCCAAACATATAAAGAAATCAACACATCATGTGTGTTTCTTTTCAAATCGAGAGCTCAATAGTTGGCCAAAGAGATTGTTTGCCTATTAATTAAGTAAACTTTATATGTTGGAAAAGATTTATTCAACTTCTGTCTCAAATTAAAATTTTTAAAAAATTATATGAGTAGGCTTAATTACCTTTGTAATTGCGGAATCACATCTTAATATCAAAACAAAAGACAACATTTGACCAAACTTAGAGTCTATTATTTCATTAGAATTTGAAATACTCCCTCCATTCCTTAATGTAAAATATATTTACCTAATTTGATTAGATTAAGGAAGTTAGTTGAGTTAGTTACTATGATATATATTTTCTAAAATATCTTAATCATCTTCCTTAATTTAGTACTCCCTCTTGTCTAGAATGTAAAAGCTAGTTGAGGGGTTTACTTTAGTCCTAATTGTAAAACCTCAATTCACTTTATTTTCCAAATTTATAATTTTTCTCTTAAATTCTCCTTATTGATTACATATATTAAGGGAGTATTTTTCAATCAAAATGGTTGAAGGGATACTTCATGAAAACCAATACACATTTTTTTTTTCAAATAACTAACTTAACTAATTTTCTTAACCTTTACAAATAAGTTATCTAACTCATGTGTTTAGGATAAGAGGAGTATAACCCAATTGTTAAATTTGCTATTTACATTATTCTTTGACCAACTGTGTATGATATTTATGTTAGTGTTTGTCTGATATATAGGCCGATAACCGGAACGTCAATGAACCCAGCAAGAAGCCTAGCGCCGGCCATTGTATGGCATGAGTACAGAGGAATATGGGTGTACATGACAGCACCGGTGGCAGGAGCAGTGGCGGGAGCATGGGTGTATAACATCATAAGGCATACAGACAAGCCAAAACGTGAGACCACAAAGGGTGGCACTTCTTTTCTCAAAGCTTCAAGCTGCTGTTGCGGTGCCTCCAAGTGATTTTCTCTTGTGGTTAAATAATAAATCTTCATATATATAGATATATATAACTACTCATATATATCTTTTGTTGGCTGTGATTGTAATGTTGCTATAGTTTTAAAGTGAGAAGGAAAGGCTGAATCATATGTGTATTTTATACTTGGGAAACATTTTACGGAATCTTATCCTTCTTGATAAGCGTATATAAGAAAATTGATAATATTTACATTGTTATGAATATAATATTTGTGTGAATGTTTTTATCTCATCATTATCTCCCAATATCTCCTATTATCTCTCTATTATCTAACAACGTCTCCTATTATCATCAAATTAATAGATTCTGATAAGACTGAAGTTGTAAAGTTGTGCCTGTAATAGAGTTATAGAGACATATATCATGTACTTCGCACCTTGAAAGTGAACGAGAAATATTCTCTCCTGTCTCTCTTCTCTCCAATTACTCCTTCCTCTCTATATGTCTTTCATTATCTTGTTGAATAACATATGTTTCCCTTATTTTCATAACTTTATGTTATTGGGACGACGCTTTAATCAAGGCATGATATAGTTTTGGTCCTGTTATTACGTTAATGATTTACTTTGCCATGAAGTTTAATAATAATAAATAATGGGCTCATGTAAATAGCCATTATTTTTTTAGTAACATAAATAACAGTATGTAAATAAGAACCGTGAACTTTTATAGTATATAACAGTTTTTATATAATAACCATGATGTATAGATGTTAGACTCTTCATGTGAGAGTTTCTGAGCAAGTTGGACTAGATTGTATATAATAGAACAGTACCTCCTATTACTACAAAAAAACATTGAATTTGCGACGGAATTAGAGTTTCCGACAGAATTTGCAACGTAATTGATTTCCGATGGAATGGATTCCATCGGGATGGAATGGATTCCATCGGGATGGAATGGATTCCATCGGCAATAATAGCATCACAAACAAATTTCCGACGGAATTCAAATTCCGTCGGAAATTTTTGACAGAATTTATTTCCATCGCAATTTCTGATTGAATTGAATTCCGTCGGAAATTCCCTCGCAACTTTCGACGGAATTCATTTCTGTTGGAAATGTTGTTGCAAAATTTTTTTTAAAAAAATTTTAAAAATCCATGTGGCAACTTCGGCAAACCGCCCCCTCATCGCCGGTGGCGGCACATGGCAGCTCCGGTGGCGTCCACCTTGTCGTTGGCCCCCAGATCCGCCACGTGTCGCAACCTCATATTTCCTAAAAATGCAACTCAACTTGGCCCTCCTTTGGTTCAAGCCCACGACCTTTTCCATACACACGCGATGCCTTACCAGATGAGCTCGACTGCTTTGGTGTTCTATTATTACACACAATTATATATATAATCATATGAGTATATTTTTTTTTAATTTCTAAAATTAAATTTTTATTAACATTAATTAATAACTAATAAATAATTGTTAACTAATATTTTATTTTCTAATATTAATTAATAACTAATAAATTTTATTTTTTATATGACTATTTTGCCCTTACAAGGACCAAAACCTATTATTGAAAATTAAAAATATTTTAGAAATAAGACAATAATAATAATAATTAAATTAAAAATAATAAATTTTACAAAAATAATTTTTTAAAGTTAAATTAAATTTTAAAATATTAAATAATTAAAAAATAATTTTTAAATTTTTCTACAGAATTCAGAAATTCCCTCGTGGAATTTGTGACGGAAATGAATTCCATCGGAAATTGCGATGGAATTCAATTCCGTCGGAAATTTTGACAGAATTTAATTTCATTGGAAATTCCCTCGCAATTTTCGACGGAATCAAATTCCGTGTTAAAAGTCAGAATTTCTGACAAAATATTTTCCGTGGCTAATTCCATGGCAAAATTTGCCATGGAAAAAATTCCGTCAGAAAATTTTCCCACGGAATTTCTGATGGTTTTTCGATGGAATTGGATTCCGTCGCAAATTCTATGTTTTTTTGTAGTGTACAATGAGTTGCCATGTAATTTGGGATGCATCAGAATATTTCAGGCTTTGTGGGAAGAATCAATGGCACTACTCCTTACCTATATCTATGCAAAAATGTAACTGTTAACATATACCTTCTATTTCTTTATAATAATTAAGCAAGGTAAACAAGGAGAGAGTAAAAATGAATGAATATCCCTATCGAAAAGGTGTTAGATATGATTAGTTTTGATGATGTCAAATATAGATATGAAATGATAAGAGAAAAAAGTTTATATAATGTATTTCTTTGACTAACTACTATATTTAATGTTACATATTTTGTAGATTAGTCAAGCAAAGAATGAAGAAGATTGAATTAATGAAAATGAACAAGAGGAAGAAGAAGAAAAGAATTTGAAGATAGTCAAGGAGATGCTTACTCGGATTATGGAGAATGATTATCAAAAGAAAAATAAAAAAGAAAGATATTGAAGAATGAAGCTTGGAAGATCTATCAAGAATATCAAGATTCAAGTTGTTAGAAGTGATACTGGAGGTTTCTATGATGATACCAGAGGTTTCTATGATCAAATGATGGTTGGAATAGGTTAATACGAAGCTAAAATGACTTATATGTGAGTTATGGCACTTCTAGGGGAGTTATGCTCGAGCACAGAGCTCAACACTCGAGCACGGGATGAACTCACTCGAGCACGGATGAACTCACTCGAGCACAGGATGAGCACTCTGTTCTACTCTGTTTTACGTTCAGTCTGACAGAGGTCCGGTATTTTGATCATATCTCTCAAACCACATGTCGGATTGACCCAAAACTGGTGGCATATGAAAGAGGACTCACAACACGTAAAATATGCACTAGGATCACATTGAAAGAAGAATAAATGAAGGAGATATGATTCGTGGAAAATGAAACAAAAATCACCGTCACTTTTCAAGACAGGTTCGGTATTTTGCATGTAACTTACAAACTGCACATCGGATTGAGACGAGACTAGTGCCAAATGAAAGCAGACTCAAAGAGCTTTCCATAGATAGGTAATTTGCCTAATTTTAACGTATATTCTAGGAGCTATGCCTTCTGGAAGTTGATGCTTGTGCAGACTAGCGAAATAGACACTCTTTCGATCATAACTTGCATTATACAAGGAGTTTGGAGCTGATTCGTTTTGCATTGGAATGGATATGGCAAGAGCATTCTTATGATACATCACTAGAATCAAATAAACAAATTTTTTCTAAAGTGGCCCCACATCACCCACGGGTGTAAAAACTGACTCTTTGAAAAAGTTGTGTGAGTGATGTCCAGAAGCAGCTGAAACGTGAAGAAATCTGTAACACTCGAGCACTAGGATTAATGCTCGAGCATTGGAGTATTTCTCACTCGAGCACATGCAAGTTTTAACATGTGAGTGATAACCCGAGAAGAAGCATGCACGTGAAAACAGAAGACGCACTCGAGCAGGACGTGTTGTGCTCGAGTGATGTCGAGAATTCACTCGAGCACTAGCGAGTGAAGAGCAGCGAGTGTTTGCCCGAGAGGAAGTCAGAACGTGAAAATATGAACTACACTCGAGTGAGCCATATTGCACTCGAGTGAGGTTCTGACAGAAGCAAAGTAGAAGCTCATATTCTCATGGCCATCAATCCAAACTTGGTTAAATGTTGTACAATCATTATGTTTTCATTTGTTATTATTCCTAAACATTAACTAACATATATTTCAAGTGTAAAATAGGAGATTAAATATTTGGATTGCATCTTCAAGAACGGAGGTCACGTTTGGCAAAAGTCTTCACTCAACGTGATGAGTCCCAGAAGACAGAAATTCAGTTTTTGACCAATGATCCAACATACCCATGACTAATACTTCATAATATTAATGATTAAGTATTTTGCAGTGTGAAACAGGATATTAAACGTTCGGGTTGCATATTCAAATAAAAGTCAATTACGGTGAACTTCATCGTTACACACCGAATGGCGGCTACCAACCATGACAAGTAACTGACCCACCATGAGAGATTGTCTGAAACACAAAACACTCCACAACGTGATGTACAGCTCAAAATGAATCTTCTTGCTATTCAACGTGATGCTCTGCTTTGCAACGGAAAGCTCATGGTAGCTCATTTTTCAAATATGCTCAACGGTCAAAATGACTCCAACAGACGAATGCTTACAACGGTCATCATCTTCATCAACTATAAATGAGAAAGCATTCAACGTCGATAAAAAAACATAGACAGCGAGCAACTACGTGAAAAATGATAGAAATATGAATCCTTTGCTTCTACCCAAACACTCTGTTTTCCAGCTTCTGTATTACTTATTAATGAGAGAGTGATTATTTGTATTGTACTTCAGTGTGTATTATATCCACTTTGTGAGAGAGTTTGTAAACACCTTCAACTATATTTCTGAGTTGATCTCAAGGTAGAGGGACCTTGAGAGGGTTGATTTCCTTACGGGAGAAGCTATAGAGAGAATTGCCAGTAAGACATTCTGCTCGTAAGACTTACAAGGTGCAAACAGTAGAGAACGTTGCTGCTCATAAGACTTATAGGGGTGTAAGCAGGAGAGAACGTTGCTGCTCGTAAGACTTGCATGAGTAAGCAGGAGAGGAAGATCTTCCGGATTGCTCTGCACGTAAGACTTGCCGTAAGGGGGAGTATCTTGGTGAGAGATTTGTAAAAGGTCTCACAAGTACCCGGCTAAACTTGTGGCATTGTAAAGGCTTTTCTTGTGCCGGATTAAACAAGAAGATAGTGGATTTGAAAAACTTAGGAGGAGCCTGGGGACTGGACGTAGACCATCACAGATTGGACCGAACCAGGATAAATCACAGTTTGCATATTCTCTTCCCTAAACTCTTATATTTCCAGCATATATTATTTAATCTAACTGTTGATTTATAAACCTTCATACTTACCGCTTTCGTTAAGATACGAAAAGATTTCTAAAGTTCTTAAGTTTTTATTATACACCCAATTCACCCCCCTCTTGGGTGATAGCCGGTTCTAACAAAAGGGTGCAAGGGTATGCAAACCTAGAGCAAGACTTGTTCAGATCGAGGTTTGCATACCCTTGTGCCCTTTTTGATATGGATATTTGTTTTTTTCACTCTCTTCTTGTTTTCCTGGATTCAACACTGTGAAGAGACACGACATATATGTAAACAATTACATTATTATATATATAGGTTAGGAGTGTGATTGATTCTAGCCATAAAGCTTAGGAAATCTGGATCCATGGCTACTCGACGTGGGAAGGACTACTCTATTAGATAGAGTCAAATCCAAGTAGCTTACAAACTCTCACATTGAAGAGTTTAGGACTGATCTCACATTGTTGAATTTTAGAGGTTTAACTTGGTGTCACTTGCTCAATACAAAAACAGGAGAGGAACCTTCGATTAGAGCAATAGGTTTTCCAAAAAACATAACTTCAAAAAAGAAATTTCATGTCACCTTAAAGGCTTTATTGAGTAGTGACTTCACAAAAGTTGGTATTCGCTTGTTCATGTATGACTCTCGGTATAATTTAACTAGTTTTTTTTTATCACATTCTTATTGATCTTTTTGGAAGTAGCTTCTAGAGATATGGATGCCTTCTATCGAAGCAATAGGTTGAAACTTCCTCTAATAGGAAAGGAGCCTTTGATCATAGCAATAGGTTTTCAAAAAAAAAACATGACTCTATAAAAGCAATGTAATGTCACCTTGAATACTTTATCGCATCATGACTTCATAAAAGTAGCCCAATCGGTCGAGTTGACAATTCTTGTAATAGAGAGGAACCTTCGGTCAAAGCAATGAGTTTTCCAAAAAAAAAGAGAGCACAACTAATGTCAAAACCTAGTTAGGCAACATGAAGTGAATAATGGAGAATGTAGAATGGATAATGTAGAATGGATGATGCGAAATAGAGAAGGGAAATTATACATACAAATAAGAAAAATAAAGCACTAAAAAAATCCAACCTAGCTATGGCTCACAAATGAAAAGGCGAGAGCAAAAGCAACCCATGCAGCTGTTGCTGAGACAAGTGTTAAAGTTATTCACTAGCACGGTTGTCGCTGAGAAGTTTAACAAAGGCTTTTGATGGTGTAGTTTGACTAAAAATGACTCTTAACAGTAAAAAAAACAATAGGAGTAGTAGGGTTCCAATGTTGGTGGGTTACATTTGACCAAATAAAGTATTAAGTGTATTCTATTTCAAATGTTTAAATAGAAGTGGAATGGTAGGTTTTATGGGTCATTGTGCCTAATACTTTACATCACAGTTTGTTTCTAATAACCGTGAGGTTTGTTGTTTTTTGAAAAGCCTATAGTTAACGGTTTTATCGTAAGAACTGTTATTTGTTTGATTACATTTATGATAGTTATTTGTTAATAACTTTGAGGTATGTTATATTTTTTAAACTTTTTTGGGCTACTAGTGCCCAAACAATTACATTTGTATATTTTATAAAAATAAAACAAAAAAATATCACCCTCTAGTGATTAGTTGCCTGATAGATGACCTGAGGTTTGTTGCTAATTTTGAAACTTTGGTTTCTTTCATGAAGGAAACCAAAGTTTCAAATATTAGTGGCATACCTTAGATCATCACGCTACTTGTCACTAGAGGAGTGGCTTGAATCATTTGAGAATATGTCAAGATCATGGTGGTCAATCACATACTCGTCGAGAATGAGATTGGCCTTCATGTTTATACTCAAAAAATATCTGGCTAGCCACCTTATGGCACGGTCACTGTATGTTGCATGACGCATCATTGCCTCCACTTAAGGGAGCAGAGGATGTGGAGCTGGAGCTGGAGTAGAAGAAGGAGGTGGAGCTTGTGGAGGACGAGAAGGAGGTGGACTCTAAGGATTTTCTAAAAAGTTTTTAGCATGGCATTTCATCTTAATGAATGAGAGAGTAGAGGAGGACGATGAAGAAATAGTATAAAAACATAAGGAAATACGGAGTTTAAATAGATTGGAAGTGAGTAGTGATGGGTTCGAATCATTATTGCACATATTGGAAGTTGAAGAAAAGCAGTCGCGCATAATGGTGGGTAGTGTAAGGGTACTTGGTTGTTGTGCCAATCATCGGGAAACGAAAAAGCATAGATTACTATCTTCAGTGAAGGGAAGATTAAAGTTTTCGAAGTTTAGTTGACTGTTATTAAATAGAAACTATTATATTTTTGTTGTCACTGATATAAAGTTAGAAGACAAATTATTTGTAAGCATGTCATGACAGTTATTTCACAAGAACCGTCATTTTTGTGAGACAATATATGATGGTTAATAATTAATACCATTATATCAACATATTTTTGTGTGACAATGGGTTTTATTTAATAACTGTTATGTATAACATTTTTTGTGGCTTATTATGCAACCCCATATTACAGACAAAAATTAAAAAAAGAAAAAGACAATGTAAATAAACAAAAAAAAAAGAATTTATAGAGATATTTTAGGAATATGATGCATCGTCAGATCTTTCCTTCTCTAGTAATTTGTAAAACCTTCTCATTTAGAGAGCAAATAAGAAAGGTAAGTTTCTTCAAACATTGGTCCATGTGTCCTCGCTCTCGCATATAAACCTGGACCATATGCTGGAACTCATAAGTCTTGCAAAATCAACCACTATATTACAAGAAAAAAATTTAAAAAAAAGTAAAAAACAACAAAAAATTAAAAAGTTATGGAGATAAAGGATGTGATGCATCATTAGATTCTTCCTTCTCCAATAATTTATCGACCTTCTAGTTTAGAGAGTGAATGAGAGAGGCGAGTTCCTTCAAACAATGGTCCATTATCAAGCTGACCACATTCTTTAGTATTAAAGATCATTTCTTGTTAAAATTAAATACGAGTGGGATGGAAAGGGTGTTGTAAGTTATCAAGTTGAATAGGCACATGATGAGGGACATGTGGCCCTCTCCAGAGATGCCAACACAAAAGGCATAAAGTGGGTGTAATGATGGGGGACACTTAAAACCTCCTTATTTGGCCAATACAAAAGTAGCCTTATACTTTGTAATGATTATGGGATACTTGTCATTTTCTTACTTAGCCAACAGAAAAGGTGTGACATGCATATCGAGGCATGCCAAGCTACGCTCGGATCCCTCCAATCTCAAAATTGGTGCCTCTGAGCCCTACAGTCACCGACGAATTTTCCCCCAACTACTTGCACTCATATTTTAAAATCCTGACTTCTTGATTTCTGCGAATGACACAATGGGTATCTGGGAGTTCCGAGAGTGTCTCTCCCTTTATTTCTAAATTTTTAGCGTTATGACCACTTCACTTTTGAAGGGTAAATCCTATACTTAAATTAGTCTAGAATTAATTTCATAAAATTTCTTGAAGCGATTGCACTAATACCATTTACACTGACTGTTGGGATTCTTAGCCCTTACATGAATTTTGGGATATTACAATTCTCTCCCCATACAATAAATTGTCTCCGAAATTTGTTATATATTTGATGGTATAAACTCCAGGAACGTTTCTTCATGTCTTCTTCTGCTTTGCACGTTGCCTTACTTTGAGACAGACCCTTCTAGACCACCTTCACAAACGGTATACTTCAATTTCAAATTCATTTCTCTTGTCGGTCAATAATTTGCTCCGGCTTTACTTCATAGGTATTATTCTCTTGTACCTTAATATCTTCATACTCGATCACATGCTCGGGGTCCGGTTAGCACTTCTTTAACTGAGAGACGTGAAATACATCATGTAGTCTGCTCAGGTTCAGGGGTAGGGCTTTCTGTATGCCATTGGTCCAATTCTTGCAAGAATCTCGAAAGGACCAATATACCGTAGGCTTAGCTTCTCTCTCTTTATTGCTTTGCTAACATCGGTGACCGGTGACGCCTTTAAGAGCACATGATCTCCAACTTCTAACTCTAAAGGTCTTTTTTTTTATTGGCATAGCTTTTCTGTCTACTTTGTGCTGCAATGAGCCTATTTCTGATAGTCTTTATTTGTTCTAAAGTCTGATCAACTAGATCTAGTCCATACAATTTTCTCTATGATAATTCTATCCAATAGAGAGGTGACTGGCATTTCCTTCCATACAATGCTTCATAGGAGCCATTTGAATGATCACATGATAGCTGTTATTATAAGCGAACTCAGCGAATGGAAGGAAATGATCCCAATTCCCCTTGAAATCCATAACACATGCTCGCAACATGTCTTCCAGTGTTTGTATGGTTCACTCTGACTCTATTTGTGGGTGATAGACAGTACTGAATCTTAATTTCGTACCCAATGCTTCATGTAGAGCTTTCCAGAATTGGGATATGAAGCGAGGATCCCTCTTAGAGATAATACTCTTTGGCATACTATGCAATCTAATTATCTCCTTTATATAAATTTATGCTAACTTCTCAGGAGAATAACCGGTATGATAGGTAGGAAATGAGCCGAATTTGTAAACTGGTCAACAATTACCTATATCGCATCGTAGTTTTTGATCCTGGGTAATCCGACCACCAAATCCATGGTAACGCTTTCCCATTTCTACTCTAGAATTTCGGGGCTATATAGGAGTCTTGGTGGTCGTTGGTGTTCAATTTTGACCTTTTGATAGGTAAGACATCGTGTAACATACTTGGTCACATCACTCTTCAACCCTGGCCACCAGTATATAGACTTCAAGTTGTGATACATTTTAGTTGCCCCTGGATAGAGAGTATATATGCTCTTATACGCTTCATCCAGGATTTTCTACCTCAAATAAGCCATTAGGGGAACATAAAATCTTTTCTGAAATATAACTAACCAGCTTGGTGAAACGTCATGATTATGAGTTACACCCTGTCTACTCATGTCTCAGATATACATTGCTATTCTATCTTGCTTCTAAGCTTCTTCAATTTCTATCCTCGAATCATTTCCTCCTGGCTGATATTGTAGCTAGAAAGGAGTGTTTTGTTTGGTTCATTCATATTTATGAATACTTGGTTTGACATATTCAAAGCTCTAAATTCTTCTAACAATTTTTTTCCCATACCATCATAGCTGCTACTTGCACCGCCTTTTTACTCAAAGCATCAGCGGCGATATTTGCCTTACCCGGATGGTATTTGATCTCCAGGTTATAATCTTTCAACAATTCCATCCATCTTCACTGCCGCATATTAAGTTCTTTCTGGTGATGTAAGTACTTGAGACTCTTATGGTCATAGTATAATTCTATAGTGGTACCATACAAATAATGATGTCATATCTTCGAAGTAAACATGATTGCTGCAAGTTCTAGATCATGAGTGGGGTAATTCAATTCATGAGACTTTAGCTATCAAGAGGCATACGCCGCTACTCTGCTCTGTTGCATAAACACATCTCAATCCCTGTTGACTAGCATTGCTATATACCACATAGGTTTCACTGGGATCTGGGATAATCAATATTAGTGTAGTCATCAATCCTTCTTTAGCTGTATGGAGCATTTTCACATCATTCATCCCACACAAATGACTATTTCTTGCTTGTAAGCTTTGTCAATGGTAAGGCAATTCTGGAAATATTCTGTATGAGCTTGCAAGAGTAATTGGCAAGACATAGAAAACTGCATATTTCTGTGACAGATTTAGGCCTCTTCTAGTTCAACACTACTTCTACTTTATTAGGATCAACAGAGACCCTTTCTTCTGAAATCATATAACCTAGAAATTTAACTTCTGACAGCTAGAATTCACATTTATTGAGCTTGGCAAAGATTTGTTTTTCTTTCAAAATGCCAAGCACAATTCTCAGATGTTCCTCGTGCTCTTCTCTATTTTTGGAATAGATTAAGATGTCGTTGATGAAAACTACCACGAACTGATCTAAGTACTAACGAAA
The DNA here is from genome assembly GCA_963242795.1 of Inga leiocalycina. NCBI lineage: Eukaryota > Viridiplantae > Streptophyta > Magnoliopsida > Fabales > Fabaceae > Inga > Inga leiocalycina. The sequence goes on along the minus strand of OY725321.1, from coordinate 40,250,492 downwards.
GATCCTGTTCATGTAGTCTATAAACACTGTAGGTGCATTGGTCAGACCAAAGGGCATCACTAAAAAGTCATGGTGTCCATATATGGTCCTGAAAGCTATTTTTGAAATACCTTCAGCCTTTACATGCTGCTGATGGTAACTAATCTCAGGTCAATCTTTGAGAACACACTGAATCCAGATAATTGATTAAGGAGATCGTTGATTCGGGGAAGCGGATACTTGTTCTTGGCGGTCACCTTGTTCTCTGTAATCAATACATAGTCTCAAGCTCCATCCTTCTTTTTGACAAACTATACTGGTGCTCCCCATGGTGAAACACTGGGTTGGATGAACTCTTTCTCCATAATTTCTTCAATTTGTTTCTTCACTTCTAACATTTCATTCGGTGCCATTCTATAAGGTGCTTTGGATACAGATCCTGCTCCTAATATGATTTCAATTGTGAACTCTACTTCTCTTTATGGAGGCAAGCCACTAATGTCTTTTGAGAAGACCTTAGGGAATTTGTTCACGACGGGTATATTTTCAAGAGTTAAGTCTATCTCTGCCTGTACGGGGAAAAACACCATATACCCTTGACACCCTTTCTCTAGGCATTTCTCAGTTCAGCCATAGAGATAAGATTTAGGTTTAGACTAGCATCAAATTCCATCTGCGGTTTTGGAAATACCACCCTCTTATTACCACAGTCCAGTAACACATTGTTCACCGTCAACCAGTTTAAGCCCAATATGATTCCAGTTGTTGGAGTGGAAAACAGATTAAATCTATTATAGATTCGTGCCCCTCAACATTCATAATGCAATTCAAACAGGCATCAGTAGTCACAGTTTTGACACCTATAGGCATCGGTACATTCAAGTTATACAGTAATTTAGAGATGCTTAGCTCTAATCGTTTAGCACAATCATATGAAATGAAAGCATGGCTAGCACCCGAGTCAAACAATGTGTGCAAAGTGTTACCATGGAGGAGGATAGTACCTTGGATCATTTCTTGTGATTTTTGGGCCTCCTCATGCATCATGGCAAAAACTCTACCCTCGTTCTGCAGCTTGGGCTGAGCTGCTCGTTGTAGACAATCCTCATAAAGTGTCCAGTCTTCCTACAAGCATGACAAACCACTTGCCCGTCATAAGACCTACTCGAATGTGTCTTACCGCATCGAGGACATGGTTGCGATGGTTGAGGACCTTGGTAGATTTTCCTCTCATGTTGGATGGTCTTCTTATTGTTTCCCTTTGAAAAGAATCATTGCCGCTTATGTTTTTGAGAAGTATTCCCCTGACTAGATCTACCTCGATTGCTCACAGTTTTGTTCATACGCATTCTCCTCAAGTTGCCCTCTGTTAGCCGGCATACTTCCACTAATTTGTTGAATTTGGTGAATTGCCGGGCAACTAGCTTCTCCTGCATCTTGGGCTTTAGTCCCCTAATTAACATATCAAAGTTCCATCTCATCATATTTAAATTTCAAATAAGAGAAGTAATGGGATAACCGAGTGAATTGGGACAGGTACTCATTGAAAGTCTCATTTTCACCCTGTTAGATGGCCAGGAATTCTTTCTCCCTATCGAGTCTCACAGACCTCAGGAAGTATTTTTCATTAAACTCTTTTTGGAACAACTCCCAGGTCAACGGAATGTTTCGAGTATTCATTATTATTGTTGTACTTTTCCACTAGTGGTCTGCGTCTCCCTCCAACTTATATATAGCCATTGTAGCTTTTATTTCAGTAGGGCACCCCCAGCACCTCAAATATCTTCTCCAGCCGTGTCAACCACTCCTCAATAGCTTGTGGATCAAATTTTCCCTTAGGCTAGTACTTAATGAATTTTGGTATCCAGTATTGAAGAGTTTCCTTGTAACCCCCCTTCCTTAATTATATCCAAAGTACGTGATTAAAATGAATTAGAGACCAACGGATAAATAAAACTCATTTCATTCCCCATCCTTGAGATATGGTTTTCACATATACGTTTCAAAATCTAATTGACCTGGTCTCAGACTCACATTTCGAATATAACTACTCTGCGAAGATAAATCACATTCAGTATATATCCGAGTGCACAATAATAATTCCGGCAATCCCGGGCCATACCTTTACTAAGGATTTACAGGGCACATTCACCAATTACAATTTTCCAAATAGGGGATTACACAAATCTATCTCGAATACATAACCAACTACCAAATCTACATCCCGAGGAAGTCTTCGCTGCCCTTGGTTGCTTGCTCCATCCTCAATCGACCTACCCTATCTAAAATGTTGGTAGGGGAGGGTGAGATTCGAGAGAATCTTAGTAGGAAATAGATACCAATATGCATGCAAGATAAATGTTTAATGCATGACATGCTTGCATCACATAACTCATGCTCATACAATGACAAATCTGTAAGTTCAATGCTTCGAACAATATACTTATGACCATAGCATAAATTGAAACATAGCTGCAAATTATTCATACATGTTTCACATAATCAAGCAAAGCAATAACATGCATCAACACACTAACACAAATATCAAATACATGCAGGAGAGGTAAGTTCCCTATCTTAACCCTTTTCTGCCTTGAAACGTGTGCCTCGTAACACGTGCCAACAACTTGGGCCCCATATTCAATCCTACAATGCCAAAGGTACCATTCAAACACTTCCATAGTGTTTCTGGGGTTATATGAGCCTATTATGAAAATTTACTAAAATGTCCATGGGGACCCGACTCCGCCCTGCTGTACGCACTCCAGCTATACTTTTCCTGAAATTTTAACATGGGCTATTTTGACATATTTTTGCCCAAGGAATTCATTTTCGGACTCGGAATTATCAAATTCAATGTCAAATTACAAAATTACCCTTGACAGCCCTACTTTAAGGGTTTTAAGGGCGTTTTCGTAATTATACTTTTTTGGCCTTTTCCAAAAAAGTGACCAACTGTAACCCCACCTAATTTTCGATCCTGAACTCAATGTAACCATCAAATCATTGAAAATCCAACTCTAACCCTCAGATCTATCCTTGGCCTAAATCTTGGTATACTTTGGGAAGAGTTAGTGTTTTTCGGTTTCGGCTCCGTAAACGTGTTCCTTTCTACTTCTAACTACTTTATTGACTATTCCATTAGGTTACAACTAACATTAAGACCCAATTTGGGCAGCACAACCCCTAGGCCATATCATTTCCAAACTTTAAAATCAATGGCAATCCGACAAAATTTCACCGATTAAATTGCCCACAGCAGCCAGAATAAGCAATATACGAAAGTTTGGAAGTTACCTCAAGCTCCCACTAGCTTTTTCTCAAGGTGGATGTAAACCTTAACCTTAGAGCACCCAAATTTGTGCTCCAAAAACCTTGAAGAACATAGAAGAATAGCTTAGGAGCGAAGTTATACGCGTTAGGTAAGAATTTACCGAAGAAATCGACTTACCGTATAAGTTCTCTTCTCCTTCTCTCTCTAGAATTTCTCACACCTTCTCTCTCTTGTTGCAGTTGAATGGCACGATTTTGGGCTGATGGAGGAGGTGGATGATGATTTAATATAATATAATATTATTTTCTAATTATTTACTAAATTTCCAACAATTTTAGATTTTTACAAAATTCTGGCAGATTTCTGCCCAAACTTTGAAAATCATAACTAATTCTAGAAAAATCAAAATAAGGTGATTCTAAAGCCAAATGAAAGCTATTTAAGTCCTCTTCACTGGAAAAATATGGACCATTACCAAAAATCACCAAAAAATTCTAGAATTAAGCAAAATTCACTACTGCCCCAAAACAGAGTCCAGTTTCGACATCAAACTTTGGACAATTAGAACTCCCAGCTTACAAAACGAAATGACACAATTTATATATTCATTTTGAAGGTTGAATGTGAAATTTAAGACTGAAAAGTTTCAGAATTTTTAGACATCATTTTCCTATTCAAAATGTGAAAACAAACAGACTGCCTAGCAAAAAGTTTCAATGGACAGAATTTTCCAACTTTCCATTTAATGTTTCAAACCAATTCCAATGACCAAATAACACAACATGACATCAATTGCACCAAATTACACCATCCAATTCCACCATTTTGAAATTATACATATCATGGCAAAATTCACAATTCTCATCATCTTCTCCAGAAGTGTTCATTTATCACTAATCACATCCACTTTTGGAGTCATTTACCCTTAACCAAAATTTGGAATCTGGCTAAACCGGGGCTTAGCAGTCCACTTATTTCAGGCTTATTCTCTAGCCTCAAATCTCAAAATTCGGGGTATTACATTCCTCTTCTCGAACCGGGACAATAGGAATCCCCTAATTAGATTTAAGGGTTTGTGATCATTCACCACTCCCAAATGGTTCCCCCTCTTGATCCACCTCAATATCTTCATTGACCTCAGTGTCTTCAGGTGGTAACTCATCTTCATTATGTTCCTCACTTATTTCCCAAACTTCCTCTTACAATTCCTGGTTCATAGTTTGTTGTTGAGCCAGCATTCCAAGAACTTATTGCATGGGGTTGGGTGGGTTTCCGACTTCCTCAACTTTTGGTACTGTAGGTCTTTTCTTTGGTCTACCTCGCACCATTATTCCTTTTCACTATTAAGAAGAAATACCATGTTAATGGCACATCAAACCCATATGTATATATACACGTATATGTACTTCTTTAGACTTTAAATACCAACACAGAACAAATACATAAGTCCATTACAGTGATATCTACATTTGTGTCAAAGTGACTTGGCATTTACATCAAAAGAAGCTTGTTTTACTACAGCAAACCAATCATATGTACATCAAAGAGACTGGGTAATCATACCAAAGAAGCCTGCACTACTTTACTATCACTAGTCCATATTAACCAGTACATAGAAATACATGTGATCATAACAAGCAAAGAACTCAAAAGGGCCTAGTGCAACAATCTCGTTCTTTTTCTTGACCCAAGAAGTGAGGTCAAGAAAGTAGGCTAGTGTGGTTTGGATCCATACATCATTAGTCATCCCTATGCTCATATAGCTCCTTTACCAAATCTAAAAACATTGCATATCATGCCATACAGGAAAACTGCAAACCAAGTAAATGTGACTCTAGAAATTCTTTGAGAAATCGAGAGATCACCTGCAAAAGCATATCCCATAGTTAGCATTCCTTACATGTCTTACTCCATGCCATAATCTTTCTTATTTCATATGGATCTTCCTCTCAATAGTGCTTCTTGGGGCTAATAGACTATCCAATGCGTTGGGTTTGCCACCCATTGCAATACAACTATTTCATAAGGGCGCGAAGCACAGTTTTTTGAATAAGCATTGAATTACAGTGATTCTTTTTTAGATATAAAATTCTAAATCGAATAGGATAGATGGATGGATCTATGTTTCCACTCATATACTTCAAATCCTTGATTTGGTTAAGAAAGACAGGAACTGAAGGGAATGGGCTCCTTTTATTCTTCATTCAACGGGTTGAACACTTCACCGTTCTTTCCCTGTCTCATTGGGTTTGGGATAAAAAACTATTATCCATTCACAAATTTAATTATAATTTTTAGTATAGTTGCAGTTAGGACCCGTTTGTTACACATAATTGAAGGCGAAAGGAGGGAAGATGGCACACTTCCCTGGCTCAAAACGCGTTTGGCACTCTTACAGTATTGGAAGATCAGTTCCCGCCTCCTTCCATGTTCCCTTAAACATGGGATCTTCAGATCCCTCCAAAAATTGTGGGATCTTGAATTGTTTCTGGGAGAGTGAAATCGTGGGACGAAAATGCCCCTGAAAGGCAGAGCATTTGTGAGTCAAAGGATGAGCTAAAGGTCAGAAAACTCAAGCTGAAGGTAATTTCTGGTTTGAATCTGAGAGTAGTCTCGGTTCATGAGTTTCGGTAGTGATTCGGAGCTTCGAATCTGAGTTTCAAACCATCGACTTGATAGCTCAAAGAATACGGGGATTCACCTCCGGTAAAGTAGAGTTTCTGGCCTTCTCTATCAAAGACCTCACCTTTGTCCCCCGACCCCTTCACTCATAGCACAAAGATGAGTTCTTTCAATCTCTGAGCTTGGACTCATCCAACGAGGAAGATGATGAACAATACCACGGGGAAGATGATGAATAGTACTGACGAGGTCGAGTTCGAACTGGATTGTTAAGTTTGAACTAGGATGTTAAGTTCGAACTGGGTTGTTAAGTTCGAACTTGAAGTCAAGGGTGTTTTGGGTTTTTCACACAATCTCCCCACTTAAACTACTCTCTTTTCTTCCAACCAAACATCTCATCTTCCCTCAACATAGGTTCCTTCCCATATCTACCAAACAAGACAATTTTTAAAGTTCCCTTCGAATCTTCCCTTCCTTTCCATTCACTTTCCTTCCTTTCCTTCCCCTCCTTAAATGTTCCTTATACCAAACAGGCCCTTAGATTTCCGAAACTGAAGGGAATGGGCTCCTTTTATCCTTCATTCAACTGGTTGAACACTTCACCATTCTTTCCTTGTCTCATTGGGTTTTGGATAAAAAAATATTATCCATTCACAAATTTAATTATAATTTCTAGGTGTGTGAGATGCTTGCTTGACCTAAGAATGAAATAGAAGGCCAAGGAGAAATGTGGAGGGCAATTTAGTATTTTCAATTTTATATTTTGATACTTAATCCTTTTAAATAATTATAATTTTTATGCTCTTCCACAATAAATATTATTTTATCAAGTTCTTCAACTAATATTTTTTGAACAAAAATAACCCTCTTAAATTTTCAGTCCCAAAAAAAAAAATCCCACTTTTACCCCTACGATCCCTCCTGTCGTCGTCGTCGTCATTCACTGTTGCTCACTGCTCACACCAACAGCTTGTTTTTATATTCAAGTTGTTCAACGGCGACTTTCGATGATTTAGATACCCAACCAACACCATTGCTACTTCCACTCAAAATCTGTAGGTTTTTTTTATCTTTGAAAACAGATTTGTAGTATTAAAATCAGAAAACGGATTTTATTCTTGTCATCAAAGCATCGCCGCAGAAATCAACTTCATGGAGGTTAATTATCTACCCACTGAAACATGCTCACGTCTTGGCTCAGCAAGCAAATGTTCAATTTCCATGGATTCACTGACATAAAAGATCAATATAAAAGTTTGAAGATAAATACCCTGCACATATTTGTTTTCATATAATACAATCAACTATAAATATACACGAAATACAAATCATAATCAAGCTGATATCCGTGTAATTCAAATCCACAAGCAGGTTAAACTGTCAACAAGAAACTCTGAATCCACTGACATTCTGTTTAGCCTTGTCATATTCTGTTCAAGAGCTCACCTCAGTTTGGCATTGTTTTCTTCACGCTTGCTTAGTTTAGAGGGGACGCTAGTGGAGAATTGCCGTCGCCGATGGAGAACCTCCACCGTTGGGTCAGTGAAGGGTCTGCGATATCGTGGAGGAACCAAGGACAATTGTGATAATATCTTTTTAAAAATTATTATTATTAGAGTCATTATCCATCCCGTCTTAAATATTGGATAAAGTTGATTTTTTTAGAGAGATTAAAGAAGTTATTTAATCATAATCATATCATATGTTATATTTTGTTAGATTATATATTAGTTTATTAGTCAAACTAATTAATTTGAAAAAAAAATAAATATAAATACTCTAAAGTAATTTAATTAGCTTCTTTAATTTTTTCAAAAAAGTCAACTTTTGTCTTATATTTAGGACATGAGGGAGTGGTCTTTTCATAATTTAGACTAAATTATACAAAAATCACCTTAAATTTTGGGTCAGTTGCATATAACTTCCCTGACATTTCAAAGTTTAAATTTAACTCTCATAACCTTTCATTTTTTAACTATTAACCCCCGTCGTTAAGTGACCGTTATCTTTCTAACCGAAAATGTCACGTCAGATTATAAGATGACATGCGGCATCCTATGTGGCATCTTGTGTAAACTACTAATTTCAAAAAACCCTCTGAACTTTGAACAGTTGTAGAGAACTCCCCAGAACTTTGATCAATTACAAATAACCCTAGATATTTCAAAATTTATATTTAACTCTCCTAAAATTTTGATTTATAATATTAAATTGCATGCAGTTACTTTTTATCATTTTCATAAATTTATTAAGATTTTTGCTATCATTTATCAATTAAAATACTATTAGTTCTTCTGTATATGGCAAAAACAAGAAGAATAATATTTAGAAAAATATAAAAATATACACCAAACCTTGGATTTATGAAAAAATATGTATTACTAATAAAAAATTAATGCGAGCATAAGCTATCATCTAACACAAACATAATATTTAAACTATCAATGTTTAATCATCCTAATAATATATTTAACCCAAATGATGATATTTTAATACTATCAATGCTTAATTATCCCAAGAAAATAACTAAATGTTATATAAATGATGACATTTTTTTTATATTTTTAAAATATTATTCTTTTAATTTTTCTATTTTTTCCATACTAGAAAACTATTTTAATTGACAAATGATAGTAAAAAAAACTTAATAAATTTATTAAAATGTTAAAAGCAACCACTTGAGTTTTAATATTACAAATCAAAATTTTAAAGGAGTCAAATTTAAATTTTGAAATGTCAAGGAAATTATTTGTAACTGATCAAAGTTCAGGCGGTTATCTACAATAGTTTAAAATTCAGGCAGTTTTATGAAATTAATAATTTACATATGATGTCATGTGTCATTTCATAATATGACATGACAACTTCCGTTAAAAATATAACGGTCACTTAATGGAAGGGGGTTAATAGTTAAACAATAAAAGATCGAGGGTTAAATTTAAAATTTGCAATATCAGAAGTTATATGCAACTGAGTCAAAGTTTAAGGGTTTTATATAATTTAGCCTATAATTTATTGCTAATTATGAAATAAAATTAATTTACTTATTTCATCTAAATATTACTTCAAATCTTTTTTTGCATGTAAATATTACTTCAAATCAAACATAATTTAAAGTTTGGGCCTCCGTCCGAAACTCAATCCCCATCTTAGTCACAATCCAAATTCTTCAAAGTTACCAAGCAGGCCCATTGAAAGAGAAGAGTGTGAGTGGTGTTGACCCTTTATTTTGTCGTCACGTCATTTCGAAGGGGCAACAGAAACTCTCTGGCCGCTTTTGGCGTTGATTTTAAGCAAAGATATCTTGATCGAAATTCTAGTCTGCCCCAACCCATATAGCTTTCAACGGGCTATAGCAATCTAGCTGGTTTATGATAAATCTTCAAGGTTTCAAAGAGATCGAATCACGACGCCGATCAAGCTGAACATATGAATCGCATCAGCCCCAGCACATCGTCGCTTGTTTAGCGAGCTATTGCTCTATACGCCTCCGAATCTTCAGAGATTAGGGCAATTCAAGCTGCTCTGAGCCTAAACGGATTCGAACCAGGGAATAATCAGCTGTGCTCATCGCTTCCTAAGGTTACTGTAGACTCAATTTTCTCCTTCGTTATCTTCTCTAGTAACTATGAGTCTCCCCCATGGTTCTTGAGCAAGATCGCCAAAATTCTTCAGTATTCTTCCGATCATCGGCAAGAGCTTGTTATTTTCATGGCGTATGAGATAGACCGATCGGATCTAAGGAAGCAGATAGGCAGTTACCAGGTGGGATCTAATCACAGCAGGTAAATCTAGTTAGGAGATACAGATCTTTTAAATCACTCTTTAACATTACTTTTCTTTTTATGCTTACTGGAATTATCACTAGAGAGGTCTTGAATTATTTGTTAATTATAGATGCACATCTGATTAATTATGGCTGCCTGGATACGGCAGAATGTGTGTGTCTGTGGCTGCCTGGATAGTCATTGATGAGGATAAAGAGTAATGGATGAACAGTTTATTTTTTTATGTTACAGAAGTTATTTTAAGATTGGTGACAATATTAAATTTTATGTTTTGACTTTTTTCATGTGCAGAGTTGAAATTGTGCGTATGGGAGAAACTGTCCCGTCTGGGTTTATGAAGTTGGATGCTGTGAATCTTAAACAAAATGCGCATGTTCCATCATTGTTGATGGATGAGTATGTTGGAGTTTAAGAATGGGTGGAATCGGTAAAAATTTTTTTTATGGTTATCTTAATTGATAACTATAAGAAAAAGTTAGTTAGATATGCTAATGGCCTTCCATTAGCTTTAGAAGTTTGGCTTTTCTTTTTTAATAGAATAAAAAATGAATGGAAAAGCCAATTGGAAAAGCTTAAAAATATTTCTTGTATAATATATTAGCATGTATTGAGATTGAGTTATGATGGATTAACTATGCGGAGATATCTTTTTCTGCAAGATATTTCATCTTTTTCTCAAAGTTAAAAGAGACTTCATAGATTAAAAAATGTTGAAGATAAATCTCTTTTAACTCTTGTGAAAAAATGAATTGATTCAATGCATGACTTGATACAAGAAATAATTTGAGTAAAATGATTAGATTAAAGCTTTTCTAATTATCTTTTTTGAAATAAATTGCATTGATGCATGACTTAATACAGAATGATTTGAACGAGTTAAAAAGGTATTTGTTTGGCTAAGACAAAGCCTTTTTAACTTTTTCTATTTCTAAGAATTAATTGCATCAATGCATGACTTGATAGAAGAAATGAGTTGGGTGGAGTAAAAATCGATAAAATAAATGCATGACTTGATACAAGAAATGAGTTAAGTGCATTGATTAGTATCTTATTTTTAAGAGTCAACTATATCAAGGCATGAGTTGATACATGAAATTGATTGGGACATTGGTCCTAAGAAATCTATGGAAATTGTGGAAAGCATAGCTGATTATGGAATCTTGAAGATATTTATCATGACATGGTAAGAGTCTAATTTATATAAGTTGGTAAGAAACATTTAAATAGTAGAATGCTTTATTTAATACTATTTTGAATTATGATTTTGATTGACAGGGTACTAAGGTTATGGAAGGCCTAGCACTTTATGCGCTGATAGTTCTTCTGATCATTGCTCTAAGCATGAAGCAAACAGCTACAATCTTTTCAAGGCATTGAATCATTCTGAAAGAAATAAGATAACTACATTGGGAAATTTTCCTTTTGATGTTATTGTGATATGCATATTTTTGGCTGAAATTTTGTTTATGCTTGAGTTACCAAATAGCTGTGTCAGAAGTTTCCAAGGTTACACATCATAAAGAAGTATATCTCAATCATTGTCTCCCTCCCTCCTTCCCTCCCTCTTTGAATGCTCAATCAAGGCTTGGAATTTTCAATGTCACAAGAGTATTTGACATGGTAGAGGGCAAGTCTTGGTGCAAATGGTTTAAATCCTGGAAATAATTTCTCTGCTTGTGGGAGTAAGATTACATATATCTATCTCCTCTCAGACCCATCTAGTAGGAAACTTGTGCACTGGCCCAACCTTCGAAGAGTACAAGATACAGTGGAACTGAATTAAGACTGTGTTGGATGACTTGAGATCTATTGGTAGACTTAGTGCGGAATGTTACATTCCTTTTGGTGCATCAAGTCCATGTTTCCCATTTGATAGTTTTTCATCTTTAGAAGAGCTAAGGCCGAATAGGAGTGGTTACTACTTCTACAGTTTGCTTTGACCGGGTGGTTCTTTTTGAATGGAAATGAGATTTGTGTGATTATCCCCATTGGTGTGCAAGCGCATGAACACAAGTTTCCAATCTTTTGATGTCATTTCCATCAATTTTGCAGTTGCAAGTAATTTTCAAGTGTAGATCTGTATACTAAGTTAATGACACAATGAATAAGGAAGTTCCAGTACCCTCTTAGAATGCCCTTTCTTAGAATGGAAATAGGAGTCAACCTCCCACTCATGAATGTTAGGACGGATTTGAGCATATGAAAAATTATAGTTTACATGTCAAACGGATTTGCCCAGTTTAAGTAGGATATAAATTATAAATTGTGAACTCTGACCTTGGCTAACAAATGAAATTCAACTCGAGCAAAGATTAAAACAACCGGGAGAGTTAATAGAACAGAACAGCTACTCTAACGCTTTCCCTTTTCATTTCCGCACTGTTTGACGGATAATGTACGAAGAAGTTCCTTCATATTTGTCCATACTTCATAGTTCATTACACAAGGGGAAAAAAACATCAACGCTGTAGTTATATTCTTCTCTCTTCCTATCGAACAATAAATTAATCTGTACAAGCCTTGAACTCACTGCTCAGCTGGTGGTATAGTCAAGTTCACCAACAGTCCAGATAACATAGGAAACGGTGGAATAAAAATACAACAAACATGAGCAATTCCCCACAACACTTGGCCAGCAGAGCAAGTCCTCAATACTAAAACCCACTTCATACCATCATGGTCAACCATGTCAATTACATACTAGCAGCTTCGCTGAACATCTATCTCAGGCTCCTTTCTTCTTTTGATCTTTGGAAGATTTAATATCCTTGGTCAGCATTCTTGGGGCTATGGCCATCGCCATGAGCTCTTGGAAAAGTAGCTTACAAGCATAAGGAATATAAACCTGCATGCACAATCAGAGGCAAGAACATAATGCCAATAGTTCAGCACAGAGGAAAAACTTGGGATGTGTATTAACATGATAAAAATTAATGAAGAACTTGTTATGTAATATAGATCAGCAAAATGGATAAGGTTATTGACCTGAACAACGTCGGTTTTGTTCTTGCAGCCTCTGCATTCAAACGAATTCTTCTTGAGATTTGCAATGGCAATCAAACCACAACGTTCACAAACATGGACTCTATATGCATCACTTTGATCGAATAATCTCTCCTTTAGGAAGTGTGCCGCGCCATGGGCTATCATGCAATCTCGTTCCATCTCTCCAAATCGGAGACCTCCATCACGAGATCGCCCCTCAGCAGGCTGCCTTGTGAGGATCTGCACAGGACCTCGGCCACGTGAATGTATCTTGTCATCTACCATGTGCTTCAGTCTTTGGTAATATGTAGGGCCAAGGAAAATCATGGCAGGTAGACGCCTGCCTGTATGACCATTATACATGGTCTCAAAACCACGCATTTGATACCCACATTTATGTAGAGCTTTGCTGATATTGTCCACCTGGACAGTAGTTAGAGGAAATAAATTTTAAAGTTAGCTCAAAGTAATCTTTACAAGAAAAATAGATGTAGACCATAGGAGAGAGACAAGCACAGCTACCCACAACCAAGGTAAAACTTACAACAACCCTACACAAGGATGAACCTAAAAATGAGACAACATATTTTTCTAATAGCATCCACCATTTCAGACTGATGCTCCTGGAGCTGGAACATCACAAATGATCAACCTAGTATTTTAGATATTGGCTAGATAACAAAAGGAGGGGGGTGGTTCAAGCACCCGCACTGGATAAGCTGTGAAGAGAGGAAGTTACTTACAGTAACATCTGTAAAAGGTGTGGCATCTCCTTCTTTCCCCATGTGAGCTGCAACCTTTCCCATGATACACTCAATAAGCTGACCAATTGTCATTCGAGAAGGAATAGCATGTGGATTGACAATGATGTCAGGTGTTATGCCTTCCATAGTCCATGGCATATCTTCTTGTGTATAAGTCATTCCAACTGTTCCCTTCTGACCATGTCTACTACTGAATTTGTCACCAATCTGTGGTATCCGAACAGATCTCACCCGCACTTTAACAAATCTCAATCCATCAGCATTTGTTGTCAGCAGAACCTACAGAACAAACAATGTCCAGATGGTAAAATACCATGCTTAGAAATTCAACTTCTAGGTAATTTAGATTAGATGTTCGCACTTCAAACGTAGATATGATTTCTCTCCCATTCAAGGTTCAACTTCCATAATTACCCCGCCCCCCCCCCCCCCCCCCAAAAAAAACACTTGATAAGCTTCCATTTTTCAGATGAAAAATAATTTGATGACAAGGGATAGAGGACTGGAGATCCTTCCCAAATACAGAAACAAAGATAATACAAAAATATGTTATGGTATTGGAACCAAGAATGAGAGAGAGAGAAGAATCAAAGGATTAGAGAAAAGGAAGAGAGACAGAGGAACAGAGAGAGAATGAGATGAGAACAACAAAGCTATTCATTCACATCATGGTCTGGAAAACAGAGAAATACTATGCCTATTTATAATGAGGCAGGGGGTAGAGGTAAGGAGGCCCTGGGAGCTCCAAATCTAATAACAGCTAGTTCCTTAACACACACTTAACATTTAATCTCTAATTATATTTTCATATCACAATAAAAATGATTAAAAATGTTTGGACATGTAAAAAGAAGACCATTGGATGCGCTCGTGAGAGGGGTAGATCAAATTGTTTGAAGCCCAGTTAAAAGGGGTAAAGGAAGACCGAAGAGAACACTCAATAAAGTTATTGGGCGAGATATCTTAGTTAACAACTTATCCCAATATTTGGTTTTTAACAAAGCGCAATGGCGTCATTTAATCTATGTAGCCGACCCCACCTAGTGGGATTAAGGCTATGTTGTTGTTAAAAATGATTATCCCATTCTAAACAAGAGACACATTAAGCTTCCACAATGTAGGACCATATGAATTAGAGTAAAGAACTATGGTAAAACTTACTTGATCAACAATTCCTGTTTCACTATGGCGTAAGCTTATGCTGTGATCACGTCTTGTATAACGTGCAGAAGGGCCCTGCGCATCCTCCTGAGAGATCGGGGTGGTCTTTCCAATGATAACATCTTCACCAGATACTCTAGTACCCTATTACATAGGCATTAAATTGCTTGAGTTTGTTATACAAGCTTAAGTTCAGGACAAGCAGAATAGGACATTCTCATTCACACAGCTCAGGTTAAATATACTCACAGGTGGTGCCAGACCATCATCATCTAGCTTATCATAAGAGCCATGCCTCATGCCCTGTAATATGGAACTTGGTTTATTTCCTATATACAGAAAATAAAGAGTCATAAAATCAAACACTGCTTAAATCCTCACCATGGTATTAGTTCTGTCCGGTCGACCAAAGTCTTCTTTGACAAGTGTTCCCATCTTCTTCTCCTCATCCCTTCAAAAGTTTAAAAGGCAACATCTTAGGAAAAACAGTAAGGACATCTAGCAAAGGAGGATATTTAATTAACTTTTTGGTTCCAAACACACCTATATGAACGGAAAAACAGAGACCGAAAGAATCCACGGTCTATTGAAGATTGATTCATGATGACAGAATCTTCTTGATTATATCCAGAATAACATGCGATGGCCACAATTGCATTCTAAGATAAATGGGAGGAGAACATGTGAGATCAAGAACCAATTGAGGTCACAAGAAAATGAGAAGAGACAAAGGGGAATTTACAATTCCAGCAGGCAGTTGCCGGAAATGGAGATGCTCCATGGCTCTTGTAGTGACCAATGGCTTTTGAGGATAATATAGAACATAGGCCAATGTATCCTAATTAAAAGGAAAAGAAAACAATGATCATCTTGCATCAACAATAATATAGAGGAGTAGAAAAAATTTACAAAAACTGACAGCTAAAAGTGTACCATTCGAAATTGGTAGTTGGTGACATATATCCCCATGGCTTGTTTTCCCATAGCAGACTGATATGTGTTACGCGGTGACTGGTTGCATCAACAATATATAAGTATTGTGAAGCACAAATTTTATTTTGTTTAGAAACAGGACTCCAAAGGAACTCATTTACCTGGTTGTGATCCGGAAAGGGTATAATGGACGCACATACGCCCAAAATCAATGATGGATGGATTTCACAATGAGTGTATGTATCAGAATAAGCTTCATCTGGGTTGAGCCTTGCTTGAACGAGATCCTGTTACATTTTATTAACCATTAACTTCCTTAACGCATCATAACATCTTAATGAACTCAATCAAATCGAGATTTGTAACACCAACATTAATGGTCATGGAGATCATGGTGGTCTCTTCTTCTTCTGTGTCGATATATTCTATAAACCCCTTGGAAACAAGATCATGCCATCCACCTTCCTCTGGTGATTCCTGATAACATAATGAACTAGTGAGACAATTGCAGGAAACAATTTCAATTGCTGAGATAAATTACAGTCTGTGATGGCATACCCTCTGTTGTAGGGCATGAATATCCTTTTTCTTTATGAGAAGCCTTTGTTTATCCACAATAAATAATGGACGACTACAGCGACCATAATCTGTGTATATGCGCAATTCTTTAAGGCGGATATCTCTAACAACTCCCACTTCAGTATTAACATCAACCTGCAAACATGAATTTGAAAATTAAAACCAAAATATGTAAATTCATTTAAACATATCAACCAAAAGAAAACAACAGTCAATAATTATCAGTTACCAATGAAACAATTTGACAACCCAAATCAATCACAGAATCACATCATATAACACATTCAATATTTAGAAGATTGGACCAATCATTAAGCCAGAAAAGGAGGGCCAGTTAACAAGCAATTAAATAACAATCCCGCCTTTTATTAAGTGATAGGAAATATGGAACAACTTATAAAAGAAGAAATTAATATTTTGTTCTAACTAGGAGCAAGTGGGTTACTTTTGTTGCAAATGGTTGCCTTTTTTGTTTTCTCTTGGAAATGGACCTTGCAAGTTGTTTCTAAGAGCAATTGGTTACCTTTCTGTTTTCTCTTGCAAGTGGGTTGCAAGTTGTTTTTATTTTTTTATTTTTTTTTATGTTGCAAGTAGTCTCTTTAATAGCCTATAAATAGGAGACCTAATCCTTTGTAATGGACACACTTGAATGAATGAAAACATAATGGATTAGTTGCTCTCTCCCTCTCTACATGCTGTGTCCTTCCTCTCTCAATTCAGTTCAGTACTCACCTCCCTCCCTCATACTCTGTTTCTGTTTCCCTCTCTCCCCTCTCTGTTTTCTCTTCCCTTCCCTAAATCAAATCTGTTTGTGTGATACTGGTGTGTGTGAGTGAGTTTTACATCATTAATTCTACATCATTATAAGATATATATGAGAATATATAACATTTTAAAATATTGAATATATGCTAACACAAATTAATAAGTTAAAATTTTCTTAAAGTGAAATATAATGCAACCAAATCACAATAAAAGACTGCACTCACAAGCACCAAATCTAATTAAAGTTGAGGTACAAAACACCAAAAATTCACAAGTGTAATATCAGCTTGCAAATAATTTCATGTAGTGTATTAAGACACATTATGCACTGGTCTGTTTTGATGATGAATAGTGAAGGTTAAGTTTCATTGAAATCTTCCCCTTGTTTGGGATTACAGGGAAGGGAGGAAAATGCAAAACTATCAACTAACCTTCCAAAATTGTCCCTCGATTTTAAGTTCCATCAATTTGATAAAATTTTGGAAGACAATGTTTTCCCCACAAGCAGAACCATAATCAGCTTTTATCAATCCTTTACTTTCATTTCTCTTCTATTTTCTTTGGATTCTTTCATTCCCTTTCGCTAACTCCCAAACATACCCTAAGGGAGGGTGGGAGGAAGGATTATGACACTGATGCTGATAAAATATCCAAGACAGAGAACACAGGAACGAACAAAGTATGACCTACATAGCTTCAAATATTGTACAACACAAATTAGTGTTTCTATGCTATCAGAATAATATATTACTGAGAAATGAACACATACCCGTCGTCTCAACTTTCTCAATGTTCTCACCAACATATCAGGATCACGATGTATACCCATCCAGCAACCATTTACAAAGATTTTTGTAGCTTGGGGAATAACTGCAGGAGAAATTTCCTACAGAATCAAAAATTCAAAATCAAAGTATAATTAAGACACGAATATACATAGAACCAAATACAGATGAAGGGAAAAATATTTGCACCTCAAAATTCTCTGTACCCCATTCTTCCAAAAATTCAAGGATAGGATATGCTGCTGAACCAACTGTTATGTAAACCATCAATGCCAGATTCTTCACCAGTCCACAGGCCTATATAATAGCCATGTCAAAATGATTCATACGTCAAAAGAGTGAGCTCATAAAAACTAGAGAGATAGGGGTGAAATATATTGAATGCCAAAAAACCTCACTTGTCCTTCAGGTGTTTCTGCTGGACACATCATTCCCCATTGTGAATTGTGTAATTGCCTTGGTTTAGCCAATTTACCTAAAAAGAAAGGAAGAGAGAAGTTACGACTTAAACACAAAATCGTTCTATTGAGACACAATAATACTTAATTCATCTATTTGTAGAAAATACCAAGTTTGTACAACCATATTGACATAATGGTATTATTTAATGAATGTCATTGCGAAGCCCCCTACAGTTAAGGCACACCATGAAAGAGCTGGGTTGCATTACATTGGATTATAGGCCCCAATAGTTATGGTGTACCATAGTAAAGCTCAGGCTCTACTCTAATGAAAATTAGGCTGAGGTTAAAGGAATTGTGCACGTGAGAACCAGTTAGGAATCAAGAGAGGTGAAGCTCAAGAGAAGGCCGAAATATGCATATGAGAAAGAAAAAAAAAGGACAGGGCAGCTACAGGCAGGACATAAAGGATTTTGGAAGGAGAAATTCTTGTGTGAACCTGGTTTGCCACGTCATTTGTGGTCAAACCAATAAAAATACAACTCATGAGCTGATTTGACATACCTCCTAAATATTAGCCACCATTTTAATAAAATTAAAATATTTCACAATATTTCCTTTTACATTACTTGCGAATACTTAATTAAGGGATTTATGTTTATAAGAAAAATAAACATGTGAATCACATGAGCAACCAAATAGGATTAATATTAGTTGACTTGTTGTATTTTAATTGGTAAGACCCCATATGACATGGCAAACCAGGTTCACACAAGAATTTCTCTTTTGGAAGATGCTTAAGTCAGGTCAACTGTTTCATGATTCCGTCTACAGCTATCAATGACTTCGGGTTTGTGAGGCTAAAATTTTGGGAATTAACTACTTAATGAAAAAGAACAATTACAGATTTGATCATGTTTGGCTTATGGAGTAACCTTACCTTCACGCCCAATGGGAGAGTTAAGTCTCCGCAGATGAGATAATGTTGATGCATAAGTCAAGCGATTCAGCACCTGGAATGGAAAAAAACAAATATATCTACAAATCGTTTTTTTCAGGGAAAGAGAGAGATAGATAGACTCTTGAGTAAACTAATGAATAATAATTGAACCTGTGAAACTCCAGCTCTGGTGCCCGCAGCGTTTGCTTGGCCCCAATTACCAGTAGCAAGTGAGTATTTAAGACCACTGGTGATGGTTTTCGCCTTGATAGCAAATTGGAGGTTCACATCTTTTCCATTATCAACACACTGCACCATTCACAAATTGAAGGTTATGGACCTTGGAAACATTAGTATAGAAGAAAGAAATATGTTAACGTTGCTAGAACAAACCTTCTGTACATAACCTCTGACATCTCTAGTCAACTTTCTAAAGAGCTGGCTTTGCAAATACAATAACCACAAATGAGAAACACAAAAATGCATACATAAAAATTGGAAAGAAAAATATCAAAACTCAGACATTATCAATAACAAGAGAGACAAACCATTCTAAAAAGGCCACCAAGTAAAGGACCAGCAAGGTCTAGTCTCTTGTTGCCATAATGATCCCTATCATCCTCAGCTCTTCGACCAAGTGCGCATAGAAGAAGACGATGAATGATATATCTGTAGGATAATAATAAGTAAGATAATTATTTTAATTGTTAGAAGAAATTTACAAATCTTTACCCAAAATTGCCTTACCCAAAATAATAAGCTTTCTTTGTCTCACAAAATTCCCCAACACCGACATGAGGAAGCATTTCCTTTTGAAGGATCTCCTTAGCATACCTGCATATTTTAGAAATGAAACAGATGTAACCTTCGATAATCAAAGCAGCAGATAAATTACCACAGGATTCTGTCAATATGCTACTCACTTAATTCTCTTTTCCTTAGTTACACCAACAGTTGAACCTCTTTTCCCAATGTAATCAAGGGCAACCTGGAGTGAAATTTGATTTAATCAGTAGGGGTAAATAACCCTCCCGATGCCAAGCAGTTTTAAGCCCCCTATCAAGTAGCACCTTGGGAGCAAGAAAATAATAACAATAATATTGATATTGGTAGGACCCACCTGTTGATTTTGAATTACAAATGCTTCCTCCAGGGACGGACGAAGTAACTCCATCATTTGTGTGTCAGAGAAGTCATAACATATGTGCTCAAGTATATCTTTGTCCGCAACAAACCCCAATGCCCGAAACACAATAATAATGGGAATTTCAGTTCGAATGTATGGAAGTGTAGCCCGTATATACTGTCCTGAAGAACCCTGAAGCAAACAAGAGAAAGATATTTAAATGTTACTAAGAATGTATTTAACCAATAACATAAAAGGTCATTATTGTCTTGCAGAACAGCAGCTGGTAGATAAAATAGAACTATAATTCACATTACCCCTTTGGAACTTGTTCTGGAGAGCATACGAACAAACATGGTACTAGGTGGTCTGTTTTGGGACTCTGCCATAGACCGAACTTCAGCCACATAGGCATACTTGTTAGGTTGTCTTTTCTTAAAGACGTAGACATGATTAGTGCTCATCTTCTCCTGAGCAATTAGAACCTTTTCACTTCCATTTATAATGAAATAGCCACCTTGATCATATGGACACTCTCCAAGCTCAGTCAAATCCTTCTCTGAGTTCTGGTATAAAGTGCAATAACTTGACCGAAGCATTATAGGAACCTAACAAAGATAATAGGAATAGGCAACAAGAAAGACGCATATGAGTAGACCATCTCAAAATGAATTAATCCATCTAAAACTAGACTTCAACAATGACGCACCTTTCCTATGAAAACCTTGGTAAAATCCTGAGTCTCAGTAACTTCTTCACCATCGTGCCCTTTTTTTATAACTCTTTTGGTGACATCCACGTACAAAGGAGCTGAATACGTAAGATTCCTCAACCTGGCTGCCTTGGGAAACAAGGTTGCAGTTTCACCATCAGACTCGGTCATCATGGGCTTACTCAAGTAAATCTGACCAAAGCTGATCTTATAGATAGTCTGCAGAGGGGGGCAAACCCATTATCAGTGAACCTCCAGCACAACATGTACTTAAGCTAAACTTCAATTCCATTAAACTTCACATAAATTTCAATGAAAAATGACACTCTTTAGATAATTGTGTAGGTCTAACAATCCCAAACTCATGCCAGAGGAAAAACAACCAAATAAATCTTGAAAACAGATTTAGGGTTCGAAAAATTTTCCTCGCGGAAACAGTACCTCTGCAAAATCGGACTGGTGACCCGGATTGTGCTGAGACTCGGGTCGGATTTCAATGTCGGCAGACTCGTCGACGATTTCCTGCATGGTATTCTGGATGAACTCATCGAAGGAGTCGAGCTGCTGACGGACCAGACCCTTCTCTTCAAAGTAGGCAGATATGACGGCCCATGCGTCTTCCTGGGTGATTTCCTCTTCATCGTCCTCCTCCTCTTCGATCATTTGAGGATCGTACTCAAGGTCTTCGTCCATGGTTTTCTTTCAGAATTGGTATCTGAAGTGAAGTTAGATGGGGCAGAGCGGCATTCAAATCAATTTAACCTTTAATTTCTTTTTGTTTTTATTGTAGCTCGTATTTCGTTGTTCGCTTTGTTCTTCCTCTTCGTTCTGCTTCTGCTGCCGGGTGGTGCGCTTAGGAACGAAGTGAGAGATGACAGGGTAAAACCCTTACAATGCTGCGGTCGGGGCTTTAAATAGAAGAAACTGCGACGAGGTCAGTATGAGGGATCCAATAGAAAATAAAATAAAAAGGGGAAAATTACTAGAGAGGAAAATTGGTCGGATCAATCGAGCCGGATTGTTTGGGTATGAATCCATCGAGCATCGGGTTTATGATTTAGAATTTATAAAAGGAGTCGAGTCTAAAATGATCAACCCTATAGGACAGTGGGCCCATTTAAGCTTGTCAATTTTTTTTAATTTTATTAAATAACTATAAGTTAAGTTTTGCTTTGTATAAAAAAAAAAATTTTTGCTGTAAAAAATGATTTTTAAATCATATAATGTTGCTATTTGAACGTTTTAGGAAAAAAAAAACTTGATTATATTCTTATTAAAAAGCTAAGAGATGCTTGTTGATGACATTATAATTAGTTAAAAGTCTTCAAATTGATTTTTTTAAAAAAAATACTCAATTTTTAAGAATCTTTTATTTGATTTTTAATATTTCCCTTAAGAAATTTTTCCTTATGAAACATTGAAAGAATCATTTTTTTTTATTGATCTAAGGTAAACAAAAAGAACAATTTTTTAACGGTATTTGAAGAGGTCCAAATATTATGCAAACTATATCAAAAAGAGAAACTAATAACACACATTAAAAAAAAAGAGAAAGTAGAGTTTCTATCTCATGAAGAATTTTATTTTAAGGCAAATGGTCACTTATTCTATTTATAAAAAAAGATAAAACATTTAATACTTTAAAAATATTTGTTTTAAATTAAAAATTTTATTGTTTGAAATTAATTTCTTTAAGAAAATGGGGGGATTTTGTTAAACCGGCTTGAAGCCCATCAGGCCGCCCCGAGCTTGTGAGTAATCAAGTCGGGCTTCAAAACATAGACCTTTTAGAGGAGTCGGGCCTAAACGAGCAAGACGGTTTAGGCCCAAACCCTTGAAAAGTCAGTTCGTTTTTCCAGCTCTACAAATTACTCATAAATCCCCATTTTGTTATGAATATAGTATGTATGGATAATCATATCCCCATTATTTCGTATTCTCCCATAGTTTCCTATTCTCTCCCATTATTTCTTATATTCATGGAATCACATTAATTGTAGATTAGATAGTTGTGCCTATAAATGAAGGCATATGTTATATATATATCACATAACACTAAATAGTGAATGAGAATTTCTCTTTATTGCTTTCTATTCATTCTTCCTTTCTCATCTCATCTTTCTGTTTATTTTATAACACGTTATCAGCTTGAAAGCTCTAACAAAGGTATACTTCCCTCTAGTTATTTTAACGATTTCATGTAATGCCCCAAAATGTGTAAAAGGGCTCATGACTCTAAATGAGAATATAATGAATGTTGGATGAATACTTTCAGGGAATAAAGTGAGAGTTATGACCCAAACGAGCAGTAGAAAGTGTCCAAACCCATTATTTAAGCTTAATTATGGTGACAAAGCCTAAATTGAATTACAAGTGAAGGGAAGGGTGCATGGCAAAGGGAAGTGGAATTATATAATGTACCAAGTGGCAATCTAACTAGAATTATCATTGTCAGGGGCAAAATGGGAAGAAAGAAATTTATCCACCAATTAGTTAGCAATCGAAGAAGAAATTGACTATCAACTAAAAGCATTAGAGGTGTGACTAAATGGCTAATGGCATTAGTTAGAGTAACCAAATAATAATCTGCTTTTGGTGGAGCCATAAGGATAGGACACATGGACAAAGCAATTATAATAAAATAGGGTCAAATTTTCAAACTCTCTTCCCTCTCTCCTCTCAAGTTGGCAATATGGTATGGGAGGTTGGGAAATCTTATCATTCATCACTTTTCTCTCTCTCAAGCTCTCATAGTCGGCTAGCACAAGGAAGAGGAAAGAGAAAGAAGTCCATGTGAAGGTGAGTGCTTTCTCTTGAGTTTTGACCTAGAAGATGATCTCTAATGCTCAAAACCTCTTCTCTAGCCTTGTTCTTATTGATGAAAGCTTCATTTGTATGGTTTTATATTTTCAAGAGGAGTTGTTTTGTGTACTCAAGAAAAACTAGTGGTTGGAGAATTAAAGAGCAAGCTAGAGATAGTGATAGAGGTGAGCAAAAGCAACCCCTTGATATATATATATATATATTGTGATCATTGGTTGAGAACTTTGGCTTATATAATTTTGGCTTATTTTTTTTGTAAATTAGGGTTTTGAGAGTGTCATGATGTTTTGACGATATTAATGGTGCCTTGTGGTATGTTTTGGACCATTTGAGTTATATGTTGAAAAATTGGAAGTTTTGTCAACAAAAACTCTGTGCAGGGCAGCTAGTTTGCATGGCATTTTTGAATGAGTAAATTGTATTTAAAAATTCTGAAACTTTCCAGTTGAATAGAGGATGTGTCAAGCTTTAAAATGATATAAAATGGGTGTTGTTACGAGTTTAGATGATCAATTAAATAGTGCAAGTGTACACTGTCGTAATCAAGTAATATAGAAGTGAGTAGAGTATCGTTCCCACGAGGATTGATCACTAAGTACCAAAATGGGTGATTTTAATTCTATTTAGTCGATCGATAAATTGGTGATTGAGAGTACAAATAAAAGAAAAATAATTAAATATGAGTGCAGATGATATGAAAACAAATATGAGAAAAAGTCCTAGGGATTAGATTTCACTTAACAAATTTCGGATTGAATCACTTATCTATTCTAGCCTAATTTATTTCATATGATTGATAGTTGAGTTTCCCTAATTTAATTACTAGCCTCTTCCAAGGTCAAGCAATTCTATAATTAATTGCTAATCCAATATATTCCTATATGAATTTAAGCAATTAATTATGCATTAAGATTTATGAAACTCAATAAGACTACACAACTTATATGAATATATTCCTATTTCATATGCAAGTCATGGTTTTAATTATATGATCTACACACATACATCTCCTTCCGGTCTCAACATGCATATTGTAATCATTCAAAAGGTGGCCAATCAAATGAAAGCATTAAGAACAATAATTAAAACTCAATCATGAAGGAGAAATTAAAACTAGATTTAATAAGTTAAAATTCAATCCGTCATTAGTAAGCTACGTCATCACCCTAGGAAAATGAAAATTTAGCTCATGATAAAATTAAAAACAAAATCAAAATAAATTGACATTATATAAAACTAGAATGAAATCTTCATAAATACTGCATAAACTTGAATATTAAATTCTCAAACATAAATATACAACAAAAAATATACATGAAAAAACTGGAGAAATCTAACCATCCATTTAGGAGGTAAAACCTTCCATATAGGCAGCATGCAAAAAGTAATACAATACTAAGCCTTCCATGTAGGAGGCATGAAAAAAATAATACAATACATAAAATTAAAAATAAAAAATAACACAATTTATTTAGAACTGTCAGAGAAAATATCTCTCCTTGTCAAAGAAGTATCTCCATATCAAAGAGAATATCTCCACTATATTTCTTCTCTCCTCCTCCTCTATTTTGCAAAGAAGCACACATGTATATATAGGCAAGCGAAGTGCGTCTGTTGCTTCTCTTTTTTTTCCACAGGTACTACAGTATTTTGCCTTCATTTCACGCATGAACATGACTTTTCAGCAAACCTACGTATTTTTTCCGTGTTGTTACAGTGCTACAGTGATTCCATCCGCTACAGTAACGTCCTGATACAGTGATTCCGTCATGAATAGTGACCGACGCTACAGTACTGACCTTTTTTTTTAATACTTTTCTTTATTTTTTAAATACTATTTATTTTACACCCAAATATATTATATTAAACTCAAGTAGCGTCCATAAAATCATCATATAAGGGAAAATAAATATGCAAATATTTTACTTATCAGGTGTCATTCCGATTTGTGTGCAGAAAGAATGCATTTCCAAAGTTTGAGGTTGAAACTTGAGTCTATTCTGAAACAGTATGCAAATTTGTAGAATTATGTATATTTCTTGTTGTAGATGGTGGTGGTGCATATATTTCTTGTATAAAGGACTTAAAAAACTTCAAGTAGAACTTAAAATCACTTCATTTTAATTTTTGTAAATTTAGTTATAATTTTTGGAAGATCAGCTAAAAAACATGAATTCCTTTGGCCGCGGCCCAAAAGGTTCTAACTTATTTTTGGCCGTAGTCAAAGGTTCTTTGCCGCAACAAAAAAGTTTCTAACCATTTCTTGGCCGCGGCCAGGGGATTTTTGGCCACATCCAACCCCCAATTTCAGCATTTTGAACTTTTGAAAGGTGGTTTCTAATCTAGCTCTCCCCAACTCTTTTAGGCTTTTGTTTGAGCTTTTCATGGCCACCTAAGGGACTCAAATGATAATCAACCCCGAGTATTTTGTAGTTATTTAAGAATTGGAATAGGGAATAACCCCTCGTCCTTAATTTTGGTTTATAGGATTTGACATCTACCTTAAGCGTAAGAAACCTATGCCTGAGCAAGAACGGAAAGAACAAGATAGTGATTTTTTTCTCTTATATCATATATAATGCTTTGCATGCATATACATGTCATCTATTGTGACGAATGTCACGAATGTGTAAGTTATCGTGTGATGAATGTCATGAATGTGATTGCGACTGTGTAAGCTGCTGTGTGACGAATGTCACAAATGTGTATACAGCTGTGAAAGCTGTCATGAATGTCACGAATTATGACGAATATCACAGATGTGTATACAGCTGTGAATGTCACAAATTTTGATGAATGTGAATACTGCTGTGAAATTATATATCATATAAGTGAAATGTTACTTCTGAGATTCATATAAATCTCACTCTTTCCAATGACTAACCTACAGCCAGGGCAAGCAGATCAAAGGAGAAGCAGGTAAATAGGGGCGGCTAGTGCTCACCGCCAGAAGATTAGAGTTTTGTGTTAGTTTTCAACTTTTGGATGAATGCATAAGTTGTACATGATGTAAATGTAAGATCAATGTAGTAGAGGTAGATGTATCTACCATAGACTTGTGTATTGGTTTGTAATCCCCGGTTTGGAAACTTAAACAGGAGATTATGCCCTGTAGACCCTACTAGTTTATGAATATAACCTGAAAATTTGTCAGAAAATTTTGTTAAACATTCTAATATTTATGAATGGAAAAGAACCGACAGGTCAAATAGATTCAAAAAGTGGAAGTGAGACTGTAATAAACAGTTTTTGAAAACCCACTTTATCCAATGACCGAATTCTGTCTTGAAGTCGAGACCTTTAATGAGTTTTAAAGTATCCGTTGGTCTCCAAATTATCTTTATGACACGTTTTTGAACTATATTCACAATCTTCAAGGAAGGGGGTTACATTTCATCTACCGTCTTTTACTTTATTTTATATGATCTATTTTGGATAATCTGAGTCCTTATATGGAATTAAAGAAACCATTTTATCAATTGTTTTAAAGATCACATTCTATGGCTTAGATTGGAGAATGTTATTATTTTTCTATCTTATTTTAATCTCCTTTATGAATTCTTCTATATTATTAATATTATTATTTTAGTATGGCCAGAAACCACATACCTTTGATTTCTTATTTTGATACAATATGGTCATAAGCCATATTCCTGTGATTCACTATTTTATGGCCAGAAGCCATATACCTTGCCATCTTCCATCTTGTTATATGGCCAGAAGCCATATTCCTTTTATTCCTATTTTGAGATTGAATTACCAGAAGCCATATTACTTTGATTCCTATTTTGGTATTATATGGCAAGATATACCCTTTTACAATATGGCCAAAAGTCATACTCATTTGATTCCCTATTATATGGCTAGAAGTCATATACTTTTTCGTCTTCTATTTTATTGCATGGCTAGAGATCATATTCAAATTTTCTTTATCTTGAAGATAAAAGGTCAGAAGCCATGTAATTTTATTTATCCTTAAGATAAAAGGCCATAAACCATATAATTTTATTTATCTCCAAAGATAAAGGCTAGAAGACATATAATTTTAATTATCCTAAAGATATTGGCCAGAAGCCATATAATTTTATCCTGAAGATAAAAGGCCGGAAGCCATATGATTCTAATTTCTCATCTTAAGACTATATTCCTTGCTCATCATCAGACAATCGCTTATTCAAAAACTTTGTGTGGGGGTAATTGGTCTGAAGCCATGAGAACTAAATGGCCCAAAACCATAAAGTTTTTAATTTTGTTGTAATATTTTACTTTATGAATTATTTATTGTCTTTACGAATTTTCTGTTATTATCATTTGTATTATTATATTGCATTAGTTTGAATCATGTTAAATTTTACAAAATTTGAAATTGTGGCTTTTGTCATTACTAGAAAGAACTATTTATCTTGCATGAACCATGATTTTTCTAAGCCACCATTTGCATGAAAGTCTCAAAACTCAATATATGACCATAAAAGACCCATTTTTCCTTTGTAACAATTTAAAAGAAATGTTTGAGCACCAGAAGATGGTTATCCTTATAAGGGCTCATTATGAATAAGTCCATCTAACTTGCTTCTGCAGTAGCAATACTATAAATGAAGTTTAAAAGATATGCTGAATGAATTTCTCGCCTCCATGTGGCCAAACAAAATAGTGAACTTTTATTGAAAAATTATGAATCCTGTCCAATAGGCTCGACTACATTCCCAGAAGTGAATGTGGTGATGAATGAATCTAATTGTGGTCGTAGACCTAGCTACAACCATAAGTGTAGTCATGGTCATAATCATGGTGGCTCAAATTCCCACCTAAAGAGGGGAAAGATTGAAATAAATCATGTTGATAAGGCTGATAATTTTGAGTATGGTGACATGGATATTGTCCATTTGGATGTTGCCGATTTCTTAGCATAAATTATTTTTGTCTATTTGAACTACTATATTATACTGTGTTTAAAGTTGCTACTATCATATGTATTCCCTTTTAATTATGTTTTTTCTTTATTTTTCATGTCTCCTTTAATAAAGAATGAGTCTTTTTTACATCAATCCTAAAGATTTATGTCTCAATGACTCACACTATACTTAGAAATGATAAATATTTTTCTTCCTTGGTAGTACGACAAGCCAATGTTCATATTATATCTAGAAGTATAGATATGGTTGAAGGCTCTAGAAGAGCTAATATATTGTTCTCTAAGAAAACACATACTGTTGTAAACCAGAAGTTTACCAATGCAAACCAGAAGTTTGCCAATACAAACCAGCAGTTTGTCAATATAAATCAAAAGTTTACTAATGAATTTAATATTTGGCATGACCAATTAGGCCATTCTGGGTCAATCATGATGCAAAAAAATTGAGAATTCATGTGGACATACCTTGAAGTGTAAACAAATACCACAATCTCATGATTTCTCATGTGTTACATGTTCTAAGGGAAAATTGATTATTCGGTCCTAAGTAAAATATAAAATGAGTCTTTCACTTTTCTAGAATGGATATAAGGAGATATTTGTGGGCTAATACAGCCACCATGCTAACCATTTATGTTCTATATGGTTTTAATTGATGTATCAACTAAATGGTCGAATGTATGCTTATTATCTTCTAGCAACCTGGCGTTTGCGAGATTACTTGCTCAATTGATTAAATTAAGAGCACATTACTCTGATTATCCTTTCAAGAAAATATGTCTTGATAATGATGGTGAATTTACTTTGCAAGCTTTTAATGAATATGGTATTTCCGTTGGAATTGATGTTGAGCATCATGTGTTCATGTTTATATGCAAAATGAACTTGCAAAATCATTGGCTAAACGGTTGCAATTAATTGCAAAACCTTTACTTATGAGATCTAATTTCCCAATTTCCACTTAAGGCCATGTCATTTTGCATGCAGTAATATTAATAAGCATTAAGTCAACAAGTTATCTTAAGGTTTCCCCCTTACAAATGGTTTTTTGTCAAAAACTTAATATTTCTCACATTAGAATTTTTGGGTGTGCAATATATGTTCTTGTAGCACCACCACAACGCACCAAAATGGGTCCTCAAAGGAGGATGGAAATATATGTTAAGTATTAATATCTTTCGATTATAAAATATTTAGAACCATCTATGGGAGATTTATTAGGCTAGATTTTCTGATTGTCATTTTGATGAATAACTTTTTTCAATGTTAGAGGGAGAAATTAAGTAGTTGGGTAAAGAGATTAACTAGAATAAATTATCATTGGCTCATTTTTCTCTTCAAACAAAACAATGTGAACTAAAAGTTCAAAAGATAATTCATTGTAGAATTTAGCTAATCAAATGTCAGAATCATTTACTAACCCAAAGAAAGTGATAAAATCACATGTTTCTACTGCTAATGCTCCTATCAGAATTGAAGTCCCTGAAGGACAACCTATTGCGAATAAATGTAAAACACACATGAAGCATGCAAAGCCTATCGATTCCAAAAATAAAAATTCTCAAAAGAGAAAAGGAGATAAAAATATAGATAGTTAAGCTGAGGACAATCATGAAAAATTAATATCTCCAGAAAAGTCATCTCTTGAAGATTTATTTTCTCCAGAAGAGATATCTCCATAAGAGAATGTGTGAAAATAATGGGATCTCAATAAATTATATTATAGATGGAATCTGATGGGATCAAAATGAAGTCAACATTGATGTCATTTTTACTTATAATATAGCATATAATATAATGAATAATGATGATGATCATGGGCCAAAATCCATTAGAGAGTATCAATAAAGAAAGGATTGGCCCCTATGAAAAGATGCTACTAATGCAGAATTAAAATCATTGGTACAACAGAAAGCTTTTGGGCATGTAGTCTTTACACCTAAAGATGTAAAGCCAGTTGGATATAAATGGGTCTTTGTATGGAAAAAAAATGAAAATAGTGAAATTACAAGATATAAGGCATGTCATATAGCCTAAGGCTTTACACAAAGACCTTGTATCAATTTTGAAGAAATGTATTCACTAGTAGTAAATGCAACTACTTTTCGTTATTTGGTTAGCCTAGTAATAAATGAAAGGCTTGATCTGCATCTAATGGATGTCGTGGCTGCCTATTTATATGACTCACTTGACAATGCTATTTATATGAAAGTCCCTAAATGACTCAAAGTACCAGAAGCATGAATCCTTGAAAGACTCAAGGTGCCAGAAGCACAAGTCCCTAAAAGACTCAAGTTGCTAAAAGTATCCAATTCAAGTTCTCGAGAACAATACTTAATTAAATCAAATAAGTCAATGTATGGCCTAAAGCAATTAGGGCGCATTTGGTATAATCGTCTCAATAAATATTTGTTGAAAGAAGGATGGAAAAATGATTTAGCATGCCCATGCATTTTTATGAAAAGATTTGGAAGTGAGTTTGTTATAATTGTTGTTTATGTTGATGATGTCAACATTGTCGGAACTCTTGAAGAACTTCAAAAGGTGATTAATTGCTTGAAGAAAGAATTTGAAATAAGGGACTATGGAAGAACAAATTTTTGTCTTGGATTATAGATTGAGAACCTGAAAAATGGGATCTTTGTATATCAAGAAGCTTACACAAGAAAGCTCCTAAATCATTTTTACATGGATAAGTAACATCCATGATGTAACCCAATGGTTATAAGGTCTTTACAAGTGGATAAAGACCAGTAATTAACTAAGTAGGTGATGAAAAGCTTCTTGGTCTAGAGTGCCATATATTAGTGCTATTGAAGCACTAATGTATCTTGCTAATCACACACAAATTGATATATCATTTGTTGTTAACTTATTAGCAAGATAATTCTCCACCAACATGAAGACATTGGAATGGAGGGAAGCACGTTCTTCGTTACCTCAAAGGCACTATTGACATGGGGTTATTCTACTCAAATGTATCTAAATATGAACTTGTTGGCTATGCAGATGCTAGGTTTTGTCCGATCCATATGAAAGTAAATCACAAACAGGGTATTATTCACAAGTGGTGACACAACTATTTTATGGAGATTTATGAAACAAACTATATCAACCATATAATCTAATCATGCAAAAATTCTAACAATGCATGTAGCAAGTTGAGAATGTGTATGGTTAAGATCAACAATACATCACATAAGAACCACTTATAGTTTATCTCCTAGTAAAATGCCCTCAACAATCCTATATGGGGATAATACTGTATGTATTGTCCAACTAAAGGAAGGTTACACCATGGGAGATAGGACAAAATATATTTCACCAAAATTATTCTTCACTCGTGACTTCGAAAGGGTAGTGAAATTGGTATCCAGCAAATCCATTCTAGTGAAGATGTAGCATATTTGTTTACCAAGTTGCTTTTTGGTACAATCTTTGAAAAAATCGTTTATGGCATCGGACTTTGCAGTTTTAGAGATATCATACACACTATACTATTTTTCCCTTGTTTATGGTTTTTCCTAGTAAGGATTTTAAAGAAGCAGCTCTATCAAGTGTATCAATAAACAATGTACTCTTTTTCTTCTACTAAGTTTTTGTCCCACTGTGTTTTTCTTAGTTAAAAGTTTTTAATGAGAAACATATTTAGTCATGGATGTAACATGTTTAGGCACATGTTTAAGAATATAATATTTGTGGATGACCATATCCCTCATTATTTCCTATTCTCTCCCATAGTTTCCTATGATCATGGAATTGTATTAGTTGTAAATTAAAGAGTTGTGCCTATAAATAGAAGGCATATATATGTTATGTATTTCAAATAATACTGAATAGTGAATGAGAATTTCTCTTTTTTGCTTTCTACTACTCATTCTTCCTTTCCCTTCTCATCTTTCCCTTTAGTTTTATATCACCATTTAAAAATTTATTTGTGAAAATAGGACTTGAAAAAGTGTGAGGCTCTTGAGTGTAGTAAATGGAGTGGTCCTCAAGAGTGGAGGTAGAGAAGATGGAAGAGGCGAAGATTATTACTCAATGAAGTGAGGTGATGGTCAATGGCAAATGCAGCAATAAGTGGTAATGACCTTGATGATGGCAATGTCTGTTATGGATCTTGGATGTAGAAGGACCAAAAGCTTGAACATGGGGTAGGGGCAAAAGTGAATTATGCATTATAAGATTGCAAATCTTGACTTTTTATGGAAGTTGAATTGCATAAAAGGAATAATGATGGCATAAATGAATTATGAATCATATTTGCATGTAAGGGAAGATGAATTGCACAAAGGTGTAACATCCCAAATTTCAGTTACCAAAATTCCTTATATTACAAGGAATAAATGGTGAATTATGAGGCACTTGAAAAGGCTAAACAGTGCAATTGGTGGCCACATGGATTTTGGGCCACAATAAGACATAAAATTTGATTTATGTCTTCATAAAAGCCTATTATTGGAACCCAAATTGGTTAATGGATAAACACAATTGTTGGGCCCAATATATAGTTATTTTTGGCCCAACACAAAGAAAAGGGAAGAAAGCCTAATTAATTACAAAATGAATAGGCAAAATGGTAATTTGACCATAAAGCAAGAAGTCATATATTTTTTTCCCTTTCCTTGATGAATATTTCATCCAAATAGGGAAGCAAGAAGGGAAATATATATACTTGGTCTAAATTAAAAGTAACAAGAAAGCAATTTTGGCCAAGTAAATTGAGGTTGAAAAGTCAAAAAAGCAAGACATGTGTTCAATTGGCCATAACACATTAAATTCAAGGAGATATTATAAGAGATCATCATCTCTTTTCCCATGCTCCATTTCCATATAACATGAGGCAAGAAAGAGAAACAATTAGATGATCAAGTAAAAGGTGAAAACTTGGTCAAATATATCATGCTAAAAGCAACATGTGAGAAGGAGGAAAATATGATAATGCAAGAAGCACATTTAGTCCCTCCAAAGACACACTTTTGGTCAACATTTGTAGGCCAAACAAAAAGATGATGGATTGAACAACTAAGGGCCATATTCGTATAAGCAAAAGAAAGGAAAGAGAAAAGATGAAGACATGAATAAATTGCATGTGATTAAAGCAATTAAAATACAATATTTGAAGGAGGTGATGAGTGATATTTTTAAAGAGCCCTTATCTCTTTCTCAAGACCATATTTCGGCCAAACAATAGGGAAAGAGAGAGAGAGAGAGAGAGAGAGAGCAGCTGAATGAAAATAGCAAAGAACAAGAGAGACAAAGAGAAGAGAAAAGTGCAAGAGGCAAACAAGGTGAGTTTTAAATGATTTTTCACTTGTTCTTGCCTTGAAACTCATTATAACTCTCTCTAAGCTCTATCCCATCTTGAAATATTCATGTAGCAAGCTCACAATCAAGAAGTTAGAGAGAGAGGCAGCCATTTTTTTAGAGAGAGAAAGAAGAGAAATCAAAGGTAATCACACTAAACCTTATTATCTTGTTGATTCAAGGTTGTTTGTTGTGGTTGTTATTGTTTTATGGCTTTGGATAGTTCATGTTCATGATTGGGATGCACAAACCCTAAGGGAAGGTGCTGCCCAAATTTGGATTATTCATGTGGGAAGTATAATTAAGTGGTTAAACAAGTAATTAGAGGTGAAAAGAAGGTGGTTAATGGAATGGAATCAAGAAATTCCATTTTCCCTAATTTATTGTGCTTTTCGTCCAGACCTGTTTCAGGGGTGTTTGGGTTAGAATTTCATAGATTTGATGATTCCATTGGATTTAGAAGGGACAATTGTGTGGGAATATATGTGGTCATGATTTTTGGATGCTTATGTTTAAATTTGGAAATTATTGAAATTAAAGGGTTATGCTGTTTGATTTATTTCACTAGAGACAGTGTTGTTGTGTCATGGATTAAGTGGGTCATACCTAGTCCAAATATTATGAAAGTTGGTAAGATTAAAGTAGAGATGTAGAGATTTAATTTGATAGGTGGATCATAATTTTTGGAGTAGTAGATTAAAAGATACGAATTGTTGAAGTTGTGCCTTGTTTCTAGAATGCAATCTGGAACAGGGGAAGTTTGACGAATTTCTGGGAAAAATGTGGTGTTTGTGGTCAGACTTAAGCATGTTCATACAAAAGTACATTTAAAAGCTTCACATAGTCTTTGGAATAAGTCAAATTGGATTTTCCTAGAATTAATTCTGAATTTCCAAATGCAACTAAAAATCTACCAGTTTTTTGGAAAACAGTGAAATTGCACTATGCAGAATTTTAATGTGCAAAATTGTTGAAATTGTGATAGATAACCAATAGAATGAGTTTAAAAGAGTTTAGGCTAGTATATGAATAGGTCTTAACTCAATTATTGTATATTTGGAATTTTAGGACTTGGCAGTAGCCCAACCCGGATATAGTATTGAACAGACAGTGGAACAAGTAGAGGATTAGGGAAGGGTAATGAAGGTAGTGAACTTACCTTTCCTGCATGTATTTGATATTTGTACTTGTATATTGATGCATGTGATTGCTTTACTTGATAATGTGAAACATATATGAATGATTAAAGCTCTATTCCTATTTATGCTATGGCTATGAGTATGTTGTTTGAAACATCGAGCACACAGACATGTCATTGTGTTAGCATGAATTTATGTAAAGCAAGCATGTCATGCATTAAGCACTTATCTTGCATGTATATTGGTATTATTTGCTACTAAGATTCTCCTGAATCTCACCCTCCTCCAATCAACCATTTAGACAGGTGATCACAGGAGGCGTGCTGAGAACAGAAAAGAGGACTGCACGTAAAGAAACGTTGCAGTGGAACAAAGATGGAAGGATGTTTGAGCTTCACTATAATGGGTTTAGACAACCTAGTAACCCTGTGCGGTTACATTATTTGTAATTGTTGTATACAATCCCTGGTGGGAATTTATGTAATCGAGCACTTTTTATCAGTATTTTTAATGCTATTCCTGTATGCCCACCGAACTACGCGCAAAAACTCTGAATAAGGTGAAAATAAGATAAGAGTTTAACAAAAGGCATAAAGGAAAGGTAGTTTCCACATAAGGGAACATGGTTTGCACTAAGGGAAGATTGTTTATACAAAATGTAATTCACATATCATAGACTAATTTCACACATAAATAAGATGGATTGCACAGAAAGTAGATGGACTGAACATAAAGAAAGTTTGATTGCACAAAAGAAATACAGGTTGTAGTGAGGCAACATAATTTACACGTAAGGAAAGATTGTTTGTATATAAGAGAAGATAGTTTGCATTAAAGGAACATGGTTTATAATATCGCAATTTGCAAACTAGGGACTAATTTTGCAACATAAAAGAAAATAGATTGCACATAGGAAAGATAAATTGCATATAATAGAAGATATATTGCATCAAGTGAATGTTTTCATTACAGTTAATTTTTCCTTTCTCTTATCATAATTATTTACACTTAAGAATCCCACACTTTTAGATGATTTTAGGTACTATTCCACAAACAAATTTTTAAATGGGGATTTATTGGCAATATTTTCAAAAAACTAAAAGTAAAAAAAAAATTGTTATGAAAATAAAAAAAGTATATGAAATTGATATGAGAGAGATAGAGAAGATAAGAGAAAGCTGGAGGAGAAATAAGGAGGAGTTCTCATTCACTTGATTCTTGTATCAATATAGGCTTCCAACTATTGAATTCCATATTTATAGTTACAAGGAAATAAAGTGCAGCATAATGGTATTAGTCATAAGAAAGTCTCACAAGCTATTCACTAGGAAAGTTATAGATTTAGAGCATTGAACATATAAGGAATCCTAAGAGTTCGAGGTTATGGATATTCACTCATACAATTTACAACAAATAAAATACAATTATTTGCTCTGAACTAAAAATTATAATGCACTTTATTGAGTATTGTTTTATTTTAATCCAAAAGATAAGAGTCCACGCTGGTCTCACTTCCAAGGGAACGGGGAAAGGGAGGGAGTTTATCATAGTTATAATGTATGTTATTAATTTTTTATCACTAGTTTTCCTTTTACCACTCATTAGATATTGTGTATGTTATTTAATTTTTGATGTATGTGTATTTAATAGGGATAAAGTTGAAAACTTATAAAATTTTAAGACAGTTAATAAATTTTAAGATTTTTGTTTATTCTAGTAAAACATGTTGAATATGAGAATGACATTTCCTAAAGTTGGCCCAAAAAAAGTACTTCCTAAATCTTGAATATAAATATTATTTTTTCTAAAATGTCCTAATTAAATAAAACATAAGAGAGAAATCTTTATTTCATAGAAGAAAGGTCAATCATTGATGGAAGGAAAATTTTAAAAAGAAATTAATTTTATTGCAAATTCAATTAGTCTAACGAACTTTATAAACATGAGTAAAGTTAGTACTTATATCTTATATTTAATAATATTGAAAGTACTTATACCATTTATATAGTTTTTAGGGAAAAAGACAGAAAAATATCATTTGAACTTCAAAATTCCGCTGACAAGAATGATAATGGGATTGACAAGAATGATAATGAGATTGACAACGTAAATCTTTGTTAAATGACTAATTTAGGATTTTGAAATTCAAGTGGTATTTTTCTGTCTTTTTCCCTAGTTTTTATCCGCTCAATTAACTTTGTGTTTGAATTAATAGTAAAAGAATAGATTTTTAATAAAAAATAATTAAAAATTATGATTTTGAGTAGAATAAATTTTGCAACAAAATTGATAATGTTTGGATGATTTTTTTTCTTTTGAAAATTGATATTGATAAAATTGGAAAGAGTAAAATTATCTAACCATCTTTATATTTTGTCTGAATTACACAGATCTTCCATTTATTTTAAAAATATAAACTTAAGTAAAAAATGTTAAAGCCGTTATGAATATTCTAAAAAAAGTTAATTAAAATTTCTATTAAATTAAATTTTATTTATTAATTTACCCTTCATCATATTAAATTTTTTCTATTAATTTTAATTTTAATAATAGTTATTTATTTAATATTTTTACCATATTATTTTGATTAAAATAGTTGTTTATTTTGAAAAATATTTAGTTAATGTAGACATTAAAAACTTGATTGGAAATTTAATTAATTAAACAATCATGTTTAAAAATTTTAAAGTATTTATATAATATATCAAACTTACATCATTTTTAATATATAAAGACAAAAAATACGACTTTAAATATTTTAGCCATTAAAAAGAAAAATAAATATATTCAATGAACGTAATTTTATATCATATCAAAATTAATAATTTTATAATATATTAAAAATTTTAAGAATATATGTGTGAAATTATTTTTCTAGTTGTCGCTAAAAAAATTATTTTCTTAGTTGCATAACAAATATTTTTTGCCAAATATAAATGCTTAATTAATCATCATGTTAAATAGGGGTATTTTTTCAAACAATAGTTGGGCAAATGAAAATAGAGTTTTATATATATATGGACGTTTATGTAAAATATACATTTTAATTTTAAAGGAGGTTTACATATGATTTCAAAATAAACGGGGTTTCTGTAATTTAAGTAAAATAGAGGGGTTAGTTAATGTATTTTACTCAATTAAAAATGTTTGGATGATCGGGTGACGCAACCTCGTTCCTGTGAGGAAAACTACACAAGAGATTTTGGTCCCGTGCCTCATACCATCCTGAGGATGCTTTTTTCTTGGTCGAGACAGATCAATAGAGCAAAACTACACAAAGACTACTAAGAAGAAGCAAGGGGAGACCAGCTAGGGTGCCATAATTGACAAGTTAGGTAATTATAAGTGACGGTGTAACTAGTAACAATTCAAGATGCCTCAATTAAAATCATAAGGGGGATTATACTTAGGTGGGTCCTAAGGAAGGCAAAAGTCCTATAAAACCATCAAATTGATGTGAAGTTTCAAGAAACGTTTGGGAGATTTATTGAAATTGTGAAAAAGACAAGTTTACCTTGATTTGTCAATTAAGATGCCTTGACTTGACATTGATGGCACCATAATTTTTCATGTTATGATTTGTCAATGATAGCCCCCAGAATTGTCATTGGTAGCATATTAACTTGTCAAATTGAGGCAACCTAACTTGTTACTAGTGGCATTGTGACTTTCTTGCCCTAACTTATCATTAGTGCACATTGACTTGTTACTTTAGGCCCTTGACTTGCCATTGATGGCACCTTGATTTGTTAATTGACAAGTCAAGGTAAACTTGTCTTTTCACAATTCCAATAAATTGTCTACACGTCCCTTGGGACTTCATATTAATTTGATGATTTTATGAGATGTAATAGTGATGATTTGTCGTCTATGGGACCTCAGTGTAATTTTCCATTTTTTTACCAATGCAAACAAATCAAACTCAAAGTGTCTAACAATATATACTCAATTTGATCCTTAATATAAGACATATTTGGGGAGTTAATCTTGATCTAAATATAAGATTTATTTTTTCCCTCTGGGCCAATAAAAGTTGTAGTTTACTCCTTATGTCTTCTTGCAGCTTAAGAATATGTGATAAGAGGGTCACTAGAAATCAATTATATATTAGTCTCAAAATTAAATTCATCCAGCAACAAGGAGGGAAATGTTAAGACTATAAATCAGGAACTCATCATTCCCTATAACTTCTCCTCTAGACAAGCGAAGTAAGAGTAAGATAATATTTAGCAATTCAAGCACATCAATTTAATGAAAAGATGCATCAAGGAAACCAGTCCAATCATTTATTCATGGGAGAATTACATGGGGTCCTAAAAAAACAAATTATCACAATCAGCTCCCATAAAATCATTAAATTACTATGAAGCCTCAAGGGACTTATGGGTGATTTATTAGAATTGTAAAAAGACTAGTTTACCCTAACTTGTCATAAGTGGCATTTTGACAAATTAGGGTGCCACCAATGACAAGTCAATGCACATCAATTAACAAGTCAATATACCAGTGATAAATGCTACAATTGACAAGTTAGAATATGACAAGTTATAGTGCCACCAATGTTAACAGGTCAAGACATGACAAGTCACAGTGCCACTAACGACATGTCAGAGCACCTCACTTGGCAAGTTAATATGCTATTAATGACAAGTTAGTATAAACTCGTCTCTTCACAATTCCAATAAATCTCTTACAAGTCCCTTGGGATTTCATAGTAATTTGCTGATTTCATGGGACAAGTTTGTGATAATTTCTTGTCCTTAGGATTTCAATGTAATTGCCCCTTTATATTTTTACTTAATAACTTCACATTAACCCCATCAGGGACTGCAAACACATCACCTACGCCATATGGCACGGGAGACCGGAATTTCAGCCACCACATGTGATATTTTGTAGCTGTGTCATGTATTGAGAATATAGGGTGGGGGTAAGCTTGAGGATTAGTTACAGTTTAAAGCAGTTATTTTACAGCTGAACAAATTGGCTGCAATCTATTCCCTTATCAGAAAATGCCTCTACAAGCTTAGGGAAGAGCTTGGCAAGCATAATTTTAAATCCTTTTGAAGTTCCATTCATTGCTTCATGCACTGTTTTTTGGCATCCAAAAGGAAATGCAAGAGGAGCTCCCTCAAGATATGCCATACAAGACTGAAGTATACTTTGGGAACGCTGGCTAAAATGCTCTTCCACAAGTGCCTCAAAATGCTGAAAAAGGCATCCTTGTTAGTTGCAACTTCATCCATATCGCTAGATTTTGAAATTTAGATGCTCTTATTTTTATCATCATCATCACCCTTTCCTTTCTTCCGAAAATTACAAGGTACATTTATACATAGTTGTATATCTAGGTCATGTTCTAGAAATCCAATGCTTAAAGATATTAACATTTAAAGGTATATAATATGAAAGGGGAGTTATTTCCAGTGTATCAAAAAAAGAAAATGAAAACGGAGTTCTATCAAATAGCTTAAGCTATTTTGATAGAAAGACAACCCTAACATATTATAGATATACCTTTAATCGCTTTTTGAATTAATCAATTGCGGACTTCTTTATATTCTAATATTCCCCTTTGCTACTTTTGTATTATTGCAAAACTGTGTTAATATCTTCACATGCTGACTATGCTAACCCTTTTGAGTCTATGCCTTTTTTCTTTTGCTCTAATTAAAGTGCTCACATTTCTCACATGTTCCATAAGAAAATTGACCAAATAGATTACCAATAGCCCATGATCTGTGTCTATGCTGCCTATGTTGTCACCAGATAGACCATAAAAAGGAAAGAAATTCAGAGTGTAGAAATAATTATCTCACCTTTGGTGGCCGTTTTAATATATAAAGCATTGATTTGCAGGTGACAAGGAAAGCATTCTCGTTGTAGCTCACCGAGTTTCTCTCTCCTTCAGCTCTGCCAATCTGTTGGTCATATCCAGCCTCATTGAAATAAGGCTTCTCGTTAAGGACAAGGGCCTGCACCGAGAGAAGGATTTGAAGAACTGTGGAGGCTCCTGGGTTCCAAACTTCAGTGCCTGCACCAGTCCATGTATTTAAGAGACTCAGACAGACTTTGCCTGACTCGTACAAATTAGGATTTAATCGCAGACCACCAGAAATGTAGTGCACCATCTGCGTGAGATTTCAAATACCATTGTTAATTACTATTATAGCTGAAAGCCTTGAGTCGCCACTCCCAATTGAGCCCAACAATACTTGAATTTGACATGATAATATCATATATAAGATATTGATTTTTTTTTTTGTGGGGGGGGGGGGGAATTTATAATGCTAAGTGAAAGCTAATAATGAATGATTTTATTACAATCTGTCCCACTGCTCCACATGAAACTGGGATTGTTTAGTGGACAAAACATTTAAATCATGCATCAAAACTTAATTTTAATTCATAAAATGGGGCTAGCAAAATTCATCCTCACGCACTTGGTTAGGGAGATTCAATTTCATATCATTATGAAATTATCAAGAACCACTTCAATTAAAAGTTTGTTCAGATATAGGCATGCAGTTTTAAGTGAAGATCGATGGATCTCTAACATCCATGAAGACCTTGAAACTAGTTGAAAGTTTTTTCAGATATATAAATCCAGTTTTCTATGAGCTGCTATGTCCCGAGCTGTTACAACATCAACTGAAATATCTCTGCAAAAAGTATGGGCTATACTTGGATAAACATCTAACTGCTAAGGAAGACTTCGCAAACAAGGGCGTGGAATTCAAAATAGAGAAACTCATATGCATAAATCAAACTAATTCAATAAGCACTTGATGTCGTATTCATCAGCTTACAGGTGGTTCATTGGGATACTCTGGAGGGAAGCATATATCAAAAAAGAACAGCCCATCATGATAAGGAGTTCCGGGTGCACCAACAATGGCTGCTCGTAGGAGATCCATTCTTTGTTCAAAGACACGAACAAAGATAGTATCTGTATGGTTCAACAAGATTCTGTAAGTGCATGTGCAGAAAATATAAGGTTAATTATCCCAAGGATTTACTCAGCAATCAGCATTACATTCTAATTATCTTCAGGCTGTTTCCAGAATAAATATCTAGTGTCTAATAAAGCTTGATGAGTACAAATGACAATAAAGGTGGGGAAATGGAAACACAGTTCACTGGAACTAGTAGTTATTAGTTTCTACTTTGCAGTTAAGATGGACCATAGATCTTCAGAGGATCAACATTTCATCTTTTGTTTAATCTACTTCTCTTTATGCTTTACAAAAAAGTATCAACTAATTGTAATGATCACAAGCCCAAAGAGAGAGCCCAATCCCATAAAGACTAGTCTATTGGGAGGGAGAACCTTGAACTTATAAACTCCACTCCATTTGTGAGATTTCCCAATGTGGGACTCATAACAATGCCACCCCCTCAAGAGCTGACGTCCCCGAAGGCTCCACACCATGGCACTTTACTAAGTCTCCGACCGGTCAGAACCCTCTGTGGGAGGCCCTTTCCGTGAACATCAGACTCTCAATAAAAGCACCATTGTAACGGGTATAAGTCCTTGGAAAAACCACACCCCAAAAGCTAGCTGTTGGAGTTGGAGAACTCAAGGCTTATAAAGCCCCTCTCTCTAGGAAACCCACCCAATGTGGGACTCATTACACTAATTTAAGGCCATCTTACCATGTGGATTCTGTCATTAAAAATGGGATTCTTCTCAGATTAAAATAGATAGAAGAGTTA
Organism: Inga leiocalycina; assembly: GCA_963242795.1. Taxonomy (NCBI): domain Eukaryota; kingdom Viridiplantae; phylum Streptophyta; class Magnoliopsida; order Fabales; family Fabaceae; genus Inga; species Inga leiocalycina. Next base: position 40,207,778 of record OY725321.1, on the reverse strand, counting down.
CAAATTGATACCAAACACAATTTCTCTAGAAACAGACATAGGAGTGCACTAATCGGAATGTAATTTTCTAGTCTGAGTTTTAGAATGATCTAACAAGAAAAAGCATCATAGCATATAAAATATCAAGATTCAAACGAAATAAGATAACGTGCTCACCTGGAAGGTTTTTCTCCAAAATGTTCCATTCTTGTTGAACCTTTTTCATCCAACTTCTTTTCACCTACAAAGGAAAAAAGGAAAGAAAGAACTAACTTCAGGGTTTTGAAGGTACTTGTATATCACAGTAAAAGATGACATTTCAGTTTCTAACCTGAGATAGAGCAAAATCTTTTCTCTCTTCAAAGAAGTGGTGGTCTGAGCAATTACATAATACATCAAACTGCTTGAACTGATCAGGCTCATGGCTGTCTAAAGAAAATGAGAAATCTTTGTTATCCCTGATAACTTCTTGATCTGGAGTTCTGTTTTCAGTAAACTGGAGCTCCCTCATTGGATGTAATTCTTTGCAGAGGACACAAGTTTCTGAAACATTTTCCTGATACTGAAACCCAGGCTCATTCCCCTCTACAGATGTAGGGGCATAGGAAATTGCACTTGAATGTGATGCTACCCCAATTGTATGGAATAAACTGGCCTTAATGCTGGATAGAAGTCCAAAAGCAGCTTGAGAAAGGGAAGAGGAACTACAGTCCTTTGGATGCTTATCACATTTCTCACGACCATTTACATTTGACAAGCCCTGGTACACACAGATGCACAGCTTATGATTAGATTATTGCATCTGCTAAATTCCTAGTTAACAATTAAACTTATGAATGCCTTATACTTTTTGCAGCACGTGGATATGGATAAATTTAGATACCAACACCATCACAAAGATAAGTGATTGACCTCACCGGTTCCTTGTGGTCAGAAGATAGACTTTCATGGTCATTTATCTCTCGAGTAACCTCCTCAGAATTTGCTTCAGGAACTAAGCTTGTTCTTGAACCTTCAATTCTGTCAACCCGAACAATTTCATAAGGTGCAACCTGTGGGATAAAATATTAAGGATAAAGATTTCCCAAAAAGAAAAAACAAGTAACCTAAAAGCTGGAAATTAAAACACAGATTTTTCTCAAGTAACTAATGTTGGTCTGTAGAGTCTTCAAAGAAAAACATGTTAGATTACGATGCAGGAGTTGGGACTGAATAAGAACAGAGAGAGGGGTTCTTTCTCTGGTGGTTGTTTTGTATGTTGTTGCACTGTATGCATCTGAGTAGAGAGGGATGGAGGAGCGTATATAATTGTGAAGAGGGAGGTGTTGCTGGAGTTCTGGAGTTGTAAGGCTCTAATAGCATGTGACGTAGAAGCAGGTTGAGAGTCGGAAGAAAGACAAGATCTGAAGTAAAATTCAATCATAGAATACTCAAGTCCTCAGTTAACAGCTGGGGCCCACTATATGTAGCCCCAATGGTGAGCACAATCATAAGGTGAAAGGTAGACATGAATCATGTTAACCATACCAGAAACTTCCTATTGTTACGCCTATGCCTATAACAAAGTTTGGTTTCCCTTTGTGAAATCACCATCGAGATGTTTATATTGAAGAGCAGGCCAACCAACTATATATGGTTCAGTGTAAATTTTTGTACTTGTGAGTTACATGAACATCAATAGCAAGCCAAGATTGTTTTCTATAAATTTAAGTATTTTCCTACGCTATTCCAGAATAGAGGGTGAAAAACAAGCCTCAACCACCCTTACCATTCAAGATAGCAGCCATGCCGTACAAAATCACAGATAAAATTTCTACTTTCTAGTATGTGATAGAGATATCAGCAAGCTAAACAGGAATGGATTATTGGTATAGATTTGTTCCTCTGAAGAACATAAAATTACATGTCTCACCTTGGTTAACAAGCCATTAGCCCATTTGACCTCCACGGAACCATCAACGAAACCAACAATATTGCCAATACAGGACAGGCAAAAGTTATCATGCAATTCTTTCTGATAAATGTTGCTGGGCCTGTCTCTTAGAGCAGCCTCTACATTTGAATTAATCACTGACTTTCCACAATCTTTATCAGCTTGGTCATCAAGCTGTTTCTGAACCATCTTGAACACAATATCACCTAGACAATAGCAAAAGTCTGGGTGCTCTACCAGTTCATAAGCACTCAAAGTCTCCATCTTGTTTTCCGCCAAATTCTCTTGCTTGGATATGGTAACAGTTTTCCATTGTACCTTGACGGTATGCTCCATTGCATCAACACATTGGATGACACCCCATCTTTGACTGCTAGGCTTAAGAGGATCATCAAAGACACTTTTTTCCAGGACAAACTGCATAGGCCAAAATTCATGAGTGTTTATAACATTTGCTGGTAGTAAAGTTTTTGGGTCTAATCCCAAAGATTGTTCTCCATTCTGCCATAAAACATCGACTCTGGTCTTCATCTTCCCAACAATAAATAATTCCCTATTAGAGTTAAGGCGACTCTTTAATTTTCTTGCCATCTTGTGCTCTTTAATGAGATTACTAGTTGGTGCACCTTGAAAAATCTTTTCCACCTGTTCACCTGGGTATGCAACTTTAAGCATGCACCAATCACCAAGCTGCCAGTGAGCATGTGAAAAACATGACAACAAAGTCAAGCTTTTGGAATCTTGCCAGCATGGAGGAGCAATGACATCCAAATTGGAATCCACTACAACAGAAGTCAGCCAATTAACATATACCAAACCTGCTTCTACAGTACAAACAGTTCCCTCATCTTGATTGTCTCTCCAGGCAGCACATAACCATCGAGCTGATTTAGAAGCAATGGATGACTTAACCTTTACTCGTTGCCCTGGATAGTATGGATAATGTGAATCTTCAAGTAAATCACGAGTCAGTGGCAAAAGCTTCTCCCTTTCAAAGACATTAACCTCACATTTAGCTCCATCATCAAACAAGACAGTAGCTTTGTCAATCACCCTTTGAACCAAACCAAGCCATGGTCCTTTAATCACATGATCACCTTCTGCAAAAGAGCGAATCTTCAAAATTTCCTGAGTCTTTACATTTTTTAGTACTTTTCCTTGGGGATTTTCCAAATCCACAAGCATGTCAATGTTTGTGACTCTGCCCATTTGGCGGGATTGGTCTGAGAGGGAGTACACCACATCCCCATGCAGAAAAGATCTTTCAAATGAAAGAAACTCATCTATTTTGCCAATGCTATCCTCTAAATGTGACAAAATACTCTGGGCTTGCCCTCCATAGCTAAAATCATTTTCTTCTTGATCCTCACTGCTGCTACTGTCACTAAAAGTTTCCCAGTCTGACTCAATAGTGAGCATATCCATTAATTAGGTGCCTGTTACAATAAACATGGCTAATATCAACAACATATCAAAAAATAATAACAAATTAACAATACAGAGTAGAGTTACTATTTTATAAACAAGAACTCTCGTCAAACTTGTAAAAAGTGTAATAAAAAGCAAATCATCACAGGGGAGAAAAGGGACGCCTAGCATACTAATAAAATGAATACCTAGAAATTTTTATTTGAAAGAGAGGCATGCATAAAAAAAGGAATGTTAAACATCATCGCTTTTTGGAAACCTTGGCTATAGCCATTAAGAACCTGGCTTTGACAACAAAAATTTAACTCAGCTATAAAGAGCAATAACAAATAAAGAGGGGGATTCAAGAAGACTAACCACTTTAAAACAATTGTAGTATAAAAATTCAGTGCCAGTATCAGTTGCAATCCACAACAGCTATAATGATTGTAATGGATAATTGTTCGCAGTACAAAATATTCTGATTGATACTGATTCTCTCACTGAAAGTGAACTAGTATCTCCCAAAGATAATCTTGACCAATTGAACTGGAGATCTGATGCCAAAGAAGATTTGCCAGGAAGGATAACAGGAGTCAACTGAGGACTCCAAATGCCAAAGGAGATTTGCCCGGTTTGGACTGGAAATTTTAAAGGAAAAAACGAAAAAAAAAAAAATCCTGAGGAATCTTTCCAATACCAGAAATATACAGGAGCAAAGACTATCAGTTTATTTTTAATTATTCTGTTTTTTGAAATAAAGTATTCTAGATTACTGGATGAAGCAGATCAGGATAAACAAAAGAGATTTTTCCCAGGGAAAGGATGGAATTTCTTCTCAATGGTAATGATCTAGCAGAAGATGACAAAAGTATTTTCATACATATACTGCTGGGAATCCAACCAAGAATGATTTGATGACTTTTGCCAAAAGAGGTTTGCCCAATAAAGCTGAACCACCAGACAGAGAATGTGGTGGTGCGGGAGATTTGCCCCAAATTGATGTCAGTCAGTCTTTTCTTGATTAGTATCTACAACAAAAAAGAATTGCTGAGTTAAAATTGGGTATTCTTCCAGCCACTGAATAGAAATAACAAATAAAAAATAAAACTATCATGCTTCCTGATGCCAGTTGACAGATCCAAAGAACCAATATCAAACTGTATATTGCCAATTATCATATGCAATTTTTTCAAGAAAAATTTCAGAAGGCACAAATCTGACTTGTGAGCAAACAAAATTAAAAACTAATTTTTTTTTTTTAAAAAAACGGTTGATATTATTTAATCGTGATAATCATAGTTACATGATTACAGTTGAAAATGCACGCAAATGAATATGATCTAGTTAAAATCTATTTTAGCAACCAAAATCAAATCCCTTTGTGTAGCAGTCATTGCGCTCAAAATGAGCGTATCTTGCCGTACCAAAGTTTTATGAAACCATTTGTGGAAGAGACAGAGAGACAAGACATATACAAACGGGACAATATTCTGTCATCAACGAAACCATTCATGATTTCTTGTATTGAAATTAACGACAGCCCATTCCAATTCCTGGAACAATTATGCCAGACTCATGAAAGTTCATATTGAAGAAATTCTAATGGAATAGAAATCAACACAATTGAAGTACCACGATCTTCTTACAATAAATGAAAGACGCATTTTCCCAGCAAGGAACTGAATTATTTGGCAGAAAAATTCATATCTATTAACGCCCATAAAAAAAACTCCGCACAGAAGAACATACCAAATTGCGAATAGAATACTCCTCAAAGATTCTTATTTCAACTTCAAAACCTATCTCCTCCTTCTCCTCCAAGCTACGATAATTCTGGAGTCTGAAGGAAGAAGAAAAACGTAAGAGAAAGAATCGTTGGTTCAGATAGGACTAGTTCGGCGACGAGTGTCACCGTAATCTATCTACGCCACCAGAGAACAGTGGAAGCATTGTATTTCTACATTCAACGAACGATGCTCTTTTTGGTTTCCTGAAAATTCTATTCCAGGAAGGCGAGGGAGGAAGAACTGGGAAATACTGAACAAAGAAGGCATTTTCGTTCTTCTCTTTCAGTGATATAAGCTACTAGTGAGCTAAAATGGCAAAAGAATATTATTTATACCAACAGTATCGTCAATTACTATTGTTGATATTTTCATATTTACAATCAGCCCCCCTTTTTTTCTCGTTAAATTAGGATTTAATAATAGTAATGCTTAATTTAAAAGTAAGAAGGAAGAGTTTTGATTCTCTTTTGCTTGGTGAAAGTAAGACCGTTGTTTCAATAGGTGCATTTTTTTAAGACTCTGGACAGGGACTCAAACTTATACTGTTAATAAATATGGAGTAATATATTTCTTAATACTATTATTTTTAGACTTATTTATAAGAAAAGGGTTAAAGTGCAAAAATACCCATAAACTTTTATCAAAAATACGTCTAGCACTAAATGCTTTTCAGAGGTGTAAAAGTACCCATGAATTTTTAAAATTGGAGTAAAAATACCATCCCCATTAGATTGTATTAACTGTAGTTAATTTTTGTAGTGGGCCCGCATATTAAAAAAATAAAAAATACCTAAGTTTTTTAATTTCCTTTCCTGCCCTCCTATTTTCTATTGCTCGTCGCTCCTTCCTTCATCTCCTGAGTTTTTTCTTAGATTCCGAAAATGACAGTGACGGTTGACTCCTCCCCCAATGGCGTCGACCACCTCCTCTGCAGCGGCGACGGCAACCTCCTCCCCCAGCAATGTCATTAATTCTCCTTCCAGATCCGCTCTTTCATTTGTTGCTATCTCACTCACTTTCGCTCATAGTCATCGTTTCTCTGCCTCTTCCAAGTGGCGACTTCAAACCCTGCCTCCCTCAACCTAGTCTCTAATAATTCCTCCCCCCAACTCGATTGCCTGTGTTCATGTTCATGTGGCTTGGTTTCAGCCTCCTCCTTATGATTCATTCTCCCCCATTCGTCGTAAGTGACTCTCGAGGATTCTCTCCCTTGTATTTAGCGTTTGGTATCTCATGATGAATAAAATTATATATTGTTACTTTTGTGTCTAAGTTTAAATGCAATACTCTTAAAGAGTTCGAGGCCAAAAGAGGAAAAACTCAGATGCAATATTAATGCACAACTAGCAGAAGTTAATATATTAGCAAGCACAACGACCTCATCATCACTGATCACCAGAGGCCACTTGTCGTGAATTGAGTTTTTCATGAGAGTGGTCATTCATCTCTAAGTTTAAAACTTTTCTTTGCATAACAGTACCTATACTGGGCACCCTATTTTCACATTGCAGACATGGAAGGGAAGGTTGCAAATTTCACAATCTTATTTAAATATTTTGGTTTTTAAAAATTTTCTTTTGGTTCTTTTATTCTTTCTTTATTTTTATGGTAGCTGAAATTTTTGATTGAAGTTGGGAGGGACACAGTCTGATGAGTGATGCAGGTATGATAAAGGGAGGATTAGAGAAGCAGGCAAATTGATATTATCTTCAAAATAGAGGCATAGTTTGTGACAGTCTTCTATCTGTTGAACTAAGGATTAATAGAGGGTGGGGGACTTTTTTTTGGGCTTAAGGGTATTTTGGTATTTTCCTATTGTCAGTAGCATCTGTTAGGGGGGGTCTAACAGAAAAGGTATTTTTGCTCCGATTTTAAAAATTCATGGATACTTTTGCACCTCCAAAAAGCATTTGGTGCTGGACACACTTTTGATAAAAGCTCATGGATATTTTTGCATCTTAACTCTATAAGAAATAAATGATATTCTTATAAATTAAATAAGCCCAGAGTTAGTGTGTGCAAGATAAAAGAGTTCTCATATTCATTATTTTATATTTATAAGAATTATTGTTAAAAGGAACATATTGTTCATAGGTTGTAGAGCAGGTTCATGCCATGTCATTTTGAATTTTTCTTCTAATTATTGCATGAACTCACTTCTAATGTGTTATTTATATTTTATTTTTGTTGGCAAAGAAAAATAAATTATATTTTGTACTTTTAAAAGTTATAAATAAAGCCAGTTTTATTCATAAGACAAGATTACAAGAAGTCATGTACTATACAGTTCTTTCTTTAATTCCTTGTCATATCTATTTTAATTTTTTTCCCAATAATTATTACTAGAGGAGCTGCTTCTAGTTTGTCATAGGAATAGTAAAAAGTAAATAATTAAATAAATAGATATCACAAAGGGAAAATCGCTAGTAAATATCAAATAAAGAAATTAATTGCTCTTTGCCACCAATAGACATGGGGTACTGAACTGTCATTAAAATTGAATGTAGAAAGACAAAAAAGCCCTTAGTTTAGTTTGGAAAGATGACACTATAGGCAAAAGCAAATGATTAATTTTATTACAGTGGCTTGTTCAGCTATCATGTTTGGCGGAGTGTGGTGATGTGAGTCTTCTGTTGTGGCCGTCGATCACTGTGGAGTCGATGGATCACTCTGAAGCCCTTCTTCATATTTCAGTTTTTGATGGAGGTGATGATTTGTATATTGGTTGTGGAACTTAGTATTGTGCATTGTTGTGTGTGTGAGTAATGAAATAGTAAATATAATTGGGGGTTCCTTAGATATTATGAGTTTGGCCATTATTGTGAAGTTTTTTATTTTAGTTGATGGGGATTTGTATATTGTGTATTGTGTGTATTGCGTGTAATGGGTATTTTTGCCTGATTGTTGCTGGAAGTAATAATGTTGTAATGGAGATTCACATGTAATAGCCATTATGTGCAATTAATCTTCCGTTTTGTACAATGGATCTTTTTCATACGAGAACTAATGGTCATCCACGATATGTGCAAAGGATGATCCATTATGTGCCAATAATCTTTTGTTGTGTGCAATTGATCTTCTATATTGGATATTGTTGCTTGATTGTTGCTAGAAGTAATAATTTTTTTCTATGTTTGGGTAATATTGCTTGCTGGTTTTGATGAAATTAAGTTCAAAGGCATTGTGTGATGCTGTCTTTGCAGTATTGAATGTTTTGAAAAAAAATCTTTAATGAAGCAGTTCGACTGTGCATGTTTTATTGCATATTAGTTTATTATAGGTGAAAGTATAATTACATATTGACTAGTTTATTATAGGTCAAACATATTATAAAATTCAGATTAATTGACATTAAAGTCATATTGTTGCAGGTCTAGAGTTAATGTGATGAATAGAGTACAAAAGGAAATATATTGCTTCTTCCACATAGGTGGGAAGATTGTCACTAATCAAAGGAGGACTCAATATGTGGGTGGGAGAGCAAATGGAAGAATGGTAAGAGAAGGAATGTTGCTCAATGAGCTTAGAAGAACAATATGTTCATGTCTTGGTATTAAAGGTAAAGCATTGTAGTTAAGGTGCACACTGTCAACATTAGATAAAAACAATATTGTAGACATTGAGGATGATGAAGGAGTGGAACAAATGGTAAAATTTAATGACAAATGTGCACATTTGTATATAGTTGAAGATGTTAGTGAGTTGATAGATGAATGTCTTTAGGGTTTGTGGCCTCCAAAGCTGATTCATGTCTTTTTCTGTGGGAGACACCAACCAGCATTACATATCTCCTTGTCTGTGTTGATGATCTAATTATGGCAAGGTCTGACGAATCTGAAATTCAGAAGCTAATATTGGCCATGAACTCTGCTTTCTCCTTAAAAGATCTTGGTGAGTTGTCTACTTTAATTTCTTGGGTATTGTGTTTCATCGCTTAGTCAGTGGCATTCACCTCACTCAGAGGAAGTACATTCATAATATTCTCACGAAAGCACGTATGGCTGAGTCTCGTGCTGTAGCTACACCTATGGCTACCAATACTGATCTCTATCCTAATGACAGTGCTCTTTTTGCTGATCCCAGACTCTATTTTAGCGTTGTTAGGTCTCTCCAGTTGTCTGCTACACATGACCTGATATCGCGTTCACTGTCAACAAGCTTAACCAATTTATGCATGAGCCCACTAAGAAGTAGTGGAAGTGTGTCAAGAGGCTCCTTTAGTATCTTAATGGTACAAGATCTTATGGTTTATTTGTTAGACCAACATCCCAGCTTCAGGTTCAAATTTATGCTGATGCTGATTGAGGCGGACCTATAGAGAAGAAAACTCTGAATGAAGAAATCCTCATTATTCCCGAAAAGAAGAGGTCTACCAGTGATTTTTGTATCTTTCTTGTTTCCACACCAGTTTCTTGGATTTCTAGGAAACAACAGGTAGTATCTCGGTCCCCCACTGAAGATAAGTATAGAAGTGTTGCTGACTCTATTTTTGAACTTCTCTGGATGTTGTCTCTACTAAAGACATGCGGCTTCCAATTATAAATACACCTATTATCTGGTGTGACAATTCAGGAATAGTTTCCTTAGTTGCGAATCCAGTCCTCCATGCTAAAACTAAACATGTTGAGTTAGATGTGCATTTCATTTGAGAAAAAGTAGCTGTAGGGATAGTTAAAGTAGCATATGTTCCAACTTCTTATCAGATAGCTAATGTTCTTACCAAGCCATTAGCACGAGCTATGTTTTACTATTGTCGTTTCAAGTTAAATGTTTTGTCTCACAAAGAAATTTCTGACACACCTCAGCAGATTGTTAGACAAGTTCAAAACTAAAGTTTTTGAATTCAGCAGGGGGAATGTTAGTAATATTGTTGGTTTTGTTAGTCTGTTATAGTCAGTTTAGTTGCAAGTTGACATGTGGTTTACAGCTGTAATTAGTTATGAAATACAGTTGCCAAGTGAGTTGAGTATGAGTAATGAGTCTATATAAGAAGATCGTCACATCTATAAAATAATAAGATTGAGCAGCAATTATATCTCTCATCTTCATCTCTTATAATTTAGCAGAATGTGTTTACATATAGTTGTCCACTATTTTATTTCGTTGTCATTCTATCTTCTATGTATTCTACTACCTCTAATCTTAAATGTATGAACTATTTAAAGGATTTATTTGCTTCTAACTATAAGACCTCAATATATTTTGTCTCATAAATGTATAACTCTTTTATCAAATAACCATATTGATTGCATATATTAAGGGATCACTTTCATTAATAATAATAATTTCAAATACAAATGATTAGAGACACGCATTTATTATAAATAAAAGCTTAACTAATATTTTTAGGGAAAATCCCTATAAAATACCCTTGAAATTGGGAAATTCCTAATCAGTACATTGAAATAAAAAATTCTGGATCAGTCACGCGTCAGTATGGATGAACAGTGCATGCGGCGCTAAAAGACGATTTTGCTCTTCAGCCCTCATTCTCGCCACTTTAAAAATAACAACACACTGTTCTTAATTAACAACTCCGTATTCTTAATTAACAACTCTAGTTTCATCTTTTTACTTTCACAATAACAACACCGGTCTTGTTATTAGCAACTCCGAATTCTTGATTAACAACTTCGCTTTATTCTTCCACATATTTGCATCTCAAAAATATAGTGTTGTTAATGTAAAATACGTTGTTGTTAATAAAGAAAGAGGTGTTGTTACTGGCCCTGAAATTTAAATTACGAAGTTGTGAAATAAGAAATGGGAGTTGTTAATGTAGAATATGGTATTGTTAATAACAACACCGGTGTTGTTATTGTGAAAGTAAAAAGATGAAATGGAGTTGTTAATCATGAAATGGAGTTGTTAATCAAGAATACGGAGTTGTTAATCAAGAATACAGAGTTGTTAATCAAGAATCCAGAGTTGTTAATTAAGAGGGCGTGTTGTTAATAAAAAAAGAGGTGTTATTATTGGCCTTAAAACTTAAATAAGGAAGTTGTGAAATAAGAATACGGAGTTGTTAATCAAGAATCCGCAGTTGTTAATTAAGAACGGCGTGTTGTTATTTTTGAAGTGGCAAGAATGAGGGTTGAAAGGCAAAATCCTCTTTTGGCGCTGCCCGCACTGTTCATCCGTACTGACGCTTGACTGATCCAGAATTTTTGATTTCAATGTACTGATTAGGGATTTCCCTATTTCAAGGATATTTTATAGGGATTTTTCCTATTTTTAATTTTGTAAATTAGTTATCTAACTCCAATATTTAGCATATGAGGGAATATGTGGTGATGGATGTGTCCAAATTGGCTTCACAAACTTTTATTGCCTTTTAAATTGCTCTAAAACATTCCAAAAAAAAACATAAAACATATAAACAACACTAAAATACTGATAAAACCAATTTAAAAACTAGAAAAATGGCAAAACATCAATGTCTATAAACGTCAAAATATTTAATTATGATTGATTTATTCAACCACAATCATTTCAATAAACAATGGAATCTATTTCTCTATGTATCAATTCAATTTTTAAAACTAAGGTAAAAAAATAATCAATTTACCAACATAGAGTTGATATAGTAGTATAAAGTCCCGATAGATTCCTTTATGTCTCGAGTTCGAGTTTCATGGGAGACACTTGTGTTGGAAGGAGAAGCCATGAATGTAATACCCCGAAATTTGGAATTGGAGACTTGAGAATAAGCCTAAATTAAGTGGATTGCTAAACCCCAATTTAGCAGGAGCCCAAATTTATCCCTTAATGATTCCTATATCTTTGGGGTATTAAGAAAGTAAAATGGTGAACTTTGGAGAATATAATTATGCTTTCGGTGAAATCGCCTATGAGGTAGTGAGCTTGTTATATAATTTTGAATGATCAAATGATGAGCAACAATTATGAAATTTTACAGGATGAAAGTAGACATCCTAAGCTTTAATTTGATAGGTCATATGACTCAATTAGAGCTATATACAAAAATATACTAATATTTGAAATCAGCACAGAAAAACTGTGAAGTTTCTAGAACAGCAGGCAAAGCTTAAAATTCTGGGAATCTTGTGATTCTATCTAGCAAAGGTCTATATTTTTCCATGAAACTAGACTCAATAAGGGTTCTATAGGCTTTGGAATCACTTCAATTCGATTTTTCTAGAATTAGTTATGATTTTTCAAAGATTAGACAAAAATCTACCAGAATTTTGTAACAATCCAAAAATGGAAAAATAATTATTGGATAATTATAATATTTTATAAAATCATATTTTATCATCTTCCTCCTCCCATTTTCGTCAGTTTTGCTGCAACAAGAGAGAGGAAGTGTGAGATTTTCTTAGAGAGAGAAAGGGAGGAAAAACTTACAAAGGTAAGTGATTTCTTCGGTAAATCGGTTTCTAATGCGTATAACTTCACTCTTAAGCTCTTCTTCTATGTGATTCAAGGGTTGGAAGCTCAAATTTGCTTATTGAAGTGAGCTAGGGTTCAGCCAAATCAAGGAAAATCAAGTGGGAGCTTGAGGTAACTTCCAAACCTTTGTATATTGACTATTCTAGCTGCTGTGGACAATTTAATCGGTGAAATTTCGCCGGATTGTCCTTTGTTTCAATTTATGGAAATGGGTTGGTCTAGGTGTTATGCTTCCCAAATTTATACTAAATGGTAGTTGTAATCTAATAGAATAGTCAATAAAGTGGTTAAGAGTAGAAAGGAACGCGTTTAAGGATCTGAAATCGCACAACCCCAATTTTTCCCGAAGAACACCATAATTTCGGCCAGGGATGTTTGAGGGCCTTAGAGTTGGATTTTCAATGATTTGATGATTCCATTGGATTAAGGAGGTAAAATTAGGTGGGGTTACAGTTGGGCACTTTTTCGGAAAAGGCTGAAAAAACATAATTACGGAAACGCCCCTAATACCCTAAAAGTAGGGCTGCCAAGGGCAATTTCATAATTTGATATTGAATTTGATAATTTTGAGTTCAAACATCGATTCCTTGGGTGAAAATATGTAAGAATAGCCCATGTCAAAATTTCAGAAAAAGTACGGCTGGATTGGGTACAGCGGGTCGGGCCTGGTCCCCGGGGGTGTTTTAGTAATTTTTTAAGATAAATTCATATAACCCCCAGAAACACTATGGAATTGTCTAAATAGTACATTTGACATTGTAGGATCGAATATGGAGCCTCGAGCTATTTGCACGTAGATCAAGGCACGCGTTTCGAGGCGGAAAAGGGTTAAGTTAGGGGACTTACCTTACTTGCATGTATTTGATATCTTTGCTTGTGTAGTGATGTATGTGATTGCTTTACTTGATTGTGTAGAGCATATTTGAATAAATGAAGCTCTGTTTCTGTTTTCGCTGTGGCCATAGTCTTGTTGTATGAAACATTGAGCATGCAGAAATATAATTATGGGGCATACATCTAGATAAAGCTAACATGTCATACGCATAGCATCAATCATGCATGCATTATGGTATCTGTTTCCTACTGAGATTCTCTCAAATCTCACCTTCCCCTACCAACAATTTAGACAGAAGAAGATAACAGATATGTAAACAACAATGCAGAGTACCGTACGAGGGGAATACAGTAGTGGAACGAAGACGAGAAGAAGTCTCTGTTTCACTGGGATGAGTTTAGACACCCTAATAGCCTTGTGCTGCTACCTTAATCGTAAGTATCATGTATGTAATATCCCAAAAAGTGATTAAGGGCTAATGACTTCAAAAGCGAATGTAATTATTGTTGAATAAACACTTTTGGAGAATGGGTGATGGGAATTTGGATGTTTTAATGATTCCAATTGCTTCCTTGTGAAAATTCGTGTGGGGAGAGTGTTTATTGTGAAATTGGAACCATTGGGAACAATTGTGCAAAAGTTGGAAACTCTGTCCTTTGAAACTTTGTAAAGGGCAGTCGATTTGTATGGACGTTTTAAATAGGCAAATGGTGTCTAAAAATTCTGAAATTTTCCAGTCTTAAAGTTCACATGCCAAGCTACAAAATGGACATATAATTTGTGTCATTTCAATTTTTGAGCTAAGAGTTATGATTTTCCAAAATTTGGGATGGAAACTGGAATCTGTTTTGGAGCAGTATGAACTTTTGTGCAATTCTGTATTTTTGATGTTATTAAATGCAGTGATCCATATTTTTACAATAAAGAGGACTTAAATAGATTTCCATTGGCTTTGGGATCACCTCATTTTGATTTTTCTAGAATTAGTTATGATTTTTCAAAGTTTGGGCAGAAATCTGCCAGAATTTTGTAAAAATCCGAAATTGATGGAAATTTAGTAAATAATTAGAAAATAATATTATATTATATTAAATCATCATCCACCTCCTCCATCAGCCCAAAACCGTGATATTCAGCTGCAACAAGAGAGAGAAGGTGTGAGAAATTCTAGAGAGAGAAGGAGAAGAGAACTTGTACGGTAAGTCAATTTCTTCGGTAAATCCTTACCTAACGCGTATAACGCCGCTCCTAAACTATTCTTCTATGTTCTTCAAGGTTTGTGGAGCACAAATTTGGGTGTTCTAAGGCTAGGGTTTTCAGCCACCTTGAGGAAAAGCTAGTGGGAGCTTGAGGTAACTTCCAAACTTTCGTATATTACTTATTCTCCAGGTTATGAAAATCGGACCGGACCGGCCGGTCCGGCCCGGTAACCGGCGAACCGGCCGGAAAACCGGTCCGGTTCCCGGTCCGGTCCGGGTTGGAGTTTTTCATAAAAAAAAAAAAAAAAATTTCCTTTAGAATTTCATACTATAAGTCTAAAATTTTCAATTTTTCACCGGTTTGGTCCCGGTTTAGCTCCGGTTTGGTCCCGGTTTGACCCACTGACCCTTAACCCAGTACCCTGACCGGTTCAATGACCGGTCCGAGTTTTAATACCTTGCTTATTCTAGCTGTTGTGGGCAATTTAATCGGTGAAATTTCGCCGGATTGTCATTAGGTTTAAAGTTTGGAAATGATATGGCCTAGGGGTTATGCTGCCCAAATTGGGTCTTAATGTTAGTTGTAACCTAATGTAATGATTAATAAAGTGATTAGGAGTAGAAAGGAACATGTTTACGGAGCCGAAACCGAAAAACACCGATTCTTCCCAAAGTATACCAAGATTTCGGCTAGGGCTAGATCTGAGGGCTAGAGTTGGATTTTCAATGATTTGATGGTTTCATTGAGTTCAGGAGCGAAAATTAGGTGGGGTTACAGTCGGTCACTTTTTTGGAAAAGGCCGAAAAAGCATAATTACGAAAATGCCCCTAAAACCCTTAAAGTGGGGCTGCCAAGGGTAATGTTGTAATTTGACATTGAATTTGATAATTTTGAGTTTGGAAATGGATTCCTTGGGCGAAAATATGTCAAAATAGCCCATGTCAAAATTTCGGGAAAAGTACAGCCGGGCCGGGTACGGCCGGGCTGGGTCCCCGGGGGCATTTTTGTAAATTTTCATAATATGCTCATATAACCCCAAGAAACACTATGGAAGTGTCTAAATTGTATTTTGGAATTGTAGGACCATGTTGTGAGCCCAGTGGTTAGCACGTTTTACGATGCACACTAAAAGGTGGTCTTTGAGATAGTACTCCTTAACCCTTTAGGCATGTGTCTAAACTTCTAGTAGCCACCTAAAGAGTCCAAGTGATAACCAACTTTAAGTGTTCTGAAGGTGAGAAATTTGGAATAGAGAATAACCTGTCGTCCTTGACTTTGGTTTATAGGGTTCGACATTTGTCCTAATCGCAAGCAACCTGTGCCGGCGCACGTCAGGAAAGAACAAGGTAGTAACTCTTTTCCCTTATACTATATGTGATACATGGTATGTTTGTTTAATCATTGTTTGTGAGTTTATCACTTGCGGCCTATCAGTGTTGATGGTGGGAGGATCGTACCTTCGGGGCGGTGGAATCCGGGGGATGGGACTATATGAAAGCCGTAAGGCTATATGTGAAAGCCGAAAGGCTATTTATGAAACCTTCACCCGTGGCCCATCGGTGTTGACGGTGGGAGGACCGTGCCTTTGGGGCGGTGGAATACGGGGGATGAGATTATGTGAATATGTGCTTATATGGCAGCCTGCGTGCTGTGCTTTATGTTGTGATGCAGCTTGATGATTTTCTTACATGCTTTGTGATTACATGTGGTATGAGTGATTTGTTACTACTGGGATTCTTTTGAATCTCATTCTTTCTATTGACAAACCTTCAGACAAGGCAAGTGGCTCTAAGGGAAAGGAGATGACTAAGGGCGAATAGGGCTCCTTAGGGAGATTTATGTTTTGTTGGGATATCACCGTATATCTTATAAATGTTGTTTTGGAGACAGTGGTGTAATCCCCTAATGGGAATTTATAAACCTTTAGTTTATGTATGAAACCCGGGGGTTGCCGGGATTTTGTTGTACACTCTGATATGTAAATGTGATGTAACTGCATAGGGTAATTATATTCGAGTTGTGGAATTTGAGACCAGGGTAAGGTAGAAACTTTGAAAATATTTGTGAAAACCCTTCCGTAAGGCAGGGATTGTAAATGAGTTTGATTATTATTGGTCTCTATTTCATTTTAAAATATGTATTTCGAATCATAATTACGAAGGGGGTTACAATGTACAAACCCCTATGGGGAATTTATGTAATCATGCACATATTATCAGTACAGTTATGTTATTCCTGTGTTGCCTATCGAACCACATATCGTTTTCCGCAAATACTTTGGAAAAGGTTGAAATTGAGATAAGGGCATGACTTTTTGGTATCAGAGTCGAAAGTGATTCTGGTGGAGCCGAAAGCTATTTTGGTGGAGCAGAAAGTGGTTCTGGAGGACCTTCAAGCGGTTCTGGAAGAGCCCAAGAGGTTCTGGCAGTAGGGCGGTTCTGGCAACAAGATGGTATACTGATATGGTTCTGATTACACGGTGTTAGGAAATATGCACGGACGGGAGGTACCAAAGGAGAGTATCTTCTCGATTTATGAATCATTCATGAGAAATGGAAAGTACTGAAGGGCAGCTAGTAGTGCAATACTAGACTAGAATGGTTTAAAGATATTGCGGAACCTAAGGAAGTAGTTACGACCAAGGATAATGTGCAATCCACACCCAATATTTTGGTGACCGAAGTTAGCGGCAGTCTTTTGAGACGAGGGTAGTCACGGGGTACCCGTGGACGAAAGCAGTAGAAGCTAATATCTACGTTTGGGCATGGGTGTGTGAAAGTTAAGTGTGCTCAACCAAGGGAAATTCTAGGATGGGTGACGCCCTGGGAAGTGATTTGATAAGGTCATAAAGACTTGAGACATAGTGATTGCCTTAAGGTGTTTCCATGACTTATGATGATTTATGTTAGATGGTTTAAATGGTATGACAGGGGAGTAGGGATATCCTTGTGAGTTCACCCTCGACCCCGAAGCAGGTGCCTCCAGGCCAAGTGATCTAGTATCAGTAAGTGGGATCCAGTCAGAGATTGGGGGTGTGATACTAGCTCAATGGTAGCAGGGTTCGCCATAGTGCTTATCTTAACCCCTAGGGTGAGTGTTCGAATCCTGCAAAAGGTGAAATAAAGGCATTAAAAGGAGGGAATGCCGATATCTTTGTGAGTCCATCCCTGGCCCCGACGACTAGGTCTCCAGTCATCATATTGGGGTCCAGTCAGAAAGAACAGAGATGTGACAATAAAAAGACGAGCAAGGATATTCAATTGAGTCCAGGTACCTAGTTACCCAGCTTACCCCGGAAGGGTGCGATGCTGGTGCGATCTGGTGTGACTGTGATAATAAAAAGCTGAAACTGATGAATAGTGTCTATGGGTACATCAAACATGGTGCCTACGGTACATTGAACTGAATTATGGAACAAGTAAGGGTTGCAACAGTGGTTAGCCCTAAATGTTTCCAACCGAACTGAATTACGAGAAATATAGTATTTTGAATCTTGTTGATTATTATGAGATGCCTATATCAAAATTTCATGGAACTCAACATTATGCATGGGATGATGATTGTGAGAGGAGCCTCAGAGAGCTGATGATGAAAATTTATTAAAGTACCAACACTAATAATCCCAGATCCATAGTGGGCCTTTGTTGTCTTCACTGATGCCAGATGGCATGGATTGGGAAGGGAATTGAATCCCCAGATGCTAGCAGACATAGATCGAAATGATAATTGACGTAAGCCGAGTGAGGGCATACGCATCTCGTCAGCTGAAGCTTCAGGAATTGAACTATTCCATCCATAATCTTAAGTTGATGATAAGAGTGTTTGTATTGAATCGGGAAACGTTGCCTTTTATGGCATAATTGTGGAGTTGTACTGCGACCATAAATATTGAAAGTGCTGATCGGAGAGGGCTACTTACAGTGAAATATGATCGGAGAGGGCTACCTACGATGAAATCTGAATGGAGAGGGATACCTAAGGAAAGTTCTGACTGGAGGGGGCTGGCCAGGTGTATGGGAGCCTGCATGAAGCACCAAGTATATAATCCTAGAGTGCAGCCACCGTGATGGCGAACCCTAGAGTGCAGCCACCATGACAATAAACCCGCGAGTGTAGCCACCGTGATGACAAACCCTAGAGTACAGCCACCTTGAAGTTGAATCATAGAGTATAGCTATGAAAACGTTGGCCCTCAACGATGGTGTATTGTAATGAATTCCACATTGGATGGGTTTTCTTGAGATAAGAGCTTATATAGATCATAATGATTCAAGTTGAATCGGGCAAAGAGTGGGCACAGAGGAATATAGATTTTGGGTGCAGTCAGGTGTCATGGGAGGTTCCTGTGAGCCTCTTATTAAATCATCTTGACATTATTAAAGCTCATATGAGGAGATGGACCTCAGAGTGGGCAGCGGAAGCATGGTAACTTTATGCTTAATCTTTAGGCAGCAATTATTTGTTTGAGGCTATTAGTCTCGATATGTATTCAGCAAAGATGATGAATTGTATGTGCTTAAGCCATAAGACATGATGGACTAGTAAGTCCTTAGGTTAGCAGAATGTGAAGTGACTGAAAATTGTGATGAGCCGAGGCTCGAGGTGGTAAGATTCAACGTTCAAGGTTGCATAGGGCGGTGTCCCTAGGCTGTAAGACTTGTGTGTCTAGCATTGTGGTTGATGCCTAGTGCGATGACATTGGACCAGTGTGTTCAAGGTAATGTTTTGAGTTTTGAGGTTGACAGAACATTCAAACCATACCAGGTTATAGCGGAGGCATTAAGACCAGTGTGACCAAGCGTTTTGGTGTCCAATGGTCCCATGTCTCACATGAGGCACAACATTCTACCATGGGAGGAACCTAACGAAGTGGTCCATGGCCGGCTCACTAGCCCAACAAACCTCGTTAAGAGGGTGAGGGACATCCAATAGACCTCATTAAGACGGTGAGGATTGGGCTGTTATAAAAAAAAGTGATTGTGTGAATTCGGGTGAAGTCTCGAAGAGGCTGTAAGGCCTATGGAACCAAGCACTGTAAGAACCTGTGTTTGATTGCACGCTGCCTATTGTGTACAGAATGGATGATAAATGCTGAATACTATCTGAGATTAGTAATGGAAGTATGACAACGGTGTTACATGGCTTTTGAGCCTGCATGTGATAATAGAATGAGATAGGATTAATCCCTAAATTGTAGACGTTCAAATTTAGAGGACGAAATTTATTGAACGGGGGGAGAAAAGTAATACCCTAAAATTTGGGATTGGAGGCTTGGGAATAAGCCTAAATTAAGTGGACTGCTAAGCCCCAATTTAGTAGGAGCCCAAATTTATCCCCTAATGATTCCTATATCTTTGGGGTATTAAGAAAGTAAAATGGTGAACTTTGGAGAATATAATTTTGCTTTTAGTGAAATCGCCTATGAGGTAGTAAGCTTGTTATATAATTTTGAATGATCAAATGATGATAAAAAATTATGAAATTTTACAAAATGAAAGTAGACATCATACGCTTTAATTTGATAGGTCATATGACTCAATTAGAGCTATATAAAAAAAGATACAAATTTTTGAAATCAGCACAGAAAAACTGTGAAGTTTCTAGAACAGCAGGCAAAGCTTAAAATTCTGGGAATCTTGTGATTCTATCTAGCAAAGGTCTATATTTTTCCATGAAACTAGACTCAATAAGGGTTCTATAGGCTTTGGAATCACTTCAATTCGATTTTTCTAGAATTAGTTATGATTTTTCAAAGATTAGACAGAAATCTGCCAGAATTTTGTAACAATCCAAAAATGGAAAAATAATTATTGGATAATTATAATATTTTATAAAATCATATTTTATCATCTTCCTCCTCCCATTTTCGTCAGTTTTGCTGCAACAAGAGAGAGGAAGTGTGAGATTTTCTTAGAGAGAGAAAGGGAGGAAAAACTTACAAAGGTAAGTGATTTCTTCGGTAAATCGGTTTATAATGCGTATAACTCCGCTCCTAAGCTCTTCTTCTATGTGATTCAAGGGTTGGAAGCTCAAATTTGCTTGTTGAAGTGAGCTAGGGTTCAGCCAAATCAAGGAAAATCAAGTGGGAGCTTGAGGTAACTTCCAAATCTTTGTATATTGACTATTCTGGCTGCTGTGGACAATTTAATCGGTGAAATTTCGCCGGATTGTCCTTTATTTCAATTTATGGAAATGGGTTGGTCTAGGTGTTATGATTCCCAAATTGATACTAAATGGTAGTTATAATCTAATAGAATAGTCAATAAAGTGGTTAGGAGTAGAAATGAACGCGTTTACAGAGCCGAAATCGCAGAACCCCGATTTTTTCTGAAGAACACCATAATTTCAGCCAGGGACATTTGAGGGCCTTAGAGTTGGATTTTCAATGATTTGATGGTTCCATTGGATTAATGAGGGAAATTTAGGTGGGGTTACAATTGGGCACTTTTTCCGAAAATGCCTAAAAAGCATAATTCAGAAACGCCCCTAATACCCTAAAAGTAGGGCTGCCAAGGGCAATTTCATAATTTGACATTGAATTTGATGATTCTGAGTCCGAAAATCAATTCCTTGGGTGAAAATATGTAAGAATAGCCCATGTCAAAATTTCAGGAAAAGTACAGCCAGACCGGGTACAGCGGGGCCGGGCCGGGCCGGGTCCCCAGGGGTATTTTAGTAATTTTTCAAGATAGATTCATATAACCCCTAGAAACACTATGGAATTGTCTAAATAGTACATTTGACATTGTAGGATCGAATATAGAGCCCTGAGCTGTTTGCACGTAGATCGAGGCACGCGTTTCGAGGCGGAAAAGGTTTAAGCTAGGGGACTTACCTTACTTGCATGTATTTGATATCTTTGCTTGTGTAGTGATATATGTGATTGCTTTACTTGATTGTGTAGAGCATATTTGAATAAATGAAGCTCTGTTCCTGTTTTCGTTGTGGCCATAGTCTTGTTGTATGAAACATTGAGCATGCAGAAATGTCATTATGGGGCATACATCTAGATAAAGCTAACATGTCATACACATAGCATCAATCATGCATTCATTATGGTATCTGTTTCCTACTGAGATTCTCTCATATCTCACCTTCCCCTACCAACAATTTAGACAGGAGACGATAGAAGATATGCAAACAACAGTGCAGAGTACCGTACGAGGGGATTACAGTAGTGGAACGAAGACGAGAAGAAGTCTCTGTTTCACTGGGATGAGTTTAGACACCCTAGTAGCCTTATGCGGCTACTTTAATCGTAAGTATCATGTACAAACCCCTATGGGGAATTTATGTAATCATGCATATATTATCAGTATAGTTATGTTATTCCTGTGTTGTCTATCGAACCGCATATCGTTTTCTACAAATACTCTGGAAAATGTTGAAATTGAGATAAGGGCATGACACGAACTCCGAAGCCAAATACCGGTTGAAAGTATAAAAAAATCAATTTTTAAAACATTAAATTACTTTATCTTTAGGGAGAATTGCCCATAAATATTGGAAACATAGTTTCCAAATGGAGCCCAAGGAAAGATCTTTTGCATACGGGGAAAATTGTTTGCATACGATGGTCTCATTTGGCAAATAAGTTTCCAATGATGTATTTATGGACAATTTTCCCTTATCTTTATTCATTATTCCATGTTTAGAGAATTATGAAGAGACACTAGCTAGTTGGAAAAGTGTAGCAGACCTGGCCACTAACTGAAAATGACAAGTTCCTACCAACTTTTTCGCTTCCTATATATGATCCTTTGGAGTTTTAAAAACCTTTTTTTAATCTCTTTTTGTTGTTGGGTGCGTTTCACATTTTGGCACTTACTTTTTCGTTAGGTTCTTTCAGTGTATTTGCCCTGGATTTTATTCCACATTCTAATGTCCCTTTGGTGATTTCGATGGGATCATATTATATATATATATATATATATATAGCAGAACCTGGCCAAAATATTTTGGATATTTCAAAATCTGCTTCCAATATATAACTCTTTTATGGATATTTCAATCAAAACTCACATCTTTCTAGTCTCACCGACAATTGCAAATAATTAAGAAAGTTTTTGTCATTTCTGTTGTAGGTTGTGTGTCAAAAGAAATCCCATATTTCTCAAGTTAAGGGGAACCTTAGCGTATACAAGTCAAGATCTGAATTTGGTTAGCGAAAGAGTCAGGAAATTAAAAGGGTTGGCGTATACAATGGGCCAATGTATTTAAAATTAATGTCCTCGATTGCGACTCGAATATTAAATATTAATATAGATATAATAATGTCTTAAAAAGCATGAATACACACACTACAAAAAAAACCTGATTTCTGATAGAATTTGCGACGGAATCAGCGTTTCCGACGGAACGGATTCTGTCGGCAATAATAGCGTCACAAAAAATTTTTTCCATCGAAAATTTCTGACGGAATCTGTTCCGTCGCAAATCCCGACGGAATCCAATTCCGTCGCAAATTTCCGACTGAATTCGTTTCCGTCGTAATTTCTTTTAAAAAAAATCTAAAATTATTTTTTTAAAAAAATCTAAACTTTTTTTAATTTACAAATGCCACATGTTTACTCCTCAGGGCCTTCTTTTGGGGGTCACGTGTAGCCTCCTATTAATTCCTCCAAATGTCTCTCCTCCCGTTCGAACCCGCGACCTTAGGGTGCAGATGCCTTTGAGCTCGAGTCTTTGCCAGTTGTGTAGGAATGAACCTGTGTTATATTATTACATATTATTACATATATAATATTATCATATATATATATATATATATAAACATACATACATATAATTAATTAATTATATACATATAATTAATTAGTAATTAAATATAATATTATTAAAAATAATGAAAAATTTAATACAAACGAAAAAAATATTTAAATATTTAAATTAAATAAATTTTTAATTAAAATTATTTAATAAATAATAATTTAATATTATAAATATTATTTTTAATATAAAATTATAAATATAATATTAATAACATATATATTAATAAATAATAATATAATTATTTAATAATTAATAGTTTAGTTTTGTAAATATTATTTTAATTTTATAAATATTATTTTTAAAAAAATTAATAATTTTTAATTTTTCCGACAGAATTTTCTGTGGCAAATTGCGACAGAAATTTCCGTCGGAAAACTTTGTGACGAAAATTTCGGTGGGAATTTGCCACTGAAAAAATTCCGTTGGAAAATTTTTGAAGACAAATTCCCACAGAAATTTCCCTCTGAAAACTTTACGACAGAAATTTTTGTCTGAATTTGCCACAGAAAAAATCCCGTTGGGAATCAGGTGTTTTTTTGTAGTGACAGTAATATAATCAGCATAATTTGAAAGCTTTTTGATCGAGAAAAATCATAATTATCAGTAGTGTGTAATTCACTAAAATATTCTCTAATTGAGAAAGGGTAATTGCACAGTTTTAAAATGAAATTTGGACTGTATATGATGGTGCTGCTATTGAATAAATAAGAAACGAAAATGTGCAACTTACGCTGCTACGTCCTAGGCTTAGAAGGGCAGAAAATACAAAACAAATGAAGAAAGAAAAGAGTCGTAAATACTCCCTTCGATCCTAAAAATAAGATAAAGTTAAGAGATTAAAGAAGTTAAATAAGCTACATAATCATATCATATGTTGTATATCCTTAAATTATATATCAGTTTATAAGTTATACAAAATAGTTTAGAGAAAAAAATGACAAATATAAATATTTTAAAGTGATTTAATTAGCTTTCTTAATATCTTTAAAAAATTCCACTCTGTCCTATATTTTTAAGATGCAAGCAAGGATTGAGTATTGATGGTGACAAAGGAAGAAGACGCAGATGAAGAACAAAATCGTAAGCAGCTAAAATTTTTTGGTAATCTTGATTGAGAAATAAGAGGGAAAATATTTGATAAATACTAGGGGAGAGAATTTAGCTAGGATCATAGAGTAGAATGGTATTAGGAGTTCCTAAAGCTTTATCGAGATTTTTCAAACATGGGAGCACCCTTTATAGCTTATGCCCAAACGTGCCTTACGGCGCTTGAATTACGATTGATCGGTGGGTTTCAAATAAACTAGCCAAACGGGGAAAATGAGCTTCCTAATCACCTTTTTGGCTCAAACCAGCTTATCTAATAAACTCCCATGGAGGCACTAAGTGAGTTGGTGCATTATGATTGATTAGAGTATAAGAAAGCTAGTGAATCGGAAGCATAAGTTTTCTATGAGAATACTGCCATGTCACTTCATTTGAACCAAATACTGGCGCGAAAGAAGCACCGTTTGGATACACCAAAAAGTGCCTTGCATATATGTCAAAGATAAAATTAAATTGGCTAGTTGAAATGCAAAACAAGTGACGATCATGAAGATAATCAAATTAATTCATAATGCGTTGCACCAACCTCTACAACATTGGAATAAACTATCAAATTATCAATTTAAAACATACTCGCTCTGTCCATAAATGTAAGAATTAATAGAGATGTTTGTTTTGATCTTAAATATACAAGCTCGTCAATCTATTTTATCTTTTGATTTTAATTTTTTTCAAAATTCTCCCTATTGATTGTATTCCCTCTAGTTCTATAAATAAAACTAAGTTGGTTTTTTTTTTTGAAGAGATTAAGTATGTTAAATAAGTTATTTAATCACATCATATGTTACATATCATTATATTATATTTGTTTATAAGTTAACCAAATTAGTTTAGAGAAAAATGACAAATATAAGCACTTTAAAGTAATTTAATTAGCTTTATTAATCTTTTAAAAAAATCAAATGGATCTTATATCCAACATTAAAGAAAGTAACACATATTTCAAATAACTGTAATACGTCTGCAAATTAGTTATCCACTTATCCAGCTCCTACAATTAGGACTGAGCAGAGTATGATCTACAGCAAGCCATTTCTTTTTTTTTTTTCTCCCTTAAAAAAATCTGTTTTCATTATTTATTAGCTAGATGCCTAGATCAACTTTAATTTCCATGGTTTTGCCGTCATTACCGACACAAAAAAGTGGGCGAATCGAATTTTGTCAAACCAAATGCAACTTTGAACACCTCAATCACACAATTAAAGATTTTAGGCAGCTTAGGTTTAGAGAAGAGTAAGAAATAAATAATATTTTTATTTAGTGCGATCCACAGTGACCTGCAAATCTAAATCGTATACAAGCAATACAGAAACCATATAGTTTATTTTAGCATAAATATGGACGTGTAATTGATTATCCACTATTAATAAATAAATCATTCAATTTCAAACTCCATTTTCCAGCCGCTAGTCCCATAGTGCTTCTCAATCAAAAGGAATAAATTCACTTCATCACCACCAACAAGTTGGACTGTTAAATATATATATGTATATATATGTGTGCGCGCGCGCGCGCGCCCTATGCTTTTTGTTCAGAATATATCGCCGTTTTGTTTATTTAATTATTTATTTAACTGATCAGCTTTTAATAATATTCAAGCATAACCGCCCATGAATGTATAGTGGGCAATCTATGTTCACCCTACAATAAACAATGTAAGTTAATATTAGTAAAAATAAGCCCGACGGCCGCATTTTTAGTGATGGAGAAGACAAATGCCTCATGATGAATCGTATAAGAAAAAGGTGTGAAAGGTATGCTCTTTTTTTTTTTTGGCCCCAAAAAGAAGGATTTCATTAAAACTAACCCAACCATAAAGTAGGTGAGAGGGAGCTGCCACCACAGCTAAGAACTCTACAGCCTTCATAATCCCTTAATCGGAAACGTCATTACCGGCAACAAAACCATTATAAGAAGTTGTTGTTCCAAAAACCATTCTAAAGGACCCACTACTTTTATTGGCAATAAAGCAACCAGATTGGTTGTTTAAGAAACTCTATAAGAAAATTTCATAGAATGAAAACCATCCACAAACACCAGTAAGAAAGATGAAGACCAGGAAGCCATCAATTGCATAACGAACTGCCTAGTCTCAACCATGGCATACACTTCGTTGTTGCCAATAACCCATAATAGTTTTTTAAAAGACAGAGCTAACAATATATAAGACAATAGTTACCAAATTTCAACCCCTAAAACAACGAAACATAGACACTAGGTGAGGTTTTCTACCTTTCCTAACTCGATTTATTGCTGCAAAGAAAATCAATACCACCATAAAAAGCCTAAAGGGACATAAAAATAAATGGAGATCAATACAAAATATGGACGACTCCAGCCTTAGCCGGGGAGATGCCATGAAGAAAACTCGCCCAACTACAAGAGAAGAGCTCCCACCACTGAAGAAGTGGAGAGGAGGGGGAGAGATGAAATATTATTAACTATTAGTAATTTTAGTACTTTGCTTCCAATAAATGTGATGAAAATTTAAAATTATAAAAATTTATATTATAATCGAAATTAATAAATTTAATTTTATAACATATTAGAAAGTTTAAAAAATATGTATTAGAATCAATTTTTTGTTGTATAAAAAATTATTTTTTGGTAACTATAAGTGTTTAAATAATTTATATGTTAAAGGGGGAAGGTTGGCCTAACAAAAGTTTAACAGTTAAACTTAATAGTGAATTATAATTTCAAGTATATAAAAGAAAGTTTGTGTAACATATATTTTAATTTTAAAGAGGTTTATATTAGTAGTTTTAAAAATAGAAAATTAAATTATTAATTTAAGCGAAACTAAATTATGTCAAAAACAGCAATGAAATGAAATTAAAAAGGAAACCAAGAGGCCGGAAGGCCTGTTTGAAATGAGAAGTGGAGCAGCTGTTGGAAGTTGCAACAATTAAACCATTAATCAGCAAATTTCATAATTTATTTAAATAAAGGTGGGAGGAGAAAAAGTGGCCTACTGCATCCCATGTTCCTCCCATACAAATATAAATAGTGGAAAGAAGGACATATGATGGTAACAAAGAGTCTTCTTTAAATCCACTTCGTTTCATGGAAAGATATTCTCCCACTTCTAATAATTATGCTTTACTCTTTTGTCTATCAATACAACAACCTTTAGCATGAGATATGCAGAGATTATATTCAGGTAACTAAACTTTAACTTTTTTTAATGAGATAATAATTTACATATATTTATTTATACATATTGAATCATATTATTTTTTACTTTTTCTTAAAATGATAGATTAAGATTATATCTTTAAAAATTAACTGATATATAATAAGGTAGATTTTTTTTCCTTCAGATCTATAAATGCAGGATTATAAACCTCAAACTTTTTAATTCAAAATCTCTAGAACACCAAATCTCCACATTAAATATTTTAATATATGAGTTGAAGAAGCTGTACAAATGGCGGGTAGGAGAAAACTTTGGGAGGAGGGCAGGGTGGGGAAGGGCATAAATTTTTTTTTATTACGACGTATTCAAATTCACCAAGAAACATTTTGTTGTGTTCGTGTTCCAACTCGTGAAATGAGAAGCGAAGGTTGGCAAAAAAAGAAATGAGAAGCGAAGGGAACACTTTCACTATCAAACCACGAGTTTGGTAGGCCATTTTGTTGTGTTCTTCGACCTTCTATTCTCAACAAGTTTCATTTCTCTCCCACTCCTAAAAATTGTATGCATTGCATGTGTTCATGAATCCATTAATTAGCATTAAAAGTGGGTTATCAATCAATATATATCTTTGATAGTGCTAGCTACTTTGTGATTGGTCCATGTGTATTGTCCACATAATCAATAAGGTCATTCTCATTGGTTGATTTAGTTCAATTTTTCTTTCTCCACAATAAATTATAAGCACTAAGTGTGTGTTTAGTTTAATCTGGTCCTATTTATAAATCTTTTTTGACAAAAAAATTGATCCTATTAAAGAATTTATTCATGTTGACTTTTGGAATCAATTATAGATAAGGGTACAATTGGAAATTTAGCTTATAGTTAATGAGTTAACTAACTCTCTTTGATATGTGAGAATTAGTTAAAAAGGGACTTATAAATAAGACATAAGTGGTATTAGCGATAAGAATGGCTGCTGTACATCGTACAAAGTGATCATCTTGTTGTCATTAATAACACAAGTAAACGATTCTTATTGAATGTATATGATATACCACTATGTTTCTTTTTACAAGTCACTTATACCCTAAAAACTTGTTTCAAAATATAAGTCACTTGTAGGGTAATAAATGAACTTTTGTTAATTTTACTCCTGTTGACTTGTATTAATAAATTAATAAAAAATTAATTCCAATGGATTTGTGGCTCCTCAAAAGTCGAAACATGTTTTTCTCTATCCTGCTTCACTTTTCATTTCCCATGCAATCCGTTTGAATATTGCGTCTCTTTCATAGACGCTGCTTCGTCTAATCTATCGCATTTAGGGGATGAGAAGGAACTTAACTCCAGTTCTCTGATGGCCAGTGATCTGCCGCAATCAGGATATGAGAAGGAAGTGAACTCTAGTTCTAATATGCTGTGTGATTCTGCCCTTGGTCAAATTCGGGTAGAGCAAAAAGGTGATCTCTTTTTGCTGTAATGATTGGATTGCATTAAAATAACCAAGATCTAACACATTTAAATCCGGAGAGTTTGGGGGTTGAGACATCAAATGGATGTCAAATCCACTCTCAAGCAATCCAACAAATCTCATCATCATCATCATGTATATGGCATGGAGGTTGTCATGTTGTATGATATTCCCTCCGGTCCTAATTATAGGACATATTTATCTAACTTTGGAGAAATTAAGGATAATAGTTAAATTAGTTAATCATATTTATTTTTCTAAAATACTCTTATTTAAAAAAATATTACCATGTTCCAAGAGTACTAAGCCAACACTCAACAGCTCAAAGACTTCAACCACAAATCCTCAGCTTACCCCTACATGCTCCTTTTACATTCAGCTTCACCGCTCCCTCGCCGGAGCCCACCAACGGTTACACTTCTCATCCAACTTAGCTTCAAGAGTGGCATTTTTGTCTTCATATCCGTTAGTAGTAGTGTTTTCCCAAATGATATCTTATTGCGAATTCTCTTGAGTGGTTGGTCCAGAATTTGGCAAGATTTTGTCAGCCTAAATAGAAGGCATTTTGGGAAGAAATTGACAAAAAGTAGAACTTTGTTATCTAATTAGGACCAAGATCAATTCTCAAATGTTATCCTATAATTAGGACCGGAGGGAGTAATTATTTCCCCTAAAGCATCCCTTGGCCATTTGTAATGATCACAAGCCTAAAGGGAGAGCCCCTTGACTTATAAACCACACTACACTTGTGAGGCTTCCCGATATGGAACTTATATCTGTACACTTCTTTATTAATTGAAGAACTTGGCTTTGCAACCAAAGTACCCGCGTCTCTTTTGACACTCCTCCTTTTTATTGGCTCATAAGTCACAAGAGGAAAGAGACCAATCTTGCCAGAAAAAATCTCATTACCTTCATCAAATCTTAGTTTAGCCAAAGCAACTAAGAACATCACCTTAGTAATGTAGTTCTTATTTTTGCAAGTCCTATATGGGTCCTGCTCGGTAGCTCCCAAGTAATAATGGTTACCATGTAAAACCATTTTTCATCAACATATATAATGTTATGCATTGATTTAAAGGTTAGACAATCTGATATACCATGATCTTCAAGCATTGATAGATAGGCAAAACCACAATCGAGAAATCTTGTCTTCTTTCAAAAAGGGCTTGATTACACTTGTGTGATGCCGTAAAAGATTATCCTTCAACTATCTGAAGAGTGATGTATCTGGTATTTTTAATGCAAATGACAAAGATCTTAGTGTGGTCCTCTTTCGAAGAGGGACCTCACGTAAGGTTCCTCATCCAATTGAATTTTCTTACCACCACAATTAGTCTTTCGGTGAGATAGGTCATCTGTTTCCTTCATTCGATGCCATATTTGATGAACAGTTCTTTTGCTAACACAGTCCATTGAAGCTAACCTATCTGTTGTTCCTGGCATTAGCTTCCCATTCGAAATTGATCTCATCAAGCTATGACTAATGGCTCTCTGATCTTCATTTGATAGAAATTTTCTTTGCCCCCATGGTGGCTGCCTTAAAGTTGTAGTAGTAGATGTCCCTAATCCATTTACATAAAAAAAACACACGTATGAAATGGTAATATGTATACTATATGCACACCACCAAACTGATTGAATACGTGGTGTCTTGAATATGTTGCAGAGCAGAAATCATGAGGTCCAGGTGCATTTCAGTCAACTAAATATAGTTGTGGTTGCATCATACCATAAAACTAATGTAAATATATATATACCTACAATGGCTAGGGAAGGATTGACAGTGGAACATCTAGATGATAATGAAGACAAACTAAGAGGGTGAAATATATATTTAATAGAAGGATGTGTATAAGTATTGTTTTATGTCTGTTATGGTCATAGTATCATACCTCTTTCAGAAGGATTAAAGTCGTCTCTTGGTTCAGCTATCTGTGTTCCTGTGCTTTGTTCCTCTTCGAACTCCAAGTCTATGTCTAAACCATTGTCATCAAATGCTTCATCTTCCAAACTTGTGTTCAGCACCATTTCATCTTGTTCACTAAAGGCATTCTGATCATTGAGGTATGGTCGGGGAATATCATTGCCATCATCACACATTGGTTCTGTTTTCAAGTCTAGTAAGCAAGGTTTTTAGTTCTCTGTTACTGATTTGTCGTAACAGAGCATGTTCGAATCACCCGCTCCCGTGGCATCTTCATTTTGGGAACTTGGGTGAATGCTTGAGTTTAAAGACTCATCCGTTTCAAATTCTGAACATGGCACCAGGTTTAAGTCAAAGGACGCCTGCCTTTGGTTTCTCATGATATCGAGTGTGGAATCTCTTGTGTTTTGTATACATTACTTGATTCTTCTTGTTGCTTTAACTTACATGGTAGGTTGAATCTTGTTTGAAATCTTTTTAAGCAATTCTTTTTCCCGCATATTATCTCATGATTTTGATTTTCAAGTAACAATGGCGCCAGAACCAGATTTCATGAGACAGAGCGGGGAGAGGATGTGTTGGTGTTATTTGTGGTCATGTTCTCTCTCTCTCTTCGTTGGTTGGCCACGTGCTGATGTTGTGGGGTGGGCATTGAGAGGAAGAGATGTAGATACAGAGAGATAAATAGAAGTGAGAGAAGATGTGCATCTCTTGTGTATAAGCACTACTACAAAAAAGTAAAGCTGTGGCGCTAGAGAAGTGCCACATATCTGGACGCCACTAAAAAAAAGCTGTAGCGCTTGAAAGCGCCACAACATTTAAAATTTTTTTTTTAAAAAAATACCCTCTTATGACGCTTGTTTGAGGAAGTGCCACACGAGGGGGGCCTCCTGTGGCTCTTGTTTGAGCAAGC
This sequence comes from Inga leiocalycina, assembly GCA_963242795.1. NCBI lineage: Eukaryota > Viridiplantae > Streptophyta > Magnoliopsida > Fabales > Fabaceae > Inga > Inga leiocalycina. The sequence continues at coordinate 40,175,892 of OY725321.1, read as the reverse complement.
GCCACAGCAAGGGGTCCTATTGTGGCGCTTGCGTCAGGAGGCCCCCCTCCTGTGGCGCTTGCTCAAACAAGTGCCACAGGAGGGTCTTTTTTTTTTCTTTCTTCTTCTTCTTCTTTTTTTTCCTGTGGCCTTTTTTTATGCTTCCTGATTGTGAAATTTTATATAAAATGAGTGGCTTTCGTGGTTATCATCTCCACAAATTGTCAATCTTTCTATTTTATATTTCAACCTATTATATATATATATATATATATATATATATATAATTTTCACATTTAAAATTCAAGTTCCCCAACAATAATGTTCTTACATTAATACTCTCTAAAGCTAACATAAAAAATACCACAATACTAGAACTTGATATGTGAACACAGTACATCAACAACTAATTAAGTAAATTAAAAGATTACTAAAAAACGCAAGCTTGTCGGTAAAAAAATTTAAACAAAGCAAAAAGGCAAACGAAATAAACTAGGTTTTCATTATTTCCTATTAAATTAGGAACAAAAAGGCAAACGTTATATTACGGTTTATCTTGACTAAAAAAAAATTTAAACAAAGCAAGCTAGAATGAAACAATCTTCTTCTTACAAATCTATTAATTGACCAGCGCAGGGAGTGGGAGACCACGTTGGTGATGTTAGCTTGAGTGACGAGTGAGCTTGTGGGTGTGTTTTTTAGTATGAAGATGATAGGAAATGGAGGGAGGGGGCCGACGGATCCACTAAGAAGATGAGAAAGGGAAAGTAGTTTAATGAAGGAGAGAGTAGTTAAATAATTAAAGTGGAATAGTAGTCAAAAAGAGAAGGAATGGGGGGCGGACACAGGACCACTACGCGGGAAATGAAATAATTAAGAGATACACTATCCATTTGAATTTTTTTTTAAAAAAGGGGGCAAGTGTGGCGCCTAAATAATTAGGCCCCACACATTGCCTCTCATCAGCTGTGGCGCCTAATGCTTAGGCGCCACAGCTGATATTGAATTTATCATGTGTGGCGCCTATTTATTTAGGCGCTACACATGCCCATTTTTTTTTTTAAAAAAAATTCAATGCTGTAGCTGTGGCGCTTGATGGGTTAGGCGCCACAACTGCTTTCGTGGCCCCTACGCAGGCGCCACACTAGGCCTCCTCAATTGTGGCACTTAATCTATTAGGCGCCACAGCTGGTACCCAAAATTTAAAAAAAAAAATTATAGAGGTAAAAAAAAAACAGAGAAGCTATGGCACTTGTTTAAAGAAGTGCCACAAAATGTGCGCCACCTTTTACCCTTTTTGTAGTAGTGAAGGGTAAATATGGAAAGATTTATCTATTTAATATTTTTTTTCTTGGGTACATGTGTCTTATTAAAAGCATCAGAGTGGTATAAATAAAGAAAATAAGTGAATAATTATTATAACTCATAATGATTAGTAGCATTTAAAGTATTTATTGATTGCTAGATTTGAATCAATCTAGTAACCCATTTTAATTAAAACGGCTACTACAATATTTTAAGACTATAATAATCAATAGATATTTCCTCCGGTTCTTTTTATTAGATAGGATAAACCAAATTGTATTATTTGACGAGGTAGTTAAAATTAGTTAGTGCAATAAACATGTAAAAAAGTGAATTTTATTTTCTAAAAATACCCTCATTTATGTGGAAGAGAGAGAATGTTATATTGAATGCTTTAGTCAAACATGAGCAGTAAATGTAATAGTGACATGAGTAATTTTTATATTTAAAGGAGGGTAAAATAAGAAGTCTATAAAAACCTTTCAGACATCGCATAATTCCATCTTATAAAAAGGAACACGACATACCCAAAAATCACTACTACAAAATTATCGGTATATTACCGTTGTTATCAACCATAAATCATAGTTACAAATCGTAATATATATCGTCGCTATATATACTTGGCGCAGATACATAATGGTTTTGAACCGTGATTTATTCAGTAAATATTGTAACAGTTCTAATATAAGAACCATTATGTATTGAGACTTGGTGCGGCTATGATATGTGAAATGCTATGATAATAAATAAGGGACATATGTAAATAACTGTCATAATATATGGTAATGCTTGCATAATACATAACAGTCTCATTTTAACAACTATTAGTTATTTAGTAATATACACAATAGTTTTTATGTAAGAACCATGGCTTTTAATAATAATAAATAACGATCTCATGTAGATAACCGTTATTTATTTATTAACATAAATAATGGTGTGTAAATAAGAATCATGAACTCTTTATTTTTAGTAAATGACGGTTTTTATATGATAACCGTAATGTATGGATGTAAGAATCTTCAAGTAAGAGTTTCTAAGCTAGTTGAACTCATCTGTATATAATAGAACAGTACTTCTCACAACTAGTTGCCATGCAATTTAGGATGGATCAAGAAATTCTAGACTTTATGGGAAGAATTAATGGCAACTGTTGACATATATATGTGATAATGTAACTGTTAACCTACAATTGTGTCTCTTCACGGGAATTAAGCCCGGAAAGAAAAGGCCTAGGGGAAAAAAGCAAATATCCCTATAGGGTTTGCATACCCCTTGCCCCCTTTCCTATAGGGATATTTGCTTTTTTCCTAATCTGCCTTTGCTTTCTTAGCTTAATTGCTGAAGAAACACAAAGTATAGGTGAACACTTACATTATTTGATATATAGCCCAGGAGTGTGATTGATTCTAACCTCAAAGCCTAGAAAATCTTGATCCGTCCAAAATTGCATCACTACTTGTGTGGGAAGTACTACTCTATCAGGTAGAGTCAAGACCAAATAGCTCATAAACTCTCACAATGAAGAGTCTAAGACTAATCTCACATTGTCAAATTTTAAAGCTTTAACTTGGTGCCACCTAGTCAATATAAAAAAGGAGAGGTATTCGCTTAGGGATCCATATCTCCAGAAGTTATTTTCAAAAAGATCAATAGAGCAGGAACCTTTTGGTATTCACTTGTTCATGTATGACTCTTAGTACAAATATCCCTATTGATCTTTTGGAAGTGACTTCTAGAGATATCGATACCTTCAATTAGAGCAATAGGTTGACAACTTCCTATAAAAATAAAGAAACCTTTGACCAGGGCAACGGATTTTCCAAAAAAACATAACTCCACAAAAACAATTTAATGTCACTTTGAATGCTTTATTGCATTGTGACTTCACAAAAGTAGCCTAATCAACTAGATTGAATAATGCAAGTAACAGAAGAGGAACCTTCAATCAACAATGGGCTTTTAAAAAAAAAAAGGAGCACGACTAATGTCAAAACCTAGCTATGAAGCACGAAGTGAATGCATAATGGATAATGCAAAATGGATGAGGGAAATCATATCTATAAATTAGGAGAATAAAGTACTAAAGGAATGCGACCTAGTTAGGACTGACAAAAAAAAAGTTAGGCAAGTGAAAACAACTCATGCGGCAGTCGATGAGGCAAGTATCAAATGTATTCACTAGCACAACTATCACTGAGAAGTCGAATGAAGCCTTTTGATGGTGTAGTTTGACTAAATATGACTCTCGACAGTAAAAAAAAACAATAGTAGTAGGGTTATGATGTTGGTGGGTTTCATTCAACCAAACTAAGTGTCAAGTGTATTCTATTTCAAACATTCAAATAGAAGAGGAATGATAGAGTTTTGGGGTAATCATGTTAAGACTTTACATAACAGTTCATTTATAATAATCGTGAGGTATGTTATTTTTTTGAAAAGCCTATAGTTAATAGTTTTATTTTAAGAACAATTATTTATTTGATTATATTTGTCACGGTTCTTTATTAATAATTGTGAGGTATGTTATATTTTTTAAAAAAATTTTAGGCTACTAGATAATTACATTTTTATATGTTATAAAAATAAGGGCGAGGGTGCAAAAATACCTATCTACATATCCCGTATGTGTGTTTGGCACCATATACAATCCTTGGGTGCAAAAATACCTATGATCATTAAAAAAGGGACAAAAATGCCAGCTCCATTAAAAGAGGCAAACTTCTGTTAATTTATGCTTTTATGGCCCTACTTTAATAATTTTTATATAATTATTTAAAAAACTCCCACCCTTTCTTTCTTCCAGCACCTGTCTCCCTCTTACCCTCCTCCCTCCCCCTCCAAATTGGAGCCCCACCTTCACACTGGCAATTATTGTCTCCAGCCACCAACATGGTCACCACCTTTACACTACCCTTTCCCTCCAAATGCCCTTCCATAGTCATCATTAGAGTGTTTTAATCGAGCATCTTCGGGTGAAACCGACTCTGAACTCCATGTCTGATAACACATGCACATATAAGCAATAGGTTAAGCACCTCCACATTAAGCAGCTTTAAATAGGATTTGGCAACATCATCTTATTACAGTAGAAAGAAACTATTTACAAACAAAATGAAAGGTACGCTTATGAGGTAATACAACAATGCTAATCTAAATCACGAGCTATATGACAAATAAGCATTATATATGTCAGTGGCCAGGTTGTCCCTGAAATTGTTCCAAGTAACTGAGCTTTTTGTTGTTGAAATAGGAGGAATTTCTTGCATTGGGTTACAGGGTTCCAATGAATCCAATTGTTCATCTATGGGTCACACAAGGTAAACCACCAAATAAGGTTATGAAGGAGGTAAAATGCAATGATATATTTGTTCTGAATCTTCATCGGGTAGTATGAAGGGCTTCGGAGGATTGCCCATCTTAACTTCAGAATTCAAAGCATCTTTCAATAACATTACAAGCTGATGAATGTTGCATGTTAAAGTATTCCGCCGGGGTCTGCGGTTGCTAGCCTTATGTCCACTTATTTAGGTGGTAACACTGCCCCGATTTGGCATAAGGAATCCTTCACTAAGTAGTAATTCCTTGCACATGAACAACCTTAAACTTCAATCCAACTAAAACTCCTTAACACGACCATGAAAAATAAATTGGCCATGAGTTTTAGACTCACCCGCTGGACTTTCAAATCATATATCCCCCTAATGGCGTCCCTTAGGACCCTTCCATCGGTGGCTGATCTTTCCCATCTAGGCAAAACATATATAAATTATCCATCCAGCGAGCATACTCCTAGGACATTCATGGTTATATCCCCTTTCCTGTTTTGATACCAGCCCTTGTGCTGGTCAGTCACCTATACTCTTATATGAGTACCATCTAGAGCACCTAAGCACCCCTGCCATTAACAACACATACATCACAAGCGAATGCAAAATGTAAACGGACAATCACATAAGCAAAGGCATAAGTGTTTACCTTAAACCACTTCCAACGATCATCCATGCAATCCTCTTTAATAGGCTCAGCTATCTTGAAAAGTCGATGTTGTAGTTTGAGGCTGGCATTCAATATCAGCTTGAAGTATCTACTTACAGTTTCACCTGACCTTCCAAATTCAAATTGAACTACTTGGTTCTTCATATAATGCGCCCAAATATACAAACACATGGCAACTTGCTCATCAACTAACATGTTTCTGGTAGGTGTCATCCCTCCAATTGTGTCTAGCATGTAGAACAGCGGGTCAAATGTCACCCTATTCAACTTAATCTGGTTGAAGAAACTTGTGTCGCTTCTATACACCATTGCTCGCAGGTTCACTCTCTTATAGTGTAAATCTAGCCTAAATGAGGTGTAAAGGATTTCCCTCGAATGGCCACTATATGTTGCTGCCACAAACATTACGACAACCACTTTCCTTACTGCCAACACCAGAGTAAACATCCCGCCAACACCTCAACCAAACAATCATCCATTTGTCTCCATCACCTACACAGTTGCTCGGATACATACATATAACACAACAATATAGCAAGAACAATTAACTTACATTACAACAAAAATCACACCATGTTTGAAAAATGGAACCTATTATTTGGATATGAGATACCCATGTGATAACTAAGGTCAAATCTGGATATTGCCATAGCCTCACCCAAATGTGGGTTGTGGGTCGTTGAAGCTTCAAGAGCATTAACGACATCTTACCTTATACCTATGGAAAACTCACACGTCCCTTGTGGTCATCTATGAATGCATGAGGTTCGTTAACCACATCAGTCCGATGGGTGCCTAATGGGTATGAGAATCTCAGATAGTGTTTCCCTTATCATAGCATGCCCATCTGCCACTTTTGGTCACTCCCGCTACGTGTCTTCTAATTTAATTGATGTGCACGTCATGTCATGGGGAACAAGACCCTACTTCTTAAATGTCCAATATCACAAATTTAACCCACATTCACCACGTGGGTACTTCATCATCAGTGGTCACTCGATGAAGTTGCCTCCTCATCAAGCACTTACCGCAACAGCCGCCTGGTCAGACTGACATAACGCAACCATCGCCGTTGATGCTTAAACTCAACATATCAACAAGTAAGGATCAAGCATACAACAAAACAAAAGATGTAGAGAAGGAACAACCCACCTATTGTTCGAGATACACTGCCATCTGTTTTTTTGACCTCCCGTCGTGTACATCCACCTCTAGTCCTCTAACTATTAATACAACCTCAAGGTCACATCAGGGGCAAATGCAACTTTTGATCAACTTCCTAGCCACGGCGAAATGCCTTCCCACCATTTTTAGGGGCAACAAATTTCACTCATGCGCTTGAAAATTCGGCTAGGCAGGAAATTTTATTTCGACGAAATTTTCAGACCAAACGGCCGCCACCACTGAAAAACTCACATTTTCATTTCCATTTCCTCCATTTTCTGCAAACCAAATGGGCCTTTATAGTCCAAGTTTCACTCTCTGTAAATGCGTTCATAGCAACAATATTAAAATTGAGTTTTAAAACAATGTTAAAAAAATGCATCTTGATGACTTACACATTCAATATATATATATTGATATAATCCTTTAGGCTATCTAGTATTTGATGCTTATTCCTAATTTTATTATCAGGTATTCAAGTAACCAACTAATCTAATCGAGACTTTACAACTAAGATGTCTCATTTTTTAATATAGTTATTTGAATGTATTAGATTTGAGCATTGACTATTTGGATAATCAACACAACATGAAGAAATTAGATTAGCTAAGAAAAAAACCAATAAAAGATATATATTTTTGAATGATTAATTGCAATGTGAGCATAGTTTCATACTTCTTGCATGTAGTTAGCAATTGCTTTGAAATCTTCAATAGTTGCACACCATTTTCCAATATGTCAATAGGCACTTTAATTAGAACCTGTATATATCACAAAACAAAATAAAAAGAGAATTGTTCATGAAAATACTAGAAAATAAAAGATAACAATGTAATGGTTAACATGTAGCAATCACCCAAAAAAACCGCTACAACATTATAAATTAGTAGCGGTTAAAGGTCAAACTGATGCCAAATTATAATCTTGTAGCACATTTTTTTGGGAAAATTGTACCTAGGTCCTGAGTAAGGGAAAATATGACTAAATAGTCTCGTGAAATCTCAAAATCTGCAATGTATTCACATGGGACTTTTTTGCAATAAATTCCAAATGTCAAAAGATAAGAATACATTTGCTGAATAAATAGAGAGAGGGAAGGATATTCTATTGTAAGAGTAAGAAGTGAGTGAGTATTGGCGCGTAGAAAAGCATGGAATAGAGGTTTTGATCATGAGAGAAGCTTAAATAGGAAGGTATGGAAATGATGCCAACACATCTCTTATCTTCATTATTCCATTTGATTGATGTTTTCTATTAAGCAACTGAATAGATTTTAAGGTTTACATGAATCATCTTCTTTTTTTCTTTTAAAAAAATGAAAAATTTGTCATCTTGTTGGTTTATGGGTATTAAAGTGATGACCTCTATTTTCCTCCTTTATATTTGTAAACTAAGGCACACTACTACAAAATATGGATTTAGTGGCGCTAATCTTATGAAACTTTTTCAAACAAGCGTCGGAAGAGACTTCTATTTTTGGAAAAATAAAATACATGTGCCAGCTATGATGTTTGACTAGGAAAGCTTCATAGCTGCCGAATACATAGATGGTGCTTACTTGAGAAAGCGCCATACAAGGGTTTATTTTTTAAAAAAAATTACTCCCTTTATATGGTGCTTGCCCAGCAAGCGCCATACAAGGGGATATTAAAATATATCCCCGTGCCAAATTGGAGATTGCCTTGAATGACACTTGGCTGCCAAGCGCCATTCAAGGCAATCCCCTTATATAGTGGTGCAATTTTTTTTGAAATAGATCCCTTGAGTAAAAGGTCTTTATTTTTTTTAAAAAAAACAAATCCCTTGTACATACAAGCCCCAGAGGAGACTTCTTTTTTTTTTTAAAAAAAAAAATACATGTGGTAGCTATGGTGCTTTCCTGGTCGAGTGCCATAGCTTCCCAGTACCTTTTATAGCACTTGCCTAAGGAAATGCCATACAAGGGGTTATTTTTTAAAAAAATGTTACTACCTTGCATGGTGCTTGTCTTGGCAAGCGCCATACAAGGGTATTTTTTTAAGTGATATTCGTGTAGCTAAGATATGTTTGAAGTCAAAGTGATGTGATTTTCTTACTCATATAATTTGTATATCCTATTTATAAAATTGTTTCAGTCAAAGTCCTTGTATATGTTTATTTATAGTTCTCTTTGAAACAAATTTCTAGCCCAAAAGAATTTGATGTAATATTATCATGAAAACAACTAGTAAAGTTGATTAAAAATTGATTTAAGAATGCGTGATGGTTTTGAAAATGCTTTAAATTTTCAACATTAAAAATTTATGGTTTTGAAAATGTTTTAAGTTTTTAACTTAAAACATCATAGGACCAAGTTCTTCTAAGGTTAAAGGTAAGGAAGTTGAAGGATGAGGCTTGAAAGGCTATGTTATATGTTGTGTCATGTAAACATTGTTCAAGAATGTTAAATATGTTGTAGAAAGTGGGAGAACAAGTATGCTTGCACTTAGTAATTAAAGAATGCAGGTTATGGTGTGATAAAGGGATAAACACCATTGATGAGAACTAATCTTGAAATGAAGTAAAAAACAAGGCAAAAGAACTTGGATGACTACAAAACTTTCCAGTCTAAATTTGTTAAATTTGAATATGTACATTGATAGTTATAAATTTTCTAAATTTGCAAATTCTATAAATTCTGGAAAGTACAGTATGACTAAATAAATAGTGCCACACTGCGTGATTTTGTAGAATCAATGGACAAGGGTCTGAACCATTTGATTTTTTTTCACCTTATAGAAGACGTGTAGAACATCAAATAAAGACCTAAACCATACTCCATTTCAAATTTTCTAGAATTAGTTATGATTTTTCAAAATGTGTTTAAAGTTAAGAAAGTTATCCATAAAATAGTAACCTCGAAAGCAAACTAAAGTTTCAATTTGTTTATGAATTATAGGTCATGAAATGGGTTTAAGGGGGTTTAAAAATGGTATCATTTTCTCTATTATATGCATAAATATAAGATGTGACATTACGGGCTGAGGTTCATTGTAAAATTTCAAAAGTTAGAAAAGTTATTGATATGTAGGTTGAAAATATTCATAGTGATTATGTATAATTTAGCCTAATAAAGTCTGTTTCAAATGATGCATTCATGGATATTTTCATTCGAATATAATGAGGGCTCCTTTTAATGCATATATTATTTGTTGGCCTCTTCTGTACAAACAACTTTTCATATTTTTTTTATACAAACAGCTTTCTGTATTATATATTAACAATATGTGTGTGTTAAAAAATATTAAATATGTTTAAGAACAAAATTAGAGGTGAATCTATTTGGTTAAATAGTAGCGATCATTACCTTTAATGAAGTATTTAGCTACTAAAATAATATTATAATGAATATACTTGGTTACTAGAAATTAAAATTTTTGTCAAAGCGCCATAGCTTCCCATTTAAAAAAAAATTTAAATACCTAATATTTTTTAATTCCTTGGAAGGCGCTTTACATTAAAGGGCCTTCCAAGGCTTTCAACTTTTTTTTTCCAATTGGGAAGAACTTGTATGGCTCTTCTATATAAAGTGCCATATAAGGTCATTTCAATTTTTTTTAGTGCCTTAGAAATTCCAAGGCTTTTAATTTTTTTTTTTCAAATTGGGAAGCTATGGTGCTTTGACACAAAGTGCCGTAGCTTCCCCCACTTTATATGGCGCTTCAATATAAAATGCCATACAATGTGCTATATAATTTTCATAGCTTGCCATTTTAATTTTTATTTTTATCTTCTCGTGTTCCCTCTAGCTCCCCAATTTCCCAAAACTCTAGTGTAGTACAAAGCTTCCTCTCCTACTTACTTTTTTCCTTCTTGTCTCGGCCTCCTTCAAAAGCTCCTTAGCGTGTAAGTGTTGTTTTTCAACATTTGGTCTATGTTTTCTTTTAAATGCCATGAATCTTATGTGTGCTCATAATTTTATTTTTAGGTATTTATTTGAAGTTTCAACTCTGTCTTCTTGAACTTCCTATACATTATAAGTTTTTAATCTTTGAGCTTACAAATATAATAATATTTAGTTAATCTTCGGTAGAAGTAACATGTATTGCTCAAGTTTAAGCAACATAAAAGCTGGAGTTCTTTTATGCTTGATACATGAAGACGCCATATTGCAAAAGATATGTGCTATGTTATTTCATTTTGCTATGGATTGTATTGTAAATTGCTATGGATTTTGGATTATAAATGGAGGTTTACATCAAGAAAATAAAATAATTATAAAAAATTATTAAAAAAAGACTTCCTGAAAGCACCATAGCTTTATATTTAAAAATAACTAAATAATCAAGCTATGGCACTTCCATATATTCAAGAAGTGCCATAGCTTGTTTTAACGGTGGTGAAAGCTATAGCGCTTCCCAAGCACCATAGTGTTTTTTAAATTAAGCATCACAGCTTGTGTTTTTTGTAATAGTCACAGACGTAGATAAATGCAATGTATATCATGTGCCTGTAGTTTCAATGTGTTTGGGTAGGGTTTAGTATGCTCTATTTTTGGGCTGTGTATGCTCTGTTTTTGGGCTTAGTGTGCTTTGTTTTTGCATTGGAATGGCTAAGGAATGAAGATGAGTGTGAAAGTTTTATGGTAACATCACTTGGTGTGCAAAGAAAAAAAGGTGTTGTTAATAGGTGTGGCGATAGTTGTCAATATATGTGATGACTTATCAATGACAACTGTAGGTCATATTTAAATGTTTTACTTGTAGTTTAATGATGTTTGGTGTAACCCCCTTCCTTGAAAACCATAATTATGATTCGAAATACGTGATTAAAATGAAATAAAGACCAATAATAATCGAACTCATTTAGTATCCCTTCCTTACGGTAGGGTTTTTTATAAATTCTTTCAAACTTTTTTTGCCTTATCCTAGTCTTCAAGTTTCACAATTCGAATATAATTACCCTGTGCAGTTAAATCACATTAATATATCAGAGTGTACAACAAAAATCCTAGCAACCCCTGGGTTTCATGCATAAATTAAAGGTTTATAAATTCCCATTAGGGAATTACAAAAATGTCTCAAAAACAATATTTACAAGGTATACAGTGATCTCCCAACAAAATATAATAACTAACACTAAAATATAAATCTCCCTAAGTAGTCTTATCCGCCCTTGGTCGTCTCCTTTTCCTTGGAGCCACTTGCCTTGTATAAAGGTTAGTCAAAGGAAAGAATGAGATTCAAAAGAATCCTAATAGGAACAAATCATTCATACCATATATAATCACAAAGCATGTAAGTAAATCATCAAGCAACATCACAGTATAAAACACAGCACGCAAGCTGCCACATATGCACATAATCACATAATCTCATCCCCTGTATTCCACCGCCCCAAAGACACGATCCCCCCACCGTCAACACCAATGAGCCGCAGGTGAAGGTTTCACATATAGCCTTTTAGCTTTCTCATGTAGCTTTTCGGCTTTCACATAGTCTCATCCCCCGGATTCCACCACCCCAAAGGCACGATCCTCCCACCGTCAACGCCGATAGGCCACAGGTGATAGACCCACAAACAATGATCAATCAAATATACCATGTATCACATATAGTATAAGGGAAGGAGTCACTACCTTATTCTTTCCTAGTGTGCACTGGCACCGGTTGCTCGCCATCAGTGCAAATGTCAAAGCCTATAAACAAAAATCAAGGATGATAGGTTATTCTCTATTCCAAATTCTTATCTTTATAACACTTAAGGTTGGTTATCATTTGAACTCTTTAGTTGGCTACTAGAAGCCTAGACATTTGCCTAAAGGGTTGGAAGAAACTACCCCGAAGATCCCTTTTCAGAAGTGAACACACTGATTTTTTACTCAGACACTCGAGTGAAGAAGATCTCACTTGAGTAATGGAGCAACTTACACTCGACCACTAAAAAACACTCGTGTGAGTGTTTGGCCGAGACCAACCACTGAGACAGAAAATGATCACCGCACTCGAGTCCTAACCCTAATACCCAAGTGATGCCCTCATGCTCACCCAAGTTCAACCCAGTGAGGCACAGGAAGTGACTACCCGAGAGCAACCAAAACCCTAGAATGGAAAATACACTCGAGCACTGGCTCTGGCACTCGAGTGATAGCCCAGCACTTGTGAGTACTAGCACACACTCTTGACAATTTGACCATAAGTGTTTCCTCGAGACGCAATCTCATAGTGCAGAATACCTTTGCACTCGAGTGAAAGAAGGTTCACTTGAGTGATGACCCATATCACTCGTAGGTGAGAATGTGCACTCTTAGATTCTGGCATAGAAGTGTGATTGAAAACTAAAGGAAAAGGGAAAACAAAATGCGTCACTCGAGTGACACCCTAGTGTACTCGAGTGAGGCTTATCAGAAGCCAAAACCACAACCTCTGACAAAATTTGCCAAACTTTCTACTAAAGTATCCAGTGGTTCCTAAAATTCACAAACAGCTCTATCCCTACCAAATTTTCATAAGGAACACATTGAAAGCACCAAAACAACCAAATTCTCATTCTAGCAACAAATGTTGGTCTTTCTTCGTCACATCCTCATACATTAACCAATGACACCAATTTTCCTTCTAAAGTTCCAAATAACTTCTATGGTACCAATAACACAACATAACACTAATTTCACCACCACACACTATCGATTCATCCATTTCAAAATGACACCAAAATCAGGGCAAAATCTAAAATTTACAAAACTTATTCAATGCTTACAATGGATATGTCAAAAGAAAGCTCTTTCTTACCTCTTCCTCTTCCCAAGATTAAATCCTTGGTTACTCAACTTCCAAATTTCTCCAAGTACTCAAACACCACTTTTCAAAAATCTGAAACCATAGCCATGAAGCCCTCAACACCATGAACAATATTAAAGAAGATGAGAGTTGTAACCCCCTGCCTTAAATAGCGTAATTATAATTCGATATTACGTAATTAAATTGGTTTAGAGACCGTCGAATAGTTCAAAACTCATTTAGAACTCCCTGTGAAGTAGGGACTTTATAAAATTTTCAAAACTTCTTTCCTATTCCGGTCTCAAGTTCAATTATCGAATATAATCACCTGTGCAGTTAATTCACATTCATTCATATCAGAATATCTAATAGCAATCCCGGCAACCCCCGGGTTCCGTTCATACACAAAAAGGGTTTACAACCTCCATATAGGGGACTACACAACTACGTTCAACTATTCTTTACAACCAACATAATATACAGACACCCTGTCCAACAGGTTTAACCAACATAACCAAAATAAATGTCCCTACAGGATTCTAACCGCTCCGGGTCGTACGCTTCTCCTTAGAGCCACTCGCCCTGTCTGAAAGGTTAGTTAAAGGAAAGAATGAGATTCAAGAGAATCCCTGTAGTAACAAAACATTTATACCACACATAAGCACACAGCATGTAAGCAAATCATCATACAGCAGCAGCACCACAAATCACACTCCACCCTCATCCCCTTTCTCCGCCGGGAAGGCACACCGCCTAACTCGAACCGTTGTTAGCTACTCAGGGACTATTGGCGTGGCAGTGCATACATATAGCCTTATAGCCCATACAGCTATTCGGCTTTCACAAATGGCCCGTCGGCCTCCACAAATAGCCTTTCGGCTCACATAATCACATATATCACACCTCATCCTCATCCCCTTTCTCCGCCGGGAAGGCACACCGTCCTAACCCGAACCGTTGTTAGCTACTCAGGGACTATTGGAATGACAGTGCTAACACAAATCCACAGATGTCGCAGCATACGAATTCATTACAAATCAACGATATAACACACAAACAATGCATCATATATGGTACAAAAGAAAAGTCACTACCTCGTTCCTTTCTGACGTTCGCTGGCGTAGTTGGCTCACGAGGGCGGCAAATATCGAATCCTACAATTCCAAATGCACTATTTAGACACTTCCATAGTGTTACTTAGGGTTATATAAGTCTATAATGAAAATTTACAAAAATACCCCCGGGGACCCGGCCTGGGCCCGCCATACCCGGACCGGTTGCACTTTTCTCGAAATTCTAATATGGGCTATCCTAACATATTTCCGCCCAAGGAATCCATTTCCGTACTCAGAATTATCAAATTCAATATCAAATTACGAAATTGCCCTTGGCAGCCCTACTTTTAGGGTTTTAGGGGTGTTTCCGTAATTATGCTTTCTCGGCCTTTTTTGAAAAAGTGCCCAACTGTAACCCCACCTATTTTCGCTCACTGAATCCAATGGAATCATCAAATCATTGAAAATCCAACTCTAAGACCCATTTACAGCCTTGGCCGAAATATACATATTCTCCAGAAAAAATTGGGGTTTTACGATTTCGGCTCCGTAAACGCGTTCCTTTCTACTCCTAACCACTTTATTAACCATTACATTAGGTTACAACTAACATTAAGACCCAATTTGGGCAGCATAACCTCTAGGCCACCTCATTTCCAAACTTTAAAACCAATGGCAATGCGGCGAAATTTCACCGATTAAATTGCCCACAACAGGCAGAATAAGCACTATACGAAAGTTTGGAAGTTACCTCAAGCTCCTTCTAGCTTTTCTCAAATTTGGCTGAACCCTAGCCTCTTTGAAACACCAAATTCTTTGCTTCAAAACCTTAATTCGCATAGAGGAATAGCTTAGGAGAAGGATTGTACGCGTTAGGAGCTAGATCGTCGGAGAAATCGGCTTACCTTGCGAGATTTCTTCCTCTTTTCTCTCTTTTCTCCAAGCTCTCTCTCACGTCTTTTTGTTTTCTGAATGGGGTCGGGAATGGCTGATGAAGATGGTGTAATTGGTTTTAATTCCATGTTGATGTCATCATACAATATGATGATGTCATAATTTTTAATTTCCCATTTTCGGATTTCTCAGAAATTCTGGCAGATTTTCTGCCCTAACTTTGAAAAATCATAACTAATTCTAGAAAAATCGAAATGAGGTGATCCCAAAGTCAAATGAAATATATTTAAGTCCTCTTCATAGGAAAAATATTGGCCATTACTGTAAATCACCACAAAATTCCCATCACACATTCTCCAAAAGTGTTTATTCAACAATAATTATATCCACTTTTAAAGTCATTAGCCCTTAATCACTTTTTGGGATATTACAAGAGTAGCATTCAAGGCCACATGAGACACCTACCTCAAGATTTCTTCTTTCTTTTTCCTCTTAAGCTCACACGAAAATGGAGGCAAGTGAGAGAAGGTAAGATTATGATGATGATGAACAAGATTTTTCCCTTATTCCCATGCTAATAGCTGACTTGGAGGGAGAGGGAAGTAAGGAAAAGAAGTTTGAAATATTGACTTCATCCTATGGCTCATACCTTAACACTTGTCAAAATCATGTTTCTCTTTTCCATAATACACATGAACACACCTACATAGGATTCTAATCTCTTAATCAATGAATCTCAACCATTGATCTTTAGATTACTGAGGAGTTTCGTCTTCGGTAACTAACCAATCGGTCAGTAACTTTCCTTTTTACCCATTTTGCCCCTGATTTTGGCAATTATCACCAAATCACCACTAAACATATTTTATCATTCCATTTCCTTATTCATGCGCCCTCCCCGACCCATAGGGTTCATTTTAAGCTTTATCACACAATTAAGTTTAAATGCAGGGTTTAGGCACTGATCATAACACATTTAAATCGTAATTCACATCATATACTTCAAAAGTGTTTATTCAACCACAATTTCATTTACTTTTGAAGTCTTTAGCCGTTAATAACTTTTTTGGGATATTACATTTGGGGAAGGGTTTCACATGTTTGCTATGTTTTTAGGGAATTTGTACTATTTTTACTCATTAAAAGTAAGAATTAATCAACATAGGATGAAAGTTGTGTGGTTGGAACTCCTGATGTACAAAGTCAGAATGTGTTGTTAATAGGGGTAATGATAGTTGTTAATACAAGTGGTCAACTTATTAATGACAACTGCATTGTGCACATGGATTGTGGTGGTGGCTAGCATGTCTGGGAAGAATCTACTATGTTTCCTTCATATAGGGGGAAGGTTTGTAGTCAGTGGAGATGGTGAGATCAAAACCATTAAAGAAGGCACAAGTTATGAAGAGTTCAAAACAATGATAACCTCTATTATAGGAAAAGAGAGTACCGAACTTGTTATGAAGTTTACATTGACATTTAATACAACTACATTTGTGGACATACAGATGATGAAGTAATTGAACAATTAATTAATTTCAATAGAGAAAATAGGCATGTATATGTAGATGAAGGACAAACTGAAGATGATAATATAAGAGCCGTAAGGGATGATCTAAGGGATGAGCAATATGTCTAAGTTGTATTTCCATATGGAAATTAACTAGTGAACGAGGTGTTGTTAACTTCTTATTACTGACATATTGTACTCTTTAATTTGGTCCAAGTTTGATAACTTCTCAAAAGGTTGGGATGGACTATCAGCAGAAGGTTAGGATGGAGTATTAGCCATTGTGCGTATTGAAGATTCACCTTCATTGCCATGCGCTTTCCAAATGATGCCAATAGGAAGACCTGAAATGAACTCCCTAAAGTGGAAGGATTTGATAATTGGAAAAGGATGAGTTTTTCCCAATGCGGATGCCGTTCGAAAAACATTATACAAGTATATCATTGAGTAGAAGTTTGCATACAAATATATAAAAAAAATTTAGCAAAAGATAATTGTGAAATACATGATTGATGATTGTCTATGGTACTTAAGAGCGTACTCAATGGGAGAACGGTAAGGTACTAAACTCCTAACTATACGAACATTGAAAGGTAACCACATACATGATGTATAGGATAATCTACTTGTACCTCACTCGAAGAGATCTAAATTAACATCATCAATCATAATAGATAGTTTAAGGTGTAACATAAACAAGAATGCAAATGAGATTATGAGAGACATGTATAGAGATTATGGGGTGCGTCTAAATTATAATAAAGCGTATAAGAGACAAGAAAGGGCATTGACGGAAATACATGGTCTCATAGAGGATTCTTAACTTGACCCCGAAGTTTTACCTCCTGAAGCCATAATTATCATATCATTCTCCCAGCTACTCGAGCTTCCGCTCAACACAATTCTCAAACATGTTACATTCATCACGCTTCCGCTGCGCACTTTGAGGTCTTTCCCCTCATCTGTGCATTCACAATGTCAAGTTGATTTAACAGGAGTCCCATAGGAATCTCCTACTACAACTGACAACATTCACATCTGTACCAAATCTTGGCCTGATTCAACTCGAATCATTGAAAGCCATAATCAACACATCGTTAAGAGTATGGGCTCTCACGGCTCTACTCTACGATTCAACGTCACGGTAACTGCTCTCCACGGTTCATTATCAAGGCGGCTGCACTCTAGGGTTCATCGTCACAGTGGCTCCACTCTAGGGTTCATCGTCATGGTGGCTCCATACTACGCTACTGCACTCGGTGCTTCACTCAGTCCACTGACTGGTCAGCCCCTCCGGTCAAAACTATCCATAGGTAGCCCTTTCCAATCAGATCTCACCGTAGGTAGCCCTTTCCGATTGGATCTCACCGTAGGTAGCCCTTTCCGATCAAAAGTCCCCGTAGATAGCGCTCTCCGATCCGAATCCTCCGTAGATAACTTTTCCTTGTGCTGGATTAACAACCAACACTCTCAGAATACCTGATACACATTTCAATTCACTTTCGGTACCATACCTTGGTACCACAGACCATTGAGGTCAAATCCAATTCCTAAGAATCAACCCAGCTATTGAGTCTAATCCTTATATCACATCTCATCTTTCAAACCTTCAACCTCAGTTGAACCGGGAAATCACTTCCCTCAAATCCACGGAGCCTCATCCACTCCAGCATAAACTCAAATATCTCTGCTAGCTTAAGGCACACCGGTCCCCTAGGTCTTAAGGCCTTTACACATACAAGATCAGTATGACATTACCACATGTAACATCATACCACCTTGGGTTACTTACCCAACATCTAGGTTAGTCCTGATACCTAGAACATCAATATCACACGCCTCGGAAACCATTTTTCCTCAGCTTCAAATCAGATGATGGTTTGACTATAACCACCTCTGGATTTACACCTCAAATTCTCGGACGAATCACCATATCTTTCGATTACACAATGATTCGTCACTCAAGACTAACCAACAATGTATACATATCTTCCACAAATCTCTTATGTCCACAACGACAAATCACACATGTGTATACATAATCACTATCACATAACATCATCTACCACCAAGGAAGAGATCTAAGAGAGCTATCCTAGCAAATTCCCATACTTGCCAGGAACTGTAGCTCTGATACCAAAAATGTAACCCCCTGCCGTAATTAATATCCGGATTACGCAATTAAAGTGAAATAGAGACCAATAAGATAAAACATCATTTATAAACCCATCAACCAGACGGGGTTTTCACAATCACATTTCGAAATCATTTAAAACACGGTCTCATATTTACACTCCGAATATAATTACTATGCGAAGATAAATTACATTTATACAATTATCAGAGTACGCAATATAAATTCCCGACAATTTCGGGATCATATCTTCGCTCAATTCTCATAGGGCACATTAGCCCATACAAATCAAATAACAGGGATTACACAACTTGTCCGAATACATTCTCAAATATTTATCCAAATATACACATATATTATCCCAATTACTTCTTGATAACCAACTACTAAGCTCTCACCCAGAAACGAGTCCTCTTCGTCCTTGGATGCTTGCTTCATCCTCAATCTTCCTTCCCTGTCTAAAATGTTGATAGGGGAGGGTGAGATTCTGGGGAATCTCAGTAGGAAAACAAATACCAATATGCATGCAAGATAAGTATTTAATGCATGACATGCTTGCATCACAATAACACATGCTCACATAATGATATATCCGCATGCTCAATGTTCACACAACATACTCATGGCCATAGTATAAATAGAACAGAGCTACAATCATTCTCATATGTCTTACATAATCACGCAAAGCAATAACATGCATCAATACACAAATACAATTATCAATACATGCAGGAGAGGTAAGTTCCCTACCCTCTTTCCACGTAAGCTCCAGCTCCGGCTGCTCACGTTCCGGACAATCATCAAATCCTATATTCAAAATCAAGGACATAGGATTAATCCCTTTTCCAATTCCTTAACTTTTAGACATTCAAGTTGGTTATCATTATTGCCCTTTAAGTGCCCTCAAACACCTCAATCCATAGCTCTAAAGGGTTGGAAGACTATCCCCAAAGATCCCCTTTTGAACACTCAAACTTGATATTTTTCACTGCCTCACTCGAGCACAGAAGCTCTCACTCGAGCACAAGTACGGACATCACTCGAGCACAAATGCTCTCACTCGAGCATTGGTACGGACAATACCCGAGCACAAGAGAAGGTGAGACAGAAAGCACATGCCCGAGAGCACAACCCTCACCTGAGGCACAAGCTCACTCGAGCACAGAGTCCTCACTCGAGCACAAGGCCAAAAGCCTCACTCGAGCACCCGCGAGAGAAATCCAGGAAGTGAGGACCCGAGAGCCCCCAACGCTCCCCAAGCACTGGATCACTCGAGCACACACCTCTCACCCGCGAGCACACCCACGAGCATGCACCTTTCACCTGCGAGCACACACGGCTCACTCGAGCAGATGCCCCCCCACCCGCGAGTGAGAAGGCACACTTCTTGCACCTTGCCCGCGAGTGAAGACCAGAAAGCAACCTTTCACTCTGGACTCCCACTATCACTCGAGTAGACCATGCTCACTCGAGCATGTTCTTCGCTCACTCGAGCACAAAGCGATGTGCTCGAGAAGCGTTCATGAAAACCCAGGCGCACTCGCAGTAAAACTAGGGAAAACTCACATATCACTCGAGCAGGTTCTTCCTCACTCGAGCAACATTCATCCCTCACTCGAGCACACCCCTGTCTGCTCGAGTAATCTATCAGATTCCAGAAAAACGCAGCAACACTTACCACATTTCCTAACTCTTGCCCAAATGATCCAAATGGATCCAAAACCTCTACTAAAGCTACTCCTACACAAAATCACTCATTGAATTCAATGGAATCAATGGAATTACCAAAATCCCATTCCATTAGCAAGCTTTGGCCTAGGGCATCATAATCATCAATTCTCTAAATCAACAACTTTACACATTTCATTCCCAAATCCATTCTATCTATTTAAAACTCATACCAATATACCATTTCTATAACCATATCATGCCATACTACCCATTACCCATATTTTCACAATTAGGGCAATAATTCCAGAAATTCCCAACTTAATCATTTGGCAATGAAACATAGATAGAAGGATTGGTTTCACATACCTTATCAACTTTCTCAAAGACACTCTTTGATTCTCCACACTTCATATTTTCGTGATCTTCAAATCACCACCAATGGAGAAACTACAATCACCAAAATAAAGCTCTCAACTCAAGGATTAAGATTAGAGAAGAGAGTTTGAGCTAAAGGGGCCATTTGCTTACCTCAAAAACCAAATTCTCCTTTCTCTCTCCCAAGCATATTCAGCGAAAATGGAGGAAGGAAGAGAAGAGAGAGAAACCGAGAGAGAGAAGAGAGAGGAGATGGAGATGATGATGATGATGTGTCACACATCACTTATCCCACATCCAAGGGTCCACACTTTGCCACTTGTCACCATCTCACTCCAACTCTCATGGGCTCACATGCACACACATGCACTTGATTATGCCCCATGCTCAACTACACAAATCAATCCTAGCCATTGATCTTGGAACTACCAATGAGTTTCCTCCTCGGTAACCGATCAACTGGTCAGTAACTTTACTGTTTTGCCCCTGATTATGGAAATTCACTTGGAATTACCATCAACTCATTTTCATATTTCTTAATCACAATTTAGACTCTTGCTAAACCAGGGCTTAGCAGTCTACTAATCTCAGGCTTAATCTCAATAATTATCATTAGTCCTTAATCAAAAATCGGGGTGTTACACTACTCATCCATCTAACTGTTGATCTCATAGCACATAAATGCACTTGCTTGGCATGGCAGATAAGCAAAATACCTTGTCATATGCATGTGCAGCAATAAAGTTAGTTCATCATAGTGTGTGCTCATATGTCAATGATTGCTATAAGCTGTCTACCCAAGAAAAGATATATGCAACTCCTATGAGGCTTGTAGCAACACATGATTGCCCATGCCCTGAAGCCCTTACAATGACATAGCTGATGACATAAACTTTATTATGACCACCAATCACTAGAAGGCTTCTGTTATTATAATGTAATATTAATTAGGTGGTCATATTATATAACTTGTGAATGGGAGCCCTTGGACTTGTCAACAAAGGCCCATGAACTTGTCAATGGTTGCCCATTAACTTGTTAAGGGAGGCTTATAGACTTGTCAATTGAGGCTCCTGGACTTATCAACATAGGCTCATAGACTTGTCAATAGACCTTCATACACTTATCAATAGAGGCTCTTGGGCTTATCAATAGAGGACTTGTCAACACAGCCTAAAGGACTTATCAATGGATGCCCATTGACTGGTCAAAGGAGGCTCCTAGACTTGTCAATTGAGGCTCTTGGACTTGTTAATAGACCCTCATAGACTTGTCAACAGATGCTCATTGACTTGTTAACAGAGTCTTATGGACTTGTTAATGGACGCCCACTGACTTGTCAATAGAGGGTCATGGACTTGTTTATAGATACCCCTCATATACTTGTCAAGGCAATCCCCTGCTCTTGTCAGCAAATGTATAGCTATGTTTACATAACAGGTCAAAGTGTAATGATGAACACAAATTATGCAAAAGATAACTGAAGCACTAATATTAAGTCATTAAAATGAGTATGTAATTGATAATTACAAAAACATGTCTTAAATACAATTAGTTTGAACTTGATCATTACCTAAAACATCTAATCAATACAATCAGTCTGTACTTGATCATTACAAAAACTAATATGAAGTCAATACAATCAACCTTTTGCTGATCTTAGTTAACTACTAATCCTAGCTATAATTCAAGTCGTTAGGCTATTTGGTTCCCTTCCTCTTATGGATGTCTTACACCAAAGACATAACTTTTTCTCAATGTATGTTATAAGGATAAGTGACTAGCCACCATAAGAACCTAACCTTAATTTCTTGGAGTTCTTCCAAGAAATAGTAAGGCATGGCGTAACCATCATGAACTTGCTCAGTTCTATCCTAGATTTGTAACCATGATCGTACATGCACCCCACAAGAATCTCTACAAATGTAATTGTAATAAAATTAATAACCAGATCAGGTAGATGGCAATGTACTAAAATTAATGAAAACCATAATATAAACTCACGTGCCTATTTGTACATATACTTTTGCCCATGTCACTCCCTTCTCAATTTTGTCCTCCTTCTCAAACAACTGGGGCTTTACTCTTCAAAGCATTTGGAATAAGAATTTCACTGAAAAAACATAAATAATGTCAGTCACAAAGATGAATAATAAATTCACAATTCATACACACGTAAATGAAAAGTTTTCTATACAATTCAAACACCATTTCATTGGATCTTTGACAATTTTGTGTATAAAGTTAGTTGTAAAAATATGTCTACTAACTCTATCATCATTATTAGCCAATAAGGTCTTGGTCACTATTGACATTTACTGCATAAGGGAGAGAAAAAATTAGCCATTGGAAACATAACATTAAATCAAGATCTTTTTCCCTCTTGAGCAATGCCTTACCTTTTCATTAATTTATCTTCTTGGTCAGAGACAATAAAGTTCCCTTCTTGTGAGGAAGTAGTCATGCATCTCTACAAAGTCCCTAAATGAAATTAATAAATCGGCATGTTAGTCAAACTATGAGTATAACTTTATATGAATGCATCCAAGTACACAAGTATGTTAAACTTACTGGTCACCCTCCTTATCATTAAACCTCATTGTATATACTTCAAATAAAATGTCCTTGTCATCATATTTCCTCTTACCTTTACTCTTCCTCTTTGTGATATCCATGGAGATTTTACAACCACTAGGAGTTATCACCCGTTTTAATCTTCTCAATTTAAAGTCACTCCCTTTTTTCTCCTTTTCTCTCTCTTCCTTCTCACCTTGTACGTCTTGGGCTTCACCCTCATCATTTCTTTCAGTATCTACATTTAGTTTTTGACCTTTTTCTTCAATTTCTGAATCTTCTTCCTCACCATCATTATCTTCTTCTTCCTTTTCAATATCTTCATTTTCTTCATTTTCTGAATCATCCTCCTCCCCTTATATGTCTTCTCCATCCTCTTTATCATCTTCAATTTCTTTAATTTCTGAATCATCATCCCCACCTTCTGTGTCTTCTCCATCCTCTTCTTCAAATTGACTTGAACTTAATGTTTGTTTTTTTGTGTCCTCTTCCTTATTTGTACTTGTTCTTACCCATCTTCATTCTTCCTCTCATCCGACAACCTGCTTTGAAGGGCAAGTAGTTCCTCTCCCACCAGGGAAACTAACCTACCATATGTTCTTTGTAATTCCTGAAACATAAAAATTTTATTCAAAAGTCTAGATTAAAGTAATGACAGATTTAATTAAATAAAATAAAAAAGACTATTTACATCTCAAAATGGTCACAATTATCGGGTGAGTCAGCATTGCCTCAGGATTGAGCGTTGTAGTTGAATGCTCACCAATATTATGAGACCAAAGAGCAGCTCATTTTTGCTTTCCTTCTTACTCATTACTCTACTTTTCACCCTATCATCATTCCAATATGTTATGGCATTATCATCTTGAGAGGGTTTCAGTTTTCCTAATGGAAAATGTTGTAAACAGAACATCTACATTACAAGTTGATGACACATAAGCATTAGACAGTCACAATTTTGCTTTAAAAAAACATATGATAGCTACTTACCATAAGGAAGTATATACAACCACCCATGGTCTTTCTCCCTTTACCATTCCCTTTCAACAAATCCCTATTGAATTCCCATATCTCATTATAGAGTTCTTTAAGAATAAAGGAACACTAGCCAAAGTCACCAAGTGCATCCTTTGTGACCATCATTAGCTTTAAAACACGGTCACTTCATAAATACTTGCACTTGGTGACAATAAGGTTCCTAATACGAATATAAGAAGAAGGAACTCAACATTTTCATCACTCTTGCCCATTAACCATTCTCCTATTGTTTGGTACTTTTTATTCTTATACACACTCCTTAAATCCTTGTAAATAGGATTATTATCATCAACTTGTACTTCTATCTCATTCCCACCATTAGGTAAACCCATAAACTATTTCACATCTTCAAGCCCTATTCCCTGCATCTACCCTCAAATTGACACTTGCTTGGTTGGAGGTCAAAATATCGCATAAGCCCTGAACATAAGTCATGGTTTATTTATCGACAATAAATATTGACCAATTTATCAAACCCTATTCTCTTAAGCCTTTTCATGATATCCGGTCTCTCCTTCAAGTTCTTACAAACAGTCATAAACTTATTTGGAGCAAATCTTGTAAGGAAAGGAACAACATACTTCTTCTCTATACCCGTAGCTCTTAATTGCTCAGCCCGTTTAACATATTCCCCTTTCTTCTTATCACTCAACTTATTCTAAGCATCTCTCACTTATAGATTAACCTCTTAAATCATCACCATCCTCTTCCTTCCCCTTACCTTTACCATTCTCCTTCTCATTCCCCTTTTGATTTTGCTTCTCCTTCTCCTTCTCCCCCTTCTCATTAAAAAAGTAAGCTGTTTGGCAAACACGGGAATGGAACATAGATTGAGGGAAAATAAATTGTTTGGTTGCAAGAAAAGGAATTGGGCTAAGTGGTAAACAATAGGTAAATGGATATAATACCCCTGACATAATGTAATAAAGGGTGAAAAAGGTGAGTCAATTATTTTATGTCATCGGAAACAAATAGAGGCTCACCCGAAGTGTCTTTCTATGTTGGGAGAGAAGGTAAATAGAAGGAAGTGTGGATGGAATCTTCGACAGTGATGACCAGTATAGTAGATGGAGGTGAGAAAAAAGATGGAGATAGCAGAAATTACAGCTCTAGTAGCACATTGTTTAGTTGCTTAGGTTAGTTTAGAAAAGTGGACAGAGGGAAAAGTATGATGTTTGTTAAGTGTTGCTAAAATGGGTTATGGTTTTGTTTTGGTTTTGAGGCAGGAAAGAGTGAACATGTGTGGACAAGTAAAGAAGAGAGCACGCTTGTGGAATTGTTAGTGGAGATGAGAAAAGTAAGACATTATATTATGCAATCAACATGGTTTATAGCAGATCTAATGCATTTGGAGAGGAAGATGGGGGAGATGTTGCCAGGGTGTGGGTTGAAGGCTAAGACTGATATCCGAAGGCAAATTAGGAGGCTAAAGCAAGATTGGATGATAGCGTGTCACATGTTAAATGGGGAAAATATGAATGGTTTTAGCTAGGATAGTGTGAATTCTTGTGTGATGGTAGATGAAAATTTGTGGGATACATACGTGCAAGTATAAGAGATAGTTATTATTGTGAATAACATGGATTAATAAAATTTTTTAAGCTTTAGTTTGATGTTTAAGGTTTTTTTGTAGGTTGATATAAGGGATGCTAAATTCAAGGCCAAAGATTGTTCATACTTTGAAAATATATGCTATGATTAGGGAGAGTAAGAAGCGAGTATGATTATGAAGAAGTAGGGAGTTTTGAGAAAGCTAGGACATGAATTGGTGACCTTGAAGAAACCTTGTTATTTTATTTTGTTGGAAGCAGAACAATGTGAAAATGACAATGTTGTTGTTACCTTGCTAACAATGTTGATATGTTGTATTTAGTTATAATTGCTTATAAGGAATGGATAAAGTTGTGAAAGTGTCAGCTGGAATTGAATAAAACGAGCAATTTTCCCAATGTTTAGATTTGGTGTTCACTTCGAAACTTTGTTTTATGGTGATATTTACAAGAAATTAAAGTGAGCTGTATGTGAGGTAGCCTTTAGGACTACATAAAGTGCCTCACTTGTTTGAATAATCTCCAAAGATCAACAAGTTTAATACACAGTGTACAGGTTGAATGGATCAGAAGTTAGCATAATCTCCAAAGATTAGGGGACAATAGGAAATATAAACAAAAGTGACACTAATTGTTGAATTTGTGGACATAAACAATGAAAGAGGAACAAGGGAATTATAGAGGCCCTATAAGCAATGTGCAGAAGACAAACATCACTTACAAACATTGTGATTGATATTCCACAATTGAAAGCCACATATACATATATAGACTTCTAAAGATCTAAACATAAGTAAAAGGATACATAACTAATTTGAACACAACATGATAACAACAATAACTTCAAAAGGAACAAATTTAAAATTCAAACTAAACAGCCAAGTTTGAATTCAGATAATAAGTTCACATACATGAAAGAGGAACAAAATCTAAGCAAAGAGATGTCCTTGTTGAAGCATTACAAAATAAAAACTAATCTATCCCTAATTCTTCTTCTTCCTCTTAGCTGGGGACATGTTGGGAGTGGACCTCGTTTGGGATGGTGAACGCAAACCAGGGAGGTTGATAGGGATGAACATGGGGAAAGCAGATGTTTGAAGTAGAGGAAGAAAGGGTATGGCACCTGTGAACAAATAGGCCATATTCTCAGCAGTAAGGCCAGACCTGAAACAATCTGGTGGTGTGAATCTTAATGGTTAAGGCTCAAATATTCGCCTAGATGGCGCGTGAGGAGGGTTCACAACTAAAGGGAGAGGCACGATTGAGAGTAGGGTTACTGGATCACAATCTGCAGTGTTAGCAGGGGTGTTTGCTTCTGGCATATGGTCTTGAGAAGGAACATCAATAGTGGGGGATTGTGAGGAAAAGTGAGTAGTCTCATCTACATTGCAACCTTCTTCATTAGCTTCATTTTTATTTCTAGAAGGTTTGTCATGTGCAGGGGAGTGGGATTCATTTACAATATGTATATAAGGCCTTATGTGCTCATGTTGTGATACCTTGTATGAAACAAATTCCTTGAACTCAGTAGATTAGAGATGAATGAAGTCTTTGAGGTCCTTGAAATAAAGTGCAAGCTCTGATATGTATAAGTCCAAGTGTCCAATATATCCACCAAAAACCTCAAACTTCTCTTTTACATAACTGTCTAGTTTGAATAGATGTTCTTCAAGATGGCCAATCCTTGACTCCATATGTGATTGAAACTTCATTAGAGTTTACTCAACAATTTTGCTAAGGGTTTCTACCATTGTTGCAGGTAGTTCTACAAGAGTTGATCTCTAAGTAGGGGAAGGAGTACGGGTTACATCTTGGGGAGGGTTATTCTGATAAGGTTTTTTAGGTTCATCTACTGCTTTTGACCTTCGTTGTCCTCCTATAGGTATTTGCATTTGGTGCAATGCCTTTTCATCCAATTCCTCAATACACATAGGTCCTTCCCTATCCTTCAAATATCAAACTTTATTCTATTATAAGATGAGTGACGCAAGGGAGGGTTATGGTAGATCTGAGTTCTTCTTTCTTAGAGTTGCAGCCCTTAACATTGTGTCCACAATCCTTTTGGCCATATGAAAAGGCTTCCCCTTGATCATACAGGTGAGGATTTGTTTGTCCTCAAGGGTCAATAAAGTGTAGTGCTTTTCTTTGTTTACTAAATTCCTACTGTACAAGTAATGTAGGACATGAAACCTATAAGAAAGCTGCTTTAGTCTAGACAGAGCACTATCAAGCAAGTTGTGACCCTCAAGCAATGTCTTGTCAATTTCTTGTGGTGAGAATTTTGTGTCTGTTGACTGTGGCCTGCTTATACCTAACCAACTCATAATTTTGTCCTCATTTATTTCTATTGTCTACCCTCTAACACAAGTTTTGACAACTCCCTTTCTAGACATTTTTAGATACAAATAAGAAACCTTAACCATAGATTCAAAATAAGGCAAAGACAACTCTAGAATTCCCTGTAAAGGCTTCAGTATTGGTGCTAACCTAAAGTTATAATCAGTGTCAAATGTATCTACTTTGATCTTACTCATTTTACAGAAGGTCCGACCAACTAACCTTATATCATATTCTTCCAGAGCAAACTTGTTGAAATCATCCTTTGCCTGTAGTGCAATATTAGGCCTCTGTTTCAATCACAGCTTCTTGTACGACTTGGCTTTAACCTCATCAAGAACCACATTGTTGTTGTCCTCATTTTAGGTTGTCGACGATACATGTTCATCAAACCCTGGGTTGTTTGCTTCATTATCAGTCCTCATCAAACTCTGGGTCTTAGCCACAGTTGTTTTGCCCTTCTTAACTTGCTCTACCTTTTGCCTCTTTGAAGGTCTAGAGGACTTCGCCGATAAGTTCTCGTCTTCCTCTAATTGTCTCTTTCTCTCACTACTCACTTTTTCCTTCTTTTTCATATTCTCTTCCCTTTATTTCTTCTTTACTTCCTTTGCTAGATTATCACACTTCCACTTAGCCGTCACCTTATAATCGTCATACCAATTGCCTTCTTTGGTTTTATACTTTGATCGGCTTGACCAATTATAGCACCAAAGTTATGCCTTATGCTCTTTGAAATTTTTCACATCTTCAATAGTAATCCCTATTTCCTATAATCGATCCTCTGTTATTTTAACCCTCACCATTTGCCTTTGGTCGACAACAATGAGACCGATGGATAAGAAGAATGATACAGGGTTTTCCTTCTGTGCAGAAAACAGAGAATGTAAAGGGGTGTATGAATGTTTGCCCTAAAATTCGAACCACCAATCAATTGATGACATAAGGCATGGCATTTTTCAAGTTTTAAATTAATTATGTTGTAAATGTCAAACAAGGGCTGACGCTGAGGTTTGAATTATCAATCGAAGTTTGAACTTGGTTATAAAGTGTTAAGGAACTACCAAAGGCAGGATTGCAATTTGAACTAAGATGTGGAATTCGAACTTCATGGCCTATAACATTATTTAATTTAAACCATTTATCAGATAGTGAACCAGATTATAAACTTATGAGAATGACAAGACCCTCGGGGGAAAATGATATTACATTAATGTAAACAAGTACATGAATTTTAATGTTATGAAAGGAAGATATTGACAAGTTCTCCACTTTCATATGATGAACAAAACCATTTGTGGGTCATATCACATATATTCTTCCAAAATTACAACTTAGCCTACATTACACCTTTCACTAGCATATATACATATAGGGTATTCATATATTTTGAACCAAAATATACAAGCACATTGCATGGAAACAAACTTTATCCTATGTTCACATTTGCTTGGACCCTAACTAAATATGGAACCAAAATATACAAGCATATTGCATGGATACAAACTTTATCCTATGTTCACATTTTCTTGGACCCTGACTAAATATGGTTAAAAGTTTGCAGACTATTTCCATGATTAATGACACATGTCCAAAACAGGTTGACACATAACTATATTAGACCAAAACATCATGTACTTCCATAACATAACTACTGATCTAGTAAACTACGGATCCATAAGGGTTTAAAGACTATAGGAATCTTGGTAAAGGCATTCAGAAGCTGGTCAGATCCTAGTATCTTGATATGAGCTGCATTTCTCTCAGTAAGTATCAAACCTTCAACTTGAAAAATTTCCATGAATAGGTCAGAACCTTTTGCATCTAGTTCATCTTGGCTTTCCTGACCTAACATTTGATTCCCTAGTTTTTCGAACACACTTACAATGGTTTTGTCCAATAAGGTAACAGTCTCTCACGAAACCTCAACAATCACCTTAAAGTTGTTCATTCGGTACTTCTTTCTGGGACAGAATGAGGTATCATTAATGTGGTTTGTGTTAGGTGCAGTTTCACCTATTGTCTGTGAAAAATCCACATCAGCAAGAACACTGTGGGTCGATTCTGGAAGGTCATCATCTTTAAGATTAACTTCATCTTCCATTCCAATAGGTGATTTTCCTTCTTCCCCAACAACCCTGTCCCTTAGCCCTGTCCCTTGACCATACAAAACATAAATTCTCAAAGTTAGGGAAGGACTTGGTTTGAAACTGTCTTGCCTTGGGATGAACCTAAAAGTGAAAGAAATAAGGTTTCAAGTACTTCAAACTTAACCCGATACGTATCACATATTAACTTTAATACACTAAACTCCTTAACAAGTACACATACCTTGACATACTCATCCTATACCTCTTTCTCCACAGTGACAAATTTTGTCTCCAAATCCTAACCAAAGCCTTAGGTATTGGTACCATAAACCATATCAAAAGTCGCTTGCCACAGATGTTTCACGGTCTTGATTCTTCAGGTTATGTGAGGACATGCTTTAATCCCATGTCCAAGCAGCTTCTGTTCCATTATTACCTGCAGAGCATTAGCAAATCCAGGCTTGAAACTATTGTCAGCCATGAACTTTTGCTCTATCCTCAGAGTAACAAGGCAATCTACTAGTACCTTGTGCTCCTATGAAGACCAAATTTTAATATTTAACTTATTTCCTTCTTCATTCTGTCCATCTAAAAACCTTAGACATAAACAAAAGTTGTTAACGTAAATTAACTCCAACAAGAAACTATACATAAGGATACCAGGCAACAAGTTGCACTTTAAGTTAATTCAAATGCATAGAAGACAAACTTGTTCGATGCCCACAAACATAGGAAAGGCATTGTTCTTAAATTTTAAACATTAATCTACCTCATCATCAATGATCCCTATGAGCCACATAGGCAGCAAACATGTCATTTTCCAGATGCTCCCTAAAGTTTGTCCATAAATCACTAGTTCCCATTATCATCATAAGGGTGTTCTCAATTATTGTAAGTGCTGATTTAAACGACTCAAGCTATTTATCAAGGTGATCTTGAATATTTTCTTGACAAATTAGATTATGTAGCAAATAGCATGCCATGATGTATCTATTTTGAATCTTCACTAGATAAAATGATGCACTCCTCAACCAAGTGCAGATGGTAAGGAACATGTTTTGCCAATTTTATTCACCCGGGGTATTTCTGTGTTTTGCCATTTGCAATATATTGCAAAAAAGTCCCACAGGACTTCATCACAAATTTGAGATTTAACGGGACTGTTTTATTGTATTTTCCTTTATTTGGGACCTAGATGCAATGTTCCCTTTTTTTTGTAATTGCAACATGTTAACTATTACATTATTCATTTTTTAATTAGTGGGCGGACAAGGGGAACTAACTATACTACTAGTAGCGGTTACTAGGAAACTGTTACTAAATTTACAAAGAATGAAGCCATAGGTTTTAGTTGTAGTGGAATGAGTAACGGTTATAACCAAAATCATTTGCAACTAAATTAAGCAACCTGTTGCGGTTTTGTCTACTACTAATTTTGACGGCTATTGTAAAGGCCTATAATGATGATTGTTAGAATTATATCCCTTATAATCCAGGATTGTATGAATGTAAATAAGGAAACATATCAAAATGTTAGGAAATGGATCCTAGTATTTATTAGAGAAGATATGATCACATGTATATAAATATGCATACTCTTATACATTACAATTCAAGGAATTCAAATTATTTTCCTTCTCAGATTACATGGTGCCAGAGCCTTAGGAATTCCTATTTAGTTCTTTACTGCCGGCACTGTTCATCGTGTCACTATTCACGGCATCACTGTTCTACTTGTATTGTTCACAGTGTAACTATTCACGCAGTATGTTCATCATGTTTCTGGCTTCCTTCTAGTGTTTTCAGACTTTGGGTTCTTGGTTTCAAATTTGGTTATTTTTTTGTCCTCATTTGGAGGGTTTGCTTTGGATTTCACATTTTTTTTGGCAACGATTAGTGATTTCTACTCAGTTTCTTGTGTCTTGCTTCTATTTAAGGGTTTTTACCTTTTATGGTTGTTGTTGCATCTGGTTAAAGGATCTAGAAGTCCTCATTTGCTCTGTTTTGTGGTATTTTGGCATTTGTGGTCCTTCGGGATATCATTGGAATTGTTTATTGTTTACTTATTGGTTAATCTTCCATGGCTAAATCTAAGACATATGATATGCTGCCAATGTGTGTTAAGATTATTGATTCAAAATTGAATTGGACAAAACTATAGTGATTTGAACAAAACTATTAGGGTTTATATTTTGGGCATTGAGAAGGAAGCCCATTTAACTGAGGATCACCCTTCTGGTGATGAAAAACAAATTTTGGCTTGGAGTGGAGCCAATGCTCTGATCTTTTTCCAAATTCAGAACTCTATTAAACCACAGATTCTATCTTTTAATAGTCACTACAACACTGTAAAAGAAATTATGAGTTACTTGAATTTATTTTCTCTGGTAAAGGGAATATTACTAGGGTTCATGAAGTATGTAAAGGCTTCTATCGTTCTTAGTAGCAAGGTTGTCCCTTGAAGGATTTCTTCTTAGACTTTAAGATGTTGTATGAGGAAATGAAAGTACTTATGTCTTTGAAAGCAGATCTTCTGACCCGTATCAAGAATATGGAACTTCAGGCTATCATTTGTTTTCTTGAAGCTCTTAACCCTTCTTATAAGACTATTCACTCTCAGATTTTGTTTAGTCACGAGCTTCAATCTCTTGAAGATGTGTTCTCACGGGTTCTTCATGCTGTTAGTTTGGTTTATCTGTTTGTTGATCTGAATACGAGTGCTTTAGGTAGGCGTGGCCCCTTTGAAAACAAGAATTATGAGTCCAAACAGGGAACTAGTGCTCTGAACATGACTTCTGGTAGTATTATATGCAATTATTGCAAGAAACCTGGCCACATTAAGGAAAGTTGTCATAAATTGTAGAAGAAATAGTAGTGTAATTAGTAGCATGGTTTTGATCACATTGCCCAGACACCTGATCAGTCTGATTCTTGTCCATCATCTACAAAGGCCCTAGCTACAGGTACTTTATCCTATGGTCTTGCAACAATTTCCATGAAGTGGGTCATTGATTCTAGTGCTATCGATCACATGATAGGTAACTATCATCTATTTTTATCGTATGCTCCCTATGACAAACCATCCTCCATATTCGTTGCCAGTGGTTCCCTGGTCCGTATATTTATCAGGAATTGTTAAACCAACTACATCCATTTCATTATCTTCTATTCTTAATTTTCCTAATCTCATGTTTAATCTTCTGTCTCCGAGTAAACTGACTCGTTATTTAAACTTTTTTATCTCACTATTCCCCGACCATTGTTTAATTCAGGATATTTCAATAAAGTAGTTTATTGGTAGAGGCTATGAATCTAGTGGGCATTATATCCTTGATAATTAGGTGCTGTGTTCTGGTGGGTCGTCTCCCTTTGAAGTCCATTGTCATCTAGGTCATGTGTCACTTCCGTCCCTCAAGAGGTATCCTCAGTTTTCTTCTGTGTCTGCTTTAGATTGTGAGTCATGTCAGTTTGCAAAACCCTATTATGTTCATTTGGCACCTTGAGTCAATAAACCAGCTACGTCCCCCTTTGAGTTAGTTCATTTTGATGTTTGGGGTCATTATTGAGTTTTATCTCAGAATGGTTATTGATATTTTGTCACTTTTGTTGATGACTTTTCCCAAACCACTTGGCTTTACTTCATGAAACAATGTTCTGAATTGTTTACTCATTTTTGTAATTTCTGTGCTGAAATTCAAACTTAATTTAATACTCCTATAAAAATCCCTTCAAAGTGATAATGCGAAGAATATTTTTCTGCCCCCATTAACTTATTATACGCATAGTCATGACATTCTTTACCAATCCTCTTGTGTTGATACACTTGCCCAAAATAGTGTGTTGAAAGAAAAAACCACCATCTCTTAGAAATTGTCTGAGCTCTCATGTTTCACTCCTGTGTCCCTAAATCCTTTTGAGCAGATGTTGTGTCTACTGCTTGTTTTCTCATCAATCGCATGCCTTCATCTATCCTTAGTGATTACGTTCCATATTTCATTTTGTTTCCTACTACTAAGCTGTTTCTTGTTGATACAAAAAATTTTTTTCTTTGTTTGCTTTATTCGAGATGTTTGTCCAAGTGTCAGTAAACTCAATCCAAAGTTCTGAAAGTGTGTCTTTCTTGGTTATTCTTGAGTTCAGAAAGGTTATCAATGTCACTCTCTTGATCTCTATCGTTATCTTGTGTCTATTGATGTGACCTTTCATGAGTCTTCTCCTTTCTTCAAGTCTTCGATATTACCTGAGTCTCCCTCCACAGTTGATGGGCCTAATGATGTCCTAGTTTATCATGTCCCTATCTCACTAGAACAAGATACTGTTCTGAAACCTGATATCATCGACGGTGCTTATATTGCTAATGCTCTGCCTTCACCAGTAACTGCTTTACCGAAAGATATTGTTCATGACTCCCTGGTTCCTGATACTGATTCCCCAGACCTCGTCAATCCTGTCCCTGATCCAATTGTACCTAATTCTATTATTGAGCCATCCGATGACTTGCCCATTGCCCTCTAAAGAGGTACCCATCCTTATTGTCCTCCCAAAAGATATGCTAATTGTTCTTATCCTATCTCCTCCTTTTGTTTCCTACCAGCATTTATCCCCTGTTTTCTTTTCCCTTGTGGCCACCCTTAAGTCCATGTCCACCCCTACCACTCTTCACCAAGCCTTGACTCACCCTGGTTGGGTGTAGTGATGGAAGAAGAAATGAAGGCCCTTTGAAAAGGCTAGTACTTGGATTCTTGTTGATATACCTTCTAGGAAGAAGGCCATTGGATGTAAATAGGTGTTTGTTATTAAGACTAAGGCTGATGGTTCCTTAGAATAGTTGAAAGCTCAGCTTGTTGCTAAAGGGTATGCCAAAACTTATGGAATTGATTATTCAGAGACGTTCTCCCTTGTGGCTAAACTCACTTCAGATCATCTTCTTGTCTCTCTGCCTGCCACCTATCATTGGGATTTGCTTCAGTTGGATGTTAAAAATGGCTTCTTGAATAGTGATCTCCTTGAGGAAGTTTCTATAGAGCAACTACCTGGGTTCGTTGCTCAGGGGGAGCATAGGAAAGTGGGCTACCTCTAAAAGTTGTTGTACGGTCTGAAGCAAAGTCCTCATTCCTAGTTTGATAGATTTTATGGTGCGGTCAAGAAGTTTGAGTTGAGTTAAAGCAGGTGTGTTCACTCTATGCTCTACTAGCAATCTAATACAGGCATGATTGTTCTGGTAGTGTATGTTGATGATATTGTGATTATTAGGAGTAACACCTCTAAAATCTCAGAACTTAAAGTCTTCCTTAACTCCCACTTCCAGACAAAAGACTTAGGAACATTAAAGTACTTTCTTGGTATAAAGGTTTTGAGAAGCAATAAAGGCATCCTTTTGACTTAGAGGAAGTATGTTATCGATCTCTTAAAGGAGATTGGAAAGCTTGGAGTTGCACCAAGTAGCATTCCCATGATTCCGAATTAGTTCCTAGATCTTAATTAATGATAGCATGTTTGATGAGATTCCTGATGACTTGAAGAAGAAGATTGATCTAGAGAAACTGAAGCCGTTTGCATCTCCTGAGAGATATAGAAGACTCATTGGGAAGCTGAATTACTTGATAGTAACTCGTCCTGATTTAACTTTCTCGGTTAGTGTACTTAGCCAATTCATGGGGTCTTTAACAATGGCACAGTGGGAAGCCTTAGAGCATATCTTGCATTTTTCGAAAGGTTCCCCAAATCATGACATTCTCTATACAGATTATGAGCACACTAAAGTCGAGTGCTTTGTGATGCGGATCATAAAGGGTCTAAGGCCATAAGACAGCCCACTACGGGTTACTATGTGTTTGTTGGTGGAAACCTGATATCTTAGAGAAGTAAGAAGCAAGGTGTTGTGTCAAAATCAAGTACAGAAGCTGAATATAGAACCATGTCACAATCAGTACAAG
Source organism: Inga leiocalycina (assembly GCA_963242795.1). Classification (NCBI taxonomy): domain Eukaryota; kingdom Viridiplantae; phylum Streptophyta; class Magnoliopsida; order Fabales; family Fabaceae; genus Inga; species Inga leiocalycina. The sequence continues at coordinate 40,139,544 of OY725321.1, read as the reverse complement.
AAATTGTGTAGGTATTTTAACTCATGAAGGAAATTGGCATCGCCACGACATTGCCTATGAAACTATGGTGTGACAATAAAGCAGCACTACATATAGCATCAAACTCTGTGTTCCATGAGATTACGAAGCATATTGAAATAGACTGTCACTTTATACGTGACAAGATCAAAGAGAATGTTGTATTTACAGGGCACGTGCGATCAAACGACCAGCTGACAGATCTTCTGACGAAAGCCTTAAATGGGACACGGGTTGAGTATCTTTGTAACAAGTTAGTCATGATCAATATATATGCTCCAACTTGAGGGGGAGTGTTAGAATCATATCCCGTATAATCCGGGATTGTATCAATGTAAATAAGGAAACATATAAAAACGTTAGGAAATGGATCCTAGTATTTATTGGAAAAAATATGATCACATGTATATAAATAGACATACTCTTGTACATTACAATTCATGGAATTTAGATTATTTTCCTTCTCAGATTACAATGATGATGATGCAATGAGAAGAAAGAAAACAGATAATAATAATTTATATATAATATAATATAAAAATGATAAAACAAAAATAAACACACATACAATCAAATTTTTTTTCCTCCTCTCCCACTTCCTTTTCCATCGAGACCATGAAACCGGGGAGTAAATTTATGGATGCTTCTCCACTGTACTCAATCTTCTTCTTAAGCAACACCATTGTTGTGCTTCTCCCTCCCCCCGATGTAAGGACGTTCAAGCCTTCGTAAGTCGCTGTTGTGCATTAGCTGAACTTGGGTATTGTTCTGTGTCTTCATCTCTATCATCCCTACTGTATTGTTGGGTGTGCATGCGCTAGCTTCCGATTGCTGCTACCGTGGGTCGTTGCATGCGCACCTGTTCTCGTGGCTTTTAGCTATGCCAGATCTGTTACTTACCTTCGTGAACTACATATCCGTGCCAGTTACTGTTATGGAATTGATTTTCAACTTGGATTATTGATTTTTTAAAATAAGCAAAGTTCTTTGAATATATTTTTATTTTACTTAGCATGATTATTTATATCTTTGTTCTCTAATAATTCTATTTACTTAAATGTTTAAAAGAGGAATAGTTGTATAATTATATTTTACTATTTGAATGACAATTTACTTTATTTAGTAAGATAGTATTTTACTATTATTGTATATTTATGTTTTATTGTTATGAAGTTATCACAGGAAAATAATTTTGGTCTCAAGTATCGTAGCTGACCAGTGAGGGGCTTTACTATTGAATCAAAGTTGCAGACTCATCTTGAAAGGTCCTAATTGATGCGAATTTAAATTTATACATTTACTTTTGTAACTTAAGTGCTCCACGTAAGTTATAGGTAGGATCCTTCCCTTATTTATTGTTTTGTATATATGTTGGTACTGAGCATGACAACCTTTTTGACTGAATTGGAGAGTTTGCCAAAATTTCTAAAAGCTTATAGCGTATGTTACATGAAATATATTCATAGGTATTTTATACTTTGAACTAATATCTGGCGTTATTTTGATATCCTATTATTAAGTATCCGAGCAATTGGCTACTTTAATTTCAAGACTCGCAGCTTCCCCTTTTAACACAAGTATCTTTTATATGATTTAAACTTAAGACTCAAAATGATTTAGTGGGACCTTACACCACAAGATTAACTTTATATGTTGGCTTCTTAAGCTTTATATTATGTATTGTAAATATTTCTATGTATAAGTGTGACAATTTTTATATATTTAGGGCTGAAGGGAATGTCAGTTCTCTCATATTGTTGGTAGCTCACACCTTAATTTTCGGGGTGCCCAGCTATAAATAGCCTGCCCCTCCTTATTTTTTCACTTTTGTCAAATTTCGTTCCTCGCTTGGCTGTTATGATGATCTCTCCTTGCTCATCTTTTGTGAAGCAGGATTTAGTATATAATTTTTAAATTATTTATATTTTTTAAATAATGAATTGTATTTTTGAAATGTTGATGAATTTTTTTTATAATTCTTTGTTGATATATTTCATTGAATTATTTGTTTATTGATGGGGTTGTTGATATTTATGTTTAGGATTTTATTATTGGTTTAATTAAGTAGTTATTGAGTTGTATTATATTTTGTTAATTTACTTTCTACTTAATTTTGATTTATTAATTAGTAATTTATTTTTATTTCACTCTTAAATTAATTAATGAATTTTTAATTAAAAATTAAATTAATTATTAGTTAACAGGTAATTTATGTTTGTAATTTTTTTCAGTTTAAAGAGTTACTTTTTTTTGTCAACATATAAAGAGTTACTTATTGATTAGCAATATGGATTAGTGAATTAGTAATTAATACTCCCTTTGGTCCTAATTATAGGACAATATTTGAGAGTTGATCTTGGTCTTAATTATAGGACAAAGTTTTAATTTTTGTCATTTTCTTTCCAAAATACCCCTATTGATACTTTCTCAATAATAATTAAACACAATAATAATTTAATAAGATTAGGGAGATTGACGGCGCCGGATTGTGTGAGAGCTTGGAGAATTTATGTGTGAGGCATGAGAGGTACAAGAAAAAACAGAGAATCAACATAATTGGATGCCATTTTAAATTTTAAATAAGGGTATTTTAGGAAAATAAATATGATTAACTAATTTAACCACTATTCTTAATTTCTCCAAAGTTAGGTAAATATATCATATAATTAGAACCGGATGGAGTATCAAGATTACATTTAAATTAATTTTTAAATATATAAGTTATTGGGAAAATCCCTCAAAAAGAACTTTTAAATTAATAAAAGACGTAGAGGTATTCTGAAATTCCATATTTCCACAAAAGTGCGAGTGCTTGAACTGGGATATTGAATTTGAGACAAAATGACGTGCGTAACCCTGGGAGTTTTTAAATTGAAAAACGTTGAGGGAGCCGTGATAAGAAGGGCGAAATTGTGTGAAAACGCGGTCGGGACTCTTCATCTTCTTCTAGCGTCGCCGGTGCCGTTGGTTGACCTTGGTTCTGTGGCATTGAGAGAGGATAGTGGCAGCGACACTGTGGGGTGAATTTGGGGTGGATTTGAGGAGGAGCGAAGGCGAGGAGAGGTTGTGGTGAAAGGCATTGGATAGTTGCAGAGGTACCAGTGTTCGGATGCGAATTTGAGCTTCGGTGCTGAAGTTCAGTAAGTGGTTGTGTTAAAAAATGTATTTCATTTTCACTTCTCCAGCTGATTAGAATGGCGGTTCAATGTGCATGGGTTAAAATAAGTTTGGGAAATGTGGATAAAATGTAACGGTGACAAAACCTATGAACTCTGTTGTGAGAATGTGCATGGGTTAAGATAAGTTTGGGAAATGTGGATAAAACGTAATGAGGAAGGTTGTAAAATAAGTTGTGAAATTCTGTTGTTAAGTGAGGAAGTTTGAATTGCAACTTTTGAAATTTCTAAACCGTTAAAACAGCATACGAACGCGTCAATTGGTGAAGTTGTGAGACGATGTTGAGATGTAGGAAATTGTGATTTTATTGTTGTGAGAATGTTATAAATACAGTTGCGAATGGCTTCAGTGAAGTTGTGAAACAAAACCTATGAAAACCCAAAGATAACCTGTGAAAATCGAATGTTATAGGATGCAGAACTCGAGTTTTCCATTCACAACTCGAGTTCATATCGTCACTGGAGGGTAACCGGCGAGTGCTTAGCTTATAAGATGCAGAACTTGAGTTATGAATTGATAACTCGAGTTTACCAACACAGTCTTACATTTTCACAATATCCCGTTAGACTTTCACAACTCAAGTTTGCCATTCACAACTCGAGTTCATATCATCACTGAAGGGTAAGCGGCGAGGTATTAGCTTATAGGATGCAGAACTCGAGTTATGAATTGATAACTCAAGTTTACCAACACAGTCTTACATTTTCACGACATCCCGTTAGACTTTCACAACTCGAGTTTGCCATTCACAACTCGAGTTCATATCGTCACTGGAGGGTAACTGATTAGTGATTAGCTTATAGGATGCAGAACTCGAGTTATGAATTGATAACTCGAGCTTACCAACACAGTCTTACATTTTTACGACATCCAGTTAGACTTTCACAACTCGAGTTTGCCATTCACAACTCGAGTTCATATCGTCACTGGAGGGTAACCGGCGAGTGATTAGCTTACAGGATGTAGAACTCGAGTTATGAATTGATAACTCAAATTTACCAACACAGTCTTACATTTTCACGACATCCCATTAGACTTTCACAACTCGAGTTTGCCATTTTCACAACATTGCAGGGTGATCATCCCACTTCTAGAGATAAGACCATATTGAATAATTCAATTTTCTTTGTAAAACAATTACTGAACATAAAATTTACCAACCTTCCCATGTAAATATGTATGCATAATTTTAACTACCACAATCAACAAAATCTGAATTATAACGTTTATCATTTTGGCAACCAAAGATTATCCAGGGTGAAGGAGCAACAACATCAGATGTCATAGGATCCAAATTTATAGAAGAAAAAAGAGTCCATTCTAAAGAATTTGAGTGGCTTTTCCTGCTAAAACCACTTAATCTGTAAGCATAGAAACACTAATAGTATTAAGAGTTATGCAATAAAAATATCAAGATAACATCACAAGTGAATAATAATTCAAATTTTTTCGATTCAGACATCTTGAAAATTCATTGCAATACAAGTGTTTTTCATATTGCATGAAAAATTCAGTTACTTTACCTAAATGACTGTCATCTCCTCTTAGAGCAAGCTACAGGAATATCACCAAGATCAGGAGCATGTTGCATAGATTCATAGCAAAAGTTTCTAAAGAGTAAATATAAAGAATACCTGATTTAGCGTTAATATAGTTAGGGCGGCTTGTTCCTAACTATAACATTCACATTACTTGATTTAGCATTAAAATTTCAAAAAAAAATTTAGCCTAATAGTGATCTCACCTTTAATTGATCACAATAATTTGAAGTATTGTAAAGAGTAAATATAAAGAATACCTGCAATTTGTGCAAGGAATTCCTATTAAGCATATTTCATTGGTGCATATTGATTGGAACAGAAAGTTGAGACAAATATTAACATTAAACCACAAAGAAATTGTGCTTATACTTTTCTGTTAATGCTTTCCCTCCCATTGTCTGTGACTCGTATGCAAGAATCTACAACAGCACTTCTAAGAGGATCCTGACAAACAGTTAAAGAAAGGTTTCACTTCCTCAACCTTGATCAAATAGAACAAAAACTTAATTATAACACCTCATATAAAAGGTCGATATCCAAATTAGTAATTTACTCCTTCATTTTCAAACATGGATAATCAAGTATTTTTATTAAAGTCAAAATTTTCAGTTTATACATGAAAAGTAGCTGACTGGTTTCATGAGGAGAATATCATGTAACTACTCTCTGGAAAAAAAAACTCTTATACAAACACAATAAGCAAAACTCAACTTTTGCAAGATGTTTGCTTTTACTCTGCTATTGTTAGACATCATCTTAAAAGATATATTGATATGCAGGCTCCCAAAGTAGGTTCAAAACTTTAGGAGTTTGACATGCGATTATCTTAATCTAATCATCTAGAGTTATTGCAGACAGATGCATGTACAGGCATGAGCGTACAGCATTGGCGCCCAAGGTTTTACGAACCGATTGCATCGTTTTCCTCTTAATCGATTAACAGACTAACCAAAAGTGAAAATCTTAAAAACCAGTTCAATATATCTTGCATGCACTTCTAAAGAAACTAAAACAAAATGATCCAATCACTCAGCCGTGTAAGTGCACTTGCGCATTCTCTTCTAGCCAACCAGTCAACTCATAGCAATTAATGTCCAACAAGAAACAACAGCTACCAGTCGAACAATCTAATCTTGATGGAAAAGAAATGATAACCTTTGCTAACAAAGAATAGCAAAGAAAGTTGGTTCAGCTTTATTATGATAACCTTTACTTATTTTGTAGGATCCTCTGTATATGCGCTAAAAAATAGGGATAAACAGAGGATGACGGTGATAACTTATGAGACAGAATAGACAACAACGGACTAATCGTAAGTTTCTCTTCAGTTAACTCGAGGGCTATAGAAGTCGGAGGTCGAGTGGAGTCAACAGAAATGTTTGGGGATTGAGGGATTTAAAGCGTGGAGGGCTGTTTAACTCGAGTTATAATCAATCCACTCGAGTCCTTCTTCCCCTTTTTGTTCCTGACTTTCCAGTTACCCTCTAATGATGATCTTCACTCGAGTTTTAATTGGTAAACTCGAGTCTAACCATGGATTGACAGCACCACCTAATTAGAGTGTGTTATTTACAACTCGAGTTCTGTGTATATTGACAGGATAACTCTCTAGTTACCCTCCAGTGATGGGGAAACCTCGAGTTTCTAATGGGCCAACTCGAGTCCACATGCAGATTAAACACATGAACGCACTGGAGTGAGTTTTGTACAACTCGAGTTTGGTTCTACTAGACACCATCACTCTTCGGTTACTCTACAGTGATCAGGATAACTCGTGTTTTTAGATTAGAAACTCGAGTCCGTCCATGGATTCATAACACTGCCTCACTGTAGTCTGTTCTTTATAACTCAAGTTCAATGCAGCTTGAAACACGCACTATCTGGTTAACCTCTAGTGATGTTTATAACTCGAGTGATATATGGGCCAACTCGAGTCGTCATGCGGAAGTAATACAAGTACGCACTAGAGTTAGCTTATGAACACCTTGAGTTTGATGTGACTTCACACCATCACTCTTCAGTTACCCTCCAGTACTAAGCAAAACTCAAGTATAAATTTCATCAAACTCGAGTTTAATGTGTGCTTTAATAGGATCTTGTTTCTACCTCATTAGATTAGATTGTTATCATATTCATAACAAGATCATACCTTTTCCTCAGCAGAGAAAGTTTGAATAAATACTCAGTAGCATCAACAACTATAGCCCTGCTTTTCCCATCGCGATCCAAACAGAAGATTGTATTTCCAGAAATCTTTGAAATATAAACTGGGACATCAAGTGTTTTTATTAGCCATTATCTCCGTTTGGAAGACAATATTTGATGTGATTTAAAGTTGTGTAAATAAAAACACCATTGTCATCCCAGCCTCTACTTTTTACAAGGATTATCTCATGTAGGGTACATTGATGCACAAGCTTGTTGCTAGCGATGACAATGCCATGTTTGCTGAGCAAGGCAACACGTTCCATATCATTAGACCAAACAACATACTTCACAAAGGGTATCTGAATATCACCAAGAACTATCCTCTGTTGAAGATCAAATATAACCACCTCATTAATCTCGAGTTTAATGTGTACTTATATTGGGTTACATGAACACAGATCTTTTTGGTAGCATAGCTGCTGTGGTCAAGTATATTTAGAAGGTCATGATAGCAGGGTCAAGTGGGTTGCATTCTCATACCATTTTACAACCTTCCCATCACAACCACAACAATTGGAAAAATCTATCTCCCCACAGTTAAATAAAGTCTCACAACTTATGGAGAATCATTCACAAGTTCTGCATAAGGATTCACAAGTTCTTCTATGAATTTCATAATTTCCTCACCTAAATTGACCTCTACACATATTTACCAACTTTTCATTAGGTTTTCACAAACTCCGATAATGTTTTCACAGGACAACATTCGATTTTCGCAGGTTATCTTTTGGTTTTCATAGGTTTTGTTTCACAACTTCACTGAAGTCATTCGCAATTGTATGTATAACATTCTCACAACAATAAAATCACAATTTTCTACATCTCAACACCGTGTCACAACTTCACCAATTGACGAGAATGGTTTTGCTTCAGCTCGACCACGCGGGGGAAGAACATTGTCGACTCAATAAAATACATACCTCACTCCTGTTTGTCTCGCCTCCTACTTACGTTCCCGTGCACTGACGCTCACCCTATATCGCGTCACCTTCTTTTGTTATCAACAACTTCTTTTCTTTCATCAGAGGGCTAAATCTGTCATTTTACATTCAATTCTAATATTCCAGTTCAGACACTCGCACTGATCTGGGATATTAAATTTCGGAGCACCTATGGTCTTTTACTAATTTAAAAGTTTTTTTTTTAGGGATTTTCCCTAAATTATTAATTAAATTGTAATTTAATTTGAAGATATTATTTCTATATCTCATCCTCCCATTCCCGAGGAGTCGTTGGAGTATACGAAGCACTCCGATGTTCTTAACGAGGACCCTACTCGACCCAATAATGAGGATTTAGAGGAGGATGATATTAATTTTGAAATTATTTTTTTCATTTACATTTATTTAATTATATTCTATAATTGTGTGGACCCTGATGGACACACGTACGAGGTCAGAGGTGACGATGGTTATGTGGCATGCATACCTCGGATCAAAGATTCAAAAGGGCATCCCCCTGTGGTGCACTGGAATGAGAGAACGAACCAGCCTCCCGTGGGAGCGGATACTGTGTTCAGTTGATACCTGGCTGAATTTGTTGGCCAAAAAAAAAAAAAAAGATACCTGGCTGAATTGGGCCATAACTACATCAATTCCCTCATTTTCTACAAAAATTGGCACAAGTTTTGGAAAGACTCGAAAGAAACCACTTAGAAGGAAGTTATAAACGTAATTAATTTTATAATTTTAATTATTAGTTGTATTTGATGTTTAAAATTTTTTTTATAATATAATTATCATGTGGGTTAATGTGCTCAAATAAGCTTCAACTTTTATAAAAAATGTAAAAATAACTATAAATTATTTTTTAAAGCAAAAGTAATCATAAACTTTTAAATTTAGGGAAAAACCATTAAGCCTAACTAACTTTCATTTAGTATAATAGGAAAAATTAATCTTTTGGTTGATTTGACTCACTTATACCTCAACTCTTAGAGTTTGACTCGGTCAATCTTTAAATTTTTGACTCACTTATGACTCAGCTCCTGAACTTTTTTACTTTTTATATTATTAACCTGAGTCATCTTATGTGATAAAATAAATTAACAACTCTCTTAAAATCCTTTCCAACTCAGCTCCACCTGACCTTTTTTAAATAATTTTTTTTACAAAAAAAAAAAAAACCCGACAAAACCATATGGACATCAACACAATCATCAGTCCCACCATTATCCGCCATTACCCACAACCCAGCTTCACACATGGCAATTTCGAGATCCACACTGGCCGGTGAAATTCTTTAAGAAAATGATAAAATTAGAACTTATACATATATAGATATGGATTTACCTCTGACGTGAATACACGACTAGTTGAGCCTCTTGGTCCGGGTGCCATGGGAAACAAGACAAGTAAGTAACCAGAGAGTGAATTGATGGAGCCTTCTCAAAAATAAGAAGTCTACACCAAAAAATGGGTTCTGTTCGACACTAACTTCAACAAATGTGTCCTGGGATGTGGCTCCAAGTTTGAATTTTTTTGGAGAGATAGCCTTCTCAAAAATAAGAAGTCTACACCAAAAAATGGGTTCTGTTCGACACTAACTTCAACAAATGTGTCCTGGGATGTGGCTCCAAGTTTGAATTTTTTTGGAGAGATTTATATAGGTGGGTTTGACCAATGCGGGTTGGCGTAAGTGGTAAGGGGTTTAGATTCCCTTAAGTGCTATAATCCTGGGTTCAATCCTTCATTATAAAAAACACCCGATTTCCGACAGAACCGTTTCCGTTGTAAATTCCGACGGAATTTCAGACGGAACTTTCTGTGGCAAATTTAGCCACAAAATTTCTGACAGAATTTTTTCTGACGGAATTATTATTTATTAATATATATGTTATTAATACTATATTTATAATTTTATATTAAAAATAATAGTTATAATATTAAATTATTATTTATTAAGTATTTTTAATTAAAAAATTATTTAATTTAAATATATAAATATTTTTCGTTTTTATTAATTTTTTCATTATTTTTAATAATATTATATTTAATTAATAATTAATTATATGTATATAATTAATTAATTGTATGTATGTATGTTTATATATATAATAATATGTAATAATATGACACAGGTTCATTTCAGCGCAACTAGCAAAGACTCGCATGCGAAGGCGTCAACAGCCTGAGGTTGTAGGTTCGAACTAGAGGAGAGGCACTTTGAGGAATTATGAGGTGCCGACATGTGGTAGCACGAGGAGGAGACACATGGCCTCTAGGAAAGAGGGACAAGTGGCGATATGAGGAGCAAACACGTGGTATTTGTAAATTAAAACAAATCGATTTTTTTAAAAAATAATTTTTGATTTTTTTTAAAAAAATTGCGACGAAAACGAATTCCGTCAGAAATTTCCGACGGAATTGCAAATTTGTTTGAAATGCACCTATTATTGATGGAACGGTTTCTGTCAGAAATTCCGTCGAGAACACGATCTATCAAAAAAGCTGATTCTGTGGCAAATTCTGTCAGAAATTGGATGTTTTTTTGTAGTGCTTGGAACGACGTGTATGAAGAAAATCTATTTGGGGGTTTGCCCCCACCTTGGGCCCGACAATACCTGAAGAATTAGTCATTGAGTTCACTTCGATGGATACCCTACATGGCCAAAATATATATATATATATATAGGTGGGTTTGGGAGGTGGGTTTATCTTGTTTTGGGTCTGAAGTAGTTGTATTTTGGGTTTGACGTAGTGGCACTAATTCCTTCACGAAATCAACGGCATCTCCGATGATAGCCGCTTGATGGGTATCGTTCTCTTTTGCTTTCTCCCTTTGGGGTTCCTGCTAGAATTTTCATCTTCATTAAATCATGCGGGATTTCAAGGGAGTTGTTAATTTATTTTGCACATAAGATGACTTAGGATAATAATATAAAAAAGTGAAAAAGTTCAGCGACTAAATGGCAAGCGAGTCAAAAGTTAAAGGATTGAGTTATAATGAACCAAACTTCAGAATCTGAAATATAAATGAGTCTAAACTTTAAAGATCAAAAGATTATGTTTTCTCATTACAGTAAATTCAAGTTAATTAGGGTTTAAAGGTTTTGTTCCAATTTTAAAAGTTTATGGTTGGTTACTTTTACACTTTTAATAAAAGTTAAAAGTTATATTAGCACCTTAACCCTTATTATTTATAAGTTTTTTGATAATTTGATTATAATTATTTTTTGTTGCATTAAATGTTTGCTGTGATCTCCGATAGGGAAAAATATGCCCTTTACATGATAGGGGATGGACGGACAATAATGCAAGTAGTGGGGATAGGACAAGGCCAATGCTAGTGGATAATGATGTGCCCAAGAATGTCTCAGGCGATAACTGGGCCAGATTTATTCAGTTCAGGAGATTGCCTTGTGTTTGGTTTGAGGGGAGGGGAGGGTGGATAAATTATAATTTTGTATAAAAAAAATTTAAAATTTACCCTCTCATTCTTTTAAATTTTGGGTTCCTGTCCAAAATTTACCCTTTCATTCTTTTTAAATTTTGGGTTCTTGTCCAAAATTTATCCTTTCATTCCTTTTAAATTTTGGATTCCGGCTCAAAATTTAAAAATCTTCAGCCCAAAAAGGTAATTTACTCATCCTCCCCTCCCCTCCCCTCCCCTCAAACCAAACACACCCAAAAGGAATAATTTTAAATTTTATGATAATTGAATTTAAAATATGTGATAAGTTTTTTAATTTATTTTGTTTATAGGAGATTGCCTAAGGTTGTGTTTGGTTTGAGGGGAGGGTGGGGAGGGGAGGTGGAGAAATTATAATTTTGGACAAAAGAAACTCAAAATTTACCCTCTCATTTTTTTAAATTTTGGGTTCCCGCCCAAAATTTACTTTCTCATTCTTTTTGAATTTTGGATTCCCGACCAAAATTTAAATTCCTTTAATCCAAAAAGGTAATTTACCTGTCTCTTCTCCCATTCCCTCTCACCCCTCCCCTCCCCTCAAACCAAACACACCCTAAGGGCCTGTTTCGTTTAAAGGGAGGGGATGGGATGGAAGGGGATGGAATGGGAGGAGGGAGAATCACCTTGTTTGGTTTGGTTGGAGGGGGAGGAAGGGAAAGGTTTTTTAATGATCCTTTGTTTGGTTTAAAAGGGGAGGGGAGAGAAGATAATATTTAATTTACCATTTTATCCTTAAACATTAGTTTATATATTTTTCCTTATATAAATTATTTAAATTAGTTTACACCTCAATATGAATTATATAATTTATACAAAAAAGATGAAGATATAAAATAGAAATAGTTTTCAATTTCCCTCAACTTAATTTCTTATTATATGAATATTCCAGTAATTATCATATTAAATTAAATGAAAAATTCCTTCTATTGAAAAACAATGTATAGGAGTTGCAACAAAAAAAAAATAGATTTCATGCGCTCACACTTGTATTATGGATTTATGGATAACTCTAGTAAAAAAAAACAAAGATTTATGGATAACATTTTACAGTCGAATTCGCCTGCGAAAATATAATCACCAAAATTATATTTTAATCGCCATTCATTCCACTGGAGATATTTATACTCATGATTTGGTTGAACTATAAGGTTGGAAAAAAACACACACAAGCGTGAAACACTGGAGATGATAAAAGAAGTTATATTTTTATTGAAGACTCATAGGGTATAATTAGGAATATGAAAAAATTATGGGGGTAAAATAGTCTCAAATTTTTGGCTCCCTCCAAAACCCCCCAATTTGGAGGGAGCCAATTTGAGGGAGTGAGAGGGATTTGGAACCCCTTTTTTGGGGCCCCTCCCCTCTTATTTTTCATACCAAATAAGGGGAGTGGCTCATTTTTTATCCCCTCCCCTCCCCTCCCCTCTAACCAAACAGACCCTAAGGGTGTGTTTGGTTTGAGGGGAGGGTAAGGGAGGGAAGAGAGGAGAGACAGGTAAATTACCTTTTTGGATTGAAGGTATTTAAATTTTAGGCGGAAACCCAAAATTTAAAAGGAATGAGAAGATAAATTTTAAGCGGGAATTCAAAATTTAAAAGATTAAGAGGGTAAATTTTGAGTTTCTTTTATACAAAATTATAATTTACCTCTCATTCCCTTCCCTCAAACCAAACACACTCTAAAGGAATAGGAGGAGTCGGTCCCGCAGAGGATCCCCCATCCAAGTGGATCAAGGACTTTTGCCATTAGGATGTGTGAGATGGTGAGTACAATATTATATTAAAATTTATTAAATATTAATAATTATAGTTAATTTGTTTATCTTTTAATTAAAAGCTTTATTAATAATCCTGAAATTTTTACTTCCTCACCATCTAGCCTCGGGTTATCTTCCATTTAACTTTGATCTAACCCACTACCTCAATTAGTTTAGGGACCGATCCGAATTTAAGAATTTTAGATTTTAGATTTTGGTGAAAAATCAAGTAGGGTTTATTTGATAGACATGAGAAGGAGTGAATTGGGTGTATATAAAGATTAACTTATGGCATTAGCAGCGGCAATACATCAGTGTCCTAGATTCTTGACGAGTCGCTCGTACAAACATTAAGCTTGAACATGCCTACTGATTTTGACCTCGATGAGTGATGACTTTCCATTAATTTTAATATATTTTAGATGTATTTTGATATATTTAGGGGGTCATTTGTAAAATTCCAGGGATTGTCTTGACATTCTATAAGAAATCATTTGAGTGCATTATTTACTGGATTTCATTGTAAATATCATAGTTTTAATATAAAATAAAAGGTTCTAAACTTAGATTATGATGTTTGAAACATTACAAAAGAATAATATATTAGTTCTATTTCAGTTTTTTTTTTATTTTACTTATGCTGCTTATTATTATCATTGTCATCTTCATCTTCTCCTTGTTCGTCCTCTTTATTTTATTATTATTATTTTTTTCTTCTGCTTATTAATTTATTTCCACAGCTTTGAAGGACCAAACGTACCGTTTAAGAAGAATTGGGAATTTGCTGACCTAAGGGTTAGAGAACACGAGCGTTTTGGAAGGAAAAAGAAAAAAGAAAAGAAAAAGAGGAGAGGTGATGTCGTTTTAATTATGGATCCTGAGATGGCTGCTGTGGACAACCAACAATACCCAATCGGATGGTACAATTAATCTTCAAAATTTTTGTATTTACTGAAAAGTGTCGGATTTTTCTGCTTGCACAAATATATTTACCCGTTTTTAAATCTTGGGCATTGAAGAAAGTAGTAATGGGATATTAACAAGATTTTTTCTTTTTTTTTTTAGCTGCCTGCACTATCGATGAGTGGCTGTACAAGTAATCTTTTAAAGTCTTCGCTGCTCTCTAAATTTTCGTTTACCAAAAAATGTGGGTTATGTTTTTCTCTGCTTGGAAAATTATATTTACGCATGAGTAAAACTTGGACATCGATGGAAAATGACTGCACAAGTAATCTTTTAAAATATTCTATTTTCTTCAATATATATGGTGGCTGGAAAGTGTGGGATTTTTCTGCTTCAGTTTTAGTTAGTGCTTTTGTTTTCATATTACCTAGTATATGCTTCGTCAACCTTAGAAGTCACAGTCCTCTCACATAGGTTACTGGCTTCCTTTTTGTGACGCTTCCAGTGACGTGAGATATGATGTGGAACTTATGTGTAATGAATTAAGACAAATTTTATTTATGGTGAAAAGATAAGGGTATTGAATTATTAGGAGTTAAAAATTTAACCACTAGGTTCCGCCTAGTCTGGATTAAGAGACTGAGTTATGAGTGAATTAGAAATTAAAGGATTAAAATATTAATTTTATATTTTTAAAATTATAAAGTATATTTTTTCCTTTTTTATAAACAGAAAAAATGTTATATTATTTATTTTTTATTTAAATATATTATTATTATTACATAGCCAAAACTTTGCTCCAACCAACCGCGACTTTACTCAGCATTTTCCTTTCTGTTTCTGGAAATATGCAGAGAAGCGAATGTTGGAGCTGTGCTCTAGCGAGGTTAGGCTTTGTTCCAGCATTTGTGTGATATTCGTCATTTCGTCACTTTTATTACACATCTAGAAATGCTATGGTTCTGGCGAAACCATAATTAAAGCCACAAACCAAAAATTACATATTAATCCTTGAGTTAGTATTCATTTCGTATTTACAATTTTATGGTCAAATTTTAAAATTTCATAACTAATTTTATAAAAAATTAAAATAGAGTGACTCAAATCTCAAATGAAAGCTCACAACGTGCTGTGCTCTAATAGGGAAATATAAACTGTGTTTGGGATCACTTAATTTTAGAGAATAAATCCTTACGCAAGTCAAGATAAAACTCCTCTCACATACTTACCTCATATACCATGAATAACGATTTATTAGTATTTATTATCCATAAAATAAGTTATTCTAAACGAGCATATAAAATGCTTCGATCATTTTGGCTTCCAAATCATACATTTGGGTATGTTTGGATTGGTGTTGAGATTGCTCATATGCTGTTTTTCATGTAAATCACATTTGGGTATGTTTGGATTGGTGTTGAGATTGCTCATATGCTGTTTTTTATATAAATCAAGATAAAACTCATCTCACATACTTACCTCGTATACTGTAAATCATGATTGAAAAACTGTTTTTAAACATTTCCAATCACTACTCCAAATCTCCGTCGTTCACAGCGTCAACTTCCTGGTCTTCGACGCAACACCAGCCACTGTCGGCTTGTCAATTAGTACGGCATAGTACTTCCCTCGTTTTTAATTCTCATCAAAAGAGGCACCCTCACATTTTGGCTCGTCTCGGTGTGGCTAAGAGGGTGAGATTTTTTTAAAATAATTATTTAAAAATTATTAAAATGGAGCCCATAGAATCAAAAACTAACGGAAATTTTCCTCTATTAACAGAGCTGGTAATTTTTCCCATGTTATAATGATCATTGGTACTTTTACAGTGAAGGATTGTATATGATGCCAGATGTATTTACGAGCTATATAGATGAGTAATTTTACACTAATGCCTTTTTTTATTTTATAGTCCTGATTCTTAATGCATCCACTAACGCATCCATCAACACAAACATCCGTTGTCTCTAGGCTCTAGCGGCAAACAAATATACACAATGCAACAAAATCAATACTAACGAATGATTAAAAATCTCCAAAACCATGATTATTGTTGTTTATAACATGAAACTAATCAAACAAACTAGAATAACAAATCATATTGAGAGTGGAAAATTAAAGAAGCTGGAACGAACCTAAGTCATACGGGGCGTTGATAATGATATTATTGCAAAAAGATTATGTTGAGAAAACTATTTTCAAATGATTATATCCTAAAATAGATTAAAACGAATTTGATAATAGAATCTTTGGTCCTAAATATAAGATATAGTTTATTTGCAAATTTTGATCATAAATATAAGACATTTTTTCTTTTTCGTTTATTATTTATTTCTAAAATAATTTTTCTGACGTATAAACTGATGATACATATAAGCACTTTAGATGGATCATGTAACATATATGCTACAATTAAGTAATTTATTTAGCTTCCTTAATCTACCAAATTAGTCAACTAGATCTCTTAAGACTGGAGATAGTACTAGCTAGATAGACCCAAAGAAATATATTTACATGAAATAGTTAAATAGCTACTCAATTTCTAGAGAATTCATGACTTTTTTTATTCTTCTAAATATGGAGTTCATATTACAAATGTGGGCAATACCGCACTATTATTGTACTAGATTTCTTATTCTTAGTTTTGTATATGCATTTATATGTTTCACAAGAATTTGGACTGAAAAATTAAGAGCCTTCGGCTTGAGAATCGCAACCGAAAAAAAATTATTGTTACTTTTTAAAATTAACGTATTCACTATTATTCGATTAAATCTTATGTTTTATTTGTTATGGTTTGAAATAAAAATTGAGGTATCTATATATTATTTGTTAAATGTAATAATCAAAATTAAATTTGAAAAACCCAACCTAGTGTAAATATTAAATTTGTTAAATGCCTTTATACTACGTACAGAAGAGTATTTGAATCACTTATTACATTCATTAACACAAAATACATCCCAGTACTTTTGAGTAATGCTTATTTTAGACTATAACACACTTATTGTATATTGAGTAATCCCAATATTATAGTTTTCATTTTGGGGCCCTAATTCTTTACGCATCCATCCACAGAGCTATTCATCACTTTGACTGCATCTGCAAAACAAGGTTCACATCACAAAACAACAACATCAATTCATAGAAAATGATATATGTAAGTGAACCTTATATCTTAACACATCAAATTATAACTGAGATGGAAGGAAATGCCTAGTTCATCTTGCTTGGTGGCACTTTTTAAAATAATGTTCACATTTTCCTTTGCAACCACCATAACAATAAAGTACTTTAAACGTTCCTTCAGTTTCTGCGTCGCATTTGTCCATACAAGGTGTGTAAATCATGTCTTCGTAAAACCTGGTTGTGGTTCACATTGCATTGTTGCCAAATGTATAGTAACACCAACCAAGCTACAAACATTGACGTCACAACTTTCTTCCCCTCCATATCCTTCTCCCTTTCTCAATATATGGTTTCTCTTTATGTGTGTTGAGGTATTGGGGATACCTTGTCTCAACCTAGAGTGGCTTATATAGGTAAGAATAGAGCAGTATATAATGTTTTTGATCTTGATAAGTACAACGGTATTTGGTATTAGAATTCATGTTAGCCAATTATATTTCACTTGATAAACTTGGGTAGTTCCTTAATATATTAGTACTTTTATACGCACTAGTATTTCAAAACGATAAGTTTCACATATTATTCAAATAATCTTGACTATTCAACGTGATTAATCATGAATCCAATTAATTCAGTGAATTTAATCATTATAGATACGTTAACCATAATATGTAAATTACCTTTAGAGACATGTAGTGTAATGAGTTTCATGCATCTTGAGTGTGGTTGTGCATTGGTGTCAGACATATTTCGTTATCTGAAAGTATAGAGATACAAGAGAGGAACACAATCAGATTATTGTGATTCGGTCCCTGACCTACATCTACTGTCTTTGGAACTTTTAGGAGATTTTTTCACTATTATCAACAAACTACCATCCTAATACTACCAAATGAGCTTATTTGACAGTTATTTATGGCCTTATTTGACGGCTAACAACTATCTAATATTCAAGTACTCCTTCCGGTCCTAATTATAAGACAAAATTGATTTTTTTGAAGAAATTAATGAAGCCAATTAAATCATTTTAGAATATTTATATTTATATTTTTTTCTTTAAACTAATTAATTTAATTGATAAACTGATATATAATCTAAAGATACTAAAAATATAACTACTCTAAAGTGATTTAATTGGTTTCCTTAATTTCTCTAAAAAAAGTCAACTTTATCTTATAATTAGAACCGGAGGGAGTATCATTTAAAGTTTACTTTTATTTAACCAGCTTTTAAAAAGCGTCAAATACAATGGCCTTATTAATTTTTATTATATATGGTTTTATTAATTATATTTCTATATTTATATTTTTCTTTTTAAGTTTAATACCTTTGTTAGCCTTTATAACTTAATTGATTTTTTTTTTGATTTCTGAAATTTCAAATCTTATGTTTTAATAAGTGTAGTTTGAAAAAGGCTTGGTGCTTGTGGTAAATTTGTTATATTTGATGATGTATCAATAAAGCCATTTAATTGCAATGTGAGCATAGGTTCATACTTCTCGCAAGTTACGTTGTCATATCTGGACCAACATGGAATATGAATAAACTCGCCTTCCTTAATTCTTAAAGCATATAAATAAATACCTATAACATAATAAATATAATAACATCAACAATATCATAATTAACATAATAATCTTGAGCATGCATATACCATTTCTAGATTATATATGTAAACATATTTCTAATAATCAAATTATTTAGCCTTTGTAGAATTTCGACATAGTCCTGTATGAAGTTGGACTTCCTTAGAATTCTACAATGGCTTGATAGTCCAATACAGCATATGGAGCTCCACTCCAAATCATCATATACACATACATAAATCCCAAAATATTAGTAGAAGATAAGAGACATGCCTATAGAATATGTGGAGCGAGCCTAACATGCCATACAAAAGTATATATGAAATATTTACATAGCATTACAAATCTTCTTTCCAAGGTATGGCTTCAAGGATTGACTGGACGAGAGACTCCACTTCTACTACCTGAATGCCAAAATATTTTTTTGGGTAAATAACGCCCCCACAATTAAATATAAATATACATTAATAATAAGCTTGTTAAATTTTTGCTGAATAAAGCAACTTGAAATTTAATCAAGAAAGAATAAACTATTTATCGTTTAAATATTTAAGCAACAGACTAAAAGACAGAGGAAGACGGAGAGGATGAGGGGCAATGGGGTTTCAACTCTTAGGGTTTGTTTGGTATGAGGGATTGGGAGGGGTGAGAAAATTTTTATGAGTTGGATTTAAGAAAATTGGAGATGTGGGGTTACAAAATTTTAACATAGATAATATGTAAGATTAGAGAGTGAGAATATTTAATTAATAACTTTATACCCCACGTCTTTAATTTTTTCAAATCCATCTCAAAAAAATTTTCCCCCTGCCCACTTTCCCTCCCCTCCCCTAATACCAAACAAGCCCTTAGGTTTCAGAGATTTCTTTCTCTGCTTTTTTGGCTTGAACTCGACGGATGAAGGGAAATAACAAGGAGTGGCGGTGAGGTTATATATATACATGGAATCATTATATTTATTTGTTATTTTTATTTTTTATTTTTTTACATGTAATGGGATTTCTTTCTTTCTGTTTTTTTTCGGCACGGGCTTTTACACAAGCAGTTAGCAACCGCTTTGAAATTTTCAACAGTTGCACAACATTGTCGAATATGTTAATAGGTAGTTTGATTAAGATCCGTTAATCACAAAAATAAAATGAAATGAGAATTGTTCATGAAAGTACTGACAAATAAAAAAAGAACAATGTAATGGTTAACATGTGGCAATTACGGAAAAACCGCTACAAGATTATAACTTGGTAAGTGTGATAAAAAGGCATTATTGTTTCTTAAATTATAGTATAAGAGATAATTACTCTCTATGATGGATTTTGGAAATGAAAAATAATTAAGGAATTATTAGAAAGGTATTTGGTTGATAATTCAAAGATTAAGTTTATATGTTTGTATACTAGCCTTCCAAATGCATCTTAAGTACTAGGGGTAATGTTGGAGAAGGGGATTTTAAGGAGTTGTTTATTCTTGATAATGGGACTTGGAAGATGTGAACATTGCTTGTATATAACACTATCAAAAAACACTGAATTTCCGACGGATTGTATTTTTCCAATGGAATTTCCGACAGATTTTTGACAGAAATTGATTTCCGACGGAAATTGATTTTTAACGGAATCCATTTCGTCGGTAATAATAGCGTGACAAACAAATTTCTGAAGGAATATTCAGTTGGAAATTCCCTCGCAACTTCCGAGGGAATTAATTCCGTCGGAAATTCCGTCGCAAACATATTTTTTTGCCGGCGGCGGCGCGTGGCAGCTCTGACGGCGTCCACCTTGTCGCTGGCCCACAGATCCGCCACATGTCGCAACCTTCCTCCGCCACATGTCGCAACATCCTTTTCATGGAAATGCAACTCAACTTGCCCCCTCCTTTGATTCGAACCCACGACCTCGTCCGTACGCGCGCAATGCCTTATCGGATGAGCTCAACTGCTTTGACGTTCTATTATTACACACAATTATATATATATATATATAATCATATGACTATATTTTTTTTAATTTCTAAAATTAAATTTTTATTAACATTAATTAATAACTAATATTTAATTTACTAATATTAATTAATAGATAATAAATTTTATTTTTTATATGACTATTTTGCCCCTACAAGACCAAAACCTATTATTGAAAATTAAAAATATTTCAGAAATTATAAAATAATAATTAAAAATAATAATTTTTATAAAAATAATTTAAAATATTAAATAGTTAAAAATAATAATTTTTAAATTTCGCCACAGAATTTCTGACGGAATTCAATTCCGTCGCAAATTGAAAATTCCGTCGCAAAATTCTGTTAGAAATTTTCTCACAATTTCCTACGGAATTAAATTCCGTCAGAAATTCCAGCTTGAAATTTTGAAATTTTCCTTTAGAAATTCTGTGGCAAAAGTTGGAATTTCTGATGGAATATTTTCCATGGCAAATTTTGTCATAGAAAAAATTCTGTTGGAAAATTCATATTTTTTTATTGTGTAAGTTTGTATTATGATGAGTGATGACTCATTGATTAGCCTCATTGTTGCAATCTATGTGTAGAAGGGTGATGCTAAACTTCCGTTTTTTTTAATGAACTTTAAAGGGTTAAGGGCCAAAATTAACAATAAACTTTTTCTAAAAACGGTCCCACCACCATAAATTTATATTTCGGAAAAAATGACTATAAAGTTTAAAAAATGGTACAATAATGACAACTCTATTAAATTATTAAACTTTGACCGTTAAAGAAGGGAAGTTTGACCGTGAATGGTGACATGGATGGTGACTTGATGAGTCTCTTATAGGCCATGTGTCAATCTCTATTGTTGACCAATAAGATAACATGTAAATAAGCAATGTTATTAGAATTGGACTGGATTAACCGGTTTGGGCCGGAAATCAGCCAATTGGTGGTCCAATCGGTTCGATAGACCGGTCCAGCCTTTTCAAAATTAAAAAAATTAAATTAAATTGTTTTTTAAATTTTATTTAAATATTCATATAAATAAACCTGAAATCTTCATTTTCTTATCGGTCTAATCTCGTGTTAGCTCTGGTTTGACTCTAGTCTAACCTACTGACTCTTGACCCAGTATCTTAACCGGTTCCGTCGCTAGTCCAGGTTTAATAACCTTATAAATAAGGTGTAAAATTACCCCCAAAAATCAAGGAAAAGAAAAACAAAAGGAAATAAACTGCCCCAAATGAACCCTAAATCGCGACATTCAGAGTCGAGAGCCGATGTCATTGTGAGCGAGAGATTCAAACCCACACATCATTAAAGCACGATTTTCTCTGTGTGGACAAACCATGCAGTTTAATTCCTTAATCGCTCCTCTGCTTCCTCTATTTCCTATTTTCCGCCGCCTGGTTATCCAATTTTATACACTCCCTAAGATAAAAGTCGGTTCTTTTGCACTCTTTCTCTCCCAAAATTCTGCTTGTCTGTGGGTTTCTCATCGGATGGAATGTTGTGATTAGCATGCGTCGTCTTTCATCCCCATAGAATTCCTCTGTTTTCTTTGCGTCTCACTAGAGCTGAATTCTGTTTTATCCTTTTTTTTTTTTTTCAGTTTTCTTGCAATTTTTGAGTTAGTTTTAATGGGAGGATGAATAAGCAAAAAACTTGAAAATTGGACAAACCGTTAAAGAATCCTTTGTAGGTTTTTCTTCCTCGTGACTCCCCAGCAGGTTTCTGGGCTGATTTTCTCGGAAAAGGCAAACGAACCTATCCCACTTTCATTCAATTTTGGCTCTGAAGATGCGATGAAGATTGTTGGTGCCGACTTTAATGGAGACACCCAAAAATTTAACCTTCTCCACTTGCCACGTCTCAATTTGTCTTAGCCCATCATTAAATTCCTCCTGTGCAGCAACATGTCACACGAAACAAAAAATTTCACGTAGTTTTGGTAGAATAAACGGAGTTGTCACTGTTTATGTTATTTTTATCCCAAAATAAAAATTTATGATAATGAGTGCCCTTTTTAAAAAAATTTGTGGATAGTTTTGCCCATTGACCGGACTTTAAATGGAGGGTGTGTTCTTTGGATATTTAAATTATATCCGTAACAATATATGAAGATTATATTGGGGCTCTAATGCTTATATCTGTGGCTATGAAGTGATGGTTCCTATCAAGTGGAGGAATTTTATTCAATGAATATTATGAATCTCATAAGATTTATAAAGAGGAATTACAATGATTTTGTTATGGATATTAGGAGGTTAAAGCGTGAATATACTTCGGAAGTTGATATATATATATGAGTATATCATATATTCGGGAACGATAGGTGAGTGAATAACGCCCCAATTAGTTTATGAATAAAATTTCCTTTTATTTGAAAGTACAATTTTTGATGAACTCACAAGTATTTCATTGTCATTTTAAATATAATAATATTAATTGTTGTATAATTTGAAGTATTTTATTTATTTTCGTTTGTTTTTTGGAAGTTGAATTTATTCTATAATCGATCTTTTTCTTGTATTTTGAGCTCATGACTTAGCAAATGATTTGGTCATTAAGAATTAAATGATTTTAACCGAATTATTTTCCAAATAAAATTTTCATGTGCTTTGCTTTCACCAGTACTGCTCTTTAAATATTAGTAATGTTCTTCTTGTATGGAAATGTTTTAGAAATCGAAAGACATTACTCTTGGGATTGAACAATAAAAAATCATTCAAATTTTGTGGTTGTTTGAATTCCATACATGTAGGAATCATTCTTTTTTAAGGGACTGAACGCATAATACTAGATGCTAATGGGAGTTCCATTAGCCCTTGGAGTGCCATGACACTCATAGCTAGCAAGGTGTTTTAGAGGTGCTAGCCCGTGTAATGGTTAACACTAGTCGAATAGAGGGTGGATTTCCATGAGTATCATTTATGCTTG
Source organism: Inga leiocalycina (assembly GCA_963242795.1). Classification (NCBI taxonomy): domain Eukaryota; kingdom Viridiplantae; phylum Streptophyta; class Magnoliopsida; order Fabales; family Fabaceae; genus Inga; species Inga leiocalycina. The sequence goes on along the minus strand of OY725321.1, from coordinate 40,115,931 downwards.
TTCTTAATAATTCTTTTTTGTCCCAACAAAGAACCTAATTATATTGAAATGAACCACTTAATAATTCTTAAACTTAGCTAAGGGGTTTAGTCATTACTACAAAAAGGATAAAAGGTAGCGCACATTTTGTGGCACTTCTTTAAACAAGTACCACAGCTTCTCTCTGTTTTTTTTTTACCTCTATAATTTTTTTTTTAAAATTTTGGGTACCAGCTGTGGCGCCTAATAGATTAAGTGCCACAATTAAGGAGGCATAGTGTGGCGCCTGCGTACGCAGGCGCTACACATGGGGGCAGGAAAGCAGCTGTGGCGCCTAACCCACCAAGCGCCACAGTTGCAACATTGAATTTTTTTTTTTAAAAAGATGTACATGTGTGGCGCCTAAATAAATAGGCGCCACACATGATAATTTCTAATCAGCTATGGCGCCTAAGCATTAGGCGCCACAGCTGATGAGAGGCAATGTGTGGCACCTAATTATTTAGGCGCCACACTTGCCCATTTTTTAAAAAAAAAAAAAAATCAAAATCAAATTCAAATGGATAGTGTATCTCTTAATTATTTCATTTCCCGCGTAGTGGTCTTGTGTCCGTCCCCCATTCATTCTTTTTTTGACTACTACTCTATTTTAATTATTTAACTACTCTCTCCTCCATTAAACTACTTTCCCTTTCTCATCTTCTTAGTGGATCCGTCGGCCCCCTCCCTCCATTTCCTATCATCTTCACACTAAAAAACACACCCACACGCTCACTCGTCACTCAAGCTAGCATCACCAACGTAGTCTCCCACTCCCTGCGTTGGTCAATTAATAGATTTGTAAGAAGAAGACTATTTCATTCTAGCTTACTTTGTTTAAATTTTTTTTTAGTCAAGATAAACCGTAATATAACGTTTGCCTTTTTATTCCTAATTTAATAGGAAAGAATGAAAACCTAGCTTGTTTCGTTTGCCTTTTTGCTTTGTTTAAATTTTTTTGCTGACAAGCTTGCATTTTTTAGTAATCTTTTAATTTACTTAATTAGTTGTAGATGTACTGTGTTCGCATATCAAGTTCTTGTATTGTGATATTTTTTATGTTAGCTTTGGAGAGTATTAATGTAAAAACATTATTGTTGGGGAACTTGAATTTTAAATGTGAAAATTATATATATATATATATATATAATAGGTTGAAATATAAAATAGAAAGATTGACAATTTGTGGAGATGATAAACACGAAAGCCACTCATTTTATATAAAGCTTCACAATCAGGAAGCATAAAAAAGGGCCACAGGAAAAAAAAGAAGAAGAAGAAAAAAGGGACCCTCCTGTGGCGCTTGTTTGAGGAAGTGCCACAGGAGGGGGGCCTCCTGACGCAAGCGCCATAATAGGACCCCCTGCTATGGCGCTTGCTCAAGCAAGCACCACAGGAGGCCCCGTCCAGATATGTGGTATTTCTCTAGCGCCACAGTTAATGCAATTATAAGCGCCACAGCTTTACTTTTTTGTAGTAGTGAGTGTTTTTTTTTGTTCATTTTTTCCATCTCTTCTCTTCATTGTCAATCTCCCACTCTTTATCCTTGCTTCAACCAAGACTTCGAGAGAACGAGACCTTAAGTGCTCTTGAACTCCTTTACCAACTCAATTTAATAACCATTCACCTCCACGTACCACCATCAAATATCATTATTTTATTAGCCTCTCTTGATCATACGGCTAAGATTTCTTCCTCCATCCTCCCATGCTTATGATAATGCCACATATGTACTTGTACACTACTATAGAAAATGTCTTTTATAACGGTTATCATTTGCCATATATAATGGTTCCAAACTGTCATATATGTGGGCACTATAAATGCTCAGCGAAGATAAATCACGGTTCTAAACTGTTATTAATTTTGAACCTATTATAATAGTTATAATATAAAATCCGTTATGTATTGAGACTTGGTGAGGCCATGATATGCGCATTACTATGACAATAATTAACGAGCACACATAAACAACTGTTATAATATATAGCAATGCTTCACTACAAAAAAATGGTATTTTGTAGCGGTTATATCAAACCTCTACAAATTATAGTATTTGTAGCGGTTTTAATCTAAACCACTACAAATTTGTAGCGGCAAGCTACGCGCCAAGTGACGCGACAGATTAGCAATGTTTTTTGTAGTGGTTAGGTAGACAAAACCGCTACAAATTTGGCGCGAAATTCCCGCTAAAACTTGTAGCAGTTCAGTTGTAGCGGTTAATAAACAAAAACCGGTACAATATTCCCGTTATTTGGCGCGACCAAGAGTGTAGCGGTTATAGCAACAAAACCGCTACAAAATCCCAAACATCAGGTATTTGTAGCGGTTATAGGAATATAACCGCTACAAAATTTCAGGAGTCTCCAAGTTTGTAGCCGTTATGGACCATAACCGCTACAGAATTTCAAAGGTTCTTGTACTTTGTAACTGTTATTAGAAAACCGCTACAAATTTAAGTCGCCCTTGGTGATTTGTAGCCGTTATTAGGATAACCGCTACAAATTGCTGGCCTATTTAAGGACCACCTCCCTCCATTTTTCCGTTTGCTCATTTTGTTTCCTAAAGTTTCTCTGAGTATTTTCTTTTAGATTTGAGCGTTCAGACGTCTGTGAAGAAGTTTTTGTTGCAGTATTTCTCAGTATTGGCACTTGAGGTACGTATATAAGACGTATTTTATTTGTATTTGTATTTTTTATTATATTTTTGAATAATAATGTGACTAAAATATTTTTTTTTGCTTCAAGAGAGGATAGGGGGAAGACTCCTGAGGTCTCCAGACCGATTTTACGGGGTGGCAGCAGCCGAGCAGGGGGCAGAGGGAGGGGGCAGCGCGGAGGTAGGGCAACCGCGGCATTTCAACCCATCCCCCTACAGGAGTCGGCCCTACCACAGGCACCGCAGACGATCCCACAGGAGACGACCGAACCAAAGGTGCCTGAGTTTGGGGGGGCAGATATCAACTTCGAGGACTACGACGAGGAGGCCTTCGAGATCCCGATTGGGCTCAGGGAGATGGAGTAGTTCCTCGATGAGGAGGAGGCTCAGCAGCAGAACAACCCACGAGGGTCGTCTTCGCAGTCCACTGGGTTTGAGGTGCAGGTCCAAGGTAAATCAATTTTTTAATTTAATAAATTATTTATTTAAATTCAAAATGTTAAATTTGAATTATAATTTATCTAACGTGCGGTAAACTATGCAGATGAGGAGGGGAATGTGTCAACGAGGAGGCTAGACGTGGCCGGTCTGAACAGCATGGATCGGACCCTGCGAGTTATAGTGCCATGGAATGAGGGCTCTGACCAGCCTATTGACAATGGGGGTCACCTGTTCAACCGCTTTCTGAACGACCTGGGCGCGAATTAGATGCGGTTCCCCCTTCACTTCAAGACGTGGAGGCACGTTCCGAAGGGGCCGAAAGACCAGGCTTAGGAGGAGGTGGTTTAGGTAATTAATAGTATTTAATTAATATTTTTTATAATTAATTCTATTTAATTAATATTTTTTAATAGGATTTTTGTAATTATTGATATTTAAATAATTTTTTTGCAGCTGCGGTTTGCCGTCCGGGCCAACCGAAAGAGGTATACGCTTGTGAAGATGGGTGACGGCTGGAGGAACAGGAGGAACCGTCTCTTCCGCAGGGTAGATAAGGACAGGACGATGCCTTTGGAGCAGCTGATCGAGAGCATCCTAGACGGCGTGCCGCAGAACGACTGGGCGGGTTTCGTCCAGTTCAGGAGGAGCGCTGAGGGGCAGGTAATGTATTTATTAGATTATTTATATACTTTTTTAAATTGTTAATTATTAAATTATAATTTCAATTTAATTATTTTTAATTTGAACTTTATTAATTTTAAATGTTTTTTATTGTTTTAATACATTTAATATTGTATTTTTTTCTAGGAGCTTTCTCAGAGGAACACCAGGATCCATGGGCAGCAGACGATCCACCACACAGCAGGATCGAAGACCTTTGCTGTCACCTACAGCGAGCTATTAACTTTTCAAAATATCATTGACTTTTATCTGGTTATTTCATAATACTAATTGAATTTTGTAACTGTTTTAGGAGAAGAAGGCATAGCAGGAGAACCGTCAGACGGACTATGGAGAGTTGTATGCCATCACACACAGACACCGTGACGGGACTGCGACCTCTCAGTAGGCAGAGGTGGCCATTATAAGTAATTTTATTATTATATTTTTTATAAAACCAACTTAATAATGAAAAATGTTAATTAGTAATTGTTTCATAAAATGGCAGGAGTAATGTAGCAGTCGCAGGCTGAGCTGCGATAGACCCAGGCCGAGGAGTTACAAGGGTCAGTGGACCCAACGGCACCTTTGAAGGTGGGTCTGGGTCAGGCTGAGCACCCTGAACGCGTGTGGGGGATGGGGATAGGCGCCAAACCTAGCATGGTCTACGGTAGGAGCGCCGCCTCTTAGGCTGGCAGCTCTAGAAGAGTCAGATGTCTGAGGGACGAGTCTATTGACTAGCTACGGTCAGATTTGGAGCAGCAGATGGCACAGCAGCAGCAGCAGATGCACCAGCTGCATCTACAGCAGATGCAGCTGCAGCTACAAGCTGATTTGATATACGCTTAGCAGACACAGTGGCGTGTTATCGCGAACAACATGCTCGAGTGGTCATGGAGTCGCCTGTTCCCGGACGAGCCGCATCCACAGGTTCCCTCTGTCCCTCGGTACGTCGTCCAGACTACTCCTCCTCCTCCTCCTCCTGCTGATGATAATGGTGCGGTTCACTCTACCCAGCAGCCCGATCCAGCAGTACCTGAGGGAGCACCAGATGATCAGCCCCCAGCTACTTAGTTTAGGACATCTTTTTTTTATTTGTTGTTGAAACATTTGTAAATATATATATATAAGTTTGTATTTCAGAACTTAAATTCTTGTTGTGTTTAACAAAATTATATTTATATTATTAGACCGTGTTGTTGAATTTGTGAATTAATTGCAAAAATATTATTTCTATTTCTAAAAAAAAGCATATATATATTTGTAGCGGTTTTATAATATAAACCACTACAAATATATATGGTTGTAGTGGTTCTACAATAAAAACCGCTACAACCATATATATATGGCTATAGCGGTTCTATAATAGAAACCGCTATAAATATATATATGGTTGTAGCGGTTCTACAATAAAAACCGCTACAAATACTCAACATTTGAATTTTGGAATTTGTCGCCTTTATGCACATTTGTAGCGGTTATTTTATGTATAAATGCTACAAATTAAAAATAATTTTTTTATTTGCTGTCCAACAGCTTTAATATTAGTAGCCGTTATATACATATAACCGCTACAAATACTCAACTTTTAAATTTTGAATTTCCCACCACTGTGTGCAAAATTCCAACGGCTTGAAAATTATTAGCGGTTTTATACATATAACCACTACAAATATTTTAGAACCGTAACAGTTAGTGTAGCGGTTTTTAAACAGCTACAAAATTTTAAACGTTGGAATTTCAGAATATAAGGTTCTTGGCATTCGTCATTCTCTATTCACTCATCTTCTTCTCTATACTTTCTTCTCTCTTACTAGTAGCTATTGATAAATCATGGATTAAGTTGCTGCGCAATTCTCTGAAATATTTGTACGGATTAAACAGTTTCTTGGATTTCGCATTCACTCATGCCAGTTGTAATGGCAAGATCGTCTGTCCGTGTCGGAGATGCAAGTTCAAGAAGTGGCATGCACGAAATGTTGTGAAGGAACATTTGCTTGTGAAGCCTTTCCCTGAGGACTATACGTTCTAGGCAGTTCATGGTGAGAAGGCCAGCATTAGATATGACGATGCTCTTCCTTGAAGTTCTCAAGTAGGCGTTCAAGTAGATAAAGATGATCCTGTGAATGATGCTGTGCGTGATGCGTTTGGATTTCAAGGCGACAAATTCAATGAAGAAGTGCACGGTTCTGAGCCGGTTTTTATGAGGAATGAAGCAGCTCATGATTTTTCAGCTTGATGGATGAAGCAGATCGTCCTTTATATCAAGGTTGTCGAAAATATTCTAAATTATCTTTCTTGATTAAATTGTATCATATCAAGTGCTTGTGTGGAATCACAGATAAGGGAATGTCGATGTTGCTCGAATTATTACAAGATGCATTCCCCGATGCTGAGATTCCCACAACGTTCTACGAGGCCAAGAAGATTATCAATAGGTTAGGGTTGAACTATCAAAAGATTGATGCATGCTCAAATGATTGTATGCTGTATTGGGGAGACGATTCCAGCAGGGAGACTTGTAAGAGATGTCACACATCGAGGTACAAGACAATTCGGAAGGGGAAAGAGCAGAAGAAGAAACTTGCAAAGATTCTTAGGTACTTCCCTTTGAAACCTCACCTACAAAGATTATTTATGTCATCTAAAACTGCGGAGCACATGAGGTGGCATGGCATTGATAACAATGAAGACGGTAAATTAAGACATCCCTGAGATGCAGATGCTTGGAAAATGTTTGACAACGACTTTCCAGATTTCATGATTGACCCCAGAAATGTTCGGCTTGCGTTGGTGACCGACGGTTTCAATCCTTTCGGGAATCTTAGCACAAGTTACAGTATTTGGCCGGTAGTCTTAGTTCCCTACAACTTACCCCCTAGATGTGTATGAAACAAAGCTTTTTCATTATGTCTATGATTATTCCAGGCAAAAAGGCACCGGCCAATGACATCGATGTGTATCTCCAACCGCTTATTGCGGAATTGCTTGACCTAGGGAATGTCGGCTTGGAGATGTACGACGCTTACGGCAAGACTTTGTTCAACTTGCGTGCAGCCTTGATGTGGACGATTAGTGACTTTCTTGGCCTTGGCACATTATCTGGTTGGAATGTGCATACTGGGTCGGCGTGTCCAGCTTGCAATTTTGACTCTGACGTAGTGTGCCTTACCCACAACCGAAAGTGGTGCTTTCTAGGGCATTGAAGGTTTCTCGATGGAAGGCATAAGTTCAGATTGCAACGGAATTGCTTCAATGGGAAACCAGAAAAAAGAGGACCACCTCAGACTTTGTCCGATACAGATATCTTACAGCAGCTTGAGCATGTTGACTTCAAGTTTGGAAAAAGCGACGATTCAGCATAAAATCGCCAAAAAACGCGCAGGACTTCGGCGCCTCAGCAGTGGAAGAAGATAAGTATTTTATTCACTCTTCCATATTGAAGATCTAATTTACTTCGCCACACTTTTGATGCAATGCACATTGAAAAGAATGTTTGCGACAATGTGCTGTATATGCTGCTTAACGAACCCGGCAAGACAAAAGATCACCTTCAAGCGAGGAAAGATTTACGAGACATGGGAGTTCGTGAAGACGCTTAACCAGATAAGCATAACAAATTTCAGCCGGCAAAGTTTACCCTAACAAAATTGAACAAGGAAGTCTTCCTCGCGACGTTGAAGAAATTAAAAGTTCCTTATGGGTATTCAAGCAACATTTCTCAATGTGTTGACTTGTAAGCTCGAAAGGTTGTTGGCCTGAAGAGTCATGACTCATATGTTCTTATGCAGCAGTTACTCCCTCTGGCTATAAAGAATGCACTTCCTCCCGATGTTTCCATCGTTTTGGTGGAACTTTATTCTTTCTTTCAGAAGTTGTGTTCTAAGGTTTTAATCGTTGAGGAGCTTGATCAGCTGCAGTCCAAAATCATTCTTATGCTTTGTCATTTGGAGATGATCTTTCCTCCGTCCTTTTTAACTATGATGGTTCACCTTACAGTCCACCTCGTTCATGAAATAAAGCTCGCTAGACCAGTACAATATCGTTGGATGTATCCGATTGAGAGGTACTTATTTTAAATATGTTCTTTATTCTCCGTATTTAATGTTTGCTAGTCGTCCTTTTTAGCATTTTATATCAATTTTCTCTTCTATACTTCGTAGGTTCCTTGGGAAATTAAAATCTTACATAAGGAATAAGGCGTGGCCAGAAGGTTCTATAGCTGAAGGCTATATAGGGGATGAGGTGCTATATTTTTGCTCAAGGTACTTTGATGATCTTAAGACGGCTTTCAACCGCCCACCTCGTGTTGACGATTGTCCTGAACCTGCGCCGACATCAGGAGAATTTATCCCTCATGTTGGTAAACCAGTTGGAGCAATTGAGAACTTCAAACTAACGGCAACTAAGAAGTTGTAAGCACATAGACATGTCTTGATTAATTGCACTCAAGTTGAACCTTTCATACGGTAAGAATTGTATACTCACATGTTATTCGATCTATATCTTTCATAACATTTCTCACTTTCATTTCACTATCGCCTTTCCATTATTAATTGCAGGGAATTCAAAAGTCATGTTAAGCGTCAACTCAGGATCCATACACAGACATCCTCGAAAGTTGCTAAGAGGGTCCACAGAGAATTCCCGAGCTGGTTTGTGAGCAGAATACTAAATAACCACAACCCACACTTACTAGATTTCATAGCTCTCGCAATCGGCCCTCTTGATCATGCAAAAAGGTTTACAGCATACAATGTCAATGGTTTTAATTTTTGCACGGTTTCACGGGATCAAGGATTGCAAACTCAGAATTCGGGTGTTTATGGCACATTTGGGACAAGGAGTTATGCGAGCAGTAGTGATGTCAACATGCTGTTCGAAGGCGTCCCTTACTATGGCAAGCTTCTTGATGTGGTTGAACTTAATTATCAAGGCCGTTTCACCGTGACGCTGTTCAAGTGTTTATGGGCAAATACCACTACTTCTCGGGGACTGACAACTGACGACTTAGGGATCATATCAGTCAATTTCTCATCACCGATTCATACTGGTAGTTCTCAAGATGATGAGCCGTATATTCTAGCTTCATAGGCACATCAGGTTTATTATGTCGAGGACGAGAGGCATAAGGATTGGCACATGGTCATTCATTTAAAGCCACGAGACCTTTACGACATGGGTGAAGGCGATAACATTGCCTATGAGAGTGAGCCATTTCAGCCAGCCGATTTTGAAAACTACTTCCCTGAAGGCAATGACAATTTACCTCTACTGCGGTGAGTTTTTTTAAGTCCACGTCATTTAAATTAATTTTTTTAAATTTAATAAAACATCCCTAACAATAATTTTTCTACATAATTTCTGTAGGGATGGCTACGATGAGTGATCAAATTCAAATTATGCTTTTGTCTTTAAAAAAATTGGAAAAAAATTTAAAAAAATAAAAAAATATTTGTAGCGGTTATTAAACCACTACAAAATTAAAAATAACCGCTACTAACTAAAAACTGCTACAAAATGGATACATTAACCACTACAAATAGTACGTTGATCCCTATAAATACCCTACTACAACTCATTTCAAACACTCCCCAATTTCTTTTCACCTTACCTTTCTTTCATTTTCTCTCATTTACAACTTCTTTTGTATGAGTAGAGGAGCTGAATAATACGATCAAATACGGTAACAAGTTTTTTTATTTTTTTTACAATACTTCTTTCCTTTATATAAAATTTATTCTCACAATTTTTTTCCAGATATTTTAGAGCTGTATCTAATTTTCATCTATTTTTTATACACAATTACATTATATTAGACAATATAATAATTCCTTATTACCTACGTATCCTTAATAATATTATTAATATAATTTTTATGCTAATCCAATTAAATTAAATTTTTCCTTTTTAATTTATTAATAAGTTAAACTATTGAATAATAAGCTAATTAAATTAGATAAACTAATAAAAAAATAAAATATTTAATTTAATATTAAAAGAACTGAAACAAATGATCGTATATTTTTAAAAAAATTTTAAATATTTGTAGCGGTTATTATACTGCTACTAACAAACGCGCCTTTTTAAACTCAAATTAAATTTTTTTGCGCGTAATTTGAATTTCATTAAATTAGTAACGGTTTTATAACCGCTACAAATTTCATAAAAATTCAAAATTAGTAGCGGTTTATTAACCGCTACAAAATTGAAAAAATGTCATTTTTCTTTTCTTGCCTTCAAATTTTCAATTTTTTATATTTGTAGCCGTTATATAAGCGCTACAAATATCTCCGAAAAAAATTTCGTTCATGGGGATGTTGTAGCGGTTTTTTGTAACCACTACAAAGGATGTAGCAGTTATTTTCCGTGAGTAGCGGTTTTATATAACCGCTACAAAACCGCTTGCAACATACGATTTAGTAGCGGTTTTCTTAACCACTACTAATACCCATTTTTAACCGCTACTAAATCACATTTTTTTGTAGTGCTTACATAGTACATAACGGCCTCATTTTGGCAACTATTATTTATTTAGTAACTTACATAATAGTTTTTATGTAAGAGTCATGACTTCTAATAATAATAAATAACGGTCTCATGTGGACAACCATTATTTAGTAGTAACATAAATAACAGTTTGTAAATAAGAATAATAAACGTTTATAATACATGACTGTTTTTACATAATAACTATAATGTATGGATGTAAGACTCTTTAAGTGAGAGTTTTTGATCTAGTTGGACTCGTCTATATATAATAGAACAGTACCTCCTACATTGAGTGGCTATGCAATTTGGGATAGATTAAGATATTCCAAGCTTTATGGGATGAATCAATGGCAATTGTAAACATATATATATATGTGATAATATAACTGTTGACCTATAATTGTGTTTCTCTTTAGGAATTAACCCTGTAAAGTAAAGGCCTATGGGGAAAACCATATATCCCTATTAGAAAGGGCGTAGGGGCATGCAAACCGTTGAGGTTAAGGGTTTGCATACCCCCTGCGCTCTTTCTGATAGGGAAATTTGTTTTTCTCATTTGCCTTTGCTTTCTAGGCTTAATTGCTGAAGAGACATAAGATATATATGAACACTTACATTATTAAATATATAGGTGAGAAGTGCAATTGATTCTAGCCTCAATGCTAAGAAAATCCTGATCTGTCCCACATTGCATCACTAGTTGAAGTGGGAAGCATTACTCAATTAGATAGAGTTAAGACCAAGTAACTCAGAAACTCTGACATTGAAGAATTAAGCTAAGATTGAACACAATTTTGAATTTTAGAGATTTTAACTTGGTGCCACCTGCTCAATACAAAAACAGGATAGGAACCTTTGATTATAACAATAATGGGCTTTCTTAAAAAACATAACTTCGCAAATGCAATTTAATATGTCACCTTGAATGTTTTATCATATCGTGACTTCACAAATGCTGTAGGTATTCGCTTGTTCATGTATGACTCTCAGTACAACTGAACTAGTTTATTCATCACATCCCTATTGATCTTTTGGAAGTAATTTTCGGAGATATGGATACTTCCAAAGAAGGATATGTATTTGCTTAGGAGTCCATACTCCATAAGTTACCTAGAAAAGATCAAAAGAGTAGGAATCTTTAGTCAAAGCAATGGGTTGACAAATTTCTGTAACAGGAGATGAACCTTCGATCAGAGCAATAATGGCCCAGTGCATAAGGCTCCTACCCGGTGGGGTCTAGGGAGGGATAGATGTACGCAGCCTTATCCCCGCAAGCGGAGAGGCTATTTCCAAGATTTGAACCCGTGACATCCAAGATCAGAGCAATAATAGGTTTTCAAAAAAAATAAAAAAAACATAACTTCACAGAAGCAATTTAATGTCATCTTATATCTGTATTGATATTTTGGAAGCAACTTCTGCTGACATGGATACTTTCAAAAAAAGAGAGGTATTCGCTTAGGGATCCATATCTCTAGAAATTACTTAAAAAAGAAAAATAGAGAATGAATCCTCATTCAAAGCAATGGGTTGATAACTTCCTATAATAGAAAAGGAACCTTTGATAAGAGGAATACTAGATTTTCCAACAAAACATAACTTTACAAAGCAATTTAATGTCACCTTGGATACTTTATCACATTGTGACTTCACAAAGGATGCCCAATTGGTCGGGTTGAACACTGCATGTAATAGGAGAGGAACCTTTGAATGGAAACACGAGTTAGGGCAAGTGAAAGCAACTTACACGGTAGCAACTAAGACAAGGATCAAATGTATTCACTAGCACAACTATTGATGAGAAGTCGGATGAAGAATTTTTATGGTGGGGTTCGATTGAAAGCGACTCTCAACTGCCAAAAAAGACAACAGGAGTTGTAAGGTTACGATGTTGGTGGGTTTCGTTTGAACAAACTAAGTTTCAAGTGTATTTTGTTTCAAACGTTTAATTAAAAAAAGAATGGTAGGGTATTTTTGGTTATCGTGCCTAAGACTTTACATAACAATTCATTTGTAAGAACTATTATTTATCGTTTACATTTATGATAGTTCTTTTTTAATCACTGTAAGGTATGTTATTTTTGTTTTCTTAATTTTTTGGGCTAATAGTGCCTAGATAATTACATTTTTATATTTTATAAAAATAAAACAAAAAAAATCCCCCTTTGATAGATGCTCTGAGCTCTGCTGTGAATTTTGGAACTTTTGTTTTCTTTAATTTGAATGAATCAAAAGTTCCAAAAGTTTGCAACACACCCCACATTATCACACTACTCATCACCAGAAGAGTGGTCTCAATTATCTAGGAGTTTGTCAGGAAATTTGTGGCCAATCTCATACTCATCAAGCATGATATTGGCCTTCCTGTTCATACTCGAAAAATATCCAACTAGCCTCCTCCCAGTATGATTAATGCATTCTGCATGTCGAATCATTGCCTCTACTTGAGACAGCAGAGGATTTGGAGGCAGAGGTGAAGGAGGTGGTAGAGGTTATAGGGGACGAGGGGAAGAAGGAGAAGGAGGTGGAGGTTGTAAAGGAGAAGGATGACACCAAGGATTTTTTAGTAAGTCTACAGCATGGCATTTCATCTTGAGAGAACAAAAGAGGATGATAAAGAAATAACACAAAAAACATAAGGAAATTGGGAGCTTAAATAGATTAGAAGTGATAGGTTTGAACTATCATTTCGATAGTGAATGTACAAGCTTGATTATAGCTTGAACCATCTCTTACTTCGATTTTAAACGCTTCTTCTATTTCTAGTTGATATAGCTTGATTACCATCGAGAATTTTTTTTGTAAAGAATATAACCATTGGATGTCCATTGGAAGTAGCCGTTGAAGTTTTTGACAAAAAGTGATGGGTTTGAGCCATCTCCTACTTCAATTTTAAATTCTTCTTCTATTTATAGTTGATATAGATTGATTACCGTTAAGCATTTTTCATGTTAAGAATATGATCGTTGGATGTCCGTTGGAGTTTCTGATAAAAAGTTGCTTCTTGGCCATTGAGCTCTAATTTAAAAGTGGTAAAACAATATAATCAAAGCCTTCTAAAAACAAGTTACACCCAAAATAAGCCATTGAAAACTCTTGAGATGGTTAAATCCTTTAAATAAAGGCCACACTCTAATCTAATTGTTAGAACTGGCTAACACCCAAAAGGGAATGAATTTGGTGTAAAATAAAAATTTAAGAACTTTGAAAATCTTTTTGCATCTTAATGAAAACAATACGTATAAATATAATGAATAAAAAATTCACTGCCAATTATTCAAATCAAATATACTGGAGACATAAGAGATAAGGGAAGAGAATATGCAAAGAGTGATTTATCCCAATTTGGTCCAATCCACAATGACCTATGTCCAGTCCTTAGGCTCATCTTGAGGTTTTCAATTCACTATCTCTCTCAAGTTTAAAACAAGTACTTTAGAACCACTACAACCCCAAAAGTTTGATTCGGGCACTTGTGAAGCCACTTATAATCTTCTTACCAAGATAACAACTCCTCCTTACATACTATAAGGTTACAATCTTTATTGATCATAAATGATTACCATTAATCTTCTCTCTCAAAAGTGAATAACGCTAATCCTTGAAGCACAATACAAATAATCTCTCTCAGGATAAATTATATAAGCAATGAAAAAACATATAGTATATGAGATAAATGTTGGAGTCAGAGTATTGGCATTTCGACGGTGAAGGCACAAGCTCTCTCTATTTTGGTTTTGAATGCTTCTTCTATTTATAGTTGATATAGCTTGATTATCGTTCAGCCTTCTTTTCCTTTTCTATTGAGAATATGACCGTTAGATGTCTGTTAGAAGTAGCTATTGAAGTTTCTGAAAAAAGTTGCTTTTTGGTCGTTGAGCTCTCATCCAAGTTTAATAACATATAATCCTCATATAAACTTGATTAGTGATTATTAGAAATGGTTAGGAACAAGATAATCAAGATTTAAAAGAGTTTGGAAGAGTTTTGAGAAAAACCGACACATTGACAAAATCTGTGAAGAACCATCACTTGAGTGATCTGAAAGTGATGTGAAAGTGATACTGGATCACTTGAGTGATATGAAGTCACTCGAGTGATAAAGTGAAATCTTTGATGATTACTTGTTAGTGACTATGTAGTGATGAGGCAAAATTATTCATTACTCAAGTAATCTTCTTCAAAAAGTCTGGAGAAATAGATAATCACTATCGAATGACTCTATAGTGATTCACATCACTTGAGTGAACTTTCTAGCACTCGAGTGATCAATTACCAAATTAATTTATTACTATCAAGTGACTTGATAGTGATTTGGAAGTAATGACATATCACTCGAGTGATCATTCAAATTTATGATGAGATCAATATGAAGTGACTACATAGTAATGATTTTTTCAGGCCATTAATCAAGTAGCACTGCCATCGCTCAAGTGATTTTTCTAGTTTTCAAAGATATCACTTCTAGGTTAATAGTCTAGCATATACGTCAAATTCTAATTGGCATAACTTTTCCCATTTAACTTCAAATTTGGCAAATGACCTATCCCCAGAAAGCACTTTAGTTTTACTTTCCAATGCAATATGAACCAATTCCAAGTTTGTTGTCTTCAGTAAGATATGAGCAAATCAATATCTACTAGTCTGGAATACAACAAAGAATCAAGCATCAAATTTCAAAGTTCATATCTCTTTCATCTGCGAAGCTTTAAGCTTGATTTTTATCTCAGTGAATTGCATTATAAGTCTAGTATCATATGAAATTGGTTTCATCTCTATCAGATTTATAGTTTGTGAGATATGACCAAATTACTAAATCTCTATCATGTTGAAAGAAAACAGAGTTGAACAAAGTATGCTGAAATATGATCATCACTCGAGTGGAACTTCCTTAACTCAAGTGAAACATCAGTTCTGGAGGAGAAACTCAAGTAATAATGAAGTGTGACTTGATTGAAGATGAAATAGCTTCCAAATGAGGTATTTTAATTTCAAATTGATCATAACAGTGTACAGATTTCTCTATATATAATAGTTTTTTGTGTATGGATATTTAACGATTTCCAACTGTTAAATATCTTAGAATTAGATATTTATTTATAACGGTTGTTAAACGTTAAATATAAGGCACTATATTTGACAGTTTTTCAAACACAACTGTTATGTATAGGGGATTATATTTAACGGTTGTAAGACAACGACTGTTAAATATATCAATATATATTTAATGGTTTTTTAGTAAAAACTATGATATATTTTGTATAATACTTAATGGTTAAAATGATAAACAGTAAAGTATTTGTTACCATAGGAATGAGTTTATTTTATGATTATATGGAAAAACCTATATATATTTAGAATATATGATGGTTATTGGAGAATAACCATTAAGTATGTGTGACAATTTTTTTTTTTAAAAACGGGGGCTCACTTTCAATCAGCCCCTACAAAATAACCTACAAAAATAACATATATATATATATATGTATATATATATATATATCAAAAACTCAAATAGATCCAGTTCTAACTGGATGTATCCAAATACACACACACACACACACACACACACACAAAATAACCAATTCATTGAATTCTATTTATACAATAATTATGAATACATCAAATCGAAGGTAAGGGAATATGCATATGAGCAAGTGTCCCTTTTCCTTTTCCTAGTTTTAGTAATTTTAGTGCTCTTTTTAGTTACAAATGTTTTCTTTAATTTGTGAAGCTACTTTCCCCTCTTTGATATCCAAATTCCTTCATTGTGCTCATGCCTAACATAGAAAGCATCATCCTCATTGAATTGTGTTTCAAGTGACGATCCTTGGAAAGGATCATCCTCACTGAATTCACCTCCTGCATCCTCATTTATTTTGTTTGATAACAAAAAAATAGACTATTCTTTATTAACAAGATCAGAAAAATAGAACATTTGTTTAGTTTGAGAAGCCAAAATGAAAGGCTCTTCTTTATACCCTTGCTTGTTCAAATTCAATTGTATCAACTCTAACTCATCCACTTTCAAAGCATTATTATTGTCGACGCACTTGCACTTGAAAATTGGAACATGAAATCCTACATAATCTGTGACACGCTAATGAATTTGAACCATTAAGCTAGGTTTGATCCTGGTAGGAAAACACCTTTGAAAATTGTTGAAAACCTAGCCTAAACACAAGATTCGAACTTGTAAATGAATGGGCTTTTCTGAAAAATTTAAAACTTTCTAAAATCGTTATTCAGTGGTTCAAATATTTCATTATGACTCATCAATCCTTAAAATCTATTTAATTTTATTAGAGTATTGCTCTGCTCTTATCCTAGTCTATTACTGGTTAAACTATAGGCTTTTAACATACAATTGTCCTTCTTTGATTAAATTATCGTGCATGGTTTTTTTACCGTTGTGTTACGTAAGTATGATATACTATGGCTACCCCTTACTGAGAATTTTCATACTACTACCACTACTACTAAAGGTACTATCTTCACTATGTTTATGTATATACATATAGATGCAAATTGTCAAGCCCTTTAACATTTTGATATTGACTAGAGTAATAACGCATGGTTCAATGGGCATATAGAAATAACATAAATATACTGATATTAAGTACTTGATTACAATATAGGAATCTCCATACGGTTTGAAAAATATTTACAGATCCCAAAAGAAACAAAATAAAACTACTGATAACCAATAGCAACTGTTGAATTGAATTGAAACCTTCAATTGCCAGTATTTATGTCTTTGCCCTTAGATCCGCTTCCTTGAGCTGGATAAATTTTTAAATTTTGGAAAAGGGTAAGATTCAAACGAATCTCAGTAGTAACATACAATCGATCTTATAAAATGTGATAAATAAATATGCAATGCACCATATAAAGTGACAAAAATATAGTATTGTAAACTTGTCTGGCTTCTCGGCATTCAGGTACAAATGACTATTTGTCCCCTATGGCCTTACATGTGTGCTCTGTTTAGGGTCATATGATTATAAGACCCTTACTTTCTGTAATGTTCCGAAACAAATGATTGTATGTCCATACTTGTCTCACTATCTTAGTTGGGTCCCACTGGGCCTGATGGTACTTGTGCTTTTCCCACACCTTAACTAGGTATTGCATCGACTTTTCACATCACAAAACATGGCATACAAAGAGCATATGCTCAATCACATAATGTATGAAAGATAGAGTTATTACCTGAATTGCCCTTTCCTTGCTTCACTATCGGTCCAACACTCTTTATTCGACTCAGGCTACTAACAAGTCCTAAAATTCCAAATTTATAATAAATGAGTTATTACTCATTCATGTCTTATTCTAAACCCATTTTTGTTGGTGATCTCTACTCAAAAAAGCAGAATGACCAAAATACCCCTAGGAAACCTGATCTAAGTCCCTTTATACTCGGTTTAACTGTACTCTACCAAAATTTTTGACCCAGGCTATTCCAAACAATTTCTCATTTAGAATCTATTTTTGACCTCATATTTGCCAAATTCCCATTGAAATGATGAAAATACCATTGGCAGCCCCAAAGCTAGGGTTTTAGGGGTAAAATTGTCATTTCACATCCTAAAGCCTTTATACTTCATAATTTACATGTTCCCTACACAATTTTCCATTCTAAACATAATAAAATCATCAAAACACAAAATTCCACCTTTAAACCCCTGAACTGCTGCTGACCGAAAATTCCAAAATAAATTGGAAAATTGTGTTTTCATGATTAACCCATTTAAACACTTTTTGTTCACTTTTAGTCCCTTGCTTAACCTCCTAAACTCCTATTGAACATGCTTAATGTCAATTTGGGCACCATCTCCCCTTAGGGTTTGAGCATCCCAAATCCAACCAATACAAGCCAATAATCAACCACAACAACCAACAACAAGCATGAATCATCAAGAGATAACAAGTTCTCAAGCTTACCTTGATTTCTCTTGATTTTCTCTCTCTTACTGTGCCTTTCCTACTCCTCCTCCTCTTGATTTTGTGCTTGCTACATGTGTGATTCAAGAAAGTATAGAGGTTACATAGAGTTTTCATTAATTAAAAGGCAAGAACAAGTGGAAATTACCACCAAACTCACCTTGATTGCTTCTTGTACACTTGCTCTTCCTCCTTGTGTTTGCTCTTGCTTCAAGACTCTCTATCTCTTTCTTTTCTCTTGTTAGGCCGAAATATGGCCCTTAAAGGAGAGAATGATCTTAAAATATCATCTTGCACCTCCTTAAAATATTAATATTTTATTGTTAATTAGCATGTGATTTTTGACTAATTTCATTATCTTTTTAAATTTGGCCAAAATGCTTCCAAGTGGCACAACTTTTGTCCAAGTTTTATTTTTTCATCCCTTTTATTCCTTTTGGCTGAAAAAATCACAATAAAAAGGGAGAAATAAACTGCTTATTGCTTTACGGGGAAATGACCATTTTGCCCTTACATTTTTTTTATTAAATTACGTCTTCTTTCTTCCTTTTTCTTCTTGGCTGAAATTTACCCAATAAATTGGGCCAAGATTTATGCTTCTGTCTTCTTCATTTTGGGCTTTAACATTAAGCCTTTAAGGATACAAAAATTGCTCTCTTGTGTCCAAACTTAACCAAATTGTATGTAACCCCTAGTTGCAATGTTTTTTCATTTTAATTGCATCGAAACTCACCATTTCATTCCATTTAATGTCACAAATATACAAGGAATTTTGGTGAGTGAAATTTAGGATGTTACACAAAACATGTAGCCACATGAGGCTACAAAATATCCCAAGTCTTAACAAAATTGATATACAGATAACCAGCATAATTATATTAATCTTTCTTCTCCACCTTCTACTTATTAGCAATTACTACCTCCTTGCCCCCTAGAGTTGATTGCTTTAGTTGTTTGTCATTAATAGAAAGGGTGAGATTCGCGAAAATCTCAGTAGTAACAATAGTTAATCATAATATATGCAGGTTCACAAAGCATGCAAAATAAACCATTAGATGATAAGCATTCGGCAATCAAGGTATAACATAAATGGCAATCACAGGACTCACAATCTAATACAACACAGCTGGTATATAGGTCTATAGTTTAAGGATACACCCCATGCCAAAGGCACATCGAGACTTACGGCCTCGGGATACTCAGTCCATCATAATACAGATTACATAGTAGGTCTTATAGCCTAGGGATACACCCCATGCCTTAGGCATATCGGGGCTTATACTGAATGCATATTAGGTCTTACAACCCAGGAAAACACCCTATGCAATAATGCACATCGGGATTTACGGCCTTAGGACATAGTCCAAACATCAAACCATATATTCATGAAACGAATATAATCGATGGTAAGCATAAACATGCAGAACAATTACATATTATACGAGAGAAAGAGTTACTACTTGACTGCCTTTCTAGTGATTTACCTTCTCTAATAAGCTTCCTCTTTGAGCTCGGGCAAATGTCAAATCTTATAATTTGAAATTCATGTAGAGATGGGTCATTAGCTATTCTAATCTTATTAACATAATTAAAATTATGTTATTCTTGACCTTCTCATAACCCTTGTCCATTCATTTGAATTAGTTGATTATCTTTGATAATATTTTGTGCTTATGTCTATTATGTATCTAATTTAAGACATATTATTATGTCTTTCACCCCTATGATTAAAGTACTAAGTTTAATTAAGTTTTCCACTTAAACTTGTCCCATAATTCTCAAATCATCCCTTAATCACATTTTATTCAAAACTGGAAAATTTCATACTTAACACATTTGCCACCAATATTGAGGAAACTCTGAAAAATCATATCTTAAGCTAAGAAACTCTAATTGAGGTGGTTTAAGTTTCTATGTGAAGCTCTTGAAATCCTCTGTAAATAAAAATAGGGTCCAATATCAATTCATAGACCTAATCTCTCAAATTCCACATGCAAATTGACTATCCATAATGGGTATCAAAATTTTATAGATTTTCTACCAAAAGTTTAAAAATTAATACCTTATAATTTACAAATCAATTTCCTGAGTTCTAATACTTGATTGAAAGCTCTATAAGTATAATTTAAGTGAAAAATAATCACACCACCAAATTACCAAAGTAACCTCGTATAATGTGTCTATTTTCCCACGTTAGAATTTTGGAACACGTGTTCCCAATTTTTTGACCAACCTTCCAAAACTCAACATTTTCTCTAGATATCCAATTGACACATTCTAGGACTCATTTTCAAGCTTAGGATGTATACTATTTCCTTCCAAAATTTCACTAACAATGGATATGATTTGCCCCATCAAAACAGTGCTTGAAACAATGCTTAACCAGGCCAAAGTATGACATATTGGCATAAATAGGATTTTTATCCTTTGCACTTGGTTCATGCATGGTGTTAGCAATAACAGTTACCCATAATTTTGCATTTTGCTTCAATCATCTTACTCTTTAGTATAGAAGGTGTATTCGTTAATGACATAGCTTGAGAAAGAAAACACATTTCTATACGGACCATGCACCAAGAACATTACTTTCTCCAAAATTGAATTATGATCAACAGTGTACTTGTCATCCACATGCTGCTTCAGCTATACTGTGAATTGTTTATTATGTTCCTTGGCATACCAACTCTATACTATGTTAGAGTTTTCCCTCCTAAGCTTAACTATATGAATACCTACATACTTATCAATTTCTTCAGAGTTGTAAAGTACATATAGGTGTACTTGCTCCCAGTGTTGGTTTAAGATAGCGATAACTTTCTTTCCCATCAACCTTTATTTAGATGTCCTTCCTTCTTGCCAAGACATCGGAAGGCCAATATCACATGCATCTTCCAAGTAATCGATAGAGAATTTAGTCGCCTCTTCACAAATGTACTATTCAACAATGCAACTTGCTGACTTGCTTAAATTTTTCATATACCCTTTCAAGTCCTTCATCTTGTGCTCGACTAGGTACATCCATATCATATACACTGGGCCACACTGCTATACCTCTCTAACCAAATGAACAGTTAGGTGCACAATTATATCAAAGCAAGTTGGAGGGAAACATATCTCCAGCTCACATAAAGTAGTCACGATTTGGGTTTGTAGCCTAGGCAACTTATTAGGGTCAATCACCCTACTACACAGTGACTTGAAGAAGAAACAAAACTTCATGATTGGAGCTCATATTGCTACCAACACATGGCAATTGTGTGATTTTAGACTCTTTAGCTTCAAGTCTTTTATTGACACAAGGTTGATAATGTTTGAGGAGTAACCCCTTTAGCACTTTCACAGAAGCAAGAAACTCATAAAAACTTCTTTTTCCTTATTTAGATAGTGTGAAAGCCACTGGGTGAAGCAATGTATGAGATCCCCTCTCATCCGATGCCAATTCCTTCTTTATTCCCATCTCAACCATGTCTAGTCTTACATTTATGCCATCCTTCATCTTCCTTGGAATATGGAGTAAAGTTCCAAAAAAACTCTCAAACACATTTTTCTCAATGTGCATGACATTAGGAAAATGTCTAACATTTAGGGAACTCCAATATAGCATATCAAAGAAAATAGACATTTTCTTCTACTTGCTTGTCCCATCATATTTCCCAAATGGCTTCCCAAATTTACAGTCTATATGTGTCATTTTTTTTTCAAAAACCTTCTCACCAGTCAAAGGTTAAGGTGCCATCTTTTCCTTTGCTCCCCATCAAAATATTTTCTCATACGGTGATACGGTTGACCCTTTTATAACCATCTACGATGTCCCATATAAGAATTCTTCATACCATGCTTCAACCTGATTGACTGTATACCCTCTTCACAAATCAGGCATCCAAGTTGGCCTTTAATGCTATACCTTAACAAATTAACATATGCAGGAAAGTCGTTAATAGTGGTAAACAGCATGTCCTTTATATTGAATGTTATTTTTTTGGTGAGCATCATGTACAGCCTCCCTTTTGTTCCACAACTTCTTTAATTCTTCAATTAGTGGTGTAAGGTATATATCTATATCATTCCATAGTTGCCTTGGCCCTTGATTATAATTGACAACATCATGTATTTCTGTTTCATCAAGGGATATAGAGGGTGGTTATATAAAAACAATATAATCGGCCATGTACTATGGGTACTGCTCTACATCCCATATGGGTTCATCCTATCAGTAGCCAATATTAGGTGAAGGTTTCTTGTTTCTTCAGCAAATTCAAGATACTCAAAGTTAAACTTACTCTATTCTGTAAGGTTTGCAGGATGCTAAAGCATGCAGTCTTGAATTCTTTCATCCGCATGCCACCTTAATTTTTTTGTAGCAATTGAATTGCTATACAAGCTTCTAAATCTAGGTACAATTAGAAAATACCATAATGCCTTCGTTAGACTCTTCCCATTCGCTTGGTAGCATCAAGCAGAACACAGAGGACACTGAATTAACGAGTCAAATTCTTTTCTAAATAGAATACAATCGTTAGGCCAAGCATGTATCTTTTCATAACTTAAGCCAGTAGTGCACATAACTTGTTTTGCATTATAAGTCTTGGTTGGCATTTCATTTCCCAGTGGTAGCATTCCTTTTAAAAGCATAAGCAATTTTGTGAAGCCTGAGTTACTTAACCCATATCTTGCTTTCCAGTTGTACCAGTTTAACACTAAAGATAATAATGTGAACTCAGTACAATTCTCATTCAAAGGCTTCTCTTAATTTCTCTTCATCCTCTCAAACTTTTCTGGGCATTCACTAAATTCCGCTTCAATTGTATTGAACATATCTTGAAGATGATTGGCCTTAAATGTACTTGTGTTGAAGTTAAGTGATTCATACCTTTCCAAATTTGGCTGACTAGCATCGCTATCTACATGCTTCTCCCTATGTTTTGTCCAACAAGTATAAGTTTGATCAATTCCAAACATCACCATGTGCGACTCACAAGTGTCTGGACCAACACCTTATGTATAGACAAATAATGAAATTGTGATCATCATTATTATTATGAATCTCAAACCTTACAAAATCCCGCACCCCATCCTAGTACTCCTTTGATAGACGATTAACAGACATATATTCCTTATTTTCAATCTCCATCTATAGCATATACAAAAGGCAATCTTTACATACTCCTTACACAAATCAATGTACTAACAAATAACAACTCTAGTAACAAGAAACACTTAAAATAATTGGCAAAACCATATCTAGATACAAAGTCACTCACAAATAACAACTCTAGTAACAAGAAATACTTAAAATAATTGGCAAAACCATATCTAGATACAAAGTCACTCAAAAAACAATCTTTATATACTCTTTACCCAAGTCAATACTAATAAATAACAACTCTAATAACAAGAAACACTTAAAATGAGTGGCAAAACCCTATCCACATATAAAATCACTCAAAAAAATCTTTACATGCTCTTTCTCAAATCAATGCACCAACAAATAACAACTCTAGCAACAAAAAACACTTAAAATCATTGGCAAAACCCTTTACACATACACAATCACTCCAAAACAATCCTTACATACTCTTTACCTAAATCAATATAAAAAAAACGAGCCAGAAACTACTTAGTAGGAGAAACTCAACTAAACTCACCTTTAGCAAGAAGAGAAGAGCTCAAACACCGAACCCACGAATCCTAGAAGAAGAACTAATATAGACACCACTTGCAGGAGCACCCACAAAGCCAGAAACCCTCCATAACCCACCTAAACAATGAAACCCATGAAGCCACGAACAGAGAACAACGAAGGAAAGGTATAAAGGAGGAGAATTTAATTGTTTTTGATGGTGTAAAGGATTTATAGAGGTGTGCTGAATCTATTTAGATATGACGGTTACTAATTATAACCATTGTTTATTTGCATGATATTCTAATAAGTGATGAGATTTGTTTATTTGCATGATATTCTAATAAGTGATGAGTTTTACTTAATAACTGTTATGTATTTGACTTTTTATTAAAAAAACATTTGGTGGTTGGTTAAGCAACCACCATTTTACAAACAAAATTTAAAAAACAAACAAAATGTATATAAACAAACTAAAAATAAAAAGTTATGTAGATATTTTAAGAATATGATGCATCATCAAATTTTTCCTTCTCCAGTGACTTGTCTACCTTCTCATTCAAAGAGTGAACAAGAGCAATAAGTTCCTTCAAGCACTGGTCCATGTGTCCTTACTCTCATAAGTAACCTTGGACCATATGATAGACTATGTATGTCACGTGGTCGAGCCCTTTAAGGCTTGTTGGTGGGGGAAAGTTCATCTTTCTGTTTTTCTGAGATGATAAAGCAGAAGTTCTATTGTGTTTGTCCATGATTTTAGTAAAAAAGAACAAAAGTATGCAGTTGGCTATGAGAAGCTGAAATGGAAGTGGAGTTCAGTTTTTAGACATTTTATAGAGAGGGCTTCATGGATTATTAAGTTGTCACATCCATTAATTTTAAAGATCATTATATTTTATAAATGGTGACATTTTTTAATAACCATTAGAATTTGAAGTGGTATTCTAAAGTGACTTGTTTTTCTTAATAATTGTAATTTATTTGACATTTTTTAATTTTAATGAGTGCATTGTTGCATATATCAACCACCATATTATAGAAGAAATTAAAATAGGTGAATTTAATTAGAGATTTATTAAATGGTATTTTAAATAAGAGTAGTTGAGAAAGAAAGACATATCGTTTGAAAGTGTTACCAAATGGTTATTTTTTTTTTCCACGCTAAGAGTTACATGATGCTTGTTTCACGCCCTAAAAATTAAAGGGTAGCCAGCACAAAACATGAGTGGACTCACATTTCTTAAGCCGTAAACTAATAAATGAATAATAAGTAATACTCACAATATTATTAACAAAATCATAACTAGTACAATACTCCTAAGCATAATTAAAACAGTGTAAATTCATATATAATAACAAACCTCATATAATCACAATATCAAGTCACTTGTAGAAATTTTGGGCAAAGTCTCCTCTATAAATCTGACTTCCCAAAATTCTACTATGACTCGAATTTTCATAATAGCATTCAGAGCTCCTTTCCGTCACATCATATACATATACATATATTTTAATATATAAGGGAAGATAAGGATCCTACCTATAAATTACATGGAGCATCTAAACTATAGAAATGAATACCTAAATATAAAGATATATTTACAACAATTAGTAGCTCTTTCAAAATATATCTACAAGTTTTGATCAGCAATTAGGGTCTTCACTATTCTACTGGAAGTGCAAGGTCGACGATTCTATCTGAGACCAAAATAATCTGGTGAATAACATTATTGATAATAAATAACATACTAAAAGATCAGAATTGGGTGGATGAAAATATATAATAAAGAGATGACATGTAATTCCAACTTCTAAGGATGAAATCATAACCATATGAGTTTTTATATAAAAGATTATTAATAAGCATAATTGAAGCCATACAAAAGCTTTTAAACAAATAATACCAAGTATGTAATAATGCAATTTGTCTTACATAATCGATTTTTTTTAAAAAAACAAGAAATATTAAATTCCATCCATTTGTATGACCTCAATAGAACAGATAACAAGCGTGGAAATGCTATCTATGAGCGTAACTAACCAAGCGCAGCTCGAGGCCATGAAAACATGCATGGACACACATTCTTCGAGGGTAACTAATCAATCAAGCATAGCCCAAAGCCATGAAACAAGGGAAGACACACAGTTTTCGAGGGTAACTAAACAATCAAGTATAGCCCAAGGCCACGAAACAAGCGCAGGCACAAGACCCATGAATAACAAGCATGAGAGTGAATCCCACGAATATCAAGGTGAGTATTGTGCCCACAAATGTCAAACAAGCTTGAGGTTAACCATGGCTTGCCAAGGACTCACAGTACAACTGTTAGTAACTAGCATTCTATATTCAGTGCTCTAGAAAATGTTTAATAAGCATGCGTGGGGCCAATTTATCAAAGAAGTGAAAAGTTCTTCTTTCAATACCATAATAGCTCATATCAAATACGACATAATAGAATACCCCATCATGAAAGTTTAGTAACATTATTTCAAAACTTTTCTTCAAATTCAATATGTCGACAAAACCCTTCCCAAATAATAAAAACTTGCATATGAACATTTCAAAATGCAAGACTATCTTAACATGAAATCTTATGAAAGACATCTCAAAACTTTCCTTATCATGTCCATGCATAATCATGAATTATACCATGAACCAATAGAAGAATAAATAATAACAATAGATACAATCATCAATCTTTACTCATTTCAATATCAATTAGAAACTAAATAAGCCTAATAAACTTTTCTCGATAAAACCATGCCTAGAATGTGGTAATTAACATGAAAACATAAATAGTAAAATATCATTTATAAAGATTATAATGGAACGCTATTCACTCACTTGTTGCACTCCCAAATATATAGCATACTCCTGCCTAGCTGCTCCAAAAGTATGGCCACTCCTTAATACCCTAATATCCAAATTAATGACACTATCATTTTCTCTTACTTCAAACTCTAAGAACTTGCAGAATCCACTTAATAAAATTTTTTACTTCTTAACTTGTAATTATTCCATGACCATTATAGTTAACATTGAAACATCACTCTTGGATATTTTTAGCAAACATGTCATACACATTCTAAAGATTAACATAGGAGGAAGCAAGCTTGGTTATCAAATTGTAATTAAGTCACATATTTTTAGTTCATTCATTAGTTTCATTGCCTACTTCATTACTAAATAAACACAATTGTTTCTTATACCACTTAACAAATAATCTTAATGATGAACTGATACACCATTCTCAATCCTCCATTTGCAATAACTTTTAAATAGAAAGAAAAATTGAGCTTCAATCACTTTTATGGAAAACATGATCACAAAATAATTAGTAATTAAAAATTATCATTTTTGGCTATTAATGGAAAACATGACCTCTATAGGCGGAGACGGTTTGAAAACTATGACTGGTGGCATTTTTGTAAATATTGGTATTGTAACATCCCAAGTTTTAGTCACCAAATGTCCTTATATTAAAGGGAATAAAATGGTAAATTAAAGAGAATAAGAAATGATAAAACAAAGAAATTAGTGATTACACACAACATGATTATGTTTGGAACACAAATTGCAAAAATTTGGATGCGCTGCCAATGTGTTTTCCTGCGTGGCTGTCTAGTTGTATGATGTTTTTAAATAGATAAATGATGTCCAATGCTTATGAAATTTTTCAGAACAAAAATAGACATATGGAGCTTTAATATAATAGGTCATATAAGTCATTTGGACCTGTACACTGAGAGATATCTATTTTTGAATTTAGCCAAGTGAAATTGGCAAGTTTCTATGGCAGTGTCCAATAAATGGCAATTCTGGAATGATGTGCATCCAGTTGGCTAAAGGCAATATTATTTAATAAGGGTTACATAGCCTTTAGAACCACTACAATTGAACATCTATAAATAAATATATAAATTTTTAAAGTTTGATGAAAATTCTATTAGCTTTTTATCAAGGTGCGAAATTAAAAAGTAGTGGTAAAAATGTATGGGCAAAATAGTCATTTGGCTAAATAAAATCCAAAGCCAATACTTTTCCCATTTCCTTATGTGTTGGACGTCCAAAAAGAGGAGAGGCAAAGGAAAATTAATACTTGGCTCACATTTAATCAAAGAGGATCATTTATGGCCAAGTAAACTAAAGTTTGAAATGTCAAAAGTAAAGGTTGTCATTAAAGAGTTATTTCAGGGAAATTGTAAGGGAATAGATGAAGGTAATTGAAGGAGACATTTGGTTACTTGGAGGTCTCTTCTTTGTCACTTTTTTTAAGAGGAAAGAGAAGCATTTATGTTAAGTTAATAAGGGATAAGCCACATGGAAAGAGATTATGATAATTAAAATTTGGCATGTGCTTAATTGTAATAAAATATTACATTTTAAGGAGTTGGATGATGATATTTTAAAGATCATTAACCCTTCCCAAGCCTTCATATTTTCGTCCAACACATGAACAAGGAGAGAGAAAGAGCTTTGAGGGAGCATGAACAAGAAATAATCACAAATGATACAAGAAGCAAGATCAAGGTGAGTTAGCAAGTAAATTCACTTGTTCATGTCTTCAATCTCTTGGAAACTCCCTCTAATCTCTTGCCCTCTTGAAATACACATATGTAGCAAGAAAAATCAAGAGGAAAGAAAGAGAGAGAGGTGGCATTTTACAGAGAGATAGAAGAGGAAATCAATGTAAGCTTGAAAGCTTGTCTTGTCTTGATGATTTTTGCTTGTTGTTGGTGTTATGGTTGGTTTGTTGGATTGTTTTGGTTATTTTTGTAATTTAGAAAGCACAAACCCTAAGGGGAGGTGCTGCCCAAATTCTAATTAATCATGTTTAAGAGGTGTTTAAGCGATTAAACAAGTGATTAGAAGTGAAAAGGAGGTGTTTAGTTGAATGGAATCAAGAAAATCCATTTTTCTCTTTAACTTCCAGATTTTGTCTTGGGGTATTTTTGCCATGTTATAGCTGGAATTTGGTTGATTTGATGATTCCATTGTGTTTAAAATGAAAAATTGTGCAGGGAACATGTATAATGTGAAGTATAAAGGCTTTAGGGTGTGAAATAACAATTTCACCCCTAAAACCCTAACTTTGTGCCTGCTAAGGACAATTCTATAATTTGAGCATGAATTTGCCAAATCTGAGGTAAAAAATGGATTCTACATGTGAAATTGTGTAGGATTAGCTTAGGTCATATTTTTTGGTAAAATATAGTTAGACTAGGTACAAAGGGGCGTAGACTGGGTTCCCTAAGGCCATTTGGTAATTTCATGGTTTTAGACTATGATAACCGACACAATGAGCTTAGAATAATACATGAATGAGTAATAACTCATTTATTGTAAATTTGGGATTTTAGGATCGGATAGTAGTCCAAGCCAGACACAAAGTATTGGACGGATAGATGGGCAGGGGAAGGTGATATAGGTAGTGAACTTACCCTAGTTGCATATATTTGATAGTTATATTTGTGTATTGATGCATGTGATTGCTTTACTTGATTGTGTAGAGCACATTTGAATGATGAAGCTCTACTTCTGTTTATGCTATGATACATGAAACAATGAGCACGTAGAAATGTCATTATGTGATATGCATTTAGTTAAGGCTAACATGTCATGCACTTAGCATATATCATAAATGCATTAGGGTAATTGTTTCCTACAGAGATTTTCTCAAATCTCACCTTCCCCCAACCAACCATTTATATAGGTAGGCATAGGAGGTATGGTGAAAGCAGAGAAGAGGATTGCACGAGGAAAATATAGAAGGTTCCAGTTTAGTCCAGTAGAAGCAGTTGGTTATCTGCAGGCTTTTATTATATTTTAAGCTTATAAGCATTATGTACAATCCCTATGGGGAATTCCTATAATATAGTCATATACATATTATTAGTATATTTATACTATTCGTATGTGCCCTCCGACCTACACACAAACACTCTAAAAAATATGAAATAACATAAGAGCCTTACATTTTGATCTAAGAGCAAGCGGTTTTAGCAACAAGATAGTATATTGATATGGTCTTGATTATACAGGGTTTTTTGTGAACTAGCTTGGAGGAACAATGAATACCTGAGGGTAGCCATTATCATAATATTGGTTTGAGGGTGGTATAAGGATGTCACAAAAACTGATGGAGCAGGTCTGAGTAAGGCCAGAGTATGGGCCTTATCCTAGAACAGAATCACCAATAGGCTCATCAGTAGGGGACACTGATCAGCCACAGATAGATAAGACAATCAGATCTAGTTGTAGATCAGGAGCTATGGGAGGACGTCTGAAGTATATATATGTGGGCTATGTGCAAGCATAACACCCCTATAGATTAGCATACAGGGTACTCGGATAGTTAGTCTAATCTCAATATAGTATGAGTAGGGTCTTCTGGATTTAGAGACCTGTATGATATATGGATCTGCATAGTGGACGCTTCCCCGGATACTGTATTTTAGGGTCTGGGGGAAGAACGAGGTTATAGAGTGGGATTCGAATGACAACTTGGTGGACTTCATGGAGCATATCACAAAGTACGTGACCGAGTATACGTATCAGCACTGACATACAATCCATACACTGTATTTTGATTCCTGGAGATAGTAGGCATGATTTTTGAGACAAGGGCACTCACGGGGTACCAGTGGTCGAAAGTAGTTAGAGCCAGTATTTGCATTTTGGCATGAATACATAAAAGTTAAGCGTGCTCAACCCAGGGCAATCTTGGGATCGGTGACTCTCGGGAAGTCACATGTATATGTGGTGACATATTATAAAAAAGAGCAAGCACATTTTGTATAGTAGTTTAAAGGCTGTATATTGTTTCAAGCTTTCCCTGACAACTATAAACATCTGTAATATGTTATTTCAGGTGTATCTGTGTTGTATTTTTTGTTAGCGTTTTTAATATTTAAAAAAAACATATGGTGGTGTTCAGTTATTACTACCATTGTTGTCCTCCTTCTCCTCCTTCTCTTTATTCTCATTATCGGATGAAGGAGATGAAGGGTTTGACTACAAGTTATATTCAACATCATTGTAATGAAGTTTGCAGTTCAACTTCCTATTCAGCTTGTTAGTGTATGCCGCAAGATGCCTTATATGGCGGTTAAAGCTTACCAACATCTACATCAAAGCTTCTAATTTAAGAGGAGGCGGAGGAGGAGGAAGAGGAGGAGTTGGTGGTGGTGGAAGGCGTGGTGGCTGCGAAGGCGCTCCCTGGGATCTTAACATGATGAAGGAAAGAAAGGGGAGGCTGATAAGGAAAATTAGTAAGAATCACAAGGAATTTGTAAGTTTAAATATAAGTCTAACATATGTTATGAAGGGTTATAACTAATGAAGGTTTGACAATGTTACAAAGGGTTATGAAAGTATTAGATGATAATTGTTTCTGAAGACTGTTATGTTTTGTCTTCGCTTACATAAGAGGTTGGAAGATGAATCATTTGTAAGTGTTATATGATAGTTATTTCGTAAGTATTGTCAGTTTTGTCACTAAATAAATAACAGTTATTAATTACAACCATTACTTTTATTTTCATGGATTCCACTTCTCAATATATGACAATGCGCATATTTAACCATTATGTTTTAGCATTATATATTCTTGCACGACCTCCGTGTCAATATTATATTATTAATTGAATCTTAAGTTTGCTATTTGTTTTTTCAAGGTTTACTATCTTTTGCTTGCATTATCTCTACCTCCAAAGGAGTTAGATGATTTATGAGTATTAGATATCTTGGATCCAATTTTAGGCTCGTCATTTGCATGTTGTTGATGAATGATTCATAGTGTGAGCATCCCTAAAGTTGAATGTAGCTAACCATGGATTGGGTGCTAGGTTACCATACTTATGCATTTTAATCCTTCTAGACCTCAAATATTAAACATGGCTTTGCCCTACCTTAGTCTCATGTGATAAAATAAAGGAGAGATTCTTATTTAGTGAAGTTGAGTATAACATAGTTAATATACAAGAATGAGAACTGAATTTTATATGTGTGAATATATATGATCTCATGAGGAGGTCTTGGTTGAGAAGGAAACTAAATAGAAGGCCAATATTAAGGAAGTAATGAACTAAAAGGAAATACTAGTTAATAACTCTAAATTAGAGGATGAAAAACATATGGCTGATGATCTAGAACATATGGCTGAATATCAAAAACATATAGAAGGACAAATTGTTGAGCTAGATGACCTAGCGTTGATTGTAATAATTCATTTGTTCAAATGAGTGAATGTTGATGCATGATATATGTTTATAAATTTGCATCTATGTTCACTTATTCAAAAGTTGATTTGCTCAATCATCGCTAGATCAACCAACTCAACAAGTTTTTCCTTCCAAGATAAGATCACCAATCTTACCCTTTTCATCGTATAATTTAAACGTCTTAATCATCATCTCGTCACAGTTACTCTACATAGTCAAGTAGCTCCTTAATAGTGTCTTTCATTTTGATTTCCTTCTCAATCAACACCTTATCACATTACCATATTCAACCATGCAAAATAGAGTTCTCAAATTTGTATAGCAACTATGTTAAACTCAACTTCATTAAATAAGAATCTTCACCTTTATCGCCTAAAGCTATGATAGGCTAGAGCCATATTCTATTTGAAGCCTAAAAGGGTCAAAATGCATAAGATTAGTCAATTTAGCACCCCATCCAAGGGTCACTACACTCGACTTTAAGGATGGCTCATGATACAAACCACGCATCGACATCCCCAAGGTTAAAATTACAATGGGCACTCCCATCCAATACTCAAAAAATCATCAAAGCCTTTTAAGGGTGGGGCATCCAAAAAAAAACTTGAAAAATAACAAAAGGATGGAAACTATGATTCAATTAAATAACCACATGCATGTGTTGGTGTGTTTGTATATATATGTGTATATATAAATAAGATATGCATATGCAAATAATAGATGTCTTGTCAATGATTTAAATAAGGTTATCATATTTAAATCATCAAGGTATATCCTTTACTTACATCACATATTTAATTATATATATAAATGAGCACACACGCTACTAGCTACCAATAATATTGACATATGTGCAAAAATTAATTGTGAGCAAGCAGACAAAGTTTTCACACCAAAGTGAACATATGCAAATGGAATTTTTGTCCATGGCATACGTGATCATTGGATTTGTGAAACTTGTCACTATGAGAATGATTGAATGAAATTGCATCATTCAAAGAATGACAAGTTCATAAATCCAATGAAAATGAATTCCATGGACAAAAATTAGCATACAATAATTGCAACAACCACAGAGAATATCGAGCAAGTAGAAAAATTATTCAAACTCAAGTGAATATACAAGAAGGGAATATTATTGTCATTTATGTGGATGTAAGACAAAAAATATATGAACTTTCATGTATCATAAGCTATATGGCACAAACAAACAATATGGAGGGAAGAAAAAGTACCACATATAAGTTCAATGCTGATGTCAAAGCCACAACCAATTAAAACCTCCATGTAAATAAAGACAATGAAGTAGAACACTTACAGAAGAGGGCTAGTAAGGGTTTGTGAAAGCCAATGATGGTCATCAACATGAGATCACAACGATAATGATAGAGTGAGAAAGCTTGACAAAAATGAAGAGCAAGCTATCCTGACGATTGAGAGAGAAAGAGAGAGTGCACGATAGCTAGAAGCAAAAGAGAGAAGAAGAGCACTCAAGTGACTCTACAAGGAAAGAGATAAAGTATGAGTGTGGAAGTAAATATAAATACTAGGGAAAACTTTTCTAGACCAGTCCTCCTTACTCCCGATGTAAATATTTAAAAATATATTAAAACAATAACTAGACCAATTTTAGAAACAACGGGTCTAAAATGTAATTTTTAAAAATAGAGAAATAAAGTTTAAGAAACAAAATTCCAAAACAAGAACTTAAACGATTTGATTGATCATATAACACAAACTGATCAAGATCATTAACATGAAAATATGAACTAATCAAAAGAAATAAAAAGATTCAACCTTTTTCATTTATTTTTGCCTAGAGGTGGCAGTACATGCATATTATATGTATGATGATGATCAGGCACAAAATAAAAATTACATTAAAATATGTAAACAAAAGGGTTTAAAACCCAAGCCAGATGATCATCATCATTCTAGTAGACATTCCTTAGGCCAAATGGTCTAGGATTTTGTCCACCTTTGCCTATAACTACTTTATTTGTTGAGTGATGAGATTTTGATTATTGATGAGCTCCAGGACAATGCCTTAGAGATGAAAAATCACCAATGCAATTTTGTTTGATATTGGAAGTGAAAGGGGCAGAGAAGAGGTAGTTGTCGCGGTGTTAGAGAGGGAGAACACTACTTTTTTGCTCTTGCCATGGTGCTGTACTTGGAGAGTTGCTATGCTAAGAAAAAAGAGAAATGTAGAAAGGGACTTTTGAATTTTAACTTCAAAACTAAAGGTGCATTGGTATTTATAATCAGGATTGATAGCCAGAAACTTCAGATAATAACGAGACATGATGATATGCATTGGAAGTTGAAAAGTTATGTATTTAAATTGGTCATCTTCTTAAACGCGATTTAAATAATATTAATGAGATTGGGTGTACATCTTAACTGATCTAAATTAATAGTTTACATTGGAAGATTAAACGACATTTAGAAAGGTTAAGAGTTAAACAACGATTCATATTAACATATTTAGACTTTGTACCACTACAATTAGTTTAAATATTAAAAAAATATAATTAACAATACTTAAATAATATAATTTACTAACATTATATATATAGAAATAAATTAACTTTCAAGCCATGAAAATAACAACTGAACATGGAAACAAAAGACATTTAAGATCAAGATTAGAAATAAACTTCTTTTTCATTAATAATTTTTTAGCTGTCCAAAGGTAGCATATTACATGCATGCATCATATAAAAATACATCGTTTTATATATAAAAAAACTCCTAATCCTTCCTCGTCATCATCGGAGGGAGGGGAGGCAGAAGAGGAAGGAACAGAGGGGGTCAGAAGATAGAATATACTCGACGTCATTGTCGTTGAGTATAAGATTAATCTTTTTGTTGATAGAGTGCATCAAAGTGGTGATTCTTGAAAGGCTTCACTCCATGTGTTTGACCCTTACATTGAGCTCTCCTAGAACCTACCTCATTGAAGGTGGTGGTAGAGGCAGTGCAAGTTATGGAAGAAAGGGAAGATGGACTAATGGACTTTTGCGGCATCTCACAATTATGTTGATCAATAGGAGAGAGGAGGGAGCATGAAAGACAAGTTTGAATAAATGAAAGAACTGGAGGATTTTAAATAGACATGACAAAAGAGTACATTAATTGATTGAAGTAGCTTCAGATTTTGAAGAGACGCATTGGGAAGTTTACTTTGGAAGCTGAAACAATAGAAACTCTGAAATATTTAAGACAAGTTATAATGAAACGACAATCTCTAAAATGATGTTTAGACCGGTTGTATGAATAACCGATCTAAGAAAAACTTAAATTTTGAAAATTTCAAAATATTTAATCCTTATTGAGACTACATTATCTTATAATCAATCTAGAAATTATTATTTAGATTGTGTAGAAGCACAACTAGTCTTAAGTTGTATCTGTAAGGTCTTTAACTTATTTCCTTATTTTTCAAAGTGCTTGAGCGTAGTTTGGTGGGCACACAAAAATAGCATAAAAATACTGATAATAAGTTCTTGATTATAGGAATTCCCTATAGGGATTACATATAATAGTTACAAATAGTTACAAATAATGTAGCCGCACAAGGCTACTAGGGTGTCTAAACCGTTACAATGAAACACAGACATCCTCTCGTATTTGTTCCACCACTACATTCCTCATGCAATTCTCTTCTCTGTTATCAGCACACCTCCTATTTTCACCTATCTGAATGGTTGGTTGGGGAGGGTGAGATTTGGGGGAATCTCAATAGTAAATAGTTACCATAATGCATGCAAGATATGTGCTACGTGCATGACATGTTAGCTTTAATTAGATGCATGCCCCGTAATGACATTTCTGCATGCTCGATGCTTCACATACTATAATCATGGCTATAGCATAAACGAAAACAGAGCTTCGTTATTCAAATATGCTCTAAACAATCAAGTAAAGCAATCACATACATCAATCGCATAAATATCAAATACCTGTAAGTAGGGTAAGTTCACTACTTGGATCACCCTTCCCTTGCCTGTCTATCAGTCTAATACTCTATGTTCGGCTCGGGCTACTGTCCGATCCTAAAATCCCAAATTTACAATAAATGAGTTATTACTCATTCATGTATTATTCTAAAATCATTATGTTGGTTATCTTTGCTTAAATGGTAAAATGGCCAAAATACCCTTGGGGACCCAGTCTAAGTCTCTTTGTACCCGATCTAAACTGTACTTTTCCAAAAATTACAACATGAGCTATTCTTGCATAGTTTTACGTGTAGAACCCGTTTTTGATCTCAGATTTATCAAATCCACTGCCAAAAGATGAAAATACCCTTGGCAGCCCCAAACTTAGGGTTTTAAGGGTAGTTTTGTCATTTCATATTGTAGGGCCTTTGTACTTCATACACTGGTGGAAAAATGACTTTTTAGATTGGTTAAAAATACCCTTGGCAGCCCCAAACTTAGGGTTTTAAGGGTAGTTTTGTCATTTCATATTGTAGGGCCTTTGTACTTCATACACTGGTGGAAAAATGACTTTCTAGATTGGTTAAAAATGACTTTTTAGAACTGTTTTGGATGAGGTCTTGATACAGCTGGTCTAAATAGTTTGATACTTTTTAAAGACAAAGTTTTAAGATCAATTGTCATGACCATAGGTCTTAAAAGACCTCTTTTTAGAATACTACAAAAATACTTCAACCGGTCTTAAAAGTTAACTTTTAAGACTCGTTGTATCGACAATCGGTCTTAAAAAGTGTTTTAAGACCGGTTATCTATACAATCGGTCTTAAAAGTATTATTATTATTATTTGCTTGTCTTTGATTATGCTAGTATACTAGAACACATATCCTAGAAGCTGTTTCCAAGGCCATACTTATTATGTGCAAAGTTGAGATTTAAGTGATAAGTTTGCTATACTTATAATTACTTATCACTAATACTTATATATCCAAATATACACGCCAAGTCCCAATATTCAATTTATGCAAGCCATATATGGAATTTGTTATGCAATCAACAATTAACTTTTAACAAAATAAATGTTGCCATAAGGTGTTCAGTTTTCTTCCACTTACCATTTCCTTTTTCTTTAACTTTCTCATTGGGAACTTGTAACAAAACATGCACCTTCATCATGTAATTTGTTGTTTAAAACTATCATGCATTAACTGTAAAACACATAGGCCAATAATATGTTTCAAACAAGTTCACATGTATAAATGCATGATTTCATATAATCACAAAAACAACAAACATGTCAATTCATGCAACCAACAAGTTTTGCAGAAAAGCTAAGGGAAGAAAACTTCCTCAGTATATACAAAAAATTCCTTATTTTTAGAAAAACTCACTATTGTTATAAAAGCTCATAAATTAATTCAGCACAACAATTGCAGATGAAATCAATATCATCTTCCGAAAAAGGGGTCATCAACATCAAACATCTGTAACACCAAAACCAGACAAAATATTAACTTGCTAGCTTGAAAAAGAATAAAAGTAATACAAAATTTTTGAAATATTCATTTACCTCTTAAGTAAAATCTATCATGCCTAGGGTGATAATATTATAAATAAGTCTCAAAACATACAACCCACATAAGTTAGACCCCGGTAGTTGCCCACGGCTCTAAAAAAGAATATGATATCATTAAAACTTAATTGTGCTTGGCGCTCTTTCCTTAAAACTTTGTTGGTAAATTTGCTCCTTAACCCTTAAAACAAGTATAAAAGCATGCCTTATTGAATACATTCTTAAAACAAACCAATATGTACTAACCTTTGGCATGATCTATGTAGGGTTTTTTATGTCACGAACATACTTACCACAAGCAGCATGTCGAAATGTCCTTATAGCCCTATCATCAAAATCACAAAGGTTACTTATTTTACACAAATTCCATGAATCGCCAACAATAGGTAATGCAATAAAATTTACGAGTTCATTGTCTTCTTCAATTCATTCCCTAGTTTGTAGTGGAGGGAGCACAAGAGGATGACAATATAACTTTTCTTACATAGAAGAACCAATTGCAATGATCCCTGAAAAAAAAAAGAATATATATTAAGAAAATATAAAGCATTATATATATAATGAAATATATATTTTTTTCTTACCCATGTACATATGGAGCCAAGAAACACTTAATTGCAGTTTCACTAAGCCTTTCTTAAAAGTATGTATATCTGCTAGCAGCAGTGGCCCCTTTGTCGTAGATTTGAACTGGACATAAGAATCCAAAGTTATCGCTTTTGCCAGAGGAAACCAACCTACAATTCATGTACCTACAATAATGCAAGCACACAAATCAAAGTTTAACGACGTTATTTGTAAAATATTTACTTCTAATTGAAGAAGATACTTACATTAAAAATAGTTGGACAATCAAAACTGTAAGCTATTGTCTAGGAGCTACCAGAGATATTAAATCATCCCTCTCAAGATGGCATTACACCCCTGACTTGCCAACAGCTGAATTCGTAGGCCAATCTCTTATTTGAAAGGATGTATCATATGCCATCAGAAAAACTTGTTGTATGACATTCAATGGAGGCTGTGAAACTTCTTGAGTGGAGGGAGGTGAAGTTGGGGCTATGATTGGGGTTTACTCAGCTTGTTCAGAAACAAGGTTCTTTGGCCACAAGATGAAAGATTTGAGAATATCGCTCACAATCTTGAAGTTATCAGCTAGGATAGGGAGAGGTGTATCTGTAATGATCACCTCTTCAACTACTACTTTGACTTGATCATTTTTTATTTGTTGGTAGTGGACAATTGATCCCAAGTTGTGCATGCTCCTCCATGTAACTAATCATCTCAAAGGATCCTCCACAAATAGGTCACAAGGCTCAACAATTTCTTTTCCAAGACCCTCTGATGACTAACCAATATTGCAGCAACTCCCTTTAATGCTCTGCTTAGGTGCAAGCGAATGTGCCTGGGGAGCACTGGGATCTTGTCTTGTGCTCACAATGATAATCATTCCTTCCTTTATCTTGCTCAACCTTTCTTCTAATCGTGCATCAAATGATCCTTCTACCTCGGCCCTTTCTTCCGCCTTCACGGTGGCCAATATATGCTCCATCTCCTCCCTAGTCACCATACTTGAGGAATGGCGTGGGGGTCTCCAAAGTAATCCCTTAGCGTACCCCTCCTCCTCCAACTCCCCTAACACGGTCGGGATGCCAGTGTGTTCGTCAATATAAGAATACTTATTACATGGATTAGGATGATGCTCACCATCTTTCACCTCGATATGCATGTAATTGTTGGCTAGACTTGTCTTAAACTTCCTCCAGCGTTCATCACAATACGCCATTGTCTTTTTATACAAGATGTCACTTTAAGGAACGTCGTAAGTGAGCTATAATGCATGCATTGGATAGGCAGTGACAAATTTGACAATTCAACCATACAAATTTGATGGTTAGTGAAGGTAATCATTTTATACCTGGATAGTTTCCCAAATATGTTGCTTTACACGTTCATCCATATTTCTCCACTCCTCTATCAAGATTCTAGGCTTGTGTGCTAGGAAGTAGACAAAACTCAATCAAAATATTTTCCCTGGGATTCCAATTGAGGGGAATGTCTCTCAATCGGGTATTTATTCTACCCCTTCGTATGGACTAGTTATGGGGCTTACTTTGATTTTGGCTCGAAGTATTGCTAGGCTTACTCTGATTAACACTAATTGGTGGCTCTAGAGTATCATCACTAAGACTCCTCATTATCCTCACTTGAAATTGAATAAGCTAATTTATATTCCTATGTAGTCATGACACTTTAAATTTCAGCCTCTAATTTTCATTTCAAGCACTATATTAACATTCTAGACTTTGCTATATCCTTGTTGGCACTTAAGTGTCGTATAGGGAATCAAAATACCCAATTCTAAATAAATTTCTAACTTTTGATAATTCTCTCAATTATTCAAAACAATTCCTCTTTAGAATCTGGAATTTTCCAGCAACTACATATAATTTAATTGTCTCTAACTTTGCTCTTGAAACTTTCATATTAGTTGGAAATTTCTTCCTCATGCTCTCCCTATACAATTCCACCTCCTAAATTTATTGGAGCCATAAAATAGAATAAAATCTAACTCTATCTAGCTAAAACAAAGCACCTCAAATGACAAAAACTAACTTTGTCTAGCTAAAATAAAACAAAGGAAAAAGAGAAGTCAAGTGCTTAAAGGGATAAAGAACACATAATTCAACAATATAGATTTACAAAATCAAGGCTGAGAGACATAGAAGCAGCTCTGAGAAAGGAAAGAGAGGCTTTGCATCCACATATAATCACAAGTTAAGATAATTCAAAAGGGAGAACGATGCCTTAAAGCAAGCAACAGAAAAAGCCAAATGTATATAATAATTACCTGGAGTTCAAGCTTCAGGAAGAAACCCAGGGGAGGCAAGCAATGGCGACGTGGGAATGCAATCCACCGTACCCTTGCATCCATCGGCGGCATTGATAAAGAACAAAGGAGCGGCGTGGGAAGGAGGAGCTTGAGGAAGAAACCTAGGGTAGGAAAGAAATTGAGCTTGAGGAAGAAACCAATCGGAGGGAACAAAAAACCAGACCTTACAATAATGTATTCAATTGAACCTCTACATCGATGGTGGTGAAGGTTAAGGACGGAGGAGTGATGTGGGAAGGAGGAGCTGCCGCAAACCGAAGGAGGGGTTTACAAGAAGCTTGAATATCATATTTGAGAGTTGAAATCAAGCGCGGGCTAAAGTAGCCCTGTAATATTTAGGGAACTTTTAAGACTAGTTATTTCACAAAACCGGTCTTAAAAGTACTCTTTGAGACCGATTATTCCCAATAACTGGTCTTAAAAATAATGAATTTTTTTTCTCTTCTTTAAGATCGGTTCCTAATAACAACCTGTCTTAAAAGTTTAATATTTAAGACCGGTTATTTTTTACAACCGGTCTAAAAAATAATGACATATCAATTTTTTAGTTGTCTTTAATTCAGAAAATATATTAGACCTGTTATATTTAGAACCGATCTAAAAAATATATTACATATAGTTATATTTTTTAATTATGCATGTTTTAAGATAGGTTGTTTATAAAACGGACTAAATAATATATTTAAGACCTTATTTTAATGGAACAGGTTTTAGAAGTTGATCATAATTACCAAAATGTCACTGTTCATATTTTTTAGACCCTATCCGCTATAACTGGTTTAAATATGTCAGTCTTAAACACCAGTTTTGTACTAGTGATAATTCATATGTACCCTACACAATTTTCCATTCTAAACACAATGGAATAATCAAAAACACCAAAATCTAGTCCAAGCATAGCCAAAATAGGTCTGGACGACATCTGGAATAATTTGGGAAAAATGAATTTTCTTGATTCCATTCAACAAAACACCTCCGTTCCACTTCTAATTACTTATTTAACCTCTTAAACGCCTAATAAACATGATTAATCATAATTTGGGCAGCACCTCCCTTAGGGTTTGGCATTTCCCAAATCACAAATTCAACAAATACAAAGCCATAAATGAACCAAAACAACAACAACAACCTTGAATCCAACAAGATAATCAAGGTTTATCGTTTACCATTGTTTTCTCTTCCTTCTCTCTCTAAAACCGTGGGCTCTCTCTCTTTTCCCTCTTGATTGTGTGCTTGCTAACATATGTTATTCAAGATGTCATAGAGATTAGACAGAGTTGTACATGATTTAGAAGGCATAAACTCTTAAATTTCAACCTTCTTACCTTGATTCTTGTTTCTTGAACACTTGTGCCCTTTCTTTGTGCTCTTGTTCTTCAAGCCACTCTCTCTCGCTCTCTATTCTCTATTTTGGATGTCACTTATGGCCTTTGGATGAAGGATAAATGATCTTAAAATATCACAATTCCACCTCCTTACAAATATATTATTTTATTGCTTTTTTGCACATGTGAATTTACTTAAGCTTTGCCCCTTGACCATAATGACTTCCGTTTTCTCTCTCCAAATTGAGGTAAGGCGAGGCCTTTGAAGGAGCCAAGAAAGCTTTTTGAATTACCTTTATACATCTCTTTGACATTAATGTGTGATGGCCATTTATTATCACTTACTTTCCTTTTGGACTTTTCAACTTCATTTGCTTAGCCAAAATTGCTCTAGTTTTTGGCATATTCATCTCAAATATTAATTTCCCTTCTTACTCCCCTTGTTAACCGAAAGTCATCCCAATTAAAGGGAAAAATAAATGGCTTTTTCTTTTATTGGCAATTTACCATTTTGCCTATACATTTTTGCCATTACCTTTTTAATTTCGCACATTGATTAAAAGTTGACAGAATTTTCATCAAACTTTGAAAATTCATATATTTATTTATAGGTGTCCAATTGTTGTGGTTTAAAAGGCTATGTGACCCTTATTAAGTTTATTTTAAGAAAAAATATTGTCTGTAGCCAATTGGACGCACATCATTCCAGAATTGCCATTTATTGGATATTACCACAAAAACTTGGCAGTTTCACTGGATAACTTCAAAAATACATAACTCTCAGTGTACAGGTCCAAATGACTTATTTGACCTATAAAGTTAAAGATTGATGTGTCTACTTTTATTCTGAAAATTTTTATAGGCATTGG
Source organism: Inga leiocalycina (assembly GCA_963242795.1). NCBI lineage: Eukaryota > Viridiplantae > Streptophyta > Magnoliopsida > Fabales > Fabaceae > Inga > Inga leiocalycina. Next base: position 40,073,273 of record OY725321.1, on the reverse strand, counting down.
TTATCATTTGCCTATTTAAAAACATCACACAATCAGACTGCCATACAGGAAAATACACTAGCAACGCATCCAAATTTTTATAATTTGTGTTTCAAACATAGTCATGTTGTGTGTAATCACTAATTTCTTTGTTTTGTCATTTCTTGTGTTTTTTAATTCACCATTTTATTCCCTTTAATATAAGAAATTTTGGTGACTAAAATTTGGGATGTTACAGTATCAATATTTACAAAAATGCTACCGATCATATTTTTAAAACCATCTCCACCTATAGAGATCTAGATGTGGCGGTTTTAAAGGCCTTTTTCGTATAAACTGATATAAAATATGATTATACATAAAAGTATGTTAGATAGATCCGGTAAAATATGCAACAATTCAGTGCAATGCCGCAATTAATATTATTGTGCCAGATTTCTTATTCTTAGTTTTGTATATGTATTTTTATGTTTCACAAGAATTTGGAGTGAAAAATTAAGGGCCTTCGGCTTGCAAATCTCAACCGAAAAATTGTTTTTGTTACTTCTCAAAATTAATCTATTCATTATTATTCGATTAAATATTATTTTATTATTTATTATGATTTAAAATAAAAATTAAGGTGTCTATATACTTATTTGTTAAACGTAACAGTCAAAATTAAATTTGAAAAACCCAACCTAGCGTAAACTACGCAAACTACAGAAGAGTATTTGAAACACTTGTTACATTCATTAAAACAACATACATCCCAGTACTTGAGTAATGCTTATTTTAGACTACAACACATTTATTGTATATTGATTAATCTCAATACTATAGTTTTCATTTTGTAGTCCTAATTCTTAACGCATCCAGTTATGCATCCATCCACACAGCTATTTAGTTTGTCTGCATCTGCAAAACAAGGTTTACATCACAAAATAACAACGTCAATTCTCAGGAAAGGATATATGTAAGTCAACCTTATATCTTAACACATCAAATTAGAACTGAAATGGAAGGAATCACCTGTTTCACCTTCCGTACTGATCAAGTGACTGCAAGAAGAATGAGCACAACCCAAAGAACAAGAGTATTGGGTTCGAGTTGTGATTCTATGGTCAGAACCTAAACATGACAACCAGCAACCAATAGTACATACACCTTTATTCCAGAATCCTTCTCTTGATGCGACGCATTTTGGCATACAAGATTGAAAGCATATCCAGTAACCTGATATTTTTGCTTCACATTGCATTGTTACCTAATGTAACACCAACCAAGCTACAAATATTGACATCACAACTTTCTTCCCTTTCATATCCTTTTCCCTTTCTCAATATATATGGGCTCTCTCTCTCTCTGTGTTTTGGGGTCTAGCAGTGGTTTGTATAGATAAAAATAGATCTGGATAATATTTTCGATCATGATAAGTACAACAGTATTTGGTATTAGAATTTGTTTTACACTATTATATTCACATGATAAACTTTGGTAGTTACTTACTGTTTTTATGTTTACGAGTATTTCAGAGAATCTTGACTATTCATCATCATGAATCCAATTAATTTAGTTACTCTAATTATTATAGATACATTAATTATGACATGTAAACTACTTTTAGAGACATGTAGTGTAATGCGTTGCATGCATCTAGAGTGTGCGCGTGTATTTGTGTCAAACATATATCGCTAACTGAAAGTATAGAGATAAGAAAGAGGAACACAATCTACTTATCGTGAAAGTATAGTGTCTTTGGAACTTTTATGAGATTTTCAAACTATTATTAACAAACTATCATCCCAACTTGCACTACTACAAAATGAACCTATTCGATGCTTATAATTTATGGCCTTATTTGGCGTTAATAGCAGTCTAAAATTCAAGTATCATTTAAAATCTCTACTTTTATTTGACAAGTGGCTTTATTAGTTTCTGTTATATATAGTCTTTTAATTTTTTTTATTTGTATTGTATTTTTAAGTTTAATACCATTGCCAGCCCTTGTAAATTAATTAAATTTTGGTTTTAATCTTTGAAATTTTAAATCATGTTTTAATATTTGTAGTTTGAAACGGGCTTGGTGCTAATTGCGTTAAATGTGTTATATTTGAGGATGTGTCATTAATGTCATTTAATTTTCTGATATATCTACAAAAAAAAGAAAGAAAGACTTTCAGCAACCACTTTCAACAGCGACTTTAAAAATTGCCACTAAAACTTGCCTTTTAGCGACAACAATAGAAGCCGCCACTGAAAATCTATGTTTTAGTAGCGACAATGAAAAGTCGCTGCTGAAACTTAGACTTTTAGCAGTGACAATTAAGTCGCCGCTTAAAGTGACATTATTGTCCTCACCAAAAACCATGCTTTCAGCAGTAACTTTAATTCACTACAAAAAAAATCACTTTCAGCGGCGACATTTGGCGGCGACTTTTAATGTCGCCACTGAAAGTGAGACTTTCAGCGGCGACTTTAAATGTCGCCGCTGAAGGTGTCACTTTCAGCGGCGACATTGTGTTGTCGCCACTGAAAGTGTGTTTCAGCGGCGACTTTAGTGTCGCCGCTGAAAGTGTTGTTTGAAATTTAAAAAAAAAAATTTTAAAACACTTTCAGCGGCGACTATTAAAAGTTGACGTTGAAACTCACTTTCAGCGGCGACTTTTAATAGCCGCCGCTGAAAGTCAATTTCATATTTTTTTTATTAATATTTTTTAAAAATAATATTTATAAAATTTAACTATTAATTATTAAATAATTATATTTAACCTTAATTATTAAAATTATATTATTATTTATTAATATTATATTTATAATTTTTTTAAAAAATAATATTTATGATATTAAATTATTATTTATTAAGTAATTTTAATTAAAAAAAATTAATTTAAATATATAAATATTTTTTTCGTTTTTATTTAATTTTTTATTATTTTTAATAATATTATATTTAATTAATAATTAATTATATGTATATAATTAATTAATTATATGTATGTATGTTTATATATATGATAATATTATATATATAATAATATGTAATAATATGACACAGGTTCATTTCGGCGCAACTGGCAAAGACTCGCGCGTAAAGGTATCGACTCCCTGAGGTCGTGGGTTCGAACTAGAGGAAATCACTTTGAGGAATTATGAGGAGGTGACACGTGGCAGCGCGAGGAGGTGACACATTGCAGCACAGGGAGGCAACACGTGGTAGCATGGGGAGGAGACACGTGGCAATTGTAAATTAAATTTTAAAAAAATTTGAATTTTCTTAATAAAAAATTTAATTTTTTGATTTTTTTTTAAAAAAATTAACACCTTCAGCGGCGACAAAAGTCGCCGCTGAAAGTATACTTTGAGCGGCGACAACTCAAACTTTCAACGACAGTCGCATAGGCGGCGACTTTTTGTCGCCACTGAAAGACTTTCAGCGGCAACTTTTAGACTTTTAGCGGCAATAAAAGTCGCCGCTGAAAGTCTTTTTTTTTGTAGTGATTGTCGTTGCGGAGAGTCAAGTTTCAGCTAATTTTCTTATGATTTTTTTTTCCAATGACAAATGTTATTTTTTTATATTTTTTTGTTTAAATTTAATATTTAACATTTGAGGACGCAAAATATATTATTTATTATAAAGAAAAATAAGATAATAATACATTTGCACGTGTGTGGGATCTCTCTACATAAGTTTCCTTCTCTTCCACACTTACTTATTAAGATGAATTGATGAAAAGAAATTAGATTCAAAGGAGAAGAATATAAATTAGTGATCAAAACTGACATAGCTGATTCAGAAGGTAAATATATATGAGAACAAAGGGTTGTTGAGTAAAGTCTAAACTTTTAAGGGTAGAAGCAAACCTAAGTTAAGTTTAGAGAATATGCTTGTACAAGTACCATTTTACTTCGGCAAAATTTACCTCCTAAAAATAATCACAATTTACTAAATGTTGTTTGATGTATAATGCGACTTATCGTCTATTAAGTTCTTCAAGATTTATTATTCCCCGATCCCATCAATATATCTTTATAGAATAATTACATGTAATGACACTTTTATCAAAAAAATTATATTAAGCATGTTTATATGAGGTTTAGCAATTTTTTAACACAACCTTAAAATATAAATATAAATCATATACTTTAATCTATCTTTTTTAAATAAATTTATAATTAAAAATAAAAATAATAAATACTTGAGACAAAAAATATAATGTAAAAATTATTAATAAAATTTTTTTAAAATTATATAATTATATTAAAATAAAAATAAATTATTTCATAAATTTATCAATTAATACATATGACCTTTACTTGGTTTTCTTTTATAATTACTTCATATATATATATATATATATAGACACTTAATAAATTAAAAAATATGAAAAATAATACATTTTTTATTAATAATAGGATAGTAATTATATTTTTATTTTGATTTATTTAAAAATAATTTTAAAGTATTATATCAGTATATATATACACAAGTTAATATTTATTTATATTAATATATTATAAATAATATATAGATATAATATTTAAAATAAAAAATAAATATAATATTCAACAATATAATTAATATTTCATAATATATATTTATTAGTATTTGTGTTATATATATATATATGTATGTATGTATATAGATATTATGTTGCAATAATAATCAGCATGTTCTTTCTAGCTTAGTGGCAAAAGGCATGAACAATGTGATGCAACAAGGTGGCAACATGTGGCCCTGAGTGATGACGTGGACAGTGACTGGCCAATGCCGGTGTAATTTTTTTTAATAAATAAACTGACACTTTCTTTTTTTTTATAGACAATAAACTGACACTTTGAGCGGTGACAAGCGCAACTAAAAGTATACTTTGACAGGCGACAGTAAAACTTTCAGCCACAATCACAACAGCAAAGACTTAACGATGACTTTTTGTCACCACTGAAAACCTTCAAATGTGACTTTTAGCAAAGTCTTTTTTTTTTTTTGGTAGTATGACATGCTAATAATTGGGCATATGACTTAGACATCTTAAATAGCGTTTATGACATATAATCAAACATAATACATTTATCAAAAGAGCTAAGCCCTTTTCAAATTAGAGGAATAATAAAACTTGCGATTTCAAACTATAGGAATCATAAAACTTACTATTTCAATCTTTAGAGATCAAAACTAAAATTTAATCAAATTATAGGGATTAATAATAGTTTAACCATATTTTAAATATATATTATACACTATACTCATTGATTAATTGGAAGAGAATAATATTAAATAAAAATACTATATTTATGGAATTCAACATCCAATACATATTATAAATAACAATTTATGAGATCACTAAAGGATTTCCAATTCTTGATCAAACATTGTAGTCCAAGCTTCACTCTTTGTACATGCATTCGTAGCTACAATATTAAAATTGAGTTTTAAAACATTGTTCAGAAATATGCATCTTGATGGCTTACGCGTGCACACACATATTGATAGTCCTTTGGGCTTTCCAGTATCCAATTCTTTTTCCGGATTCTATTACTAGGAATTCGAATAACCGCGAATAATCCAATTGCAGCGTCACAGCCAAGATGCCTCATTTTTTAATTCCTAATAATAGAATCAGGAAAAAGAATTGGATACTGGAAAGCCCAAAGGACTATCAATATGCGCGCGCGCGCGTAAGCCATCAAGATGCATATTTCTTAACAATGTTTTAAAACTCAATTTTAATATTGTAGCTACGAATGCATGTACAAAGAGTGAAGCTTGGACTACAATGTTTGATCAAGAATTGGAAATCCTTTAGTGATCTCATAAATTGTTATTTATAATATGTATTGGATGTTGAATTCCATAAATATAATATTTTTATTTAATATTATTCTCTTCCAATTAATCAATGAGTATAGTGTATAATATATATTTAAAATATGGTTAAACTATCATTAATCCCTTATTAATTGCAATGTGAGCATAGGTTCATACTTCGTAGTTTTTGACTATCACTATAAAAAAAACATCAAATTACCTACAAAATTTCAATTTTCTAATGGAATTACCAACATGAATTAGAATTATCGACGGATTATTGACTAAATTCGTTCACTAAATTTTTCATGTCACTGGCAAAAATTACCAACAAATTTCCATCAGAAAATTCCGTAAGTAATTTATTTGAAAATAATTCCATGTGGCGCCCCTTGAAAAGGGCCACATGTCCATTGCCAACAACCGCCCCCTTTGCTAGCTGGCTGCCACATGTCCCTTCCATGTCACCACCACATGTCCTTACCACCTCACTGCCAAGTTTGATGATGAAGGGAGGAATTGAACCCTAGACCTCGGCACATTCCTAAGGCATTTTCCAGTTGAGTTGTTTTGACAATATATTATTTATTCATATTATTATATATACAATTTAAAAACAAATAGAATATTAAATATATATTTTTATAAATTTATAAATTTATTTTTTATATTACATTATTTAATATTTTTTTCATATTTCATTTAAATATTTATTATTATATATATTTAATAAATTATATAAAGTATTATTTTTCTTATATTTAAGTATTTTTATTTTTTTATTATATATTTTTATTTATATTATTTATTAGTTTATGATATGATATAAATAATTAAAATATAATAATAAAAAATTATAAATTTTATTGATGGATTACTGATCCATTAGTAATTTTCAAGGTATTAAAACCCGGACCGGGCACTGAACCGGTCGGAGTATTGGGTCAAGGGTTAGTGGGTCATACCGGAGTCAAACCGGGAGTCAGACCGGTAGTCAAACCGGGGTCAATTAAAAATATATATATAATTTAAATATTCATCCATACCATTTAAAAAACTAAATAAGAGTTTTTTTCTAACCAATAGTCCAATATAACCTTCTAAACCTAATACCCACAAAAATATTGTTAAGTACATAAGAATGTTTCTCCAACAAATGCCAAAAATATTCCATAATCCTTTTAAAACTCATTGAAAATTAAAAAATTTTAGGAAAATAATTTTTCTGAAAAAAAAAGTAAGAAAAATGTCATTTGGAGCTTAAAAAAGCAAAGTTTTTTTTTTTTAAAAAAAAAAGACCCGTGAACCGGCCGGGTTGCACCGGTTCACCCCGGGTCAGACCGGGTCGGAACAGTGCCGGTCCACTGGTTGAACCGGACCGGCCAGTTGGCCGGTTCGCCGGTTTCCGGTCTGAACCGGCCGGTCCGGTCCGGTTTTAAGAACAATGGTAATTTCTAAAGGAATTTTTTTTGTCAACAATTTTTTCATTGGATTTTTCATCAATAATTACCGACCAAAAAAGTTTCCTTTGTAATAGTATGTTTTTTTAGTGTGCTTTGAAATCTTCAATTGCCAATTACACACCACTTCCAATATAAAAAGAAATTACTGGTACTCGTTTGGGGACAAGAATACTCTGGTATTTCTGTAATATCCTAAATTGTAATTAAGGGCTAATGACCTCAAAAGTGATGTAATTAATGTTAGTTAAACACTTTTGAAGTATATGATGTGAATTGTGATATGAAATGTGTCTGATGATGGTATAATGCATATTGTGTTAATCAAGGGTAAAATGGTAAAATTTACCGACCCTTTGGTTAGTTACAGAAGAGGAAGAGGAGACTCATTGGTAACTTGAGATCAATGGCTATGATTTGTTGAGCAAGAGATGGAATCCTATGCATGTGTGGGTATATGAATTCATGAAGGGAAGGATTAGATCATGACAAGTGGCAAGAGATTGGCCATGGGATGAAAGTCAATTGGTCAAATTCTTTTTCTCTCTTCTCTCTCCATTCTAGTCGGTTAAGGGGTGCATAGGAAGAGGGAAGTGGGTCATCATCATCATCATCATCTCATCTCTCTCCTCATTCTCCATTTCCGAAGAGAAAGGAAGGGTTTGAACTCTAGGTAGGTATTTGGCTTCCAATGCTCATTTTATATTCACTAAAGTTGTTCATGGTGTTGAGGGCTTCCTTGCCATGGTTTCAGAATTTTGATTTGTGGTGGTTGGAAGCTTAAGAAAATTTGGAAGTTGTGAAATCAAGGAAATCACTTTGAGAGAAGAAAGAGGTAAGCATTTGATGCATTTTGGTATATTTGTTATGATTTTTGGTTAAGCTTTGTAAATTCTGGAATTTTGCCCTAATTTCATAAGAATTGGATAATGGAGGAGTTTGAAATAGTGTGGTGTAGAAAATGGTGTTAGGATGTGTTATAATGTCATTATATTTTATTTGGAATTGAATGAGGAAGTTTGGTAATTTATGGTTTTGTGTGACCTTGTGAACTAGAGTTGAAAATGAGGTGATAGAGTGGAATTTGAGGTTATCAATAGGTTTCTTAGGAGATTTTGTGTGGGAATGAGCTTTGGTATAAGTTTTGGAACTTTTGGGATCAGTTTTGGTAAATCTAGAAAACTCTGTCAGTTGCTGCGTTTCTAGGTTCTGATGAATGTCACTCGAGTGAGTAAGGGTCTCACTCGAGTGCAACAACATAAATTCCCTTTTCCTTTTGCATTTTGCTTGGGGTTTCTAGTGGGAAGCGCAAGTGCACTTCCCAATCCATGAGTGATAAGGGCTATCACTCGAGTGAAAATGGGTTCACTCGAGTGCAGATGTATGTTCATCTTAAGGGTTGCTCTTGGTCAAGCACTCGCAGGATAAATTCCAAGAGTATGACCTAACACTCGCAAGTATTATGTTCTCACTCGAGTGGCAGGGGTAGTACTCGAGTGAGCTTTCTCTTCTAAGTTGGGTGTGCTCTTGGGCAAACACTTTTGGTGTTTCACTTTTGGGAACTCGAGTAAATTTGAGGTCATCACTCGAGTGCAGGCCGTCATGCTTGAGTGTTGTGAGCACTTTCAAGTCGTTTGTGGTGCTCTCTGTCAAACACTCGTGAGTGAGAGCCACCTTCACCCAAGTGTAAATTCCTCATCACTCAAGTGAAGCCATTTTCACTAGAGTGAGTCAGTCAGAAATCAATGCTTTTGCTTCCAAAGAGGGATCTTAGGGGTAGTTTCTTCCAACCCTTTAGGCATATGTTTAGGCATCTCATAGCCACCTAAAGAGTTTAAATGATAACCAACTTAAAGTATTATGGAATTAAGAACTTAGAAAAGAGATTGATTGGTTGTCCCTGATTTGGTTTATAGGGTTTGACATCTGTCGTACTTGTGATCCTACTGTGCCAATGAACGTCAGGAAAGAACAAGGTAGTAACTCTTTGTCTTATACCATATGTGATGCATTGTATGTGTGTTATATCATTGATTTGTGATGGATTCGAATGCTGCAATATTTGTGAAATTGAGTTTGCGCCACCATGTCAATAGTCCCTGAGTCACTAACAACGATTCGAGTAAGGTCAGTGAGCCTTCTTGGTGGTGAAAGGGGATGGGGATGTGGTGTGATATCTATGAATATGTGGAAGCCAAAAGGCTATTTGTGGGCTGAAAGGCTATTTGTGGGCTAAAAGGCTATGTGTATGCACTGCCACGCCAACAGTCCTTGAGTCGTTAACAACGATTCAGGTTAGGACGATGTGCCTTCCCGACTGTAAAAGGGGATGAGGGTGGAGTGTGATTTGTGTTATTGCTACTATGTGGTGATTTGCTTACATGCTATGTGATTATGTGTGGTATGAATAAATTGTTACTACTGTGATTCTTTTGAATCTCTTTCTTTCCAATAACTAACATTTCAGACAGGGCAAGTAGCTCAAGAAAAAAGCAGACAACCCGAAGGGGTTAGGACCTTGTAGGGACATTTGATTCAGGCCATGTTGGTTATTCACTTTGGATAGGGATTACTGTATGATATTTTTGAGTTGTAAATGATTTTTGAGTACATGGTGGTGTAATCCCCTAATTGGTAACTGAAACCCTATAGATCTATACATAGATGAAACCCGGGGGTTGCCGAGAATTAAGTTGTACACTCTGATATGTTAAATGTGATATAACTGCACAGGTAATTATATTCGATGTTTGAACTTGAGACTAGGATTGGAAAGAATTTTTGAAAATTTTGTGAAATCCCTACTACAAGGAGGGAGTTTTAAATGAGTTTTAAATTATCTGACAGTCTCTAATTCATTTAAATATATGTTATCGAACTATAATTACGTTTATTTAAGGTAGGGGGTTACAATTTCCACTCCATGGCTAATAGTAGGAGGAAACAAAATTCCATTGAGGTGTTGACATTGGAAGACGGGGAATGTTCTTATAATGGTGAGAGGATTAAGAGGTAGGGTATCTGGTATTTTGAAGAACTATATCGGGAGGAGGGCTTTAATGGGCCGGATGTGATCTTTCAACTGACATACCTAAAATTAGAGGAATCTTTAACTAATGTGTTGGATAGGGAAGTCAGGATGGAGGAGACTAAGTTTGCATTGTTCGGTATGGGGCCTCTTAAAGCTCCAAGTCCATATGGTTTGAATCCTCTTTTCTTTCAAAACCAATGGGGTACTGTTTGCCAATCAGTGGTGGATAAAGTCAAAATGGTTGTGGAGGATCCCAGCCAGGTGAAGGATATTAATGATACAAGTATTGTTTTGATCCCCAAAGTTGATGCTCTAAAAACTTTTCGTGATTTTAAGGCTATTAGCCTTTATAATGTGATTTATAAAATAATCACAAAAACATTGGCTAACAAGCTGAAGAGGATTATGCCTGTCATAATTTCCCCGAACCAGTGCAATTTTGTGCCAAGGCATTAAGGAATTGATAATATCATTCTTGCTCAGGAAATTATCCATTCCATAAGCCAGAAGCATAGGAAGAAGAAGTTCATGGCTCTTAAGATTGATTTAGAGAAGGCTTATGATAGACTGAGATGGAGCTTTATCATCCAGTGCTTGGAGGAACTGGGGTTGCCTAGGTAGATGATTGATGTGGTTAGGGAATGTATATCTTCTCCTTCTATGCAGTTGATATAGAATGGTGAGCATGCAGGGCTTTTCCATCCTTCCAGCAGTATACAGCAAGGGGATCCGCTCTCCCCGTATCTTTTTGTTATTGCAATGGAAAAACTAGCTCACTTTGTAACCCTTCTCCATAATTATATCTGAAATACGCGATTAAAATGAAATAGAGACAAATAATAATCAAAATTCATTTACATTCCCATCCTTAAGATAGGATTTTTACAAATTTCTTTAACAAACATTTTAACCTGGTCTCACATTCATATTTCGAATACAATTACTTCGTGAAGATAAACTACATTCATATAAATATCAGAGTGCACAATAATAATACCGGCAAACTCGGATTCATACCTTCACTAAAGATTCATAGGGCAATACGCCCTTTACAATTCCTCAACGGGGATTACACAAATCCATCTCCAATATATAACCAAATAACCCAATAGACATCCAAGTACATATAGATCCAATATCCAATTATACATTCTAATATATCATTCAAACATATACAATTATTCCAGCATATAACGATAACCAACTATCAAATCCAAATGCCCATAAGGGATTCTCACCGCCCCTAGTCGCTTGCTCCTTCCTCGAGCCACTTGTCCTGTCTAAAATGTTGGTAGGGGAGGGTGAGATTCTAGAGAATCCCAGTAGGAAACAAATACCAATATGCATGCAAGATAAGTGTTTAATGCATGACATGCTTGCATCACAATAACTCCTGCTCACATAATGACATATCCACATGCTCAATGTTTCAACAACATACTCATGGCCATAGCATAATTAGAAACAGAGCTTCAATCATTCATATATGTTTCACATAATCAAGCAAAGCAATAACATGCATCAATACACAAACACAAATATCAATACATGCAGGAGAGGTAAGTTCCCTACTCTTTTTCTTTCTATGTATGCTCCAGCATCGGCTACTCACGATCCGAGCGAATATCAAACCATGATCAGGGCGAATACCCAACCCTATAACCAAATCAAGGACATAGGATCATTCTCTTTTTCAAATTCTCATTTTCATAACACTTAAAGTTGGTTACCATTTATGACCTTTAGGTGGTTATAATAAGGTCAATGAAAGCCTAAAGGATTGGGAAGTACTAGGTTGGAAATCACCTTTAAAAATCCCAAAATGCTGAAAATGGGGGTTGGCTGCAGCCAAGAACCCTCTGGCAACAGCCAAGAACCCTCTGGCTGCAGCCAAAATGCACACAGAATGTTTTTGGCTGTAGCCAAGAATTTCTGGCTGCGGCCAAAACGCACACAGAAACTTTTGCGTTGCAGCCAAGTTTTTCTGCTGCAGCCAAGGCAACTTTGAAAATTCATAATTAATTGTAGCAAAATCAAAATGAGGTGATCCCAAAGCCTATTGAAAGATATTTTCGTCCTCTTCATAGGAAAAATATGAACCATTACTGGAAATCGCTACAAAAATACAGATTTCAAGAAAAGTCCACCTTGCTTCAGAATTGTTCCCAGGTTTAACATCAAACTTTGGACAGTCATAACTCCTAGCCCAAAAATCGAAATGACATGAAATATATGTCCATTTTGAAGCTTGGCAAGTTAAATTTAAGACTAGAAATTTTCATAATTTTCCAACACCATTTTCTATTTTAAAACGTCTATGCAAGATCACTACCAGAACAGAGTTTCTTACTAACCAAAACTTGCCATTTTTAAAACTAAGTTCCCAATGGTTCAAAATTCATATTCAACACTTCTCCTACACAATTTTCCACAAGGATCACAATGGCAATCTCAAAATGACCAAAATCCTACTCCTTTATCATGCTTTGGTTTTAGGCAACACAAACATCAAAATTCCAATCTCATCTAAACATCAAATTCCAATCACCAATCAATCTATCTATCCTAAACTCATTCCAAAATACCATTCTCATGCCCAAACATACCAAATGAATAGTGGCACTCATTTTTGGATTCAAGGCCAAATTTCCAAAAATTACAAACTAATCCGTTTGACATAAAACATAGATAGATAGATAGGTTTCACTCACCTTATTAACTTTCTCAAAGGGAGTTCTTGATTCACCACTTCCCAAAATTTCGTGTGGCCACAAACCAACACCAATGAACACAATATAAACATCAAAATGAAGTTCTCACTCCAAGGAACAACATTCATGAAGTGAGTTTGAGTAATGGAGGGCATTTGCTTACCTTTTTTCAAGCTTTTCTTCCTTCCCTTTTTGGCAACAATGGCGCTGGAATTTAGAGAGAGAAGGAGAGAGGTGAGTGAAGGAGATGAAGGAGGAAAATGATGACACTTCCTCCCCTCTCGTACCATGTCCAGCGTACAAAGAGGGAAGAGAGGAGAGAGAAACACTAAATATTCATTTGACTTTTCTCCCTTCACACACACCCACAACCTTGCCACATGTCACCTTTCTATTGGTTCCCACACACTTAGTCACCAATTAGCTTCTCTAACCCATCCATTAGTCATTTAATTACACTTCCAATTTTTCTCTTAGTTAGTAATTAATTTCCCCATTAATCACCAACTTAAAGCCAATAATTCCATTCTTTAAATTTTCCTTCAATTATGACATAAAAATTAATATTGTCACCAATATACATTAATTCCACTTTAATCCGATAATTATCCTCAATAATTATCATTAGCCCTTAATTGAAAATTTGGGGTGTTACACACTTGATCCAGCATGAGGTTAATGATGATACATGGCTTTTGTTTCGTCTAAAGAAACATGGTACGGCTATTTCCCATTTATTTTTTGCGGATGATCTATTCTTATTTGCTGAGGCTAGTCTGGATTAAGCGGCTGTTGTAAAGGCATGCCTAGATGATTTTTGTGATATGTTGGGAGAAAGAGTGAATGCAGCGAAGTCAAGGATTTTCTTCTCATCTAATGTAAACCATGTAGCTAAGCAGGAGATTGGTAGTTTTTTGGGGTTTACACAAACTAGTGATCTTGGAAAGTACCTGGGTGTCTAGTTGCATCATTCCCATGTTACAAGGTCAGCATATCAATCCATTTTAGATAAGATGGATCGGCAATTATCTTCTTGGAAGGCGTCTTCCCTTTTTATGGCTGCCTGCCATACTTTAGTTTCCTCGGTGGTGTCAGTGATGCCAACCTATACTATGAAAACTTGCCCGCTGCCTCATTCGATATGTCATGATATTGATAAGTGGTGCCAGTCATTCCTCTGGGGGAGTAGAAACTGAGGTAGAAAACCTCATCTTGTTGCTTGGGAGGAGCTGTGTCGTAGTAAAGATGGGGGGTTAGGGCTCCATATAGCAAAGAGTTAAAATGATGCGTTTATGATGAAATTATGTTGGGGTTTGCTGAAGAGAAGAGACGCTCTCTGGGTCTATTTTCTACGCGAGTAGTATAAATGTGGTGAGGATATTATTCCTATAATTAATGGTAAGAGGAAAGGCTCACAAGTCTGGAAAGGAATTAAGCGCAGTTGGGACCGAACTATGTATGGGTTGTCATGGAAGGTAGGGAATGGGAGGGTGGTTCGTTTTTGGCAGGACTGGTGGCTGAAGAACTATGACCCTTTAAAGATATATGCTACGGATGTGGTACTATAGGTTATGAAGAATTGGGCTGTAGGTGATTTCGTCTCAGATTCGGGAGAATGGCGGTGGGAGTTGTTGTCGACTCTCCTACTAGAGTATGTTTTGGAAGATATTGCACAAGTGAGGGCCAGGGAGGGGGCAGTGCAGAAGACAATTTTTCATGGATTTAGTCAAGTCATGGTGAATTCTCGGTTAAGTCCGCATACACAGGAATAAGGCCACATGAAAGTCAGGTGCATGTAGGCTTATGAGTAAGGTGTGGAAGCTACAAGCCCCGTAAAGATGCAAGATTTTTATTTGGTCAGCACTGAAGGGAACGTTGTTGACAAATATGGCCGTGTTGCTCATAAAGTGGCGACATGTGATGTTTGTTCTCTGTGTGGTCAAGCGAGGGAGACGAGTATACATACGCTATGTGATTGTCTGATTGTTAGAGACCATTGGAAAGCATTAGTTCCTCTAGGTTTAACGGATGGCTTCTTCGCCCATACAAACATATTCAGGTGGATTCATTGGAACTTATCGTGGCATGATGAGATTAAGGGACACGTTGGGTCTAGTGCTTTCCTATTGCTCTTTGTAACATGTGGCTTGCGCAGAATAGGTATGTTTTTGCAAATGAGATTGAATCTCCGGCTTCGTTTAAAGCTCGGACTCTAGCTTGTTTGAATTGGACAAGGTTGGACTTGGTTGCGGTGAATAGTGAACGTGAGTTAAGACCTCAATGGATTGCTCTAGCCTGGGGGTGGATTAAGCTTAACGTCGACGGGGCTCGAAGAGTCTTGTCGGGGGAAGCGTCATACGGTGGAGTTTTTCAGGATCATAGAGGGGTTTTTTGCATGGTTTTATGGCTAAGTTGGAGCCGTGTGGTAGTAGTATTGCTAAGCTCTGGGCAATACTTTGGGGGTTAAAGATAGCTTGGGATGCTAGTTTCAGGAGACTGTAGTTAGAGAGTGACTATAGGATGGTGGTGGATTGGAGTCTGCATGAGGAGGGAGGCGACCATGACGGTGTCTTGGAGGTGTGCGAAATTTGTTCTATGTTGCAGTGGGAATGGGAAATATCTCTTCTATTATGCCCACGTGCAGTTAATGAGCTAGCTGATATGGTGGCGAAGAAAGCTCTTGGAATAACTCTAGGGCTTACATGTTTCTCTACTCCTTTGGATGGTATGGACGAGGCGTTGCTTCGTGATGCAAGTGGTTGTTCTAGGGATGGTCATGTAGTGTAGGTTTCTTTTTTTCATGCCTTACTTGTATCAAAAAAAAAAAACAAAGAAAGAAATTATGTTGTACTTTTCATTAAACCTCAATAACCGAGTTATACGGTTTAAAAAAGCAGTTAAAATTAGTTAAAAATAATAAATATGTTTTAAATAAACCTTTGTTTCCAAATATGCTCTCATTTATAAGTGGGCAAATAAGAGAAAAAAATAGAGTAAATATATGTATTACCAACTTTTTTATTAATGCAATATCTATAATTAATGAGGGACAAGAATAAAAAAAATTCATTAAATATTCATACAATTTTTATTAGATTTTTACGAAAAAAAACCAAAACAATTTAAATTCTAAACTGTCATAAAAAGGATTTCCCTTAGTATATGAAATAACTTGAGGACCAAATAATAAAATATTGGATTTTTCCTTGGGAAGAGTAACCAATCCTTCGTTGAAACTTGAAACATGAAACATGAAACATGAAACATGAAACATGAAACATGAAACATGAAACAGTGCTTTATTGGCTTCGCTGACGAGAAGAACTGGACCGAAGCTAATGAAACAGTGCGTCAGCGACGTTACTATGCTCTTTGCATTAATCTTTCCTGAAATAAATCATATCTTTCTGCCAGCGTTACTTATATATACTTCTTCCATCACTTTCATGAGATAAGAAAAATAATAGTTAATTCTTTAAATTTATCTTAAATTATTTTTTTTAACTTGTACCTATATTGGAAAATGTATTTAAAATTTTAATGAGAGGATAAATTGAAAAAGAGCGAGGATAAAACTTAAAAATAAGTATTGTTATCTTAAAAGTAATTTATATTTTAGATTTTTTTTTTGAAGCGGCTTATATTTATATTTTGAAGTGAACAGAGTATTCCAGTCCACTTTGTCCGTTAGTTTCTCTCTCTCATTGCCTGAGTGTATTCTCTATCTTCTTTCTCTTTTCATCATCACACGTGACAGCAACGTGGGTTCCACAACAAATAAAGGTTGGCTTTAATTAATGGCAGTGTTATTTTTGCCCTGATTTTAAATTTTCATATATATTTTTGTACTCAATATAATTTTTATGGTACAAGGAGTACCTTCATAAATATTTTGTTAAATTTGTATCTTCACTCTTCCTTTTTTATATTTTCTTTATTTATTTTTCATTCTTAAAAAAAATTTCAAAAAAATTTCTTTTGCTTAATTAATCTTAGAATTAAAGTACAAGGCTCTGTGAGATATCGACATAAGTTTACCTCTATTATAGAATTAATCTTGTAATTTCACTAGTACATAAAAGAATTTTTAGACTGGAATATTTAAACTAGTTATATCAGATAAGGTCTTGAAAATATGATCGGTGGCATTTTTGTTATTATGATCAAATTTTAAAACCGGTTATTCATAAAACCGATCTTAAAACTACTTTTAAGACCGGTTATAATAAAAATCGGTTTTAAAATATATAAAATTAAAAAAAATAAATATATGTAATATATTTTTTAGACCAGTTCTAAATATAACCGGTCTAGCAAATATTATCTGAATTAAAGACAATTAAAAAATTAAAAAATTTATTATTTTTAAGACCAATTGTAAATAAAAACTGGTTTTAAATATTAAAACGTTAAGACCGGTTATTATTAATAACTAGTCTTAAAAAGTTTCTATTTTTAAGACAGGTTATTTATTAATAACCGATCTTAAATATTACTTTTAAGACCGGTTTTTAATTACAACTGGTCTTAAAACTGACTTAATTTTCAAAACCCTCCTAATTTTAACTCTGAAATCTGATACTCAAGCACATCAGCAAAACCCCTCCATCGGTTTGCGGCAGCTCCTCCTTTCCCCTTCTCTCCTTCGTCCTTAACATTCGCCGCCATCAATGCAGATCTATGGTTGAATACATTGTCGTAAGGCTATCGTTGTTTGTTCCCTCCGATTGGTTTTGTTTTCAACCTCATTTTTATTGTTAGGTTTGTGTTTCAATTGCCAGGCATTCAATTAAATTAATGGTTTCGTTTTTGGGTATTTCATTAATGGTTCCGTTCAATTAACTTTTTAGAAGCATTCATTGCCTCCCAAGAGAGACCTTACTCTATTCGTAAAGTGGCCAAAGAGTGTTCAAATCTAGAGGAAGAAAAGGATCCTCAAACAAAGGTTGAAAGTACCGTTAATTATTCTGAAGAGTTTTACTATATGCATGTGTCTGAAGTTAATGTCCTTATGCTTCTGTGGACTTGGGTTTAATTTGGTTGTGTATGAGAAGGGTTCATTGTTGTAAGTTATAGTTCATTGGACTGTGGTGTTGCTTCTGAGTCTGCCTCCTCATGCATTTAGGACTGTCTACATGTTTATGGTGCTTCATACTATATAAACTCTTGTAGGAACATTTTGATGAATGAAAACTTGCTTGTGTTCATATTGCCTAACTGAATGGCTTGGCTTCAATTCTAATTCTGTATTTTTGCATGTATGTTCAATATAGTAAAACTCTGGATTCATAGTGCTGATATTGCTTGCTATTGGTTATCAACTTGTGCATTGCAATTAATTACTTGTTCATGTTTGCATAACTTGGGAATTGCTTTTGAACAATGCCTTTATAGATAGTGCTGTGTTATAGCAATAAGCACTACGTAGCAAAATTTCCTTAAACCATTATTAGCTGTCTTTAAATAGTGTCCTTAAAGTGAGGATAATGAGTCGTCCTAATGAGGGTACTCTGGATCCAACTAATGTTAATCAAAATGAGCCTATCAATGCTCCAAGCCAGGAACACAATGAGCCACGTAACCGACCAAGACGAAGGGGTAGGAGAGCTACCCGATTGAGAGACATTCCTCTCAATCGGAATACCGAGGAAAAGATTCTAATTGAGTTTGATAGATATTGGAAACCAATCGGGCCTAATGCCCAACGGTATATGAGTTTTCTCGGCCTACTAGCACGCAACAAGCCTAGCATCTTGATAGAGCAGTGGAGAAATGTGGATAAAAGTGTGAAGCGACATATTTGGGAAACTATCCAGCTCACTTACGACATTCCTGAGAGTGAAGTCTTGTATGACAAGACAATGACGTATTGTGATGAACACTGGAGGAAGTTTAAGACAAATCTAACCAACAATTATGTGCATATCAAGGTGGAAGAAGGTCAGCCTCGTCCTAATCCGTGCGACCAGTATTCTTTTATTGACAAATAGACTTGGCAAGAATTTAGACGGCTTCAGACTACTTCAGAAGCATTGGTGAGTTGACTTATTTCACATTTGATTTAATGATGAATTATGAATTGTCTTTATTGATTTACAATGACTTAATTTTGATTTCTTATTTACAGGAAAAAAGGAAAAGGCCCAAGATAGTGGTAGAAATAATGATTGCGCCCATACAATATATCGTGGGGGTTATGTGAAGGCCGAAAAAGACTTGTTGGTGGTCAAACGAAAGAGATTGGAAGAAGCAGCTCAATCTGATCCTTCTGTTATTCTTTCTCCACCATCACTGATATGTCGTGAAGAGAAATGGTTGTCTACTCACCAAAAGAGAAGCGGGTCTTATACGAGTGAACAATCTCGTATAGTTAGTGAGAAAATTGTAAGTATTGTTGTTGACTTGTTGTTATTAATTATTTAGTAAACAAATTTCATTACTAACATTTGTCATCTATGTCTTATAAGAGGAGCTTCAAAAAAAAATAAGTTGAGGGATCGTTTAGGTCGGATGGGAGGAATGACATCCTGACCGTAGCTACAGGAAAACGTGAGCATCCCGGCCGTGTCAGGGGGTTTGGAAGAGGGGTAGGCATAAGGGATTACTTTGGAGCAACCCCACGCCGTTCCTCAAGTAGTATGGTGACTAAGGAGGAGATGGACCATATATTGGCTACTGTGAGGGCGGAAGCTAGGGTTGAGACAGAATCATCATTTGATGCATGATTTGAAGAAAGGTCTAGCAAGATGAAGGAGGAATGGATGATCATGACGAGCACAAGACAAGAAGATACCAGTGCTCCCTAGGCTTATTCCCTAAACCCTAAATATAGCACTTAAGGGAGTTGTATTGGTCAGTCATCAGAGGGTCCTATAAAGGAAATTGTTGATCCTTGTGACTTGTTTATAGAGGATCCTCTGAGACGATTAGTTTCATGGGGGAGCATGCAAAACTTGGGATCAACTGTCCACCACCAAGAAATAAAGGAGATCAAGTCAGAGTGGTAGTTGAAGAGGTGATCGTTGTAGATGCACCTCTCTCTATCCCTGTTGATGACTTCAAGGTTGTAAGTGATGTCCTCAACTCTTTCATCTTGTGGCCAAAGAACCTTGTTTCTGATCGAGCTGAGGAATCCCCACCACCTCCATCTCCACCTCCACCTCCACCACCCTCCACTCAAGATGTTTCACGGCCTCTATTGAATGTCATGCAACAAGTGATTCTGATGGCATATGATACGTCCTTTCGAACAAGAGATTGGTCTACTGAGTCAGCTATTGGCAAGTCAGGGGCGCAATGCTATCTTGAGAGGGATGATTTAATGTCCTTGGTAGCTCCTATATTATAGCTTACGATTTTGATTGTCCAACTCTTTTTAATTGAACACTATCAAAAAACACCCAATTTCTGACGGAATTTGGGACAGAAATTCCATCACAAATTTTTTCGACGGAATTTTTTGTGGCAAATTTAGCCACAGAATTTCTGACAGAATTTATTCTGTGGCAATTTCTAACGGAAATTTCCGTCGTAAAGTTTTCTGACGGAAATTTCCGTCAGAATTTGTCTTCAAAAAATTTTTGATGGAATTTTTTCCGTGGCAAATTCTGATGCACATTTTTGTTGCAAAGTTTTCTGACGGAAAATTCGGTCACAGTTTTCTGATGGAAATTTTCGTCGCAATTTGCCATGGAAAATTCCTTCAAAAATTCCATCTGAAAAATTAAAAATTTTTAATTTTTAAAAAATAATATTTATAAAATTAAAATATTAATTATTAAATAAATATATTTAAATTTAATTATTAAAATTATATTATTATTTATTAATATATATGTTATTAATATTATATTCATAATTTTATATTAAAAATAATATTTATAATATTAAATTATTATTTATTAAGTAATTTAATTAAAAAATTATTTAATTTAAATATATAAATATTTTTTTCATTTTTATTAATTTTTTCATTATTTTTAATAATATTATATTTAATTAATAATTAATTATATGTATGTATGTTTATATATATATATATGATAATATTATATATATAATAATATGTAATAATATAACACAGATTCATTCTGCACCTTGAGGTTGCGGATTCGAACAGGGGGAGAGGCATTTGGAGGATTATGAGGAGGGGACACGTGGCAGCCAAGAGAGAGGGACACATGGCATTTGTAAATTAAATAAAAAATTCTTCGATTTGTTTTTAAAAATAATTTTTGATTTCTTTTAAAAATCATGATAGAAACGAATTCCGTCAGAAATTTGCGACAAAATTGGATTTCGTCAGAATTCGCAACGAAAAATTTCTTCAGAAATTCCATCGGAATTTGCGACGAAATAGATTCCATCAGAAATTTTTTACGGAATTGAAATTCCATCGCAATTTTTTTGTGACGCTATTATTATCGAAGGAATCCATTCCGTCGGAAACGCGTTCCGTCGGAAATTCTGACACAAATTTTGTCGGAAATGCTCATTCTATAGCAAATTCCTTCTCAATTTCCGTCAGAAATTGGGTGTTTTTTTGTAGTGTAAGTATCTTCTCAAATTGAAAGTTAATATTTTACAAATTACGCCGTTAAACTTTGAGTTGTGTGCTTGCATTATTGTTGGTATATGAATTGTAGGTTAGTTGACCCTGGTAAAACCAATAAATTTGGACTCCTATGCCGACTTCAACTCTATAACAAAGGGACTACTGCTGCTATCAGATATACATACTTATCGCATAGGCTTAGTGAAACTCCAATTGAATGTTTCTAGGCTCCATATTTGCATGGGTAAGAAACAAATTTATATTTCATAATATACATAATGTTTTATATTTGCTTAAAAGTCTTCCCTTTTTTCAGTGATCATTGGCAATTGGCTATTTTATGCAAGAAGAGTTATTCAATCATCCTATATTCTCCCTCCACCTCAGCAAGCCAACTAGTGAATTGAAGAAGTCCTTGAACTCGTAAGTTTTCTTGCATTATTAATTACTTTTCGTGTGCAAAATTTATGGAATTTGTGTAAAATAAGTAACCTTTGTGATTTTGATGATATAAGGCTATACAGACATTTCTACACATTGCTTGTGGTAGGTCTATTTGTGAACTAAAAGACCCTACATGGATCTTGCCAAAGGTTGGTTACATATTGATTTGTCTTAAGAATGTATTCAATAATAAGCCATGTTTTAATTTTATACTTGTTTTAATGATATCATATTATTTTTCAAACCCGTAGGCAACCACCGGGGTCCCACTTGTGTGGGTTGTATGTTCTGAGGCACATTTATAATATTATTACCCTAGGCACGACAGAATTTACTGAAGAGGTAAATGTATATATATTTCAAAAATTTTGTATTACTTTTATTTTTTTAAAAATGAAGTTAATGTTTTGCCTGACTTGTATGTTTCAGATGTTTGAACTTGTTGACTCCTTTCCAGAAGAAGATATTGATCACATTCGCAATTGTTGTGCTGAATTCATTTATGAACTTTTACAATAGTGAGTTCTTGTAAAACTGAGGAATTTTTTGTATATATTGATAAATAGACATGTTGTCTTGGTTGGTTGCAAATATTGTTGGTTGCATGATTTGACATATTTTTTTTTATTATGTGCAACCATGCATTTATACATGTGAATCTATTTGAGCCATGTCATTAGCATGCATGTGTTTTAAACAATTATACATATGTGTGTGTGTGTGTGTGTGTGTGTGTGTGATGGTTTTAAATAGCACATTACAATTAATAACTTTATGGCACTTAATAAGTATGGCATTGGATGGAAGTAGCAATTCTAGGATGCGTTCTGGTAACTAACCTAATCACATACAATTAAAAAAAATTATAATATTTTTAAGACTGGTTATTTTAAAATAACTTTTAAGATCAATTTCGCATATAGCCAGTCTTAAAATTCAATTTTAAGACCGGTTTTATGTAAAACCGGTTTTAACATTAAAATTTTTAAGACCAGTTATATATGAAACTGGTTTTAAAATAACTTTTAAGACTGGTTATAATAATAATCGGTCTTAAAAATGTTCTGTAATTGTTTTACTAAAGATGTCTTTTGAGATCAGTGCTCATGACAATTGGTCTTAAAATTGTTTATTTTAAGACCAATTATCAATACAACCGGTTTTAAAAGTGACATACTTTTAAAACCAGCTATATCAAGACCGGATCTAAAAAGTCAAATTTAATCGTTCTAAAAAACCATTTTTCCAATAATGTTTATTTAAGTGCTACCGACATGCGGGATCGCGAAACTTAGACATGAGACACCTGCAGAGAACATCGTGGGTTCTTTGGATATATATGGATGTGCGAAAGGAAGACGTATGATAGATCTACACGGCATACCTCGCAACTATCGTGGTCCTTGATGCAATATATGAATATGGGAAAATTGTCCATAAATACTTTATTAGAAACTTATTTGTCAATTAGGATCTTCAGGTGCAAACAATCTTCTCATATGTAAAAGATCTTCTCTTGTGTTTGAATAATCTTCCTTTGTGTTTAATATATCTTCCCTTTGTGATATCCCCTTGTGTACAAAAAATCTTCCCTCAGGTCCCATTTGACAATAAGTTTCCAATGAGGTATTTTTAGGCAATTCTTCCAATTGATTTTTCATAATGAATTTGAAAATTTCACCAAACAAGAGAAATGGTTGTTCTCAAAATTCATGCATTCTTTTTTCTTTTTCTTTTTTTGCCGGAAAAAATTCATGAATTCACTTTTGTTTAATTCAAATATTATTTTTACTTTTTTTTTTATTTTAAGTAACAAAGTTAATGTACCTTTGTATGTATTTGCAAAATATAATATTCAAAATTCAATTTTAAATGTACCAGAATTGCTAAATGCATTCAACAACAACAATAAAGCATTTATCTTACTAGGTGAAGTCAGTTACATGGATCATACGGTGCTATTGTACTCTGTCAAAAATCAGATCTTGCCAAATGTATTCATTGACCAAATAAATCCCAATACATTGGGCAACAACTGCTTAAAAAAGTGTAAGAAGTAGCACTTTTTTTTTCTAGTTGGTGGTGTTTATGAAATTCTACAAGATCTAGTTCTACTTAATTAGGCGGCTCTTGAAAAGTTTACATCATTTTTATTTTATAGTCTTAATTCTTAATGCATCCACTAATGCATCCATCAACACAGACATTCATTTTGTCTCTAGAGGCAAAAAAAAATATACACAATGCAACAAAGGCAATATATATGTTTTGGTTTTAGGTTATAAATCACCAAAACCATGATTGTTGTTGTTTGTAACAGGAAACTAAGAAAACCATAACAACAAATCATAATAACGAAATGAAAATTTAATGAGAGTGAGAAATGAGAAGAAGGAACGAACCTAAGTCATATGGGTTGTTGATAATTATATTATTGCAAAAAGATTACGTTGAGAGAACTATTTACAAATAATATCCTAAAAGTGGTTAAAACTAATTTGATAATGTACTAGCAAGATAGACCTAAAGAAAAATATTTACATGAAATAGTTATTTATTCTACTCAATTTCTATACAATTCATATTATTACAAAGTGTGGGTAATATTATTGTGCTGGGTTTCTTATTCTTAGTTTTGTTTGTTTGCTTGTTTGTGTGTTTCACAAGATTTTTGACTGAAAAATTAAGAGCCTTCCGCTTGAGAATCTCAACTGCAAAAGAAGAAAAATAAAAAAAAGGGAAAAGAAAATTATTATTATTATTTCTTAAATCATGGAAGAAAGATAAAAAAAATACCACTTGAACTTCAAAATCCTCAATTGATTTTGTTCACAATAAAAATAATAGGATTGACAAAAAAAAAAATATAGCAATTGACAACTCAGATTGTTAAAAAATAACTAATTTGGGATTTTGAAGTTCAAATAATATTTATTTGTTCTTTTTCCTAAAGTTAATGTATTCACTATTATTCCGATAAAAATATTTTATTATTTTTTATGATTTAAGTTAAAAATTAAGGTATCTATATATTTATTCAAAGTTAAATTCAAAAACCCAAACTTGCATGAACTACGAAAACTGCAAATGAGTATTGGAATTACCTAATACATTTATAAACAAAATAAATCCTAATTAATACATTTTGTAATGTTTATTTTATACCACATATCACATTTATGGTACACTGAGTAATCCCAATACAATAGTCTTCATGTTATAGTCTTCTTAACGCATCCTGTTATGCATCCATCCACACAACTGTTCACTTTCTCTGTAGCTGTGAAACAAATTTACAGTAGAAACCAACAACATCAATAATGAGGAAAGGATGTGTGTGTGTGTGTGCGCGCGCGAGAGAGAGAGAGTGTGTGTATTTAAGTCAACCGTATATCCCAACACATCATATTAAAAATGAAATGGAGAATGAACGGGAGTGCAAAATTAAGGGAAAGAAGGAATTAACTATTTCACCTTCGGCGCTGATCAAGTGACTGCAAGAAGAATAAGCACAACCCATAGAACAAGAGTATTGAGTTCGAGTTGCGATTCTATGGTCATGACCTATGCATGACAAGAGGCAACCACCAGCACATATAGCTGCCGCAAATTGCTGCGATGCAGTTTTTAGCAGACACATATTGACCTCACAACTTTCTTCCCTTCCATATCCTTTTCCCTTTCTCAATATATTGATTTCCTCTATGTGTCTTTAATTACTATAAAAAAAATATGATTTAGTAGCGATTAAAAAGGTGAATTTCTAGCGGTGAACAAAATTAGTAGCAGTTAACAAAACTGCTATTAAATCCACTGTTGCAAACGGTATATAACCGCTACTCACGTACATAACCCGCTACTAAATTTGTAGCGGTGCATTACAACTGCTACAGTGTTCAATAGCATGTTCATTTGTTTTAGTGGTTTTATAATCGCTACAAATATTACACCTTATGGTGGAAAATGAAAAAATGAAATTTTTACTCCATGTTTGTAGTGGTTATACAACCACTACTAAATTGAAAAGGAGAAAGACGCTAAAAAGTAGTAACCGTTTGATAACCGTTACTAATATCATATGAAATTTTAAATTTAACGCTAGAAATTTAATTCCTTTTTTTTTAAATTTATAGAAGTTGTAGTTCTTAAAACCGCTATAAAGTTTTTGTGAAATTTTAAAAAAAAATACAATTATCTGTCTCAATTTTTATAATATGGTATTGAATAATTTATTATTTCAGTAGTTTAGCTGATAATAGTTATTATCTAATAAAAATTATTTAATTAAATTGGTATAGTATAAACTATATTTTGATAATATTATTGAGAATATGTAGGTAATAAAAAATTATTATATTGTCTGTTACAATGTGATTATCATTATGTAAGGAAAAAAGGAAACAGTGAGAAAAGGTCATTCAATATCTCTAAAAAAGGAAAATAGTGAGAATAAATATTATGCTAGAAAAAATATTGAAATGAAAGAATAGAAAAAACTTTTTATCATATTTGATCACCTTGTTCAGCTTCTCAGCTCTTAGAATAATATTTGTAAATGAGAGAAAACGAAAGAGATGAAGGGTTGAAAGAAATGAGGGAGTGTTTGAAATAAGGTGTGGTGGAGGTATTTATAGGGATTTCCGTAGCACTTGTAGCGGTTAGTGTGATAGGTGTTGTAGCGGCTATTGGGATGTATTTGTAGCGGTTTGGAAATTTGTAGTGGTTTTTTTTGAATTAGTAGCAGTTTAAGAACCGCTATAAAGAATATCCTGAATTTTTTTAAAAAAATTATACATCAAGGATTACAAAAAATAAAAGCATGATTTGTTTAATTATTTATTCTCACCATCCCAACAAAAATTGTGTGAAGAAATTGT
The DNA here is from genome assembly GCA_963242795.1 of Inga leiocalycina. Classification (NCBI taxonomy): domain Eukaryota; kingdom Viridiplantae; phylum Streptophyta; class Magnoliopsida; order Fabales; family Fabaceae; genus Inga; species Inga leiocalycina. The sequence goes on along the minus strand of OY725321.1, from coordinate 40,046,429 downwards.
TAGTGTGGTATTATTTTGTAAAATAATTAAACTTAAATGATATGAACTTAAAACAATACACCGAAGTAGAGGTAAATTGTTATCGCCTTCAGGGAAGAAGTTTTCAAAATTGGCGGGTTGAAATGGCTTACCCTCGTAGGTGATGTTATCGCCATCACCCATGTCGTAAAGGCTTGAGGCTTTAAATGAACAATCATATGCCAATCCATATGCCTATCGTCCTCGACATAATAAACCTGGTGTGTCTCTGAAGCAAGAATATATGGCTCATCATCTTCAGAATGACCAGTGTGAATTGGCCATGAGAAATTTACCGATGTGATGCCTAAGTTGTCAGTTGTCAGTCTCTGAGAAGCAGTGGTATTTGCCCACAAACACCTGAACAGTGTCACGGTGAAACGGCCTTGGTAATTAAGTTCGACAACATCAAGAAGCTTTCCATAGTAAAGGATGCCTCCCAACTGCATGTTGGCATCACTGCTGATCGCATAACTCCTTGTCCCAAAGGTGCCATAAACACATAAAATTTGTGTTTGCAATCCTTGATCTCGTGAAACCGTGCAAAACTTGAAATCATTGACATTATATGCTGTAAACCTTTTTGCATAGTCAAGAGGGCCGATTGCGAGAGCTCTGAAATCTTGTGAGTGAGGGTTGTGGTCATTTAGTATTCTGCGCTCAAACTAGCTTGGGAATTCTCTGTGGACCTTTTTGTCAACTTCAAAGGATGTTTGTGTACGGATCCAGAGTTGATGCTTAACATGACTTCTAAATTCCCTGCAATTAATTATGGAAAGGTGATCATGAAATGTAAGTAAAAAATATTACAAAAAGATATAGAATAACATATGAGTGTACAATTCTTACTGAAAAAAGGGTTCAACTTGAGTGCAATTAATCAAGATATGTCTATGTTCTTGCAACTTCTCTGTTGCTGTTAGTTTGAAGTTCTCAATTCCTCCAACTGGTTTTCCAACACGAGGGATAAATTTTGCTGATGTTGGCGTAGGTTTAGGACAATCGTCTACACGAGGCGGGCAGTTGAAAGCTATCTCAATGTCATCAAAGTACTTTGAACAGAAATATAGCACCTCATCCCCTATATAACCTTCAGCTATAAAACCTTCTGGCCACACCTTATTCCTTACATAAGATTTCAATTTCCCAAGAAACCTACAAAGTAAAGAAGGGAAAAATGATACTAAATGCTGAAAAAGGAAACTACCAAACATAGGAACTAACAATGATGCACATATTTTAAATGAGTACCTCTCAATAGGATACACCTATCGATATTGAACTGTGCCAGCGAGCTTTGTTTCATGAACAAGATGGAGTATAAGGTGAACCATCACAATAAAAAGGATAGAGGAAAGATCATCTCCGAATGACAACGCGTAAGAATGATTTTGGACTGCAGCTGATTGAGCTCCTCAACGATCAAAACCTTAGAACACAATTTCCAAAAAAAGAACAAAGTTCCACCAAAATGATGGATACATTGGGAGGAAGTGCATTCTTTATAACCAGCGGGAGTAACTGTTGCATAAGAACATATGAGTCATGACCCTCCAGGACAGCAACCTTTCAAGCCTGCATGTCAATACATCAAAAAATGTTGCTTGAATACCCATTAGGAACTTTTATTTTCTTTAACATCGTAAGGAAGACTTCCTTGTTCGGTTTTGTGAGGGTGAACTTTGCCGGTTGAAATTTGTCATGCTCATCTGGCCATGAGTCTTCACGAACTCATATGACACGTAAATCTTTCCTCGCTTGAAGATAACCTTTTAACTTACCGGGTTCGTTAAGCTGCGTATATAGCACATTATCGCAAATATTTTTTCAATATGTATAACATCAAGACTATGGTGAAGTAAATTAGATTTTCAATATGGTATAGTAAAGAAAATGCTTATCTTCTTCCATTACTGAGATGCAGAAGTCTTGCCCATCTTTTATCCTGCTTTTGTTGAATCATCACTTTTTCCAAACTCGAATTCAACATCCTCAAGCTGCTGTAAGATATCTGCACCGGATAAAATCTGAGGTGGTCCTCTTTTTTCTGATTTTCCATTGAAGCGATTCCGTTGCAATTTAAACTTGTGCCTTCTATTGAGAAACCTCCAATGCCCCATAAAGCACCACTTTCAGCTGTGGGGAATGCGCACTGCATTATAGTCAAAATTGCAAGCTGGACACGTCGACCCAATATGCACATTCCAACCAGATAAGGTTCTAAGGCTAGGAAAGTCACTAATCGTCCACATCAAGGTAGCACGCAAGTTGAACAATATCCTCCCGTAAGCGTCATAGGTCTTGATGCCGACATTCCAAAGGTCAAGCAATTCTGCATTAAGCATTTGGAGATACACATTGATGTCATTACCCAGTGCCTTTTTGCCTAGAATGATCATAGACAAAATAAAGGAGCTTTGTTTCATACACATCCAGGGGGCAAGTGATAGGGAACTAAGACTACTGGCCAAATATTGTAATTTGTGCTAAGATTACCAAATGGATTGAAATCGTTGGTTGCTAAAGCAAGCCCAGCATTTCTAGGGTCAGCCGCGAAAGCTGGAAAGTTGTTGTCAAACTTTGTCCTGGCATTTGCATCCTGGGGATGTCTTAATTTACCATCTTCATTCTTATCAATGTCATGCCACCTTATGTGCTCTGCCATTTGGATGACATAAACAATCTTTGTAGGCGCGACTTTAAAGGGAAGTACTTGAAAATCTTTGCAGGTTTCTTCTTCAGCTTTTTCCCTTCTGAATTGTCTTGTACTTTGATGTGTGACATCTCTTACAAGTCTCCGTCCTGGACTCATTTCCCCAATTCAACATACAATCGTTGGGGCATGCATCAATTTTTTGATAGTTCAATCCCAATCTGTTAATAACCTTCTTGGCCTCGTAGAATGTTGTGGGAATCTCCGCGTCGGGGAACACATCTTGTAATAATTCCAGCAACATTGACATTCCCTTATCTGTGATTCCACACAAGCACTTGATATGATACAACTTAATCAAGAAAGATAATTTAGAGTATTTTCGACAACCTTGATATAAAGGACGATCTACTTTATCCATCAAGTTGAAAAAATCCCAAGCTGCTTAATTCCTCATGAACACCGGCTTTGAACCCTGCACTTCTTTGTTGAAGTTGTCATCTTGAAAACCAAAAGCATCATGCATAGCATCATTAATTCGATCATCTTCATGTAGTCGAACTCCTACTTGTGAACTTCAAGGAAGAGCATCATCATATCTCATACCAGCCTTCTCACCATGAACTCCCTAGAACATATAGCCTTCTGGGAAAGGCTTCACAAGCAAATGTTCCTTAACAACTTCTCATGTGTGCCACTTCTTGAACTTGCATCTTTGATCCAGACAGATGATCTTACCATTACAGCTGGGTAAGAGAATGTGAAACCAAGAAATTGTTTAATCCGTACAAATATTCTGGAGAATTGCGTGGCAACCTGATCCATGACTTATTCATAGCTAGTGAGAAAGTTTAGTAAAGAAGATGAGTGAATGGAGAATTAAGGGTGCCTAGAAGCTTATATACAACTTTTCCAACGTTAAACATTTTGTAGCGGTTATGAAATTGCTGCAACAATCGCTACTAAGTAGATATTTGTAGCGGTTATATATATAACGGCTACAAATTTCTCTTAACCATTGGAAGCTGACAAAAATTTCATTTTTACTTTGTAGCAGTTTTAAAACATAACCACTACCAATTTGAGGACTGTTGGTGATATATGAAATTCAAATTTCAAACTTTGATAATTTGTAGCGGTTATTACTATTAACCACTATGAAGTTTGTTAAAAAAATTTTATTTTCATATTGTAATGGTTATATTAATATAACTGCTACCACTTTCCACAATTGCTGACAAAATTTCATTTTCACTTTGCAACGGTTTGAAAAGCCTAACCACTACAAATATGACGACCGTTGGCGGGATATGAAATTCAAATTTCAAACTTTGACAATTTGTAGCGGTTATTATTATTAACCACTTCAAAGTTTGTTTAAAAAATTTTACTTTCATCTTCTAGCGGTTTTTTTTTTGCCTTCCATCTTCTAGCCGTTTGTTAAGCATAGCCACTAAAATTTTCCACTATCGTTGGTGGGAAATATAATTCAAGTTTTAAAAGTTAAATATTTTTAGCGGTTATGGACTTAATCTGTTACAAAATAATCTTTTCAAAGTTTGTAGCTGTTGTTACAATTAAACCACTACAAATTTCATATAGTTTTTTTATTTTTGTTGTTAGTTTTAAAGATATAAATATAACTGTCATAAACGAAACAAGAATTTATAAAAGCTCTAAAAATATAAATATCTAAGTTTTTTTACAGACGTTTGAAAAAAAAAAGAATAACTGTCCTAAAGCTAACTAATTAAAAAACATAAACTAACTACCCAGAGGATGATGATCAGGTCCAAACTTTAGAGGGGAAGGATCACGGAGCTAATCATCAGGTCCTCGCTCAGTGGGGCTCCCTTAGGTGCTGCTGTATCAGAGAGCCGAGCAGAGTTAACAGCACCATCATCATCAGTAGGAGGAGCTGACTAGGCGACAAACCAAGGGATAGGGGGAACCTGTGGACTCTCCTCGTCAGGGAACAAGTGACTCCATGACCACTCCAACATATAGTTCATGATATCACGCCACTGCGTATGCTGAGCATAGTAGTAATCAACTTGTTGCTGCGTCTGCTACATCTGATGGGCTACTGTAGCCTATGTCCTAGCTAGATTTGAACGGAGCTCCTTAATAGACTTATCACTCTAAGTATGACCCTGGACGTCCGTGCTCAAGAGCTGCCAGCCTCAAAGACGCCGCTCCTATCGTAGACCATACTAGGTCTGGCGCCTATCCCTATCCTCCTCACATGTCAAGGGTGCTCAACTGGACCCAGACCCTTTTTCAATAATGTAGTGGGGTCCACAGACCCCTATGACTCCTAGGTTTGGGTCTCTCTTATCTCAGCCTGCGACTGCTGCATCACTCCTGCCATTTTATGAAACAATTAATTACTATTATTATTCAAAATAAAGTTGTTTTATAAACAATATAACAATAAATTAACTTACAATAGCCTCCTTTTCCTGCTAAGAAGTCGGAGTCTCGTCATGGTGCCTGTGGGTGATAGCGAATAACCCCCCGTAGTCTGTCTGACGGTTCTCCTGTTGTGCCTTCCTCTCCTAAAACCATCACAAAATTAAATTATTATTATAAACCACAAAATTAAATACTACATTTATAATATGAAATAACAAGCTACAAGTAACTGATATTGTGAAAAGTTACCAACTCACTGTAAGTGATAGCAAAGGTCTTCGATCCTACCGTGTGGTGGATCGTCTACTGCCCTCAGGACCTTGTATTCCTCTAAGAAAGCGCCTGTAAAAAAAAAATATTAAAAGTATTAAAAAAATATAAAACAATTTTAATTATTAAAAACATACAAAATATGAAATTAAAATTATAAATAAATTACCTGCCCCTCTGCGCTACTCCTGAACTGGACAAAACTTTCCTAGTGGTTCGGCGCCATTCGGGATGTTCTCGATCAGCTGCTGTAGAGGAATTGTCCCATCCTTATTCACAATATGGAAGAGAAATTACTCCTGTTCTTCTAGCCGTCACCCATCTTCATCATATTATACCTCTTCCGGTTGTCTCAGATGGCAAACCTAAGCTGTAACACAATTGAATAAAAAATAATTAAATACGACTAAATACAAATGATACAACTAATAAATATTAATTAAATACAATTAATTACAAAATACATAATATAATTAAATACTACTAATTACCTGCACTGCCTCCTCCCACGCCAAGTCCTTTGATCCCTTGGGAACGTTCCTCCACATCCTGAGTAAAGGGGGAACTGCATCTAATTATAGCCCGGCTCGTTCAGGAAGCGGTTAAAGAGGTGACCCCCATTGTCGATGGGCTGGTCCATGCCTTCATTCAATGGAATGACAACTCATAGTGTCCTGTCCAGGTTATTCAGACCGGCCACGTCCAGCCTCCTCGTGGACACATTCCATTCTCATATGCACGATTTACCATATACGTTAGATAAATTTAAATTTACATTTAATAGGTCGCATTTAAATATTTAATTTATTAAAAAAAATATATATTTACCTTGGACCTGCACCTCGAACCCAGTCGACCGAGAAGACAACTGTCCTCGGTTGTTCTGGTCCCGCGCGTCCTCCTCATCCAGGAACCGCTCCAAGTCTTTAAGCGGAATTGGGATCTCGAACTCCTCATTCTACTCGTAGTCATTGACATTGAGCTCAACTCCCCCTCTTAGAACAACCTCAGGCACCTATGGTACGTCACCTCCTATAGGGCTGTGTATTGTGGCTATGGTGGGGTCGACTCTTGTGGCTACTATGGGGCCATCGTTGTGCTGCTGTCACCCTCCCACAGAGCCAACTCCTCCCACTGTCTCTTCCCTTACTGCTACCACCCCTTAGAATCGGTCTAGGAATCTCGGACTCCTTCCGCTTATCCCTCCCTGAAGCCATATAACTACAAAAATTTAAAAAAACTAGTTACATTTATATATAAAAATATAATAATAATAATAATAATAAATGGAAAAAAAATACAACTTTCGTACCTCAAATGAGAAAAATGTGAAATGCTGTAGCAAAACTCTTAGAGAGACTAAGAATGCTTAGATCTAAAGGAAAACCCTCAGGAAACAAAATGGCTAAATGGACAACTGAAGGGTTGGCTGGTATTTATAGCGCTGAACTTTGTAGCGATTATTCATAAAACTGCTACAACATAACTCGGGCAACAGAACATTTTGTAGCAGTTATTAGTAACCGCTACAAATATACGAACTCTTGGAGTTCTGTAGCAGTTCATAAGCACAAACCGCTACAAATGCCGTTAACAGTTTGTAGCAGTTCTAAATAACCGCTACAAGAAGAAGACTATTTGCATTCTATAGCTGTTTATCTCCACGTAACCACTACAAAATGACCGCCATGATTGTCGTGCCTGCTTCGCGCCAGTTGTAACCCTCTTCACGATCAAGGCCAGGATTAGCGTTTAATTGCATTTCATAATCGAATAAGAGATCTAGAACAATTTCAAACTTTTTACAACACTTGTACAAATAGATCTCCATTCATTTTGTTCATAAAAAACAATCAGCCTGTTCGGTTTGTTACATATACAATATCATAGTATTAGCAAATTCCTGACGTTCACCCGGGATAATAACATTAATCCAAAATATTGTTCAGGGCATCACTGCCTATCTCAGTATCCATATCAGGGATTACACAAAACTATAATGCTATGATCTATTCAATATATATACATTTATCCAAAATGATAACCAATTCAGTATAAAACCAAAATATCTAACTAAGACTATTGCCGACAGTCATAATATACCTTATCCACTTACTTGTTCCTTGATCCGCTTACCCTGTTTAGATATGATATTTGGAAAGAATAAGATTTTAGAGAATCCCAGTAGCAACAGTTTATGAATATGATGCATATATACAAAGCAAGTAAACATATATCATAATGCAGTAATCAACATTTGAGGCCAGTCACACTGCCACATCCCCTTCACTGTATACAAGGTCGAACTTTCACTACGTCCCCTTACTATATCTGTATTCAAGGTCGGGCTTTTGCCACGTCCTATCAATTGTATTCAATGACTAATGCAAACAAGCAATGCAATATACATGATATAGGATAAAGTGTTACTACCTTGGTCTTTCCGTTCTTGAGCAGGCACAGGCCTCCTTTGATCCAGGAAAATATCAAATTCTAAAGTCATGGTTAAGGACGATGCATTACCACTTAGTCCAATACTTAATATCTTAACAATACTTAAATTGGTTATCATTACTGTCTTTTTAACACTTATATATGCTTTTAATAAAAGCCCTAAAGGGTTGGGAGAACTACCCCAGGGATCCCCCTTCTGGATGCACAAATAATGATATTTTTCACTGTTTCACTCGAGTGAAGATGGCCTCACTCGAGTGATAGGGCACTGACACTCGAGTGGTGGTACGGTCTGCACCTGAGTACCAGAGAGTGAAGGATAGCGAGTGAGCACCCGAGAGTACAATAACTTTTTCAGAGACAATGACACTCGAGCACACTGGACCTCACTCGAGTGATAGCCAAATGCTTCACTCGAGCATTAGAGAGTGAAGTCCAAGAAGTGAGAACCCGAGAGTAAATGGAATTTCAAAGAAAGAGGAGCACTCGAGTACTGGCCTTTGCACTCGAGTGAGACGGAATGCTTGCGAGTATTGAGACACACTCTTACACTTTTGCAGAAGTGAAACATCGAAACTGAAGGAAAAACAAAGAATCTCACTGAATCACTCGAGTGGAACTCAACCACACCTGAGTGATGTTCATCCTTCACTCGAGTGAGCCCCAAATCACTTGAGTGACCATATCAGAACCCAAAAAACGCAGACACCATGATAGTTTTCCAGAATTTTTACCAGAAGCTACTAATGGACCTAAAACCTCAACGAAAGCCACTCCCTCATAAAATCACTCAAGGAATCCAATGGACATGTCAAAACCACCATAATCCTATTCTATTATCATGTTTGGGTTTTGGCCAACATTCAACACTAAATTTCCAACATTTCCAAACTTAATCATTTACTATACAATCAATCCTATCTATCCATACACATTCCAAATATACCATTTTCATACCAATAATGTCACACCCCACCAGCAGCCTCGTTCGGTAACCTGAATGACGGCTACTGAGTGGACTCAAAGGAGTATCTTCCCCCCTATGGGAATTCCTTTGGCCTCCACAGGGTTCGAACATGGGACATAAGGCTTAAGTACCCATGCTTGGCAAACCCCACTACCATTGAGCTAAGTTAGCTCAATGGTAGTGGGGTTCGCCAAGCATAGGTACTTAAGCCTCAGGTCCCATGTTCGAACCCTGTGGAGGCAAAAGGAATTCCCATGGGGGGAAGATATTCCTTTGAGTCCACTCAGTAGCCGTCGATCGGGTTGCCGAACGAGGATGGCAACGGAGTCGGTCGGGTTGCCGAACGAGGCTGCCGGTGGGGTGTGACAAATAACATGCCAAATGTCCAATGATCATCATTTTTCTAAAATGGGCAATAAATCCCAGAAATTCAAAACTACTCCATTTAGCACAAAACTTAGATAGATAGGTTGGTTTCACTTACCTCTTCAACTTTTCTAAAAGGACTTCTTGATCCTTCAACTTTCACAATCTCTTGAAATCACAAACCAACATCAATGGACAAGCTATAACCATCAAAATGAAGCTCATTACTCAAGGGACAACTTTAATGATGATATTTTAGCAATAGAGATTATTTTCCCTTACCTTTTCAAGCTTTTCTTCCTTCCCTTTTGGCAACAATGGCTGACGAAGAGAGGGAGAGAGAAAATGAGAGATGAGCTTGGAGAAAAAGGAGAAATGATTACACTCCCTTCCCCATATCAGTTTCAGCACACAAAGAGGGAGGAGAGGAGAGAGAAAATACTAAAAAATTCATTTGACTTTTCCCACCAATCCCTTTACATGTGATTTTACCAAGTGTCCACTCCTCATTGGCTCACATACAATAAGTCACCAATTAACTTATCTAATCAATCCATTAGCCATTTAGTCACACATCTCATTTCATCTTAGTTAGCAATTATTTTCCCATTAATCACCAACTTATGACCAATAATTCCATTCTTTCATTTTTCCACCAATTATGACATATTAATTAATATTGTCACAAATACATATTAATTCAACTTTAATCCACGATTACATTCTCAATAATTCTCATTAGCTCTTAATCAAAATTTGGGGTGTTACATCAGTTGGTGCCAAGCTGGCGCCAAATTTGTAGTGGTTCATATGATATAACTGCTATAAAGTAGCCGCTACAAATTTTGGCTGGAAAATGGTGCCAAATTTGTAGCAATTTATTTTTGTTAACCGCTACAAATAACGTGTTATTATCAACGTGCCATTTGGCATGAAGCTTACTGCTATAAATTTATAGTGGTTTAGGTTAAAACCTCTACAAACAGTCAAATTTGTAGCGGTTATAATTAACCGCTACAAATTGACCGCTACGAAATACCCTTTCTTTTGTAGTGTTAGGGGTCTTGGTGGGTATATCTTGTCTCATCCTAGAGTGGTTTATATAGCTAAGAATAGGGCAATAAAATGTTTATGATCTTGATAAGTACATGATATTTGGTATTAGAATTTATGTCACCCCATTATTTCACTTGATAAACTTTGGTAAGGCCTTTATATAATTAATATTTTTATGAATACAGGTTTTTTTTTTTTTTAAAAATAAGTTTCACATTATTCAAAGAATCTTGACTATTCATCATCATCAACGATTAACAACAAAGCAAAAAGATAGGTTTAGAGACAGGTAGTGTAATGCATTTCATGCATGTATATATCTTCTTATAACCTAAACCGGTGGAGCAAAGAATTTGATAGCCTCATGTTTTGGTAAGGAGTTCAATTTTTCATGGAAGCATATCTTTCTAAGTAACCCAATCGGACTAGTTTTTTCCAAAACGACGAGCTAAGTGAAGGCACAAATTTATGTTAGAATTTTTTGCATGCTCAATTGCTAAACTAATAAACTATTTCACCTTGTCTTTATATTCTTTTAAACACCGATCAGATGACAACTATTTTTTATCCATTCATTATCCATACACTATTACCCTATTTTTTTCCTTTTTCTTAAAATAAAACTAGCAAAAAAATGACTTCAAAATGGGTGTTTCTCGAGTCCTAAACCCTCTTTTTGAACTAATAGTAACTGATTAAACAATTGATCCAACGAATCTAATTGATGTTCCACATCTTATAACAAAATAAATCAAGTTTTTCCAAAAACTGCTAAATATAACTTGAAGAATACTGAATGATAATAACCCATAGATATGATGTCTTTGAGCACATTTTCTTACTATTTCATTTACCTTTGGGTTGAAATGTGCATGCTTCGGATACATATCTAAGAAAATGTTCATTTTGTTACTCATGCTCAGCTTTGAGGAATTATTGGCTTACATGTTGACTTATTTTGAGCAAAGTATGAAAAACAAGATCGAGATCGGTCATTGAATCGGACACAATGAGTCAAATTTGGGTGAACTCGAAGTTCAACCGATCATAATTAAAATAATATAATTTAGTTAAAATGTCAAAAATATTCATATTTGACTATAAAAAATAAATTTAAATAAAAGATGCAATATTGTTCCAATTAAACTCTACACTAGAAGTGAAATTAACAAACATGTAATTAAATCAATTTTATATAAAGATATTTACTTTCTGAAAATCAATTGCATATAAAGATATTTAAAATAATATGAAATATTTACCTTAACAAAAATATAATAAAAATATATTTTAATTGCATATTAATTATTAAAAATGAAAAAAAAATACCAAAAATACATTGTAAATTATATTATTCACACTATTAAATTTGTTAACAATTATATTATGATGAATGTAATATAAAAATGAGATAATATTAAAAAATTTAACATTCCAGAATATATTGGTATTGTATATAGTAATCACTTATTTATAAAGAATAAAATAAAATTATAATTGAAAAAAAGAGTTAAAAAAGAAGCTAAAATAACAATCGGTGCTTAATAGTTAATATAAAACAGAGGGAAAACCCCTTAAAATACTTTGTGAACCTCAAAATCCCCAAAATGCCATGCGAATAAGGAAAAGAACAACGGGGAAAGAAGATATGAATTAGGGATTTTGAAGTTTGGTACTTTTACAAAGTTGCCCATCAATATTTTTTTAAAAAAGGACAAGCTCCTCGCAGACCGACCTCCAGTGACCCACACGGACCGCTGGCGACTAGAACCCACCCTGTTGGCCGAAGCTCTAGCGAGAATTTTTGGGTCCAAGGGTGATGAAGGGGGCATTTGATCCCCCAACCCTTTGGATCCCAAGGATTGTAACTAGTGAAACAATGATTTTAAAACTGGACCAGTACAGACTAGACGATCGAACCGGTTGGTCCCACCGGGTAAAGTTCTCCAAATCGTTTTGCATAGTTTAGCTGCTTAGATAGTCCAACTGTTTCGAGCTGCCTTCGATAGTCTTATGGTTCAGAAGCGGGAGTTAAATCGAAAATTAGGACGATTTTGTGAAATTTGGATGGCTCAAATCTGTCAAACGGTTTCACTTGCTGGGCCACAAAATGGAAGGAGAAAGTTAGGAATCTTCGTATTTGAGTTGAGATTAGAGCAAACCAAAAAAGAAGAAAGAAGATGAAGGAAAATAACATGAAAGGAGGGGGAATGCATAACCTCAGGCATCCACATTCACAACGATGCAAGTGGTGGCCATAAACAACAAAAATTAAAAATTGATTCTTGGTAGGACCTGCTGAAGGTCGGAGCTTTTTTGAATGGAAGTTAAACGTCAGAGCCTTGTATCTGAAAAATAAGAATGTGAGATTTTTGGCTGGTGTTTTAAAATTGTTGAGTGTCAAATTTTTTTGGGAAAATTGCATTTAGATTCCGGATAAAAGAAAATACAATAAAATGATTCTTTAAATTCTCAAAATTGTATTAAAGCCTTGTGAGACTTTTTATGCAATAAATTTGAATTGTCAAAAGCTCATGTACTTATCAATAAATATCTATGGAATTGTTTTAGTCGCCCCTAGACTTATCATTTGATATTTATAGATTTATCAGTGAAATTAGAATTTATTGTAAAAAAAATCTAACAGGATTTAAATACAATTTTAATATATTTTTTTTTGTTCAAAACAATTTTAAGATTTTCAGAAAACATTTTATTGTATTTTCTCTTGCGAAGCACTTAAATGCAACTTCCGATATTTCCTTTTACCTGTTGCAGGCCTTGGGTCAAGCACCTCATCGATAAACTGATTATCTACGTGGCTATGCAAGGTTCCACGCAGTCGTTTAATAGGGCAGGAGGAAGTCATGCCCAATGGACTGGGTCTGATGCATATTTTGGGGGTGTTTGTGAATGTCTATCATTATAATAAGATGTTGCAACCCAAGTGTTTGGACTGGCCCAAATAAGCAACCCCCACTTGACCGACGAATGGAATTATTCCAATTTTTGAAACTAATATGGGTTGACATGGGCTCTGAGACACCTTGCAGGGGAACGCGTTCTGTGCCCACTGCTCCGCATCCAAAACACAGCGTTTTGGGTGCTGAGCACTTAGATTTTTTTTTTTTGCTTTTTTGAAAAATTAATTAAGGAGTCCATAAAATTTTATCAGATTTTGAATATTAGGTCCCTCTAGTTTTATTTGTTATTATTGGAACTTTTTACTTCATGCCGATGCACATTAAATTTATTTTTTAAAAGAATATATAAAAAGAAAAAAAACGGGCCATCCAATTTTAAGTGCTCATTAAAGATGATGAACACTGAATCTGATTATAAATATTAAAGGAGAACGAAAGGGGAGAAGAGGGGGGGGGGGGGGGGGGAATAAAAGATCCTCCGTGCACAGCACCCAAAACGCTGTGTTTTGAGTGCTGGCCACCCCTGGCTTCAACGCTGACATACACGAATTCCATGCTCCACAAGGAGGGAGAGCTGAACGGAGTCACCAGAGCTTAGTTGGAAAGGAGGAAATTGTCGCAACTTGTGATGAACCGGCATGGCTGCCTCGATTACAGACCTTCATGGCAGAATCGCTGGTTTTATCATATGTTAAAGGCTTAAATATACTTTTAATCCTTATTTATGTATATTTTTAGTCTCTTAACTTTATAGAGTATACATTTGATCCTACATTTCTAACACTAACAACACTGTTAATGTTGCTCTCCCAATAAATATACTTTCTCAAATTTAAATGTATGAATTACAGCTTGTTGGTCATCTTATCTATTTTGAAAATATACACTTTAGTCTAAACTCTTCACACAGATAATAATATTCTTAGAAAAGTTAATTAAATTTTTCATTAAAATAAAATTAATTTATTAATGGGAAAGTCCCTATAAAATACCCTTGAAATAGGGAAATCCCTAATCAGTACATTGAAATCAAAAAATCCGGATCAGTCACGCGTCAGTACGGATGAACAGTGCGGGCGGCGCCAAAAGACGATTTTACCCTTCAACCCTCATTCTTGCCACTTCAAAAATAACAACTCGCGGTTCTTAATTAACAACTCCAAATTCTTGATTAACAACTCCAAACAGTGCCGCCTTTCCTTCTGACCATAGAAATCTCAGAGTTATTTCTAAGAACTTGATCTTGATATTCCCATTAGATCTTGCAAGTTCTTCTTTTTTCAATATCTTTCTTTTTTATTTTCCTCTTGATAATCATTCTCCATAATCCGAGTAGGCAGCTTCTTGACTATCTTCAGTTTCTTTCTTCTTCCTCCTTTTGTTCATTCTTATCAATTCAATCACTTCTTTGTATATTTTATAATTTTGTCTTCTCATTCTTCCTCCATAATTCAACTTAATTAATCTACAAGATATTTCACATTAAACATAGTAATTAGTCAAAGAAATACATTATATAAACTTTTTGCTCTTATCATTTTATATTTATATTTGACATCATCAAAACTAATCATATCTAACATTCTCCCCCTTTTTGATGATGACAAATCCTTTAAGAAAAATATGTCTGAATGAAGTGCAACATACATAAATGCAACATACATATTTTTCTTACATTTTTCTCCCCTATTTGACATCAACAAAAAGTTTGAAATATATAAAGAAGTAAGGCTTGTGAAGAAGTAAATAAAGTAGAAATGACTTTAATCAAAATGAATGAACCAAAAAAACAATTGACTCTCCCCTTTGTGAAAGTACTTTCATTTTTAATGAGAGGGAACTAAAAATAGATTTGGAGAGGTTTTCAAGAAAATTTTTATAATCAAGATAAATGAAATATATGAAACATATTCTTGAAATGTAAAGAGAGAAGGTTTAGAAATGCTCAAGTAGATTTTGAAAAATGATGATGTGCTCCATGAAGTCTGTTGCTTTGGTAATGCTTGTTCATGATGACGTGTTCTGTACAACTCTTATGTATGTTCATGTTGTTGCAAGGATTATTTAATTGAGTTGAGCTTCTGCCCAACAAGCTTAATGCTCATTTGTATTGGCATATGTATTTGTTACTCTGAATGTTACATCCAATATATTTTCCTTGATTGAGCGTTAAAACCATCCTCAAAGTTGGTAGAGTCTTCTTGTAGTATGCTGAGGAATGCTAATGCACAAAACAAATTCTCCTGTCATAAATTTAAATCTTTCTTTGCAAAGAGAATTATTAGTTCAATCAAGTAACAAAAGGTTCCTTTCCATATAATATGTTAAAATTATGATTGTGAAAAGGACAGTATGAGAGTAACTCATCATCAAAATTAATCAAGACATGGTGAATATGTTAAAAATATTTTCTTACAATAAAAGAGATGAGCTTTCAAGATATAAAATACAAGTGAATGTGAAGCTCCCCCTTAATTGATGCATGGATTGAAAATTTGTCATTAGAAAAATAATTAATTACTCTCCTGGATTTGAAAGACTATTGGTAACTTTGTATGAAAAATGATTTTGAAAGTGTGAAGATTTGGAGATAAATCAAATTTGAAAAATGATAATGCTATTTAGAGGTTTTAAGAGATATAATACAATATCACCTGAGTAGTCACTTGAGTGATTCTTCTTGACCATTACTTGATTGTTTACTCAAGTGATGCAACTCAAGGAATTTGAATTAAGCAAGAATACAATACCTCACTCAAGTAATATTGTAATCACTCGAGTCATAATCCTAGGTAGTCTAGTGAGTCACTGTCTAATGATGTGATAAGTACTAAGGGGTTCTGAAGTGTAATCTCAGTGGATGCTTATGGATACCAAGATGAGCTTGAAATAAGGCCTTAGCATAGTATTATCCCCTTGCTTAGCAACCACCATCGAGAACTTTCGATTTCACTATAGCACATAGCTCCCTTATTTTGTCATCCATAATCTTGAATAGATCATTGATGTTCTAGTTCACTAAGTCACACAACTGCTTCATTTTATCATTTATTGAATGATGATGTCTGCATTGTTTGTAGTAAGCTCGGTGTGAAAGTGTTGAACCTCTTTTTTCGAATAGCCTCTGATAGATGGACCAAAGACTAAAGGACTAGGAGGACCAATTCTAGGAGAATATTGTGTATTTTTCCACTATATCAATAGCTGGTTACTTGCTAGTCCTGAGGTGTCATTTGATTTACATCACATATTATGCTTTCCCTCACATTGCAACACTGTTTGTCATGCTTCATCTATTAGCCTCTGATCTTTGTATCCGAAAATAGAGCATTTTGGTCAATTTCTACAAAGATATAAATATATGCTCTTTAGTACCCAACCTTCTCTTGGGTCCATACAATATTAGACATTATAACTCTTATGCTCTTATACAATTAAACTAGTATTAACTCCCCCGCGCATCGCGCGGGAAGCAATTGCTTAACCAAGAGACAAAACACGATGGCGTACAAAAAAGGAAGATAATAGTACAATTTCTAACAATGAACTTTGATAATGACTTGTGTTGAATATAGTACACATAAGAACATACCATGTAACTAAAGAACACAAAAGCACATCAGGTAGTACAAAAAAAATCCACTTAATGCTTATGGACCAATGAACATCGTTAACCATTTGTGTTGAATACATGTTAATTAGCTAAAATTGGTGAGATTCCTAAACACCTCCTTATACACTACATTAATGGTTGCATTTTTTTCCTTTAGGCCATCACCATGTAATAAAATCTTCAACCCTTCCATCCTCCTAACCCTTGAAAGTGCCACATACAATTGTCCATGTGTGAAAACAGGTTTCGGTAAGTAAATACCTACACACTGTAATGATTGCCCTTGACTTTTGTTTATGGTCATGGCAAATGAAATAGATATAGGAAACTGTCTCCTTCTCATTCGAACGGGCAAACGACTATCTGAAGGATTCATGTCCATCCTGTGGATCAAAACCTTATGATTGGGTTTTGACCCATTCAATGTCACTGCCTCTAACACAGATTGACCAATCTGTGTCACACGCAAACGCGTGCCATTACATAAACCTGCAGCCTGGTCAATGTTCCTCAACAACATTATAGGTGTCCCAACCTTAAGAGATATCTTGTGCATTGGTAAACCAGAGCAATTAATGTTATTCAATAGCTCAGGAGTATAGAGATCTTCGACTCCTTCTTGATCTTGACATGTTTTGCAAATAGAATCACAGCTTAAAAAGTCAACCGACTCACCTGGCAACAATGAACACATGTACTCATTCACCTGATTCACAACCTCAATTGTAGGAGCTAGTATGGCCCTATCGTTGAAATAATTAGTGTTGCCTAAATTATCCAATAGATCCGGATAAGTCGCATCTGCGATTGCTTGAATGGGGTCTAAGTAATCACGAATCAACAATTTCTCAGGTACGCTAATTTCTGCAACACCATCATGTGGCAACCCAACCTTGCCATCACCGACGTCCAATAACCACTGAGAAAACCGCCTTAATTCATCTGTTTCCTCTTCATTTGATGATGACCTCAAACGCATGTTAGTGGTCAATTGGAATATTTTACAATGGTCCCATAGATAAGAAGAACTAATACATGCATTGACAATGTCTGCACGTGTACCTTTAGGGATCACAGGAAGGATTTGACGAAAATCACCACCAAACAAAATGCATTTACCACCAAATGGAAGGTTGCATTGCATAACATCCCTCAATGTGCGATCAAATGCCTCAATACAATGCCGTTGGACCATAGGTGCTTCATCCCAGATGATCAGTCTAGTTTGTTATAACAAATTTGCTAAGGGGGAATTTTGCTTGATGTTGCAAATAGATTCCTCTGTAACTTGAATCGGGATTGCAAACCTTGAGTGTGCAGTCCGACCAGAAGGTAACAATGTAGCTGCAATCCCACTAGATGCAACAGGGAGAACTATCTCTCCCTTAGCACGGATGGTTGCTATCAATGCATTCCATAGGAATGTCTTCCCTGTGCCTCCATACCCATACACAAAGAAAAATGCTCCTGTTGAAGATGACAATGAATCCAAAACCGCTTGATAAATTTGCTTCTGCTCCGTGTTTAGTGCACATACCAACCTCTCTGACTCAGCTAGTAAGGAACATCGATCATAACTTAACTCCTGAAGTATTAGATTATTAGATACATCAATCGATGAGAGCGAAGGTGGACACGGAATCGACGGATAGTCATGCAAACTCTTCCCATTCTGTTCAAGTATCATTCCAATCTCCCTCAATGCAGCATGCTCCTTTTCAGCATCAGATAATAATACACCTGTAAAACATATAATGATCAATAAAAAAAGAATACATATGACTAAATGAAAAATAACACATCTAAATGAAACATATAAATTTATATGAAAACTTTACTTTCTGATAGAGGATTGCTGCGAGGAATGTATAACATGTCTTCATATAAAAATTTAGACGTCTCTTTCCATACGAAGTCAGGACGGCTCAAGCAACAACACAAAAGCATGCTGACAAACATCCTTCGTAATGACACCCCGGAAGCCCAAACTGAAGCCTCCTTGATGGCAAAAATATACTCATTGTCATCATCTAGTAATCCCATTGCATAACATGCCTCCCTGAATGATTGACAAACAACACCATTCACAGTTCTAATCTCCTCAAATGATTTAGGGCCTTTAACCTTATTCAGAAGAATACGAAGGAAGTACAACTCCCCAGACGAAGGTGCTGTATGAGTTATCCTGCCGATAACAAACCCCTTCTCCCTGCGTTTCCAGGCTCTTTTGCTACGTTGGTATACATAGTGTTGTGGGAACTCATTATATGTAAGTGTCCTTGCAAATTCATCATCACCACCATTCATCTGCATCCATGAAAGAAACATAGACTCACACACCCTTGGCTTGTCCAGCAATTCTCCAACATCTTCATTGTGAGTGTAAACAACATATTGTTGATTTGGTAAATGGAAGCTCAATCGCTCAACAGCAGGGTATCGATGATGTATGTCGAATGAAAATATACGCCATGCAGCTTCACATGCAGATATGTACCTGAAGTTATAATATTGTTGAATCTCATCGACTGGCTTCTCAGGACTACCACCGTTCGTCTTATCAAACATTGAAGCAACAATTCTATCATTCCCCTTACTTATATACTTGAATAAGTACTTAATTGCAGACGATTGATTGCATTTCTCAACATTGATATGAGCTTCAAACTTTGACAGCAACACGGGGTTATAAGGCACAACAAATCTATTGTCCAATGGCACACCTTTCACTTTTATTGTTCTACCATTGTCCCTCCTTCTATATGTTGGGTAACCATCCTCATCAACAGTTGTATGTTCAACAAATTTCTTAGGAAAATGCTTACTACACCTCCTATCTTTCATGCAAGGCGCCTTAGGCTTCAAGTGCCCACAAGGACCATGAATCATAAATCTCTGTACAAGATAATGCAATTTAGGAGATGACCGTTCATCAGGGATTTCAGTAGAAATGATCTTGTCAATCTCATCCGGATCTTTGAAACGCTCACGACCATCAACCCATAAAAGAATATGTGCATGCGGAAGACCCCTTTTCTGGAACTCTATAGTGTAAACATCTGGTTGTTTATATATATATACACACACACACACACAAAAACAAAGTCAGCCACACATTCTTTACAAAATTATAATAAGCATAAAAAATTCATCAGGTTCGAAACATACCTGCTAAAACCTTGCCAAATATATGTTTCTTCTTAATCGTAGCCATTAAGGATTTAAGTTTGATATGGAACACCCTAGACAAAACCTCCGGCCTATTAGATGCAGAAGAAGTGTCTCCTCCACATTCACGCACAATCTCGGGCCATGCAGGATTACATGTGAATGTGACAAAGATGCTAGGGTAACCAAAATGGCCACAAATAGCCATAGCGTCCATGTAATTTTGCATCATGTAACGGGCACCACCTGTGAAAGAAGATGGCAACACAATTCTCTTGCCTACCGAGGAGGCATTCCTTTCCCCACTGATGAAAGCATCTGTCAACCCTTGATACAAATCTGCCCTCAATTCCTTCTGGTGTGTCCTAACCCATAATAGCCTCTGAGACTCGATCATTGTATACCCATCAACTATGAACTGTTGTAACAATTTGCCGGCCCTTAATATGGTAGATACCTCATTATCTCTTGACATCAACCTATACGCAAAATATTCCCTTAAACTAAGCCTCTTCTTCTTTTTCGTTGAACTCAACGTCTCCTCACGATGCTCAATGTCCTCCCTATACCCATCTTCACCTTTAGGGAACAAAATTGGATATTGAAGGGGTAGATAAGAAGGATGAAGTTCATCAATACGTTGTGGTGACCCTGACAACTCATGCACGATGACATCCCGTCTACTGAAATTCATGTCAATATCGCCTACAATAAGTGCCGCAACTTCAGAAACAGTTGGCAAGTTATACACACGACCATCCTGTTGCCTACTACTTATAAGGCATATTTTAACATCATGGTTTTTATCCCCTCGTATCATCGATGATGCAACACGAAACTGTTTGACAAACGGGTTGACCTCATCAAGATCCTTTTTAATCCGTTCAACTATCTCACTGTCAATAGTTGACTCCTTCAAATGCTTGCTGTTTAACAAATATAAACATATAAATAGCCATAGTTTAGTCATTAGAACTAATTATCAATCAAACATATGAATAAAAGAACATATACAAACACACAACACACCCTTACAGACATCTCCCTACCTTACAGCATTGATTCGATTGGGAACTTCATTGTCGGGGTCATATATATATAGTTGAGAATAAACTGGCTTCTGACCTTCAGGGGGTAAAAGACTCCCAATCTTATGGTAATTCATCCCAGAAAGAACAAAAGTGTATGGACCACCACCACTATTCTTCGCATAATCAATTTTCCCACCCATAGAAGTAAATGAGAACATATTGTTATATGACCTTATGTTCGCATGGAAGTTCTTTGAGAAAGGTGTTTCTTTGTCAAAGAATAAGCTATATATTTTACTTGGGGGACGTGTCATCAGTGGCAGTTGAACCTTCCCTTTAAGACAACATATTGAAAATGATGGAGCCGTCAACGAACTTGAATTTCCAACTTTTTCATTGAACCACAACCTAGCACCACATGATTGGCAACGAATTGTCGCATCTCCTTCATCGATGTATTCTAAAAAAAAAAGAAGGTAAACCAAAATTAAGGAATGAAAAAAAAAATTATAACACAACGTAATTCAGGAAATATCACCAACCATGTACTTCATTGATCTTAACAGGCATGACATCATCCAGTAAATCCAATCTACCAATACAGATACCTAATACAAAAAATATGTTACACACTGATGAGAGAATTTGATTGAATTATCTGCATGAACCAAACCTACCTTCAGTAAATCCCAAATCATTATCACTTTCTTCATTCTCAGCATTTGGATCGGCGTTATATTCAAAATATATATCTTTGTAACGAACCTCAGCAGGGACTACAAAAGTAACCAATAAGAAGAGTCAACAACTATATTTGTTTAATAAACACAATGTTAGCACAAACATAATCAGAAATGTAAGCCTTTGCTTATGTTTTTTTACAAGTTCCATACATTGTACGGGAATAAAAAAATGGAACCAACTTGTTTTATAAAAAATAATTCTAATACATGTATGTTCAAAATTTCCAATATATTATAAATTTTTTTAATTTTTATCATATATATTGAAACTTATTTATTTAGGATTCTTTTAAATGACTAAAAAAAATGCCTTTAAAATGAAAGTAGAAAAAAAAAAAGAAAGAAATATGCTATTAATAATGTAAATTTGATACAGTATGACTTATATTTATTTTAAATTTTAATTTCTTAAATACATTTTTTTTACAAAAATTTATAAACATGTTTATTTTAGTATGCATCTATTAACAGTATTAAACGTATTTTTAATTAATTTTCCTATGTCTACATTAATTAAATATTTATCTGGTTATGAAAAAAATTTAACATATAACTATTTACACACGTAAAAAATAAGTTAAGAAAATAAAAAAAACTCTTAAATTACTTAAACAATTTTAGTCAAAATTAGGAAATTAGTAACGATAAAGGATAAATTATCACACCAAATTTATTTTAATATAAATTTTTATTAAAAAATAAAAATTCTTAAAAGATGTAACAATTTGGATTCAAATATATGTTTTCAAAATAGAAAGGAGGTCTATATAATTAAAGCAAAACATAAAAATGATTAGAGTATTTTACCCTACACCAAAATAAAAAGGATATCATATTCCTAATTCCAGCGTCAAAAATAGTTATGAATGATCAAGCATTGTGAGGACAAAAACGGTGACGTATGTAACACAACATAAGAAGCCAGTCATCACAATAGTGCTTGCCAGCTGCCACTCCGATTCCTCACCCAACCAACATCTGGGGTTCTTCAATGACAGATGTTAAGCGCTAGACCACCGGTGTCGACTCATCACCAGAAATCAACCACGATGGACCAGCAAGAAAATGCATAAATCAAGCCACCGAGAAGGGATGTTCAGACAACATATACAGCATGAAGCACCGGATTTCAGGTTACGTTCCTATCTCCTACATTCCCTTCATGTGGTCGTTACTGATTCCTAAAATTATTTTAGGGTTTTGCGGAATTCATAGCACATACAACAGGAATGGTTTAGTGGTCCCTTCCCGGTAGTCATTTGACGCTGGAATCGTTTGCTTGAATTTTGAGTTTGATGATGATCAGAATTTTGGTCTCATATTTGCCCTGCAATAGATACTATAATATCACTTCTGTTTACTTGCTTTCTTAGTGTAGCTTATGAACGGTTAGGTATTTGTTTTTGGTTTATTCCAAGTTGCTTCCCTCTCTTTCTGATTTCTTGTGCCTCAGAATGCTAAAACTGTTATTGAGCTTTTTGCTGTTATGTTCTTATTCTCTATGTTATCCAGTACCACAGTTATGTTATTTCTGGGCTCTGACTTTTGTTTGTTTCAAAATTGACATGGAAGAGCACTGTGGCTTGTTTGTTCCATCTGTGGTTCAAGTTGATTCATATTGAGTTTGATGATGATCAGAATATTGGTCTCATATTTTCCCTGCAATTTATACTATAATATCACTTCTGTTTACTTCCCCTCTATTTTTGGATCCAAGAAAGTGGATGGAATTGTTCGAGTAATTCACAATAGCTTTGTGATGCAGACAAGTTTTGCTTCAATTGCATTTCACGCTGGTCCAAAGTTGTTACTGGCAAGCACCATTCTCCACCTTCTTCTGTAAAATGTCCCCTTTGCAAGGTTTGGTTTAATCCATTACATTTCAACTTCAGTGGACCATATCTTAATTTTCTTTGGCAATGGACATAGCAAAGCGGATATCTCTTGTGTACTGATTCCATGACAAGCCCCTTCCGAGGGAATTTTCTATTGAAAGAACATCTTATGTTATAGTTGATGTTTAAAACGCAGACAGAAAATTTTTCAATAATTTATGGATTTGACGGAAGTTATTTTCAACGGCAACATGTGAATGAGGATTCTGGGGATAGGTCTGTCAGTCTGTCTCTGATAGTTGTTGTCAGAGATGAGGGTGTGATAATGAAGATGATAGTGACGCATAAGCATGTGATTATCAAATCTTAGACACGCATTTCCTGTTATGGTTCATGCCACCTACCATGATTTCCATTTTCTAGCTCTACACTTAATGGAAACCACAAGGTCCCATTTTGATTCTCTATTATTCTCACCAACTTTTCTAACTCCATTCTTTTATCCTACCCATTTCTGTGCCTACTATTCTTTTTCCACAAAACTATTCCCAAACCCAAATCTTACAATTTAAACCCTATTGATTTCCAAATTAAAAATTTTTTCACAGTTTTTAACTCTAAAAAATTGAGTATTTAAATTTAAAATACATAACTAATAAATTTAGATCATTTCAAATTTCGGAAGTGCAGATTAATTGGAGGCCACCCTTTTTTTTTGGTGATTCGGCTTTTATATATTCTTTTGATTTGTCGTTTATTAGAGCAACTTTGGGTGTATTGCTAATTAAGAAATGAGAAGACCACCACATGGCAACATCATATCTTTATGCTCTGAAAAGGTAAGAGAGGAAGGCCGACGAATCTTATGCACATTTGGTGATTTTGTGACTCACTTCTACGCATATTCCACATTCATTCATTCTTTCATAGTTTCATTCTTCTATTTAACACAATCAAATGATTAGCCCTTCTTAACTTCAAGATTGACTTTTTTTTTTCATTAGCACACACTTGAAAGAATCTAGTATTAACATGTGAATGAGGATTCTGGGGATAGGTCTGTCAGTCTGTCTCTGATAGTTGTTGTCTTCAAGTTAAAATTTTTAGCTGAGATACTTTATATAATTTGCTGATTCTTTTATTTCTGCGGGTGGAATTTCCTTTATCTATAGGAGGAAGACGTTGGCATCATTGTACACCATATTCTGGGAGTAGTAAGATGTTCACTGTCCTGGTAAGAATTTGTGTCATCTGAAAATTGGAATGACATGAGCTCAATAACATGGTGTAGCATCACAGCTATTAGTTATTTGATTTTTGTTTATTCCAAGCTGCTTCTCTCTCTTTCTGATTTCTTTTACCTCAAAAAGCTAAAACTGTTATCGAGCTTTTTGCTGTTATGTACTTATTCTCTATGTTATCCAGTACCACAGTTATGTTATTTCTTGGCTCTGACTTTTGTTTGTTTCAAAATTGACATGGAAGAGCACTGTGGCTTGTGGTCTAAGTAAAATTCTGTATCAGAAGGGGAAGTGATCTTATTACATTGCTGGGGATAATCTTAGGCATGGCTTTGGGTTTGAGGCTGTTACGGAAGTTCCTATAGAAGTCTTCTCTCCGTTAATGAGCTGTCACATCAGTAAATTAGGCAAAACGTTGAAGTTGCTTACTGATAATTACAGAAAACAGTGCTCAGCCATTGAACTTCTAAAGATGTTGCTTTAAACATCTGGTCATAGATGAGTTAGTATTATTTTTTTTGTTTTTCCTTTGGAAAACTCAATTTATCAAAAACACATCAGCCGAAAAGAAAAATATGAAGACAGTAATGTTTTTCTGAGTTAGTGTTATTTTTTTTGTTTTCTGTTGGAAAATTCAATTTTTGGAAAACCCGTCAGCTTAAAAGAAAAATATATGGAGACAGTAATGTTTTCCTGCTTGGTGTTAAGATGTATGAAATTAAGTTTTATATCCCAAGTTTTCTTTTGCATTTCCTTTTGTGGATATGCCTAGATGTAGTAACTTCTTCATAAAAATAATGTGGACTGCAATTTATTGGTGCATATATGTATATTTAGATCATTCTTTTCATGAATATATTAATCGAGGCAATCGGTGTATGACCAAAAACATTTTGGCCTTCAATCATCTTAACACCAAGTAAGAAAACTAATATATGTAGTGTCTTCTTCGCCTTTTAAGCTTACTGGGTGATATATGGAATTGACATTTTGGCCTTCATATTAGAATTACGTTGGTGATATATTGTAGGCAATCAATTTATTTTATTTTTAATCAGACCATATAGTTTTTTCTGGTCTTCAATCAGAGCATATAGTTGGCGGGTCCATTCTCAGGGTTTGGTATAATGTCATATAACCGTAGACTACCAAAGTCAGCCCCACAAAACTACCCTAATTTTGCCCTCAATCCCCGTCTGTAATTATATATAAAGAATAGAGAGTCAAATTTTTCAGCTTACTAATTGACATTTCATATGGAATTGTCAAAAAATTGCACCCAGTAAGCTTATTAGTTATTTTACATTTCATATGGAATTGACATTTTGGCCTTCATATTAGAATTACGTTGGTGATATATTGTAGGCAATCAATTTATTTTATTTTTAATCAGACCATATAGTTTTTTCTGGCCTTCAATCAGAGCATATAGTTGGCGGGTCCATTCTCAGGGTTTGGTATAATGTCATATAACCGTAGACTACCAAAGTCAGCCCCACAAAACTACCTTAATTTTGCCCTCAATCCCCGTCTGTAATTATATATAAAGAATAGAGAGTCAAATATTTCTCTCTTAATTTTAGATTATTTGTAAACCTCTTCTTATTTTCCAAGTCGGTAAAAACCCTTCCAGTATTCTTTTTAAATATGTTGTATAAGAAACAAAATTACCAAATTATTGTTGTTCAGGAAGTCGATGAGCAATAGTCAAAAAATAGTATTCTGTAGACTTTTTCATGGCAAGTTATAGGATATACCCCACCCTTGAAAAAAAATAGTTCTGAAGAGAATAAGACTTTTAAGGAAATCCAGATTTCTTCTCTAAAATTTTCCAGGGATAAGACCTTCCATAACACCAATAATAAGTTTGTTAAGAAACACGTGTTCCAATTAACTACATATCATAAAGATTAACAACATTGTTGGACTATTTTGTTCTGGGCCTTGAGGATTGAGGTTGTCCCAAATTTTAAGTAATTTCTAATTATTCCCATATTTGGGATTAATTGCATTTTGGGCCACTGTGCCAACATGTTTAGAAAAAGGGTGTTATCTTCCTTTGGGGTTTATGTTTGAGCCACAGACTTAGGTTGCTGTGACTTTATTAGCTAGCATAAGCTAAGAGTTGAACCTAGGATGCTTATCACAAAAAAATTTTGGTGAGTGATATGGTACTAGTATTCTTTTTAAATATGTAGTATAATAAACAAAATTAGCAAATTATTGTTGTTCGGGAAGTAGATGAGCATGTGACAAAAATTAGTAAGATAATAGACTCTTTCATGGCAAGTTATAGGATATACCCCACCCTTGAAAAAAAATAGTTCTGAAGAGAATAAGTCTTTTAGGGAAATCCAGATTTCTTCTCTGAATTTTTCCAGGGATAAGACCTTCCATAACACCAATAATATGTTTTTTAAGGAATCCATGTTACAATTAACTACTTATCATAAAGATTGACAACATTGTTGGACTATTTTGTTCTGGCCCTTAAGGATTGAGGTTGTTCCAAATTTTAAGTAATTTCTAATTATTCTTAGATTTGGGATTAATTGCATTTTGGGCCACTGTGCCAACATGTTTAGAAAAAGGGTGTTATCTTCCTTTTGGGCTTTATGTTTGAGCCACAAACTTACGTTGCTGTGACTTTATTAGCTAGCATAAGCTAAGAGTTGAACCTAGGATGCTTATCACACTTTGAGAATTAGCCAGCTTCTTCTGCCATATTTGGTTTATATATTGTTATGTGTTCATCCTTCTTCATAGACACCAGCAGGCAATTCTCTACGTCCAATGGAACTAAATAGTCTTCATACACATGGTTTGTTACAAACTTAACCACATTATTCGCTGCCTCT
Organism: Inga leiocalycina; assembly: GCA_963242795.1. NCBI lineage: Eukaryota > Viridiplantae > Streptophyta > Magnoliopsida > Fabales > Fabaceae > Inga > Inga leiocalycina. The sequence goes on along the minus strand of OY725321.1, from coordinate 40,018,817 downwards.
CAAGGCCTGAGAGGTGGATGGGTACTGCATGGATCTTGAATTAATGTTCTTAATGTGAGGTTATTAATCTTTATGCCTAAATAGTTTATGATTTTTTAATAAGATCTGGTATTGCTGCATGATGTTCAGAGTGTGTTTGTTCAACAATGGTAAGATTGTGGATGAAGAGAGATTTATGCATTGTTGATTCATTTTCCTAGGAATGCATATTGGTGGTCATAGACTTCTAGCTTTCCATGATTTTCGTCAATCAGATGAATGTTCTCTGTGAAGCATGTCTACCTTGTGAATCTTTTATAATTGTTGGTGGAGGGTTAAGGTTGGAGGTGATTGGCAACTATGATATTTGTCCATTCCTCACTGTATTGAACTAATTTTCTGCCTTTTTGCAGCCACTATGTATCCTCTATATATATATACACTCAGCAGCAACTCCCATTTGACTTTGATATTTTTTTTTTCAGATGCTTGCCTCTGGAGTAGTGGAAGCTATAGGGTAGTTAAAGTTACTGGGTATCTGGCACTTCTATGCTTACTGGATATAGCCATGCAGCTGCCATGCAGGCTCAACAGCAGGTTTGAGAATTTATTTTTCCAAAGCATTTTTAGTGTTTTTTTCATTCCTCCTTTGCACTGTTTTCTTACTTCATTTGAGGCTTCAAATACTTGGAATTTAATGCATGAATGATAAAATTTGAAACAGAAACTTATGGTGCATACTTAAATGAATTTTATAACTGAAAGATTTCAATATGATCAGTAATTATAAGTGACTATTTGTACTATTATAGCTCCCTCTATGTATCAGTATTCCTCTCTTCTCTTCGCTTCACTCCATGTTTGTTCTTTAAATCTATATTTTTCTATTACCTACACCTAAATACCATATGTCACATACCTATGATTTCTGACAAATACAATAAATTATCTCTAATATCTCATGTGGAGTAGTAATCACAAACAATTCGTACCAACAACATCATACCATATATATAATTGCATAACAGAAAAACAAAAATTAATACCATCATAATCTTCTTGTCCCGACAATGATTGTGCTGGATCCATTTCACCATTACAATATACATCTCCAAAAACATGATTATTTGCATTGCTGAGGTCCCCATTAGTACACTTTAATCCTCCAGAACCTGAAATTTATCCCACGCATTTTGGATGGTGGGAAGTTTATGAAAAGATGTTTATTATTGCTTACAATCGACTATAATTACAATAGCAACTGAAAAAACAAATCAATTTTAATGAACCAAAATAAACATTAAAATTCATTTAGCCGAAAAGAAAAAGTCTTCCAAAACTACTTAATCATTACCACTTAGTTGACTTCCTTCTATACCAATATCCAGAAAATCAATATGCTTGAGTTCCTTTGTTTTCATGGAACCTTCTATATCAACATATCCATGTGTTGAGCCACATTGAGTTTGAGTTGACGTGCTTACTATATTTTCGTCAAAATTCTCAAAGGCACGATAACGGGCACTACGTCGCTTAATAACACTATTTCTAAAGTCCAGCTCCCCTGCACAATTCAGACCATCATTATTACTGCCATCTTTGAGTGCAGAACATACCTTATTTGTAGTGCAACTAACCAGGTGATGTGTAGGAACTGAACTTTGCCTCCAAATTCGTGGCAATGTTAGTTATGTCCTTTAAGGCAGAACGTCCTCTACGCTTAGGAACTGAAGATGTTGCTTCTGAATGCATCATGCGTTTGTAACATCTGCTAGATGAGCTAGGCCCACTTCTACTAACTTCATTCATTGCTTGATATTGACGGTTTGATTCAACTTTGAAGTAAATATGCACATATAAATATTAAAAACTGTCACTCTTATACTAAAATTACTTTGATCATACTGACAAAACACAATAGAACACTTGTGCTTCAACCAACCCATCAGCAACGTTTTTAAATACACTAGTAAAACTTACCTAACACCTGCCCAGAACACAATGGTCCTTCATTCCCTGATGCAAGACCAGACTGACTTTGCTGAGGGAGAGAAGGGGGGCAGTTAGATTTCCTCTTCATCTCATTAATGCTATCAGCAAATGAAGAGCTGCACTGACCACGACCACTCCTTGCCTTTTGATTACAGACACTAAACCCTACTGTCCAGCCTAACTGAGAAGCTTGTAATAACCTTCACCCTTTATTTTTAAGCTCCTTTGGTAATCCCGCAGGCAATAAAGACAGAGTATTATACAACAGATATCTCACATACTGATAAGGTAGTCAAATCATAAATCTACATCACATCAAACTAATTTGATCCACAACATACTTTGGTTTGTATTTTAACCAAAAAAGGTAATTAAAAGTTGTCACTGGTTTGTATTTTAACCAAAAAAGGTAATTAAAAGTTGTCACGTAGACTGATCCATTGTACTAATGCATCTATTTGCACATCATATATTGCATCCAACTCGTAAATATCAAGCCAGCATTAGCTAATCCTCAATTTTGGCACAAAAGTATTTATTATTACCATGTAATATATTTCTATTTCTTTTTAGGAATCATTAACAATACAGTCTGTCCAGTTCAGCATCATGTCCTTAGATAGAACAAACTTGGTAATGTCAATAAATGGTATCCATTAAACCAACTCATACCATACATCTACATATATTCTTTTATTATTGGGGCTTGATCATAATTAAGTCCATTCTTTACAACCTTATGGTAATTATATTCTCTTCAGGATTCATCATCATTGCAGCTGCAATAATCAGATGTTTCACAATTAATCTTTCAAACGAAAGGTTAGTTGATCTCCTATTTGCCTCCAAACTCTCCTCATTTTGACAATGTTAACCGCTACAGATGGTTCTGACCTCATAAATATTTGCAGTTACTTGTATGCAATGAACTTTATATGGTTGTGATCTCATAAATATTTACAGTTACTTGTATGAAATGAACTTTATGTATCAATTATTAGTTACTCTTTTCATCCTATTCCCTAAGTATGATCCTGAGTAAATTTCCCTGATCTCTCACTCAAACTAATTACTTACAGTGATAAATTTAAATTGACAGATCCAATTAAATATCGCATAGATACTTAAGATAAACATAACATCATAACATTACTCAAGCATTCATTACACCAACAGCGTTTGATCTACGCCAAACAACCACAACAAAGGCAGCTAATACAAAACGATACACAACATAATGACCCAACACCTAGCATACCATAAGTAGATTCCTCAGGAAATTACAAAACAACACTATAGTGACAATTAGGTAGAACTGCCACATGTACCACAACAACTTCACACCATAGTCAACATACAAGCAACAAAGACCTTAAAAGAAAGCAACAGACAGACGCCAAACATCCCCAACTAAACCCCCTCAATTCTTCTCCTGCTTTATAAACTTCATCGGCTTCTTCAGATCAGTTTTGACTGGTGCAGTGCTGACTTCAGTCACCAATTTCTCCTTCGAGACAACATGCTTCTTCCCATATCCCTTCCTTTTCCCTTTTGAATGACCACTGCTCATTAGGCTAGATATAGGCAGATCATCTAATCCATTGCTTTCCTGGTGAATCTCATCTAATATAGTAGCAGATGTTGCAATCTGAGTACAGCCATCAACATGCTCATCAGGATCCATCAGAAGTGCTGGGACCTGATCCATGTTGAACAACTTTATTATAAAATAAAAATTCACTAGTTCATATGTTATTATTATTAAGTTATTAAATATTAAATTAACTAATTATTAAGTATTAATCACTGTATTTAATTAATTACATAACTATAACTATATGAAATAAACAAATACCTCATCTGCCACTTCATCATCCACTGCAGCAGCCTTCAATGGAGTTAACATAAATTAATGATTACTCCGATCAAATTTGTACATTAATTGCAATGAACTGGTACCTTTAGTTAAATGTTGTGATAAAAGTAAGATAATAGACTATTTACCTGATCAAACTCGTGTGTAAGGTCAGTCATTTCAGTGTATGATGACACTGAGATGCTAGAATTAGGGTACTCTTTATTGTACTTGTTAAGCCTTAACTTGAGAATAAGCCTCTTCCCAACCAATATCTCAAGCTCATCAGGGAAATCATAGCTACGACCCTCCTAACACAATTATAAAATGATTAAATGGAATACAATGTTCTCAAATAGAGATGTAAGATAACAACATTGAGTTCCAACCTTTTCAAGCTGTAGTTTCAGTTCAGCACCCTTCTTCCCAATGAACTGCACAGCAAGTTTGTCAAAAAACACCACTGTAGCCTTGCCAGAAGCATCTTCAACTGTGTAGTGCACTTTCATCCTACATGGAAGATGCTAAGTATTTTAAAAAATGTAAGCATGTTTAAAAAATTAGTACAACAAATCAAAGTATGCAGAATGCACTTTGGCTCCACAGCAACCGTCTTCCCCTTGCACATGTTGGTTGTGCAAGATAACTTCCCTCCTACAACTTTTGCCTTGCTGCCACACCTTTCACAGCCATCATAGTACCAACCATGCCTAGTGTCAACTTTGATGATTAAACACTCAATTAGAAAGTAGTCGTCCTGCACATGGAAATCATTAAATGATATAGCCATCTTAAATTATGATTTACTAATTGGATGATTCTATGTATTGGCACCTACCCCGGCTTTGTCAGCAATCTCAGCAATGCTGATCATAGGGTGGGTGCGAATCAAACTGCTTGCTGATACATCTGAATATTGGCTTGGAGCAGTTGCTGATATAGTGCTAATCGTGGGTGATGGCAGTGTTGTAGCACTAACAGAAAAAAAACAACAGAAAAATGAATAACAAAGGCAATCATTCTAAACATACAAACACAACAACAAATAAGTACCTCTCAATGAAGTTCTTAACTTCAGGGAACTTCATGTTGAATGACACCTTAGTGGCATTGAAGGAACTACAAACTTCAGAAGTCCCTGATACAAAGGAAAAAAATAAACAGGCAAATTCAATTAATTGTTACCCAGATATAAACACTTAATATTGTCCATAAGATTGTTTAGCAGCTTAACAAAATACTATATTCTTACCATCTTCAGCAAACCCAATCCTACATAGCTGTATCAGAACAACAACAGGTGCCTCCATCCTCATAAAGTCATGCATGCATACACTAACAGCACATTCATCAAACAAAACACATGACACGCTGATCCCCCTGGAATAAATGAAACAATCATTAAATACATTAACAAAGAACATTAGAACAACACATCAGACGTTAAGATGATAATAAATTGACACCATCAATATGATACACACATCTCATCAGTAATTATCAACCGCATCTTGTTCTTAATCTCATTGTTGACACGGTATTCTTCAAGTGGACCCACTGAAGTCACAAATCCAATAACATCTGCAACACAACAATGAAAAGTGCAAAAGAATGAATCAACCACAAGAAAAAATTTTAACATAATTTATAAAACCGAAGCAGCTAACAATTTTTTTTAAAAATACCAATGAGGTAATCAACCGAGGTCTTCTGGGTGACTTCAACTATATCAGCAATAGGGAAAAACATGTATGAGTACTCCGGAATCATTGTATTTGACTCCGTTACATATGTCTGAGCACCCACAGTTATCTTAAATGGGTGGTTAGTAGCCCTATACTCCTTGTTGTTATCAGACACAACGAAATTGGCCATAAAATAAACACCTCCTTCACTCAACTTCTCATCATAAAGGGAGAACAAACCCTTATTCAGGATAGATGCCTGAATTCTGCTGCCTTCCGCATCCACCAGCATCATAGAGATGCAAAAAGGATCATTTGGGTGTTCTTTCTGGTACACATTCCATCTTCTAATCACCCTCACCACCACCTTCCACCTATCGGTGGAGTCATCAATGTCCTTCAGCATTGACATCTTGCATGGGGCCATTACAAACAGGATAACAGAAAGGATAATTGAATACTGAATTTTGTTTAATAAGACTATTCAGGATGTAAGTGTGAGATAATCCAGTATTTAGTGGTAGTTATTTATAAGCACCTAAAACCAAAATAGGATGAAAGGTGGGTATGGTAGGATAAGGTTCGGTGGAAAAACTTAGACCAATGGAAACATAGGACGCATAAAAAAAACTAACAGATTAACGGATGTATCCAAAAATGAACCTCAGGAAATGATATTCTACCATCTCATCAAATCAATTAACTACAGAATCATGATGATATACTCAACGAATGATACTCTGGCAGTCCTGCACTCTTAATCACGATTGAGCCCCGAGCCCATACAACTGTATGGGCTCGGGGCTCAATGGTGATTAAGCCCATTTTCCTTAAGTTGATCTCTAAACTTTTAATCAGTAACTATCAGTAACTATAATAGCTATTGAAAACAGTGCTCAGCCATTGAACTTCTAAAGATGTTGGTTTAAACATCTGGTTATAGGTGATGGGGTATTATTTTTTTTTCCTTTGGAAAATTCAATTAATCGCAGACAGATCAGCTTAAAAGAAAAATATGAAGACAGTGATGTTTTTCTGAGTTAGTGTTATTTTTTTGTTTTCTGTTGGAAAATTCAATTTATTGAAAACCCGTCAGCTTAAAAAAACATGAAGACAGTAATGTTTTCCTGCTTTATAAACTTCAGTGAACAGGAAAAAAAAATGAGGACAGTTGAATACCCCACCCCTCAGATATAAAGGCAGGTTCCCTTATTTCCCTTTATTTTATTTAATTCAAAATGGGCTTATGGCTAATATCTTCACCTTCAGCTTTACCTTCCCAAACCTGGCGGATACTAACCTGAATCACCTTGGAAAACTAAAGTAGATCTAGATCATTTGATGTGAAAATTACTTAGGGTAATGATGCCCTGGCAACTGTGAACTCTTATTGACTATTGAGCCCCGAGCCCTTACAACTGCTTTATTAGTTTAAGAGATCTACCTGATTTAGAATCAAAATCCCCCAACTTCTTCATTTGGTGATCCTTCACATGACAAAAAAATATGTTGCAGAAGTTTTTAAGATCAATACCTTGAATTTATTTCATTTCTCAAGTATATTTTTTAGGATCTTAACAAATGATACTCTGGCAGTCCTACACTCTTAATGACTATTGAGCCCCGATCCCATACAACTGTATAATAGCTCTTTATTTCATTTTGTCCTCACTGCATGACAAAAATATATGTTGCAGAAGTTTTTGAATTTATTTCATTTTTCAAGTATATTTTTTAGGATCTTAACAAATGATACTCTGGCAGTCCTGCACTCTTAATGAATATTGAGCCCCGAGCCCATACAACTGTATGATAGGCCTTTCATGTAACTACACTCAACTGCCTACAATATATCCAATCACATAATGACCACAAAATACTCGGTATGCCATGAAGTTGATATCTGAACAAAATATATGTTGCATAAGTTTTTAAGATCAACACTTTGAAATTATTTCATTTGTCAAGTATATTTTGTAGGATCTTAACTAAGGGAAATGGTACATAGAGTGGCATGAAATCAAATAATATGTTGATCTTCACATAACCGAGTTTGAATATTACGCCACTAGAACAAACCACTTCTGTAGCCTCCTCCTACATCTAACGCTTATGAGTAGTGGGCCATGTCTTTGCGCACAAGAAGGCCCATGATATTACCATGAATAATGGGGTTTCAGATCAAGCACAGACCCCACGTCACACTCTTAAATAGCCTCCTTCCCATATGTCACCCTTATATAACGTCTATTCCACCTGTCTGACCAATCGATTGAGACAAAATGGTTATCCACATATGAAAACCAATACCCAGCGGTTTCCTCAAAATCTGGAGGTAGTCGATTTAACACCCTACTCATGTTGTGAAAATGCAATCTTGTCAACTTTACTCACCTCAACAGCCGCCATATATAAAAAAATTGCAGAACATTATGAGACAATCTTTTGATAGATTGCATATTCAGGGTGACGAGCCCAACAAATGACAACACCCCTGTCAGTACTGGGGTGTCAGCAATGGCAAGTTAACCCCACGTGAGCATGTGGTCATCTAAACAACACATTCATTTTATAGAAAGAAACCATTGGACATTCAACAAAAACTCAAACTAATAAAGTAACATATCTTCCATACCAATGCTTCAAATCTTGCCATATTTATTTGTAGAATAATATCTTCCAGACCAATAAATCCACGTGAACATGACATATTGCATATTCAGAGTGACAAACCCAATGAAATCACAATAACCCTGTCAGGACAGGGGTATAAGAAATGGTTATTTTTAAAAAAGAAATCATTGGACGCACAACCAATAAATCCAACGTAAGAATAAAATTTTGCAACCCATTACTCCAAATCTTCCACACCAATGCTTAAAGTCTTCGAAAGACTAGAGGTTATTCATTCAGCAACTTATGCCATTTACACACCAATTCCACCTTTTTAAAGTCACCAACTTATTGTAACCCATACTAAAAAAGGAAAGAACCAAAACTGGAACCACACATACTAACGAAACATAAACATATCCCATTTAAATTTGAACTATTTTCATTACACTGGCACTATTCCTAATTTGATTTTCATTACTCTTATTACTTTTCATACAACACAAACATTATTTAAACATGTGACTTCTGTATGGCAACTAATTATTGTTAAGCCTTAGCATCAATTTACTTTGTTTTAAACACACATTCATACAACGCTCAATGTTAGCATCAATCCATTTCTCAAAGAATATATCTCTACATTTCATGATACTTTGTTTTCAATACTTGAATCATTTAGTTGTATGAGTTACAACTTTTGTAAATAACATTTTCCCTTATTATATATGTTTGATGTTCATGTTAGTGTTTTGTTGAAGCTAATTAAACATTGGGACCTCCCTTGCACATTAATTGAACACGTGCAAAACCATAGCTGAATCGACAAGAACCAATAATTCTGAAACCATAAGTTTTTTCATTAACATATGTATTTGCCTGCACCAGCTAGCAAATTAAAAAACCACAAGAACCAAAAATTCTGATGGCCTTATGGAGTTACCCAGTACACATACTCAATAACATAAACAACTATTAAGAACAGTACACACTACTCTGAAAAAGTTAACCCCAATACATGAGACAATCATCTACAAATGCAGATGAAACAAAATGACTAGGTACCCTAACTGCCGGACAACAATATTTAACCCCAATACATGAGACAATCATCTTCAAATGCAGATGAAACAAAATGACCAGGCACCCTAACTGCTGAACAACCCTTTCTTTCAATCCCTCCATTCTCTTGCAAGTAATTCCCTCCTTAGAGGAAGGATTTCATTGAAGGTAGGGTTCCAGAAAACCCTTGTTGCGTAGTTGAATGTTCGAATTGAAATCTCATCTGCACAAGCAATTGATAGATCAAAACATGACCTCTATAGTTCAAGCATGGATGAACAAATAAAAAAAAGAGTAGCGTGTAGTTGTGGTACCTCCTCCATTCTTGATGAGACCATACTGCACAATCAACACCAAGTGGTCTATCCCTTTAAAACGCTGATATTCCAGCCAGGCATAAACCGCACTGTCACCTTCTAAGCGAACACTGAACCTATTCCCACTGAGCAAATGAACTTGAGGTTATAACAGATCCCCAAATTATATTTGTAGATTTAAGATAAAAATGTAAGAACTCAACTGCTTGTCGTACAACTGGAATCTAATCTCCTGGGTTATGAGGCCATTAACTCGCTCCCAACGAAACTGCACGGTAGAAGAAAGTATTCCACAAACATCTGCTATGTCTAATCAATTTATATCAGAAAATGTTGAAAACGAAGCAAATCTCAATCCCAAATAGCACAAAAACACAACACATACTGAATAAAGGAAATCTGCTTCACCTTTTGCATTTGATGAATGCATCAAACCCTTTCGGATGTCAGCAACATCCACCAATTTGAAACAATGATCAGGGGTATCAACAATGTACTCTTTAGCCGTTGTGTTTGGCAGGGCCACAACATGATACTTGTCATGAATACCTTGTCCACCCTCTGCCACGATGAAGTTTTCCAGGTAAAAAACCTTCCCTGGCTTCAAAACGTTTGCAAACCGGTCTATCACCTCATCAGTACCCAAACGAATGATCATTCGTGAACCCTATGAGTCAATAAAATATAGTAACTCAATTAAAACAGAACATAAGAAGCCAAAACTGAATAGTAATGAAACATGGTAGCTCAAAATACAGAGTCAAGGAATTGACACAAACATAGTAATGAAGAACCAACCTTCTCATCGAAGACAATAAGGTCAACACATAAAACCATCTTTGGGTAGCAAAATTCCAGCTCATACAAGTCATAGTCGGTCCGAGGGAATGAATGATCAATCTTCACCATTATTCTCCAAGTTGTTGATCCAGGTGAGATGCTATCAAGATGACTGTATGGTCCAGGCATTTTGAGGATGGTGGCAAACGTCTAGAGAGAGAGAAGCTGGACAAGGTTTGCAAAATGTTGCTTTAACAGCTCGACCTCCACCTTTTTATAGGGGTCATTGATACTGAGATGCTTTCAACCATCCTGTTCTAAATGAGTATATAGAAAATGTTATTAAATACTTAGTTTTTTTTAATAGTTCTTTGGCTTTTTTAAATACTTAGGTTTTAAGATCAAACATGTAATGTATACATGTACTTCAGACAATTGATGGCAGATGAATGAATCACACTAAAGGGAAATGGTCATGTTGTAAGTTACATCAATTATGAATTGGGGGTTCTGGGAATAGGGTTGGGACAGGAAGAATGTTTAATTGATACATTTAATTCAATGAGATACATATGTACTGCACAGCAAGAATGTTTAATATATATGTTTAATTCAATTTCATTTTATCCGTCTGAACTTCAAAGGCTGCATGACATCAATTATTCACTGTTGATATAGTTGGGCTTTCCATTTAGTTGGGGGAGCTGAAGCAGTGTACAACGCTATATGGAAAGGATTCTGGCGTAACAAATAGCACGTGGGACCTTGAGGCAATGTTGTTTCTGTAATGGTTGAAAGCACAACCACAGCTCCCATAAAATGTTGCAACCAATCCCATTCACTCCCCAATGTTTTTAAAGCATTGTTCTAGCCGCATGAAGTATGCTTATCTTCACTGATGACAATTGGTGTTGTACTAATTTTGAATCATTATTGATTTAATTTGATTTGGTTTCTCATGATGTTAGAATTATGTACAACATAGTATGTACTTCTCATGCGCATGAAGAAAAAAAATTGTTGCGCCATTTCTGAATTTTAATTACTTTTGTAGATAAAACCTGGTGGTCTACTCTGAGTTGACCTCCAATATATATTCCCATGGAAATGATTCAGGCGTAAAAAAAGAGCACATGGCAGTTTGAGGAAAAAGGTGAACACAGCCTCAGAGCCAAATGATGAGATGGACCTCTGGCACGAAGCCCAATGCAAGCTGGCACTGTTCATATGAACAGTGAAATGAGAGAGAAGCTGCAGTAGAAATTGGCTTGGCTCGGCTGATGGTGCATAGAGATTTATTATATTAAAGGGATAATATGATATTTGAGCAAAGAGTATCATAAACAACAAAGACCAAGAAATAATTTTACCCAATTAAATCAAGTCATCATAAAGCATAAAGAACAAGTGATACCAAGAATGATGATGATCAACGACAATTTGTAAATACCCTAGGAAATATGTCATTGATAAGATTTTCATGCAATCTATGTAAGTTGGATCAAAAAGAGTAGAGAATCTATCCATAATGACCAACTTTTATGAAATGATAAATCATGAATGAAAACAAGTTTTTCAAAAATAATAATGTGATATGCCAATTGTTTCAAAATCTCAAATATTCTTTCAAATCATAAATATGCATTATGACATTAAGATTTTGAATGCATGAAAACTCATTTATGAAGTTTGTTAAATATCAATGCTCATGCCAAAAACAATGGAAGTCAACAGTTATAAAATATATATCAGAAAACTCCACTAAGGAGTTCAACAAAGATAACATGTTAATTATAAGAGTTAACAAGTTAGAGAATTTTCCCAGGAGCAAAAGTCATATGAAAAAATGAATTGGTAAAAAAGGCTTATCTTGATAGACATATATAAACATGATGACTTTAGTATTGATCAAGAGATAATCTTGCCTCTTAGAGTTGCGTCTTAAAATGGATGAATATTCAAGGCAGCAAAACTTAAAGTACAAGACTCTAGTTACTCAAAAATGGATAAAGACAAATATTAATGTATTTGAGCAACGAAATGAGTACATTGATTTATGGATGATGAAGCACATTCTCATTAGTCCAAATGACTAGAGTTTAAGAATATTAGTATGTTATTCCACAATAATGGTTAATGCATCAACATTCAATGCACTAATGAACATTTATAATGCTTGGAATAACATGATCAACTAAAGATTTATGCATCTAGCATAAGGCTTTCACAAGTTGAATTCTTTTCAAGTAAATGCACTTGGAACTCATATAGATAGTTAACTTGTTAGCTGTAAGGTCTAGCATGTTAGAGAATGAAGACTAAAGAGTTCAAGTATTGGATAGCACATTTAAGATCAATATGTCAACGATGGGAAAATACTTTGGTAAATCAATTTGAAGCATTTCTGACTTTCTATATACAAAAATACTAACTTCCAATTTTGAAATCGATTTGAATGCAAACAAGATATGAATAATTTTCAAATAATGTGTATATACTTTTTATAAATAGGATGAATTGAAATCCAAGTAAATTTGTGAAATGTGCATTTCAAATTTCCAATGCATAGAAAAATTATGCACAATTTTATTTCGATACATTTAGCAATCTGAAAATATTTTGAAAACCATAAATCATTGATTGCTAATGGTATGTAGTAATGAGCAAGAATTTACCACTCAAATTGAGTTGGAAAGAATGGGTACAACTGTTGAGATTTTAAGTACTAATACAGTGTACTTGGCTTGAGTGTAACTTGTAGACACTTAAGTTAATTTCCATCTCCTTGTATCTTTGTATGCAAGTCCTCCAAGATCACTTGAGTAAACCATGTTTTGAAGCTAATTTATGCATTTGTACCTATGGCATTCGTGAGTTCTTCAAGCAATTGAGTGTGCTCACATCTCACTTGAGTATGCGTCGGAACATTTGATGAACTCGAGAGTCTCCTTAGAGTTTCTACACACTCTGTTAACCCCCTGTTTTACAAACTAAAAGAAGAGCAAAGGATTCAAATCCACACTCGAGTAACCAACCAGTACTCAAGTGTTAACTTCTGCACTTGAGTGTTCACTTTTACACTCGAGTGTCACGCTTCTTTTTCAAGTTATTCCTGCAAAAATCATATAACCTTTTGCTTCCTTTGGTATCCAATTCTACTTGGATCTACTCGTGGTTAGCTTGTAAGATCATAATTCACATGCTCTAAGAATATAGTCACTTCAAATGAATTGAACATAATGAATTAAGTATGACTTTATGCATAAACATTGATTTCTCATAAAGTATGTATATGCATAAAAAGTTATACTATTGAGCATTGCAAGTCTTTATGTATGATTTTTCTAAAGATTGTAAAAACATATGTGCAATGTTCACACCTAAGGTAACAAGTAACAAGGTATAAACCTCAATAAATATTAAAGATGATAGTATAGGAGGTTTTACCGTTGCTTACTTTCACGTTAGGTGCTTAGAGGATTGCCTTTGCATACCCACTGCATCTTTCTTTGAAGCTCTGTTTTAGCATATTTAGCTTTGGGATTATGCACAACTTTCTCATATGATGTAGGCTTTGTGAGAATTTTTCTTTGTGTATGAGAGATCCTCCTCTTCTTATTCTTCTCAAGATAGTTGAATGGTACATTATGGTAGCCCTTCCTTGAGGTGAAACATACTCCTTTTATCCATTGCTTTTTTATGTGGCTATACTCTGTAGCTCTGGCAATAGGTTCTCCGAGAGTTCTCATTTTTTATATAGACAATATGAACCTCTTTATTGGTGTATGAGAAACTCTTGGCTTCTTCTTCATTTTTTCCATACCTTTATGTCCATTCTTCTTATAATCAATCTGCACACATAAACTACTAGATGGACATTTTGGTACCCACATATACTTAGGTCCTTGATTGTTAGTATTAACCCTTACATGTTTCTTCGGTACCCAAATATACTTATTTCTCACATAGGAATTTCTTCTAATATAGCATGTGTGAGAAATATGATCGGATTTGCCACAATAATTACAAATTGTATGAAGATATGCATTATGGGATATCATGCAAGTATTATGTCGATCATGAGAGTAGAAACTCGAATGGATTTTTTTTGAACATTCTTTCTTCCAAACAAACTTTCCAGCATATTTGAAAATATTTTTGCTTTTCTCAATAGAATCAACAATTGGTTGATAAATAAACTTTTGTAGACTCTGAAAATCAGTTTTACGAAAATCACATAAAGAATTGAAACTTTGTACCTTAAGTTTAACTTGAGCTCTGGAGAGTGATTTTTCATGTCCGTCTATAATGAGCTCTTTTCGGGAATCCTCTTCTTCTTGTCTATCCATGTTGACTATATGGAAGTGTTCTATGATTTCTCCTTCTTCATCTTCAACTTCGAATTGTTCATGTACCATAGATGAATAGCTTGTAGTTTCATATTAACTGTCAATACTTTCAACTTCAACACACTTGTTGAAAGTATACATAGAATCAAGAGTATCCCAAATATCTTTAGTAGTAGAGCAAAATATAATTTTCTCAAAATCATTTTCAGTTAAAGCACTATATAGAATTTTCATTGCTCTAACGTTCATCTAAAACATTTTCTTTTCACTTTCTGTCCAATCTGTTAGATATGATTAGTTTTGATGATGTCAAATATAGATGTGAAATGATAAGAGCAAAAAGTTTATATAATGTATTTCTTTGACTAATTACTATATTTAATGTTACATATTTTGTAGATTAGTCAAGCAAAGCATGAAGAAGATTGAATTAATGAAAATGAACAAGAGGAAGAAGAAGAAAGAATTTGAAGATAGTCAAGGAGATGCTTACTCGGATTATGAAGAATGATTATCAAAAGGAAAATCAAAAAGAAAGATATTGAAGAATGAAGAACTTGGAAGATCTATCAAGAATATCAAGATTCAAGTTGTTAGAAGTGATACTGGAGGTTTCTATGATCAAATGATGGTTGGAATAGGTTAATATGAAGCTAAGATGACTTATATGTGAGTTATGGAACTTCTAGGGGAGTTATGCTCGAGCATAGAGCTCAATAGTCGAGCACGGGATGAACTCACTCGAGCACGGGGTGAATACTCTGTTCTACTCTATTTTACATTCAGTCTGACAGAGGTCCGGTATTTTGATCATATCTCTCAAACCACACGTTAGATTGACCCAAAACTGGTGGTATAGAAAGAGGACTCACAACACGTAAAATGTGTACCAGGATCACATTGGAAGAAGATCAAATGAAGGAGATATGATTCGTGGAAAATGAAATAGAAATCACCGTCACTTTTCAAGACAGGTTCAGTATTTTGCTTACAAACCACACATCGGATTGAGACGAGACTAATGCCAAATGAAACTAGACTCAAAGATCTTTCCATGGATAGGTAATTTGTCTAATTTGAACGTATATTCTAGGAGTTATGCCTTCTGGAAGTTGATGCTTGTACAGTCTAGCGAAATAGACACTCTTTCGATCATAACTTGCAGAATACAATGAGTTTGGAGCTTATTCTTTTTGCATTGGAATGCAAATGGCAGGAGCTTTCTTATGATACATCATTAGAATCAAATAAACAAATTTTTTATAAAGTGGCCCCACATCACCCGCGAGTGTAAAAACTGACTCTTTGAAAAAGTTGTGCGAGTGATGTCCAGAAGTAGCTAAAACGTGAAGAAATCTGCAACAATCGAGTACTAGGATCCATGCTCGAGCATTAGACCATTTCTCACTCGAGCACATGCAAGTTTTGACAAGAAAGTGTTAACCCGAGGAGAAGCTTGTACGTGAAAGCAAGAAGCGTACTCGAGCATGAATGGTTGTGCTCGAGTGATGTCGAGAATTCACTCGAGCAGATGCGAGTGAAGAGTAGAAAGTGCTTGCCCGAGAGGAAGTCAGAACGTGAAATTATACATGCACTCGAGTGAGGCTTCTTTGCACTCGAGTGAGGTCTTGACAAAAGCAACGTAGAAGTTCAAACTCTCATAGCCATCAATCCAAACATGGTTAAATGTTATACAATCATTATGTTTTCACTTGTTATTGTTCCTAAACATTAACTAACATATATTTCAAGTGTAAAACAGGAGATTAAATATTTGGATTGCATCTTCAAGAACGGAGGTTATGACAAATATCTTCACTCAACGTGATGAGTCACAGAAGCCAGAAATTCATCTTTTGACCAATGAGCCAACATACCCATGACTAATATTTCATCATATTAGTGATTAAGTATTTTGCAGTGTGAAACAAGAAATTTAACGTTGAGATTACATATTCAAGTGAAAGAGTCAATTGTGGCGGGCGGCATCATTACACACCGAGCATCAGCTACCTACCACGACAAAAGTTTGACCCACCATAAGAGATTGTCTGGAAACTCAAACGAATTCATCCAGCTCCACAACGTGATGTACAGCTCAAAATGAGACATGCAGCTCCTCAACGTGACGCTCTGCTTTACAACGGAAAGCTCATGGTAGCTCATTTTTCAAATATGCTCAATGGTCAAAATGACTCCAACGGACGAATGCTCACAACGGCCATCATATTCATCAACTATAAATGAGAGAGCATTCAACATCGATGGGTGACAGAAAAAATAGAGCAACGACACCAACATGCGAATAACATGAATCCTCTGTTCTACCCATACACTCTCTGTTTTCCAGTTTCTATATTACTTATCGTTGAGAGAGTGATTATTTGTATTGTACTTCAGTGAGTATTATACCCACTCTGTGAGAGAGTTTGTAAACACTTTCAACTATATTTCTGAGTTGATCTCAAGGTAGAGGGACCTTGAGAGGGTTGATTTTCATACGGAGAAGCTGTAGAGAGAATTGCTAGTAAGACATTCTGTTCGTAAGACTTACAAGGTGTAAGCAGTAGAGAACGTTGCTGCTCATAAGACTTACAGGGGTGTAAGCAGGAGAGAACGCTGCTGCTCGTAAAACTTGCATGAGTAAGCAGGAGAGGAAGATTTTCGGGATTGCTCTGCTCATAAGACTTGCCGTAAGGGGAAGTATCTTTGTAAGAGATTTGTAAAAGGTTTCACAAGTACCTGGCTAAACTTGTGGGATTGTAAAGGCTTTTCTTGTGCCTGGATTAAACAAGAAGATAGTGGATTTGAAAATCTCAGGAGGAGCCTGGGGACTGGACGTAGGCCATAACAGATTGGACCGAACTAGGATAAATCACAGTTTGCATATTCTCTTCCATAAACTCTTATATTTCTAGCATATATTATTTAATCTAACTGTTGATTTATAAACCTTCATACTTACCACTTTCGTTAAGATACAAAAAGATTTCTAAAGTTCTTAAGTTTTTATTATACACCCAATTCAACCCCCCCTCTTGGGTGATAGTCGGTTCTAACACAATCCTTTATTGGTTTGAAATCAAAAGTTATTATAAAAACATTCCATATATCAAAATCAAATGCTTTTATAAAACTAGTCATTCTAGCTTTCCAAAACCAAAAATCAATATCTTTCAAAAGAAGTGGGATGGTATAATCAAAACCTTCTGAGAATATAAAACATCCAAAATCAGCCATTGTAATTCTTGAGATGGTTAAGTCCTTTAAACAAGAGCCAAGGCTCTGATACCAAATGTTATAACCGGCCGATACCCAAGAAGGGGGTGAATTGGGTGTAAGATAAAAACTTAAGAACTTTGGAAAACTTTTTGTATTTTAGTGAAAATAGTAAGTATGAAACTAATGAATCATAAATCAATAGTTAGATAAAATAACATATGCTGGAAATATAAGAGCTTAGGGAAGAGAATATGCAAACTGTGATTTATCTTGGTTCAATCCAATCTGTGATGGCCTACGTCCAGTCCCCAGGCTCCTCTTAAGATTTTTAAATCCACTATCTTTTTGCTTAATTCAGGCACAAGAAAAGCCTTTACAATCCCACAAGTTTAGCCGGGTACTTGTGAAACCTTTTACAAATCTCTTATTGAAATACTCCCCTTTATGGTAAGTTTTACAAGTAGAGCAATCTCGAAGACCTTCCTCTCCTGCTTAGTTGTGCAAGTCCTACAAGCAACAACGTTCTCTTCTGCTTACACCCCTGTAAGTCTTAAGAGCAGTAATGTTATCTACTGCTTGCACCTTGTAAGTCTTACGAGCAGAAAGTCTTAGCAACGATTCTCTCAACAGCTTCTCCCATAAGGAAATCACCTACTCAAGCTCCCTCTACTTTGAGATCAATTTAGAAATATAATTGAAAGTGTTTACAAACTCTCTGATAGAGTAGATATAAAGCTTACTAAAGTATAATACAAATAATTACTCTCTCAATGATAAGTAATATAGAAACTACAGAACAAAGAATGTTTGGGTAGAAGTAGAGGATTCATGTTTCTATCATTTTTCTCGTAGTTACTCGCTGCCTTTGTTACCCATTGACTTTGAATGCTCTCTTATTTATAGTTGATGAAGATGATGTCCATTGTGAGCATTTGTCTATTGGAGTCCCATTACTTTATTTTGACTGTTGAGCGCATTTGAATATCTACCCACTATGAAATATCCATTGCAGATTGGAGAGTCCCATTGAAGAATAGGATGTTTCATTATGAGCTGTAAGTCAAATTGTGGAGCGTTTGTGTTTCAGACATTCGTTCATGGTGGGTCAATCTTTTGTCGTGGAGGTAGCCAATACTCAGTGTGTAATGATGCCACCTGCCATAATTGACTCTTTTATTTGAATATGTAATCTCAACGTTAAATTTCCTGTTTCACATTATAAAATGTTTAATCACTAATATGATGAAGTGTTAGTCATGGGTATATTGGATCATTGGTCAAAAGCTGAATTTCTGGCTTCTGGGACTCATCACATTGAGTGACAATATTTGCCATAAATGACCTCCATTCTTGAAGATGCAATCCAAATGTTTAATCTCTTATTTTACGCTTTAAATATATGTTAGTTAACATTTAGGGACAATAATAAGTAAAAACATAATGAATGTATAACATTTAACCACGTTTGGATTGATGGCTATGAGAGTATGAACTTTTTACATTTTGGTTCTGTCAGGACTTCACTCGAGTACATGTATAATTTTGCATATGGAACTGGGCCTCTGGATAACACTCGCGGCATTTTTATCAAGAGTGTGATTTTGCAGTAGCGGGTGATGTGGGGCCTTACTCAAGTGCAATGATCCTCACTTAAGTGCACCAAGTTTTAGAGAGTGCAATTCTGCACTTGCAAGTATTACGTCCTCATTCAAGTGTAGTATGGCTTACTCAAGTGCATTTCATATTTTCACGTTCTGGCTTCCTCTCGGGCAAACACTTGCTGCTCTTCACTCACAGGACTCTGTTAGTGCAAGTGTTTCACCCAAGAGGGGGTGAATTGGGTGATACGAGAAATTTCGTTGCGTATATGAAAATTAACTGAATATTTAAGCAGTTGAGAGCAAAGAGAAATAGCACCGAAGTATACACCGGGAGTTATACTAGTTTAGCCACAACCATTTTGACTTACGTCCAGTCCTCAGAGCATCTCTGAGAGTTTCACTATATTCTCCAAGATTCAGTGGGTTCTTGGCACCTCAGTACACAGCAAGTTCCTTCACCAAGATACTCGCTCCCCCTTAAATGTTGTAATCAAATTCCCAACTCAAGGTTCCACAACCTTAAGTTGTCTCAATAACAAATATTGAGTTTGTAATGAAAAACTCTCTCACAGAGTAAATATATAATCACTGAAGTATAATGAGTATAAGAAAACAAAGCACGAAGAGTATGTTGATTAATGTATGTTCGTGTGTTCTCAGTTCTTGTGTATTCTTTTTTTCACTTTGAATGCTTCATATATATAGATGATTTGTAGTATCTGTTAGAAGCATTTCAAACATGTCCGTTAGAGTTACACAGCAATTGTTGACCATTCTTCAAATTTGAAAACTATCTGCTTGCGGTAGGTAGCGATAGGTGAGATCTCTGACACTTTATTTGACTTTACTTTTCCTGCATTATCTCTTCATTTTTTCTCTTCAAATATACTTAGGATACTAATGCAATGAAGAGTTAATCATATAGATACAAAATCAATAAACATTCGATTAAAAACATAATTTCTGGACTGCCTTACTTGAGTGGTCCCTCGAGTAAACCTATAAAAAATATGACAGTGCCTAATTCAACATTTTTCATAAGATATTACTCGGGAAAGACATGTAGTGCAATACATCACAAACCTTGGAAATACGTGATTACTAGAGTGGCTACTCAAGTGGCCATGTCTTTACTTCACAAGTTACTTGGGTACTGACTTTGGGAATCTGATTACTTGAGTGGCCATGTGTTTTCTTCAGAAGTTACTCGAGTGCTCCTTCGAGTAGATTTCAAATAAGTGTGTAGATTACTCAATTATTCCCTCGAGTAATGTCATTCAAATCTTGGCCAAGAGTTTGCTTACCTGGTTACTCGAGTGATCCGTTGAGTAATGCTTTAAATAACTCTGCAGATTACTGGAGTGTGCCCTCGAGTAATGCCTTTTCCTCACATGGTTACTCGAGTAAAGTATTGCATTTCTTGGCTGAGAGCTACTGGAAGATTTTTTACTTGATTACTCTAGTGAGGCCTTTGCAAATGATGTTACTCGAGTGGCTACTCGAGTAATGGTCTATATAAATTTGCAGATTACTCGAGTAGTCCCTTGAGTAACTTCTTCCAAATTTTGGCAATGCTTCTCTGGATGATATTCTTTGTGATTACTAGAGTAATAGCCTCCCTTACTCGAGTAGTCACTCGAGTAAGCCATCACAGAATTTGCTCATTACTCCAGTTCTTGCTTCAAGTAATGCTTTGCCACTTTGTTCAAATTCATTTGTTTGATATGAAATCCTTTTATATCATTGATCCAATCTTTGTTATCATCAGAACATATGGGATCTAACATTCTTCCCCTTTTTTATGATGACAAAACTTGGTGATTTTGAACAAATTTTTTGAAATTGAGTTTTCAAACATATGCTTCTCAAATACTTTTCATATGAAATCTTTTTATCAATTTAAACTTGAAAACTCTTTTGAAATAGCTTGTTAAAAATCTTTTCAAAGTTTTTGTTCTTATATTTACTTGTTTACCTTGCATAAACAATCAAAAACACATTAGTCCCAAAATGCAATATAATTTCAATGAAATTTAACTATAATGGCATAAAGAAACAAATTGCATAAAGAAGAATTCAATACATAATCAAACTTAAAATTCAAAGTTGAAAAATTTAAAAGCACTCAAAAGCCCTGTAAACCCAAATCCTAATACATCAACTTAGCCATTCATTATAAAATCACTCAGGTTCTTCTCCCCCATTTTGTCTTCATTACAAAGGTGGAATCAATTATGAGGAGCAGTAGGTGGCTTGGCTGTTGAGATAGGAGTGACAAGAAATGCCAATGATTCATATGAACCATCTGAACTTGAAGGATTTGAAGATGATGGTTCAGGGTT
Source organism: Inga leiocalycina (assembly GCA_963242795.1). Taxonomy (NCBI): domain Eukaryota; kingdom Viridiplantae; phylum Streptophyta; class Magnoliopsida; order Fabales; family Fabaceae; genus Inga; species Inga leiocalycina. The sequence continues at coordinate 39,997,020 of OY725321.1, read as the reverse complement.
AGGAAGGTTCACTAGCGGTGTCTGAACATCCTCTGGAGGATTCACTGAAGATAATGGGTAAGGAACCAGAGAAGTAGTTTCTACTTCCTCTGTAGCAACCGATGAAGACTCAAGCACCTCCTCAGTGCGTGTAGGTGATGCAATAGGAGTAGATATGAGCTCTGGTTGAACAGGCTGAGGTGGATCATCAGTGGTGATATGGATTGGCTCGGATACTTAAGGGTTAGGCATAGAGAACAAGAGGTGGAATCAATCATGAGGAGCAATAGGTGGCTTGGCTGCTGAGATAGGAGTGACAAGAAATGCCAATTATTCATATGAACCATCTGAACTTAAAGGATCTGAAGATGATGGTTCAGGGTTAAGAAGGTTCACTGGCGGTGTCTGAAGATCCTCTGGAGGATTCACCAGAGATAATGGGTAAGGAACTAGAGAAGTAGTTTCTACTTCTTTTGTAGCAACTAGTGAAGACTCAAGCACCTCCTCAGTGCATGTAGGTGATGCAATGGGAGTAGATATGAGCTCTGGTTAAACAGGCTGAGGTGGACCATCAGTGGTGATATGGATTGGCTCGAATGTGTAAGGGTTAGGCATAGAGAACAAGACATTACTGGGTCCAATCTTAGAAGGTGTATGCTCAGTGGTTATAGATGGTCCAGGTTCAGAGACAGGTATGGGCTCATGAGTAACAGAAGGACCAGGAATAGAGGAGCCAGATGCCATAGCATCAAATCTAGCAATAATGGATCTCAGAAGCTCACCCTGGGCACGTTGTTTAGCTTGCAACTCTTCGTGCCTCTTATTCATCCTTTCCACAAGTTGTGCCATCTTCTCATTCATATGGGTTACCAACTCCGCATTGGTATTTGCAATGTCAATATGAAAACTCTTTAGAATGTTCTCCATGAATGTTTGCATTGTGATACCAAAGAAGGATGGAGAAGATGTGTTGGTTGGAGCAGAAGACTGTGTGTCATCTATTTGACTAGTTGCTGTATCAGTCTTCTTTTTCTTGGGACTTGCTTCTAGAAGAGTCTTCAGAGGAATCTCAATATTCAACTTTACAATTTGATTCCTCCCCACTGGAGCTATCCTCTCAATCGGCTCCATACTCTCCAAATACCAAATCTTATTCTTCTTAAGGAACAAGGAAATAAGTTGCGGATAAGGCATTGGTGTAGTAGGTTTTCCTTCATACCTATAGCTCTTGATCTTATTAAAGATATATTCTCCCAAGTCCTTTTGTTCTTTGAGGATCAATGAGGCGAATTTTTTGAAGTCCCTCTCAATGAAATGAGTGAAGTTGTTGGATTTGTTCACCATGGCTCTAGAATAGATATACCATAAGACTCTATGAAAATCACTCATATCACTTGAATTGAAATTGAGGGGTCCCACTATCTCACCAGGTCTTAAGATAAAAAACAACTGGTTTGAATCATAATTGGGATAATCATCATCAGAAGGGTTCTCTATTCCTAACCAGGTATTGATTTTGGAAGGTGAGATTAACATTCTCTGTCCTCTAACCTTAGAAGTCATTTCTTCTTCGACAGACTTCCTAACAAGATCATGTATAGGTTCAAGATTACAATAAAAATGCCTCACAACTTTGGTGCAAAATGGGAGTTTAACAGAGAGCCAAGGCATGTAGGAATCAAGATGGGACTCAGATCAAATTTTAATACTTCTTGAAGAACCTTATAGTCAATGTAATGCATTTTGCACACATTTCTTCTTGCAAAATAACTCACGTACTTATGAGATTCCTCAAGCTTGCTTACGTTGAATCCCTTTGGAGGAAATGTGATTTCTTCATCCCTCTCTTCCGTTTGCCTTGAAGATTGCCCTTTCTTTGTTTCCTTAGATTGAAAAGCTTCCTCAAGCATGCCTACTATGACTTTGGTAAGTTTCTCATTAATCTTGGGCATTTTTAGAGGTTTAGGAGAAAAGGTGGGTGTGTCGGATAAATCAGAAAAATGAGGAGATGGCTCTTTTGTTGCTTTGCCTCTTCTTGGAGGTGAACTCTTCTTGGTTTGAGCTCTTGTGACAATGGGCTCCTTAATCAAAACCCCTTTCACCTTTGGCTTGGTCTACGGTTTGGCTTTGGTTTTAAGTTTAGGAGAAATCTTTCTTTTCTTGGTAGGAGGAGAGGAAAGTGAATCAAAGGGTTCATATGGTTCAGAGGACTCAGAAGGAGTGCTAATATTGGGAGATTTTGTCCTCACCATTATGATTTGAGAAAATCAATGATTTCTGGAAAAACAGAGACTGAGCGTTGGGAGATTAGGGCAGATGATCCAGTGCAATCTGAGATGTTTTTGTAAGCATAGATCACTGGGTTTTGATGGTTATGGGAAGAGAAACAGATTTTGAGAAGTTTTTGTGAGAGTGATTGAACCATATTTTTATATGAATTTTCCATGATTAATTTGGGATTTTAATGTATTTTCTGGGACATTATTGCATTATTAAGCATTAATTTTAGTTAGGAACATTTGTATTGAATTAATTGTAATTAAGGGCAAAATGGTCATAAATTTGTTGATTATTTATACAAATGTTTTCCTTGAACTTTTGATGCTACATGGTGTTTAATATTGTTTTGTAGGTGGTTTGGAAGAAAATTTGAAATTTTGGAGGATAAATTAATATTTTGAAGATTGAGGAAAAACCACAGAAAAGGACTCATGAGCTCTGGAAATTTTAATTGAACCTCCAAAATATTTCAAAACCTTTCACTGAAATCCCTCCAAAAACCTTTGTGACTTTTCACTTTAGTCCCTGGGCCATAGGTTGCAGTTTGGGCCTTTGCTGGATAATGAAGTGCAACGCAATGCACAGACCCGACTCGGCTTGTTGGATATGCATTCGGACATGGTGAGACCCGACCAATGAAGAGAGATCCGAGAGAGCAGCTGAGAGTATATACAGGAGGTAGCGCGCCGCAACACAGAAGTCGATCACTTTTGATCATCTCCATCTTAGCATCTTCAACCACTCCGCTGCCTTTTATACTCGCCGGCGACATTCACTCCAACCTCATCATCCTTTCCGTCGCCGGCGAGCTCAGAGTTGGAAGGACAGAACAGAAAGAGGGTGGCTGTGAGTGAGATCGAGAGCTGAGAGAGGAGATGAGGGAGCTGGAAGCAGAGAGCTGATTCTCTTCTCTATTCCTTCATCTCGCCGGAAATCGCCTATCATCCCAATCATCTTTCACTGTCGCTGGTAGCCATCCACCAACGTTCACCTCCATTTCTTTACCGCCGACAGCCTCCCACAGCAACCACCATCCTCGCCTCACCTTCCATTGGTCACGGCCGAGCTTCCTCTGTTTCTGAACTCATCCCAGCCGTGGCTTGCTCTAACGTGTCTGGGTGTAACTTCAACTGTGCCTATTTCCTCTGTTCTGTTTGGTTTTTGATTCAAATCCAGCCCATGAATTAAATTGATTTAGGTTGATTGGTTAATTAATTCTGAGATTTTATGGCTGGGTGTTTGAATCAAAATGGGATTATATTTCTTGAAGCTATTCACATGATAAGCTAGGCAATTTTATGCTCTTGGAGATGAATTTGAGATGACTTGAGCTCACATATGCTTCAAAGGGGAAGTTTATTTATCTATAGCTCATTGTATTGGTGATTTCTTAGATTTAAGAATTCATTTATATATTGAGACTATAATTTTAATTATGTCTTATTTTATGGATTGAGTTGTTGTGATTTGGAATTTGTAATGAGGATTTGTGCTCATCAATATATATGGTTATATATATGTTTATCTATGATTCTATTATTTCTATCTATTTAACATGGTATTGTTGGATAGTTTGATTGAATTGGAATTGTAGTTGAACCTAAATGCATTGCTTATTCCATAATCACTCTCTAAGGGGTTTTAATAATGCTTAAATAAATGGGTTCATGAGTTTAAGCATTAGACTCAATGGTAATTGGGGTTTGGTATATTAGAAAACTTAGAGAAACTCATTACACTAAGAGGGCTTAATAGCATTTCAAGGGTAGGGGTTCCTCTCTTGTGATACTAGACTCAATGGTAATTGAGGTTTGATATATTAGAAGCTTAGTGAATTAACTTCCCAAATATTTTAATTGAGCAAGGATAGCCATTGAAAATCATTTCCAAGAGCATCTTCATCACTTGCATTTCTAACCAATTTTCATTCCTTCTTCAATTACAAAAATCCAAAAATATTAGTTTTAAAAGCATTTTAGTTTAATTGCAATTTAGTTATTAGATAAAAAGCTCAAAAATCATTTTTAACTCATTTCATGTCAATTATTGCACTTAGTTTCTAGGTAATTAATAAAAGGCTCTTCGAGAGACGATCCGGGATTGTACCCTATATTGCAATCCTTGGTTATTTTTGAAGAGGTTACCAAGGCAAAAAGCCGACAAAGCCTTAGTTCTTCAGAGAGCATTAAGAGAATCACTTGAGGCAATTTTATGAGAAATGACCGAGTGTTGACTGAAATAACCAAAATCCCGACATCACCTGAGGGCTTACTCGAGTAATCATCAGCCTCACTCGAGTAGCTACTCGAGTGATTATACCAGAAATTTTAAAATACAGTTTGAGAGCGTACCTGGCATGAATAATATTGTAATTACCCATGTATATTCCCTTGATCATTTGATGATTCTTTAGAATAGTTTGAACTGAAACTCAGTTGATTTGAGATCTGCACCCAGGTTCACTTGAGGCCTTACTAGAGTAACGTTGAAGTTTACTCGAGGCCTCCCTCGGGTAATCTGTCTCTTCACCTTCTAACTGTTCATTACCAACTATTGTGCCATTTCATTTGAAATTAATGCTTCACTAGCATATTTTCAAGTTCATTACTCAAGTGGCTACTCGAGTAATGCATCCATTACTTCAAGGTGTCATTCCAGTAATGCTCATTACTTAAAGTTGTCCCTCCAGTAATGTTGTCCTCTGTTAACCTCTGCTTTTCATACTCCAAAACAGAATATTATGATCCTGCAAAACAAATTGCTAGAAACTCCAATGCTTAAGTTAGTAATCATCAAAACATCAAAAAATAATATCATCTAACATTTTGTAAACACTAAAGAACTTACAATTAATTGGGATTTATCATTCCCAATTCTCGTCTAATATACAAAAATTGATCTTTTGCAAGAGGTTTTGTGAAGATATCTACTAGTTGAAGATGAGTTGGAATGAATATTACTTTGACATCTTTCTTTTGGACATGATCTCTGATGAAGTGATGTCTAACATCAATATACTTGGTTCTGGAATATTGAACAGGATTCTTTGCCAAGCTTATCGTGCTAGTGTTGTCACAGTATATTGGTGTTTCTTTCAAATAAATACCAAGATCCTGGAGTTGTTGCTTTAGCTATATTACTGATGCACAACAACTTGATACTGCAACATACTCAGCTTCCGTTGATAAAAGAGACACCGTAGTTTATTTCTTGCTAAACCATGATACAAGTGAGCCTCCAAGAAACTGTCCTTGTCCACTTGTACTCTTTCTGTCCGTCTTGTATCCTTCATGATCAAAGTCTGAGTATGCAACTAGATATTCACTCTTCCTTTGGGATACCAGAGACCCAATTCTGCCGTGTCAGTAAGATATCAGAAGATACATTTGACGGTTTCAGCATGTGACCCTTTTGGTGCTGATTGATATCTTGCACACATGCCCACACTGAATTGATTATCAGGCCTACTTGCAGTGAGATACAGTAATGATCTAATCATTCCTCTATATTTTATGATGTTGTAATCTTTTCCCTTGACATCCATATCAAGCAATGTGGTTGAGCTCATGGGTGTGTCCGTTCCATTTACTTCATCCAATTCATACTTCTTCAATAGCTCTTTCAAATATTTCGTTTGAGATATAAAAATTCCATTCTTTCTTTGTTTGATTTGCAAACCGAGAAAGAAATTTAATTCTCCCATCATTGACATCTCAAAATCCCCCTACATTATCTCAGAAAATTCTTTGCACATAGTTTCGTTAGTAGCACCGAAAACTATATCATCAACATATATTTGTACAATTAATATATCATCACATTTTCGTTTTGTAAAAAGTATTGTATCAACTTTTCCTCGTACAAAACCTTGATCAATAAGAAATTTACTGAGCCTTTTGTACCATACCCTAGGAGTTTGTTTTAAACCGTATAAAGCCTTTTTGAGTTTGAAAACATGGTCAGGTTTGGTTACATCTTCAAAACCTGGAGGTTGATCTACATATACTTCTTCCATGAAGCAGCCATTTAGAATTGCACTCTTTACATCCATTTGATAGAGTTTGAATCCTTTGATGCATGCAAAGGCTAAGAGTACTCGTATAGCTTCCAATCTAGCCACTGGAGCATACGTTTTCTCATAATCAATTCCTTCTTCCTGATTATAGCCTTTGGCCACCAATCTTGCCTTGTTTCTGACAATAATTGCGGATTCATCAAGTTTGTTCTTGAATACCCATTTAGTGCTAATGATCGGATGATCTTAGGTTGGGGTACCAAATCCCAAACTTGATTTCTTTCAAATTGGTTTAGTTCTTCTTGCATTGTTATAACCCATCATTGTTCGATAGGGCTTCGTCAATGTTAGAAGGTTCAATCTCAGAGATGAATGCAGAAAAACTCACTTCATTAGAAATTCTATTTCTAGTTTTGACTCCTTCATTCACATCTCCTATAACTTGATCTAGAGGATGACTCCTATTGTTTTTCCATGCTTTAGGTTGTCCTAGTGACAGATCTTCTATCTTGGTTTGATCAACTTCTGGAATAAGAGATATAGAAATAGATTGACCATTTTCTTGATTTAAAACAACTTCCTGCTCATCATCAATGGTTTTATCAGAGGATTCAAATTCATCAAATACAACGTGAATTGATTCTTCAACAACACATGTTCGTTTATTGAAAATTCTGTATGCTTTACTTCATTAGAATATCCTAAGAAAATTCCTTAATCTGTTCTAGAATCAAATTTTCCTAAGTTATCTTTACCATTATTATGAATGAAACACTTACAACCGAAGATGTGTAAATGAGCAAGATTCGGCTTCCTTTATATAGCTCGTATGGTGTCTTTCCAAGTTTTGTTCTAATGTAGGCTTTATTTGAAATATAGCATGCTATGCTCATGACATCGGCCCAGAAAACTTGAGACACGTTCTTTTCACTCAACATTACTCTAGTCATTTCAGTGAGCACTCTAATCTTACATTCCATGACTCCGTTTTGACGCCTTCTTTCTTTTAGTAGCTAATGGTATATATGTGTTAATTCTCCCCTGTTTTCACTGATATTCGTGACTGGCCAGCACTATGGATAATCTGTTCAATTAGATTAAGCTTGAGAAAGTTAGTTTAATTGTAGAACTTGGGTAGAATTATGCTATACTTGAAGTTTAAGAATTAAAGGGATGGTTTGTTAATAACATAGAGATATAGTTATTAACCTAGCATTGTCAAATTAGGGAGGCTATGTAATGATTATTTTCCCTTAACTATAGCAATATATTGTGTATGTTAATAGAGGATATAAGTTTGGTTATGACTTGAGAGAGCTTAATCAATTGCTAGTGAACCTTAGACGGACATATATATATTCCATGAAAGTATTCTTGGAGAGGAAGGAAATTAAGTTTATGAAATACAAAGGGAACGAACAATCCTAGGTTTATTATAATTGATTGAATTCACAAGAATCATAGTTTTGTTCAGTAATTTTTAGTTGTTATCAAAATATCTTTTGAAATTCCTATTTCCACACTCAACAATTTGTTTTCGTTCAACTTAATCAAACGCATTAAGCCCATTGCTTGACTAATTTGTTACTCAAATCCTTGAGGGAACGATCTTACTTATCACTTTACTAATTGACACGATCCGTGCACTTACGGTAGCGAACAAGTTTTTGGCGCCGTTGCCGGGGATTGGTTTAACAAATATTTTAGTTGAGCTTAGGCTTGTGTTAGTAGAATTCGCTTGGGTCTTTAGTTAGATTTACAATTGTTCTTTCACTATTTTTTGCATTACATTTTAGTTGTTTTAGCTTGATACTTGCTGGGTTATTCCTTTTTGCAGGTATCAGCTCAGTTCATGTAACATTTGTAAGGGAATGAATTGATAGTGGTACTTGACGGGTTACCACGCATTGAAGAAGAAACTGATTCAGCAGCAGAATCTGAGTCCGAGATAACTGAAACAGAATCTGAATTGGAGTCTAAAACTGAACCTGAAGCTGAAACAATGGCGGATGAATATGATAGAGCCACTGTCAATGACTTCGCTAGCCGGAACATGAGAGGAACTCAATCTTGCATTCGAATACCGGAGATGCAAGCACACACTTTTGAGATTAAACTGATGATGATCACAATGTTGCAAATGCATGGGTTGTACCATGGCCTTTATAATGAAGACGCTAATAAGCACTTGATGTATTTCTTAGAGGTGTGTGATTCCTTCAAGCAGAATGCGTCCCCTAAGATATGCTGAGGTTGCGGCTATTCCCTCTCTCTCTATAAGGGAAAGCTAGAGATTGGTTCAACAATCTCCCAGAAGGATCCATAACTTCTTGGGTTGATCTTGAAGCAAAATTTAGAGCTCGATTTTTCTTCAATGATAAGTCAGTGGAAGCAAGGGATGAGTTTCTAAGTTTTAGACAATAGCCGGATGAGCATTTGTATGCCACTTGGGAAAGGTACAAGATGTTAATGAAACAATGCCCTAATCATGGGGTGGACAAGTGGGTAGTGATCCAAATTTTCTGCACACGCTTGAATCCTCAATCTAAGGCGATGGTGGACTCTATGACTGATGGATGTTACTGGAATGTGCCTGTCAATGAGGTGTTTATACTTTTGGATCAATTATCTGCAAACAACACCCAAGGCAATGATAGGAGAACTACCCCCACCTTACTCAACACAAAAGAAGACTCTTCATCACAAATTGCCACAATTTTATCCGCGCTGAACAAACGTTTTGATGTCTTAGAGTCTCAAATACATAAGGGCACTACTCGTGGTGTGCATTCTGTTCAATCCACTCCGATTGTATGTGAGCAATGCAATGATGTCCACATGCCTAACAATTGCCCTCTCTACATGGGCTCTGAATCTGTCAACTATATGGGCAAATTTCAACCTTCTCAAGGTAATCCATACTCACAAACTTACAACCGTGCTTGGAGAGCTCATCCCAGCTTTTCTTGGAGTCAAGGTAACACCTTGAACCCTCCTCATGAGTCTACTTCTGGCACCAAGCCGGTTCCTCCACCGGGATTTCCAATGCCATCGAGGCAAGCTCCTGCAAAAGAAGAAGAATCTAAGACGGACAAGATGTTGTCCCGTATCTTAACAGAAGTGGAATCTTCAAGGGGTGAGAGTAAGGCTACCTTTTCTCTTCATGAATCTGCTATTAAGAACCTAGAAGTTCAAGTGGGACAATTAGCAATACAAGTAAATGCCATGGCTCAAAATGGTCTCCCAAGTGACACCATCCCTAATCCAAAGTGGGGTGGAAAAGAAGAATGCAAGGCCATTCATTTGAGAAGTGGTAAGGTACTTCCAACTATGCCTAACTTGAGCACAACTGGACCAAAGCAAGATAAGTAAGTGGACATTGAGATTGAAGAGGAAGAAGTCATGACTCAAGAAAATATGGTGGAAGACGAGGAAACTAAGAAGAGAAAGCAAACTGAGGGCGGGTTGGATGATGTTAGCAAGAGTAAGAAGAGGGAACAAGAGATGAATAATGAAAAGAAGAGTAAACCAACCACCTCCACTATCATGCCTCCTCTGCCATTTCCTCAAAGATTCAAAAAGAAGGAGGAAGATGCACAATTCAAAAAGTTTGTGAATATGTTTAAGCAACTACATGTCAACATTCCATTTGCCGAAGCTTTAGAGGGTATGCCTAAATATGCCAAGTTCCTAAAGGATGTGTTGTCCAAGAAAAGGCGATTTAATGAATTTGAAACTGTGGCTTTAACTGAAGAATGTAGCGCCGTGATCCAAAGGAAGTTACCCACCAAGTTGAAGGATCTGGGGAGTTTCTATATTCCTTGTAATATTGGAACGAATTTCAATGGTAAAGCTCTATGAGATTTAGGTGCTAGCATCAACTTGATGCCCTTAGCTGTTTTTAACCAACTGGGGTTAGGAGAGCCAAGGCCTACCATAGTGACCCTTCTATTTACTGATCGAAGTATTTCTAAACCTAGAGGAATCATTGAAGATGTCTTAGTGAAAGTAGACAAGTTCATCTTCCCAGCAGACTTCGTGGTGCTTGATTGCGAGGTTGATTGGAAGATCCCACTCATTATAGGCCGTCCATTCTTAGCTACAGCAAGAACTCTTATTGATGTGGAGAAGGGTGAAATCAATTTTGAGGGTGGACGACGAAAATGTGATCTTTAACATGCCGAAAGCTTTGAAGTTCCATGATGATTCTGCTCAATGTTCATTTGTTGATATATTGGACTCACTCGTTCCTCAAGAGTCATATGCTCCTATGATTAAGGACCCTTTAGAGGAATTTCTAATTGGGGAGAAGAGTTTGGATGAATTTGATGAAGAAGCTATTGAAAACCTTTTTCATATGGAAGCATTCCCTTACTCAAGACAAAAGAATTTTGAGTGACTTGAGGTGGCTGAGGCATTGAGTACTCCTTTGAAGCCCTCTATTGAAGTCCCACCTGTTAGAACTGGCTGACACCCAAGAGGGGGGTGAATTGGGTGTAAGATAAAAATCTTAAGAACTTTGAAATTCTTTTTGCATCTTAGAGGAAGCAATAAATATGAAAGTAATGAATCATAAATCAACAGTTTATATATATGCTAGAAATATAAGAGTTTAAGGAAGAGAGTGTGCAAACTGTGATTTATCCTGGTTCGGTCCAATTTGTGATGGCCTACGTCCAATCCCCAGGCTCCTCCTGAGATTTTCAAATCCACTATCTTCTTGTTTAATCCAGGCACAAGAAAAGCCTTTACAACCCACAAGTTTAGTTGGGCACTTGCGAAGCCGTTTACATATCTCTCACCGAGTTACTCCCCCTTACACACCGTAAGGTTACAACTGAGTTACTCTCCTTACTCACCCCGTAAGGATACAACTTTGATGATGAAAGATTACAGTCAATCTTCTCTCTCAGAAGTGAATAGATGAATACTGAAGCACAATGAAAATAATCTCTCTCTCAAATATACATGATATAGAAAATGGATAAGAACAGATAGTAGTTGGGTTGGAGTGGATGATTCATAATATAAGCATGTTTGCGTTGTTGTGTTCTCGTTAGTTGTTTTGAACTCTGAATGCTCTTCTATTTATAATTGATGAAGGTTGATGACCGTTTGAGAATTTCAATATATCCGTTGGAGTGTGGCTTCTTCAATTTGAAAACTAGCCGTTGTAGCGTTGACACTTCCCTTCCGTAAATTCACCTTTTGACTCTTCATTGTATTCCTGGAGAAATACATTAAACACTAATACAATAAAGTGTTAGAGTGATTAGAAGCAAGAAGAATGAGTTATATGATCATTTCATTGATTTGCAGAATCTTCAGGACATTGTTCTATTTTCCTGGGAAGTATTACTCGAGTGCTCACTCGAGTAAACATCAAGTTTCTTCACAGGTTACTCGAGTGGCCTTCCATTTTTTGCATAGCTTACTCAGGTAGTAACTTGAAGTTCTCTTCTAAATAATTCTGCGTACCCAGGTAGTAACTTGAAGTTCGACTTGAGGTTTAGGTAGTAACTTGAAGTTCAACTTGAAGTTTGGGTAATAACTTGAAGTTCGACTTGGTTACTTCAAGTTTCTGTGTCTTTACTCGAGTACTGACTCGAGTAATGTTGGCAGGATGAGAGCAACTGTAAGTTTTCTATTTGATTACTCGAGTACCGTTGGCAGGCTGAGAGTAACTGGAAGTTTTCTATCTGATTACTCGAGTACTCACTCGAGTAAAGTCTTTTGTTATCAACTAGTTACTTGAGTGGTGCCTTCAAGTGAATTCTTGATTTTGAATCGAAACATGGTAAATTATATATCATCGGAAAGCCTTCATTATCTACATTCCAACGCAACAAGAATTAGCTCCAAACTCGTTGTGTACAGAAAGTTATGATCCAAAGATTATCTACTGTTCTTAGACAATATCTAAAATCACGAGCAGCAACTTCCAGATGGCATAGTTATTAGAATATAACCTCAAATATGTCAAATTACCTATCCATAGAAAGCTCTTTGAGTCTTCTTTCATATGGCACTAGTTTTGTCTCAATCCGATATGTATTTTGAGAGTTATGTCCAAAATACCGAAGCTGTCTTGGAATATGACGGGGATTCATGTGTCAACTTTCGAAGCTTATATCTCTCTCATCTGAACTCCTTTGAATGTGATCTTGGTGTCACAAGTTAGTGTTGGAAGTCTAGTTTCATATGCCATCAGTTTCAGTTCGATCCGACATATGGTTGGAGAGATATCATCAAAATACAGAACCTCTATTCTGCCACGCGAAAACAGAGTGCCCATTACTTCAAGTGCCGCCTCGAGTGATTCATCAAGTAACCCGGCAGATTACTCGAGTAGCTACTCGAGTAATCACCTCCAAAATGAGGCAGTACCCTATTACTCGAGTGATTACTCGAGTAATCATCCCCAGAGGCACCATAACTTCCGTATACATCATTTTAGCTTCGTATTGACCCATTCCAACTTCCGTTTGACCATAGAAACCTCCAATATAGCTTGGATCTTGATATTCTCATGTGATCTTGCAAGTTCTTCTTTCTTTAATCTCTCTCTTCTTCTTTCTTCAATATCTTTCTTCTTGTTTTACACTTGATGATCATTCTTCATAAACCAACTAGATATCTTCTTGAATATCTTCAATCTTCTTCAATCTTTGCTTGATATTCCTATTAGTTCTTGTAATGCCTTCTTTCTTCAATCCCTTGTCTCTTGATTTTCTTCTTGATGATCATTCTCCACATATGAGGCATTATAACATCAACCCACAATCGGGTTTATGACTAATCTACAAAATATGCAACATTAAATATAGTAGTCAATCAATGTAGAAGATAATTATATCATACAAACTTTTTGCTCATATTTAACATCTATATTTGACATCATCAAAACTATTCATATCTAACACCACCATCTCTTGAGTTGAAGCCTTTACCATCTCATCTCAAGTATGCTTACTTGGGGGATGCCAACACTCTACCAGTGATTGTGTCTTCCGATCTTTCGAATTTACAAGAAGAGAAGCTCCTACGAGTTTTAAAAGAACAAAAGCAAGCCATAGGTTGGACAATAGTGAATATTAAGGGAATCAGTCCTTCGATGTGCATGCGCAAAATCTTGTTAGAAGATGATCATAAAACTTCTATTGAGCATCAAAGGCGGTTGAATCCAATCATGAAAGAAGTGGTCAAGAAAGAAATCCTTAAATGGCTCTCCGCTGGAATTGTGTACCCTATCTCTGATAGTTCATGGGTAAGCCCAGTCCAATGTGTCCCTAAGAAGGGTGGTATGACTGTAGTGGCTAACACCCAAAATGAACTAATTCCTACTCGCACGGTGACTGGTTGGCGGGTGTGTATGGATTATCATAAGCTCAACACAACTACAAGAAAGGATCATTTTCCTTTACCATTCATAGATCAAATGTTGGAAAAGCTAGCAGGTCAGGAATTCTTTTGTTTCCTTGATGGATATTCCGGTTACAACCAAATTACCATAGCCCCAGAAGACCAGGAGAAGACCACCTTCACTTGTCCATATGGCACTTTTGCTTTCAGAAGAATGCCCTTTGGACTATGCAATGCACCAGCCACTTTTCAATAGTGCATGATGTCCATTTTTGCTGATATGATTGAGAAGACCATTGAAGTATTCATGGATGATTTTTCTGTCTTTGGTCCATCTTTTGACTCGTGCTTGGAGAATTTAGATGCAGTGCTTAAAAGATGTGAAGAGGCAAACTTGATTCTCAATTGGGAGAAATGTCACTTCATGGTGTAAGAAGGCATTGTACTTGGCCAAAGAGTATCCAAGAACGGGTTGGAAGTAGATAGGGCTAAAATTGCTATTATTGAGCAATTACCACCGCCTACTAATGTAAAGGGTATCCGAAGCTTTCTTGGACATGCCGGGTTCTATCGGAGGTTTATCAAGGATTTCTCGAAAATTGCCAAACCCCTTTCTAAGCTATTGGAGAAAGATGTGGAATTCAAGTTTGATGATGAGTGTCTATAAGCTTTTGAAGAATTAAAGAAGCGTCTCATTTCAGCTTCTATCTTAGTAGCTCCGGATTGGGTTTTACCTTTTATTATCATGGCCGATGCGAGTAAAACTCTTTCACCCTATTTATTATGCGAGTAAAACTCTTGATGGTGCCTAACTCAATTATACCACTACTGAAAAGGAGTTACTTGCCATAGTTTATGCATGTGAGAAGTTTAGACCGTATATTATGGGTACTAAGGTTACTGTTTACACTGATCATTCAGCTCTAAAGTACCTACTCACCAAGAAAGATTCTAAGGCTAGACTAATTCGCTGGGTGCTCCTACTTCAAGAGTTTGACCTGAACATAATTGATAGAAAAGGTACAGAGAATCAAGTGGCTGACCACCTATCAAGGCTGAGTACCGAGACTCAACTTGATAATTCTAACATGATCCAAGCCTCATTTCTGGATGAACAGCTGTTCTTTGTTGATCATTCATCCACACCATGGTTTGCCGATTTTATAAATTATTTGGTTTGTGGAGTATTACCTCCAGAGTTCAACTCTCATCAAAAGCATAAGTTTTTGCATGAAGTGAAGAAGTACTTTTGGGATGAACCTTACTTATTCAAGCGGTCCCCTGACCAACTTATTCAAAGGTGTGTTCCAGAAAATGAACAAGAGTGCATTCTGCATTGTTGTCATTCGTCTGAATATGGTGATCATTTTGGAGGAGAGAAAACTACTGTGAAAGTCATTCAGAGTGGGTTTTATTGGCCTTCTCTATTTAAAGATGCTTATGCTTTTGTCCTCCAATGTGATCGGTGCCAGAGAGTGGGGAACATATCTAGAAGGAATGAGATGCCACTGAATAGTATGCTAGAAGTTAAACTCTTTGATGTCTGGGCGATTGATTTCATGGGTCTATTTCCTAAGTCTTTTAACAATGAATACATTTTAGTTGGAGTGGACTATGTATCAAAATGGGTAGAAGCTATATCTTGTGTGACTAATGATGCCAAGACGGTACTGAAATTCCTCAAGAAACACATCTTCACAAGGTTTGGCACACCAAGAGCAATTATCAGTGATGGCGGATCACACTTTTGCAATCATCAATTTCAAGCTTTGATGAGAAATATGGTGTTAGGAACAAAGTAGCATTGCCCTACCATCCCCAAACAAATGGCCAAGCTGAGATTTCCAACCGGGAAATCAAGAACATTCTTGAGAAGATGGTGAACACTACTAGGAAAGACTGGTCTTCCAAGTTAGATGATGCTTTGTGGGCTTATCGAACGGCTTATAAAACGCCTATTGGTATGTCTCCATATCGATTAGTGTTTGGAAAAGCATGCTATTTTCCTGTGGAATTGGAACATGGGACCTATTGGGTTATCAAGAAGCTAAATTTTGATCCGTGAGCTGTGGGAGAAAAGAGGCTACTCCAACTCAATGAGTTAGATGAAATCCACTTAAATGCTTATGAGAGTGCAAGGATTTACAAAGAAAAGATAAAGAGGGACCATGATAGCAAAATCATTCTTAAGAGCTTTAAACCTGGTCAAACTGTTCTTCTTTATAACTCCAAACTGAGGCTCTTTCCCGGAAAGCTCAAGTCTTGATGGTCTAGGCCATTCAAGGTGGTTCAAGCATCAAAATATGGTGATGTGTGATAAGTAAAATATTTGCATATTTATTTTCCTTTATATGATGATTTTATGGACGATATTTGTGTTTAATATAATAAATTTGGGTGTGATTGATAAATAAATATTGTTTTTGAAATAAACAGCATTTTAAAAAAAGTTGTAAAAAAATAAAAAGTACTGTAGCAGTCAATGGCACTGTAGCAGCCATTGGGAACTGTAGCAGGTCAACAGCACTGTAGCAGCCATCAGGAACTGTAGCAGGTCAACGGTACTGTAGCAACCGCCAGGGCACTGTAGCACCCGTCAGATCACTGTAGCAGTACTGTAGCACACGTTTTTTCCCCCTATAAATAGAGATCAATGCCAAGCTCAAAGGGGAAAGAGAGGAAGAGAATCAGAAGTCCTTTTCTGACAATTAGAGGCCCTTCTCTGACAAGGAGAGATCCTTTCTCTGATAGTTCTGAGAAAAAGTGTGTTACTTTCTAGATTTAATTTCATACATTGTATTAATTCTTGCATGCCTCTATCTTGGAAGGCTTAGGATTTTATTACATTTTGCATACCGCCTACATGGAAGGTTTTACCTCCTAAATGGACGGCTAGATTTCTTCATGCCTCTATCTTGGAAGGCTTAGGATTTTATTTTATTTTGCATACCGCCTACATGGAAGGTTTTACCTCCTAAATGGATGGATAGATTTCTTCATGCCTCTATCTTGGAAGGCTTAGGATTTTATTTTGCATACCGCCTACATGGAAGGTTTTACCTCCTGAATGGACGGCTAGATTTCTTCATCTTTCATTCATCTTTTGGTTGTATATTTATGTTTGAGAATTTAATATTCAAGTTTATGCAGTATTTCTGAGGCTTTCATTCTAGCTTTATATAATGTCAATTTATTTTGGTTTTGTTTTTAATTTCATCATGTGCTAAACTTTCATTTTCCTAAGGAGATGACGTAGCTTACTAATGACGGATTGAATCTTAACTTATTAAATCTAGTTTGAATTTCTCCTCCATGATTGATTTTTAATTATTATTCTTAATGCTTTTGATTGACTGGCCATCTTTTAAATGATTTCAATATACATGTTGAGACCGGAAGGAGATACATATGGGTTGACCCTATAATTAAAACCATAACTTGCATATGAAATAGGAATATATTCATATGAGTTGTGTAGTCTTACTAAGTTTCATAAATCTTAATGCATGATTAATTGCTTAAATTCATATAGGAATATATTGGATTAGCAATTGATTATAGAATTGCTTGACCTTGGAAGAGGCTAGTAATTAAATTAGGGAAACTCGACTATTAATCATGTGGAATAAATTGGGCTAGAATAGATAAGTGATTCAATCCGGAATTTGTGAAGTGAAATCTAATCCCTAGGGATTTTTCTCATATTTGCTTTCATATCATCTGCAATCATATTTAATTGTCTTTCTTTTATTTTGTACTCTCAATCACCAACTAATCGATCGACTAAATAGAGTTAAAATTGCTCATTTTGGTACTTAGTGATCAATCCTCATGGGAACGATACTCTACTCACTTCTATATTACTTGATTACGACAGTGTACACTTGCACTATTTAATTGATCATCTAAATTCGTATCAAGTTTTTGGCGTCGTTGCCGGGGATTGTTGTCACTAATATCAATACCAAGTAATTTTAATACTAATTTGGTCTTCATATTACATTTGTTTTTCTTCTTGGTGTCTTGTGTTTCTTTTCAGGTTTTTGCTTAGTGTATGACTAGATCGAAGGAGACTGAACTATTGCCTTTTGATTCAGAGATCGAAAGAACTTGTCGAAGAAATCGAAGAGTTCGGAAGCAGTCTACTTCAATCCTAAGCAATCCGATGGCAGATCCAGGGGGAGAAACAACAGATACCAAAACACTCCGCGACTATGCAACACCAACTGTCATGGGGACAAATTCTGGAATCACGAGACCACCAGTAGCAGCGAACAACTTTGAAATCAAGCCAGCAATTATCCAGATGATGCAAGCAAACCAGTTCGGTGGTTCACCAATAGAAGATCCTAATGCACACATAGCCAACTTCCTAGAAATCTGTGACACATTCAAGCATAATGGTGTTACTGACGATGCCATTAGACTTAGACTTTTCCCTTTCTCACTTAGGGATAAGGCTAAGAATTGGCTACAATCATTACCAGTGGGAAGCATAACTACATGGGAGATCATGGCGCAGAAATTTTTGGAGAAATACTTTCCTTCAGCAAAAACTGCTAAATTGAGGAATGAAATTGCCTCATTTACCCAGCATGAACAAGAAAGCCTCTATGAAGCATGGGAAAGATACAAGGAGTTGCTACGGAGATGTCCTCATCATGGGTTACCAGATTGGTGGCAACTGCAAACTTTCTATAGTGGGATGACGCACATCTCCAGAATTCTTGTAGATGCTGCAGCTGGAGGATCTTTAATGGGAAAAAATAAAGATGATGCTTACAATCTACTTGAGGAGATGGCATCCAATGCATATCAATGGCCTTCTGAACGTAGCAATTCAAAGAAAGTACTTGGAGTACACGAGCTGGATGTCCTTACAACTTTGTCTTCTCAAGTTGCATCTATATCCAAGCAAGTAGAATCATTAACAACCCAAGCAAATGTAATCAACACTCCTACAGAAGCTTGTGATCAATATGGAGGACCTCATGTGAGTACGCAATGTCAAGAAGGACACTCATTCATGCCGGAGCAAGCTCAGTTCATCGGAAATCA
Source organism: Inga leiocalycina (assembly GCA_963242795.1). Classification (NCBI taxonomy): domain Eukaryota; kingdom Viridiplantae; phylum Streptophyta; class Magnoliopsida; order Fabales; family Fabaceae; genus Inga; species Inga leiocalycina. The sequence goes on along the minus strand of OY725321.1, from coordinate 39,978,326 downwards.
AAGGAATGACCCATTTTCAAACACCTATAATCCAGGTTGGCGAAATCATCCAAACTTTAGTTGGAGGAATAATCAAAATGCATTCAAGCCACAAGGGAACTACCAGCAGCAAGCTTTTCAACAACCAATTCCACCACAACAGAAAGTGAATTTGGAGGATGCACTGGCTCAACTAACCATGAATACATCTCAATTCATGGTTAGGACTGATGCAACAATCAAAAGCCAAGATGCCTCAATAAAGAACTTGGAGATCCAGATGGGCCAAATTGCAAATATGCTGAATTCCAGGCAACCAGGAACTCTACCAAGTGACACTGAAAGAAACCCAAAAGAACATGTGAAGGCCGTTGCACTAAGAAGTGGGAAAGAATTGAAAGATCCTTTAATTAAAAAGAAGGATGATGGAGAAGAGAAAGAAGGTGGAAAAGAACAAAAGGAGGAAGTACAATAACAGAAGGAGGATGATGTGATACCAGGAAGAATCAGCTTTCCAGACAATCCTCCTCCATATGTACCACCAGTTCCATACCCTCAGAGACTCGCGAAGGCAAAGCTAGATAAGCAATTTGCAAAGTTTCTAGAGGTTTTCAAGAAGTTGCACATCAACATTCCTTTTGCAGACGCTCTTGCCCAAATGCCCAGTTATGCAAAATTCATGAAGGACATTCTTTCAAATAAGCGTAAGCTTGAGGAATTTGAAACAGTTGCACTTACTGAGGAGTGCAGCGCTATTCTCCAAAAGAAATTACCTCCAAAGCTGAAAGATCCAGGAAGCTTTTGCATACCTTGCACCATAGGTCAATGTCACTTTGAAAGAGCACTTTGTGATCTTGGAGCAAGTGTAAACCTCATGCCTCTATCTGTCTACAACAAACTTGGTCTTGGAGAGGTGAAGCCAACCACAGTTTCATTACTTCTGGCGGACCGATCAATAAAGCATCTAAGGGGTGTCTTAGAAGATGTTCTGGTGAAGGTGGACAAACTCATATTCCCAGCTGATTTCATAATACTCAACATGGAAGAAGACCAAGAAATTCCAATCATTCTTGGGAGGCCATTCCTAGCAACTGGGAGAATGTTAATAGATGTGCAACAGGGGAAGTTAACCTTGCGAGTTCAAGATAATCAAGTATCCTTCAACATTTTCAAGGCTTTATCCTTCCCAGATGAAGGTGACACTTGCTACAGAGTTGATACATTATCCAGTTGCACAAAAGACGTGGTGAATGAAATCTGCATGGATCAACCATTAGCAATAGGAATGGTAGATGTATCAAAATCTACTAATCCTGAAGTCTTGGAGCAGATTAAGTACCTGGAAGCAAATTCCCTGATTTTTATCAAGAAACCATTTGAAGATCTGGGGGAAAGGCCGAGTAAGCCGGTACCATCAACGGAGAAAGCACCAGTACTGGAGTTGAAAGTATTGCCATCCCACTTAAAGTATGCTTATCTGGGAGAAAATTCAATATTACCAGTAATCGTCTCAGCAGCTCTTACTCCCGAAGAAGAAGAAAAGTTATTAAGAGTTCTAAGGGAGTATAAAGCAGCATTTGGATGGTCAATAGTTGATATAAGAGGAATTAGTCCTTCAATTTGTATGCATAAGATCCTGATGGAGGACAACTATAAGCCAACAGTTGAACACCAGAGAAGACTCAATCCAAATATGAAGGAGGTGGTAAGAAAGGAGGTAATAAAGTGGCTAGATGCTGGCATAATCTACCCAATTTCCGACAGTCAATGGGTAAGTCCAGTTCAAGTTGTGCCAAAGAAAGGTGGAATGACAGTAGTGCCCAACGAGAAAAATGAACTGATTCCACAACGCACGGTAACTGGATGGAGAGTGTGCATCGACTACAGAAAGCTCAACAAAGCCACCAGAAAAGATCACTTTCCTCTGCCATTTATAGATCAGATGCTTGACAGACTTGCTGGAAAAGCCTATTATTGTTTCTTGGATGGGTACACAGGATATAATCAAATTACAATTGCACCGGAGGATCAAGAGAAAACAACTTTTACATGTCCATATGGTACCTTTGCCTTCAGAAAGATGCCATTTGGTCTATGTAATGCACCAGCAACATTTCAAAGGAGTATGATGGCGATCTTCTCAGACATGGTGGAAAGGTTCATTGAGGTGTTCATGGATGATTTTTCAGTTTTTGGAGAATCATTTGATCATTGTCTTTCAAATCTGGCAAAAGTCTTACAACGTTGTGTGGAGACAAACTTGGTTCTAAATTGGGAGAAATGCCATTTTATGGTGAAAGAAGGAATTGTGTTGGGCCATAAGGTATCTGATCGAGGCATTGAAGTGGACCGAGCTAAGATTGAAACAATTCAAAAGCTACCACCTCCTTCTTCAATCAAGGGCATTCGGAGTTTTTTAGGACATGCTGGTTTCTATAGAAGATTCATCAAGGACTTCTCAAAAATCACAAACCCACTTTGCATGCTGTTGGAGAACAACACTCACTTTGTGTTTAATAAGGAGTGCTTATCAGCCTTCCAAACTCTAAAAAGTGCCTTAACTACTGCACCAGTTATCATAGCTCCAGATTGGAATCTTCCATTCGAGATGATGTGTGATGCAAGTGATTATGCAGTTGGAGCTGTTTTAGGCCAAAGAAGAGATAAGATCTTTCATGCTATCTATTATGCTAGCAGAACACTCTCAGAAGCACAGCTGAATTATGCAACAACAGAAAAAGAGCTCCTAGCAGTAGTATTTGCATTTGACAAATTCAGAGCATACTTGATTGGGTCAAAGGTCATTGTCTGGACGGACCACTTAGGAATCAAATACCTGATTGAGAAGAAAGATGCTAAGCCCAGACTGATCAGATGGGTGCTTCTATTGCAAGAATTTGACTTGGAGATCAAAGACAAAAAAGGGACCGAGAATCTCATTGCAGATCATCTTTCTCGGTTAGAACTACCTGAACAGATGAATGAATCACCAATCCAGGAGAATTTTCCAGATGAGCAGCTTTTTATCATGCAATCACAACCTACTCCGTGGTATGCTGATCTTGTGAATTATTTGGCAAGCAGAGTAATGCCTTATGAACTTTCTAAAGTGCAAAAGAAGAAGTTTCTGGCTGATGTAAGGCATTACTTTTGGGAGGATCCGTTCTTATACAAACAATGCCCAGATCGAATTATCAGGCGATGTGTTCCTGAAGAAGAAATGGTCAGCATCTTAAATCACTGCCATTCATCCTCATATGGTGGTCATTTTGGAGCAAATAGAATAGCTACTAAAGTCCTTCAATCAGGATTTTACTGGCCTACACTCTTTAAGGACGCTCACAAAATTGTGGCAACTTGTGACAGATGTCAAAGAACGGGAAAGATCTCAAGGAGACATGAAGCCCCTTTAACCAACATCTTAGAAGTTGAACTTTTTGATGTATGGGGGATCGATTTTATAGGACCTTTTCCATCTTCATTTAGCAATCAGTTCATTTTAGTAGCTGTTGATTATGTCTCGTGTGGTTGTGAAGTTCTTGAGGAAGAATATTTTTACAAGATTTGGAGTGCCTAGAGCTATTATCAGTGATGGAGGAAGGCATTTTTGCAATCAGCAGCTTCAGTCGGTATTGGCTAAATATGGAGTAACTCACAAGGTTGCAACTCCATATCATCCACAAACCAGCGGGCAGGTGGAAATCTCAAACAGAGAACTCAAGTGGATCTTAGAGAAGACAGTGAATTCCAACCGGAAGGATTGGGCTCAAAAGTTAGATAATGCACTCTGGGCTTATAGAACTGCCTTCAAGACACCAATTGGTACATCCCCGTATCAATTGGTCTATGGAAAAGCATGACATCTTCCAGTAGAAATGGAGCACAAAGCATATTGGGTGGTAAAAGCATTAAATTTTGACTTAAAGGTAGCTGGTGAGAAAAGGCTTATCCAACTCAATGAGCTTGAAGAATTCAGACAACAAGCTTATGAAAATGCAAAGTTATACAAGGAGAAGACAAAAATGTGGCATGACAGACGAATTTTGAGGAGAGAGTTTTCACCAGGACAAAAGGTGCTTTTATACAACTCAAGGTTAAAGCTCTTTCCAGGAAAGCTGAGATCAAGATGGTCAGGTCCTTTTACTGTGATTCAAGTATGGCCATATGGAACTGTGGAGATTCAAGATAGTGATCGAAAATTCAAAGTGAATGGGCAAAGGCTAAAAGAATACAATGAAGGTGCACTCAACACTTTGAAATCTGTCATCACGTTTGAAGAACCAACAGGTAAGTCCTCAATCTAGTAATTTTTTTTGTTTTTTTTTTTAAAAAAAAGAAAAAAAAAATTTTGGTTTAATCTTTGTCTAGCTAAAGACGTTAAAGAAGGGCGGCTTTTTGGGAGGCAACCCAAAACTTCTTTCCTACTCTCTCAAAACTTCTTTCCCACTCTCTCAATTTTCTTTCCTACTCACTCATTTCTTTCCTACTCTCATTTTTCTTTCCTACTCACTCATTTCTTTCCTACTCTCATTTTTCTTTCCTACTCACCGAAACACACTACACTGCATTGAGCATTTTAGTTTTCATCATTTACATTTTAAGTTGCCATGGAGGAATCTCTTGCAAAGCTTAAGAATAGGTTCCCCACTCTTCCCAAAGATGTGCTCAGGAAGATCTATAGCTGTCGACTTGAAAGGATGAAAGTATTCAATCGTTTGGGCCTTCCTGTGGATATACGTTGGATCATTGAAGCTAAGGTACGTTTAGCAGGTGAGATTCATAATTCATTTGTTAAACCTTTGCCAGGAATGGAAAGAAGTTCTTACTCCAAAAAGAGAAGAGCTAAAAGAATGAAGGTCTGCTATAAATGTGCAAGGTGGACATGTGATCAGCGCTGTAGGAGTAAAGGTATGGTTTCTGTAAATCAAGAAGATAAAATCAAATTTATAAAGGATGGACTGAGTAAGGAGTCACTGGATGATATCATTCAAACTCTTGAGACGCATCCGAGTGGTGATGTTTATCGTATTCTTCTCGATTTAGCAGACATATTCAATAAAGAAAAAGAGCACTATTGTCTTGGGAATCTGACGTTAAAAGACCCTGTTTGCCAGTTTATAAGAAAACTGGATGGGAAGCAAATCCTTGATTCATAGAAAGCGTTTAAGCCGTTTCTAGACGTAAAACCAGAGGAAGATGTGAGCCAAAATCACAACTACTGTACATAATCATGCGTGTCTTTAATTTGTTTTGTTTTTTTTTTCCGTAGCTTTTGTCTAATTTTTATTATCCTTTCGGCAGTTTTTTTTTCTACTCTACTGTATCTTTTGACTTTCTTTCCTCTTTTTGTTTGATTTCTTCACACAATGGCCCACCGGTTATTTGTGTCGGAAATTTTTTCAAACTTCTTTGAAAAATGTGTGATTTGTGTGATTTTGTTGTCGTTGTTTTAGTATTATATATATGTACTCTTTCATTTGTAAATATGCACACTTCCATTTGTAAAATGAATTCTTTCTCTTGTAAGCGTACATGGTCCGAGAGAAACAAAGAGAAAAAGGTTATCACACAAAAATGTAGATTCACATCTATTTGCATTTTAGGTGAAACTGATTTGGGCAAGAAAGGAGAGTTTATAACAGCAGCAAATGAACTTGGAATTGCATTAGCTGCCAGAAAAATCAACGTTGTGTACGAGGGAGGCATCCAGGGCCTAAAGGGAAGTGTGGTCGTTTATGCATCCATGAATGGAAGCACGGGTTTAAGTGTAAAGGTGAAGGAGTTGCAAGATCATGCTTTTTCCTTAGGACAAGAGTTACAAGTTTCAAGCTTGCCTGAACAAATGGGAGTAATGTTCCACCATGCTCAAGCTTTTATTGCTCTACCCGGTGGTTTGGGGACATTGGATGGCATTTCTAGTGTTGCTTATTGGGCTAAGTTAAACTATCACAAAAAACCATTAGGATTGTTAAATGTTAATGGTTTTTATGATAATCTGTTGTCTTTTCTTGATCATGCTGTGGAAACAGGATTTATACCCCAAGCGACTCGCCACTCCATAATTGCTGCACCAACTGCTGATCAGCTGCTCGATCAAATGCAAACCTATGAACCTAAACCAGATCTGCTCGTCAAGCAAATAAGTGGGCCATCTTCAGATAGCAGTCAGAAGCAGAACCCAGATACCGCTCTTAGGTTGTAACTTTCCTTAATCTCTTGGTTTTACTTTATTGTGTGTTTATGTTAAAAAAAACACCTTCTCTAAGTTCTAGAAGACATTGGGGACAATGTCTGATTTATGTTGGGGGAGGAGAAAAAAAAATTTTGTTTTTCTTTTGTTAGTTAGTAAAACCATTAGATGCATAGGGTGTGGAAAAAGATGGCAGAGTAAGGAGTTATTCTTAACTCCTGAGACGCATTTCATTAGTTGCATTTTAGTAGTTGCATGATTTTTTTTATCTTTTTCAAAATAAAAAAAAAACTTTTTCAAGTGCTTTGTAATGATCTTAAGAAGTATATAAGTTTTAAGTATGGATCAATTGAATTTAGAGATTTTATAGCATGAATGAACAACTGATTGTTGCAATTGGTGATGAATTTTGAGATTGAATGAACTGAGTTTAAAAATTCCTAGCCGTGAGCTTCTGAGCCTATAATGATTACTTCTCTTGTGTGTGATATTCACCTATTAAGTTGTCACTCTAGAACTTGCTTTAAATCTGGTTGAAATTACATCTCACATGCTCATTCAAAAATGATAAAGGCATTCATTTTCTTTAGCCAGAGCCAAATAGCCAACCTTGCAATTATACCGTTGATAAGCCCCTTTGAGCCTAATTGATTATTTCTTTGTTTTCAATCCATTAACATGTGTTTTAATGATATATCAAGTGCTTTTACCTTATTCGGAAGATTAGTGGAGCATTTGAAATTTTTGTGAAATGGGCTTTTGACAAAGTGTGGGGGTGTATCTATCATCAACTTTACAGTTGCAATTCAATAAGAAAAAAAAAAAGAAAAAAAAAGAAGGAAAAAATTATAAAAAAAAGAAAAAAAATGTTAAGTGTTTTAATTGTGGGTTGTTGTGATAAGATAAATTTACAAGTAGCCCATTTTTCAATTGCTCTGTTTCTTTAGCCTTTCATATCCTGTTTTATATTCCTTTACCTTAACCCCATTACAACCCTTAATAAGTCCTTTTGATTTGAATTATGCATGTGAATTAGGTAGTGGAGATTGAGATTTTTAGCAAGCCTATGGTAGTGCAATTTTTTCGGTTGAATTTGAGCGAAACACTTACCCTTGAACACTTGAGAGATTGAGAGAATGAGCTACAAGTACGAACTCAGTTTATTCATTTTCAATTAAAGTTACCAGTTTATATTTTCATTGATTCATTAATACTATGATCTCTTTATTTTTCAATTGTGTTCTTACTTATGACTTGACACTTCTGATTTTGTTGGAAGCACTTATTATTTACTTCTTGTCCGAGGACATCCAAGAGTCAAGTGTGGGGGAATTTGATAAGTAAAATATTTGCATATTTATTTTCCTTTATATGATGATTTTATGGATGATATTTGTGTTTAATATAATAAATTTGGGTGTGATTGATAAATAAATATTTTTTTTGGAATAAACAGCATTTTAAAAAAAATTGTAAAAAAATAAAAAAATAAAAGTACTGTAGCAGTCAATGGCACTGTAGCAGCCATCGGGAACTGTAACAGGTCAACAGCACTGTAGCAGCCATCAGGAACTTTAGCAGGTCAACGGTACTGTAGCAACCGCCAGGGCACTGTAGCACCCGTCAGATCACTGTAGCAGTACTGTAGCACACGTTTTTTCCCCCTATAAATAGAGATCAATGCCAAGCTCAAAGGGGAAAGAGAGGAAGAGAATCAGAGGTCCTTTTCTGACAATTAGAGGCCCTTCTCTGACAAGGAGAGATCCTTTCTCTGATAGTTCTGAGAAAAAGTGTGTTACTTTCTAGATTTAATTTCATACATTGTATCAATTCTTGCATGCCTCTATCTTGGAAGGCTTAGGATTTTATTACATTTTGCATACCGCCTACATGGAAGGTTTTACCTCCTAAATGGACGGCTAGATTTCTTCATGCCTCTATCTTGGAAGGCTTAGGATTTTATTTTATTTTGCATACCGCCTACATGGAAGGTTTTACCTCCTAAATGGACGAATAGATTTCTTCATGCCTTTATCTTGGAAGGCTTAGGATTTTATTTTGCATACCGCCTACATGGAAGGTTTTACCTCCTGAATGGACGGCTAGATTTCTTCATCTTTCATTCATCTTTTGGTTGTATATTTATGTTTGAGAATTTAATATTCAAGTTTATGCAGTATTTCTGAGGCTTTCATTCTAGCTTTATATAATGTCAATTTATTTTGGTTTTGTTTTTAATTTCATCATGTGCTAAACTTTCATTTTCCTAAGGAGATGACGTAGCTTACTAATGACGGATTGAATCTTAACTTATTAAATCTAGTTTGAATTTCTCCTCCATGATTGAGTTTTAATTATTATTCTTAATGCTTTTGATTGACTGGCCATCTTTTAAATGATTTCAATATACATGTTGAGACCGGAAGGAGATACATGTGGGTTGACCCTATAATTAAAACCATAACTTGCATATGAAATAGGAATATATTCATATGAGTTGTGTAGTCTTACTGAGTTTCATAAATCTTAATGCATGATTAATTGCTTAAATTCATATAGGAATATATTGGATTAGCAATTGATTATAGAATTGCTTGACCTTGGAAGAGGCTAGTAATTAAATTAGGGAAACTCGACTATTAATCATGTGGAATAAATTGGGCTAGAATAGATAAGTGATTCAATCCGGAATTTGTGAAGTGAAATCTAATCCCTAGGGATTTTTCTCATATTTGCTTTCATATCATCTGCAATCATATTTAATTGTCTTTTTTTTATTTTGTACTCTCAATCACCAACTAATCGATCGACTAAATAGAGTTAAAATTGCTCATTTTGGTACTTAGTGATCAATCCTCGTGGGAACGATACTCTACTCACTTCTATATTACTTGATTACGACAGTGTACACTTGCACTATTTAATTGATCATCTAAATTCGTATCAATGTGGAGCTAGAGAATGATAAGGGCGAGAGATTCAAGGCTAATGGTCAACGGTTGAAGCACTATTGGGGAGGAGATGTGGATATGCTAGTATCCACCATCTACTTATCAAATGAAGAGTGACTAAAGTGAAAAGCCAGGCTAAAGACTATAAACTAAGCGCTTCTTGGGAGGCAACCCAAGTTCTGAACTTAATCTCTTTAGTTTCTTCGATTTTAGTATAATTTGGTAGGTTTATGTTTGGTCTTTTAACTTTTGAAGGAAGAAAGGGACTTCAAACTGAAAGCTGTCGAGAGCAAGAGGATTGCAAGGCAAGGGTTGGCATCTGGATTGGATAGGCATATTCCAGGGAAGTTCTTCAATTCTTATGCTTACACTTGTATTTTGATGCCTGTGATGTAATATGAGGGTTGTAATGGATGTTAGAGAAGCAATGTGCATTGTATTTGGCTTCATTCTGTCAAATTGCTGATTACACCTAGAAAATTCTGCATTAGGGAGGCATCTTGATCATAGGAAATGTGTGGACAAGGGGTGTTGATTGTGTGAGAGTCAATGTGAAAGTGTGGCACAGATGATTCCAGTTCTGGTATGCTTATTTGAGTGTTCAATGGTTATGTATACTGTGTTGTCACTGATAATTCCAGTTCTGGTATGAAAGTGTTGTCACTGATAAGGCTGGAAATTGCACTTTGGCCGTGACCAAGAAGGTCCTGGGCCGTGGCCCAAAAGAGCACAGAAGGTCCTGGGCCGCGGTCAACCAAATCACAGAAGGTTTTGGGCTGCGGCCAGGCAATGGTGGGCCGCGGCCAGCACATGTTGGGCAACAGCCCAAGCACAACAGCAGGGTTTTTAAAACCCTGCTACGCGCCTCTTTTTTCTCATTTCCCTTTCTTCCAGCCGCCGCCTCTCCCCCTCTCTTCCTCTCCTAGAGTCAACCCAACCCCCCCAACCTTCCCCTCTAAATTTTACCCTAAATTCCTTGTTTCCCCTTCATCCCCTCCTTGTTCTTCCTCCAATCCCTTCTTCTGCTATCTTCCCCTCGGTGCTGCGAGTCGTCTACTCTTTGTTGCTGCAGAAGAGTCCCTAGGGCACCAAACGAGTATTTTTTTCCCTTTGATTCCTCCTCTAATCCATCAATTCTCTCACCATCTGAGGTAAAAAGGTCCTACTCTTACTCTTTTACTCGCATTGAGGGTAGTTTAGTTCAAATTGGAATTGGGGATTTAGCCATGGGAGTCGCTAATCTGTGTAATTGCTGGTTTTGAGGGCAATGTACATGATTTTAGAGTTTCTCTGTCCTTTTGATGGCAATTACTGCCTTCAATTAGCTTTGAATTGCCTTATGAGCCGTTGCCCTGTTTTTAGAATTGACTGCTTGCCCTTTCATGATTGCCGAAGGACACTTTGTCTAACTGAAATTGCTGCTACAAAGTCTCTAATTAGCTTGCATGAGTTGGTTGTTGGGGGATGTTTCCTATTCTAGAGCTTAGGATTGTACTGCCTGCTGCTTTTAATAAGAGATAATAGCAATTTTTGATTATTGCTAGTGTTAAATAGGTCTTGAAATAGATGCACAGAGCTTGTTTTGCATTTTCAACTGGTTTCAAACTGTATTAACTACATGCATTCTATTCTGTGCTTGACTCAATGGAATAAAGTTATGAAATTCTTGAATTCTTTGACAAAATATGCTTAATAATGGTAACATTTAAAAATCCCTTTACATACTGATGTGTGAAGGCCCTCTTCTGTTGTTTTGCCAAGCTTGCTCTTGATTTGTTTTGCTCAAGATTCGAGAATTTCAACACTTAATTTGATTGAATTAGTTGTGTAAATATTGGCCACTAGCAACAACATTGTTGAACTGATTTTGAACGCTAATCTAAGATCATTGGTAATGCTAAGAGGCAATAAGGAATAGGATTAAGCTTGGACTCCCAATGGATAGTTTTGGATTAGTTAGAATTTAAGTTTGGGGGCATTTTTCTTTTGTTTTAGGATAGCTTGGGTCAAGTTTCTTTCTTTTTATTTGATTTCCCTGTGTTGAGTCTTGTTTTATATGTGTGTAGGACATTATAGACTTTATGAAGAATGTTTCTCTGTTTTGTTTGAGCCCCAGTTAGCCTTATGATTGATCTGCTGCTAGCTTGTACTTAGTGTGCATATTCTTAGTGCCTGTTTTGTATTGGTATATTTTGAAATTTGGCATATAAATGTGAATGCTACTGGATGACACTAAATAGCTGATGTTTGGTATTGGCTACTGATGGCCAGTACTCTTTGACACTCTTAATGTATGTGAACATCATTTTATAGCTACTGATGGTTAATTTAAGTGTTTCATATAATTTTCTCTGTCTGTTGACATTGCGCTGTGTAAGATAGTCTTGCTTAGGTTATAAGTTTGGGGGGAGGTTCTCTGTGTCCTGTTTACTTCTGGTGTCGGTATTGAGTCTTGGTTTGTCTCTTCATCTGTTTTGGTTTCGTATTGCTCCTGCTCCAGCCACAATGCCTACCTAACGTGTTGTTGACCGCACGAGTCTCAGGGCCATCACTGAGGCCAAAGCCAGATTATTACCTGACCCTTGCTGCAAGAGAGGGAATTCCCGTTCAACGTCTCGTACGAGTTTTACGATCTAGCCACCCGTACCTACCGCTTGCAGAGGTCATGGAGCCTAAGGTTGATAGGAATTTGTAGATTGTCCAGGAATTTTACGCCACTGCCAGTGTGAGACCTATTTAGCGGTTTCCTCTTCGTGGAGTCGACGTTGACTTTACGCTGGATAGCTTTCGGCAGTTTGCAGCACTCCCAGCTGTTGATGATTGCAGATACAAGCAACTATTAGACAATGACGATGACATCCCTGAGGATGAAATTTCGGAGTTGCCAGTGTACAACCACATGGTGGCGTGGCAGAGTCACGGAGGGGCTCAAAAATATTTACCCCGTGCTCAGTTATCAGTGGAGGCTCGGGTTTGGTTGCATTTTGGCAAGGACTAGTTTTGGCCTTCGTCAAATCGGAATCGCCATACTAGAGACCAGGCTCTCTTGATTTACCTTCTTATGAAGAAGGAGCCTGTTGATCTTGGCACATTGATTTATCAGACTCTTCGTGACCATACACAAGATCATTCGGTGGGTTTGATGTTGCCACACCTTATTTCCTCCTTCTGCTCATCTGTGGGTGTTGCTGCTGTGGCTACTGATGTTCTCTTTAAGCCTATCAAGAAGTTCAATTTCTTGAGCATCAAGCCGAAACCAGATGAGCAAGTCCCAGCCTCCCAGCATACAGCGAACGACCCTATCTTTCAGCAGGGAGGACCTTCTTATCCTCCTCATGACCTTCCATCTCCCCTGGAGCAGGGTGAACCATCCAGTGCCCCTTCCTCTTCCGAGTCTACTGTCATGTTGGATGTGATCTTCGCGGCCATTCAGCGCACTGAGGCTATTGCCGCCCAATGCCTTACATATCTGCAGGACCATGGTGTTCGCCTAACCTGGTTAGAGGAGTTATTTGCTGCCCATATGCCTGCTGCGGCTCAGGCCGGTGATGGTGATGATGTCGAGGACGCTGGTGCTGATGGCGGGGATGATGATGATGACGGTGATGGTGTCGATGCAGCTGCTAATGATGATGATGGCGAGGATTAGTGCTCAGTCAGTTGTTATTGAGCTTTTTACTGCTATTTTTTGTATTTCCTTTGGATATTGCTCATACTTTACTGGTTTCAACTGTTACAATTGCTTTTCTGTTTCCTTCGGATAGTGCTCAGTCAGTACTATTATTACAATTGCTTTTACTAATGACTGATGTCGAATTTCACTGGATATTGTGCTTTTTGATGGACCTATTTCTGTTTATATGGGGATCGTTGTATGTTCTCTTTCATTACAGGTGTTATTTGTTACACGTTGTGCCCTGTGACAGTAAGGACACTGTCTCCCTCAAGTTTGGGGTTACTGGAATATTCATGCATGTTTTTAAAAGCTGTTTTGTGCCTTGTCCTTGAGTCAAAGTCGAGTACATTTGATTAAGCATATATGAAATAGGTAGTTGATTTGCAGACTTTTTGAGAAAACAAGACTGGATATTCATGAATGCTTGGTTCTCATTTTAAAAGCTAATTCTTAATACTTACCTGATTAAACAATATGCAAAAGGGTTGAGAATAATTCGAATGCTTTGTCAGGGGATTTTAAAGCAAATTGACATGTATGAACTGTTTTCATTGAAAGACTTTTGAATTTGTATTTGAATTTTTGGGAAGAGATTAGCATTTCACACACGTTGAGAGCATGATTGACATTATCTTTGAACTAAATTTTTATGGAACTGCTTATGTTCTTGGGTAAATTGTAAGGAATTGGCTGGTTATGGCGCGTAGAGTTAGCATATGGATCAGTTAAGTTAATGCATTCGGATTAGGCTAATGTTGAATTAATCTTGGGGATTGTGCACGAGAGAGGAAAACCTTTGTTGGAAGGATTTCGAGCCTGAGTTTCATTCATTAGTGTGTTTGTGCCATTTATGCTAGCGTACCTCTAGAACTTGTTTAAATTCTTTTTCAAAATCACATATGCATGTGGATTAATGAAAATGATAGGGGCATTCATTTCTGAACCCATTGACCTAAACACAAAGCCTTTCACACTCACCCATTGATGACCCCTTTTGAGCCATTCACTTTTTCAAAAATCTAATATTTAACAAGTCATGCATGTTTTTGCTCTGCAATTAAATGACACTTAGAAAAGCAATGAAATAGCATTTGATTTACTCTTTATTTCAACAAGTGCTTAGTTATGCAATTTACAAAAGAGAAGAAGGAATGGGTAAAAGAAAATCAATGTATATGTTGAATTCAAAAAAAAAAAGAAAAAGAAAAAGAAAAAAAAGAAAGAGAAAGAGAAAGAGATGTTATTATATACGCTTATGCATTCATAGTACTTGTTCCATCAGTCCTTCCCATTAGATTATTCCCAACATTACAACCTTGTTAAAAAGCCCCCTTGATTCATAAATCTAGGTGTACAAGTGGTGGAGAGAGTAGAGTTTCTACAAGCCTATGGTAGGACCTAATATAAGTGGTACTGAGCGAAATTAACCCTATTTGTGAGAGCTAAACACGTAAATCCGTGAGTGTTCTCTTGTGTGCACATAACTTTGATTGATTGGGCTTTAGTTTAATTCCTTTATATTGCCTCATACTGAACTTGGTGTTAGCTTCAAGAGATGACAATGAACAATTCCATGCAACCCTAAAGTTCCATTGGCATTAAAGGTGTGTGGATTGAGTTATAAGTAAAAGAAAAGAGAATGCAAAAGAATTAAGTCTAGATATTGAGGCCGAATAATACATGTTGAAGTGTTGTTTCTGATCTTGATAAATGTAGGACGATTGTTATTCAACTCTTGTCGAACACACTTAGTAGAAAAATGTTGGGGAATTCATTTTTAAACTATGAACTAGGCATGTATGTATATTTGGTGTCATGAGTAGCTTAAGAAAAGAGAGGGTCATGCATGAGCACTATGTCTGAGGTTAACCTAATTTTACTTTTGGCAATTGACTGAGTTTACTCGAGGACGAGCAAAAGTTTAAGTTTGGGGGTGTGTTAACCTCACGAAATTCTTGTTAGAATTGCACATTTCATCTTGTTTTTACCTCACTTTGGGTATATTAGTGGGCGTTCAAGAGTGTTAAAGTTGATGATATGTGCCTTTCTCATGTTGGGCACAGCAGAATGCAAATATAGAGGACATTATTCACTAACTACTATGAATGTTTAACTGTGTTTGTGAGTTCTTTGTGTGAATTGATATAGATTCAGTCATAACTGGTCCAAAGAAAGCCACATGCAGTAAGAAGGAGGTGAAGGAAGTTGAAGTCATCAACCAGGCCAAGGAAAGGCATGCAGGAAGGAGAACGGAGCAGAAAAGAGAAGGAGATGAACTCTAGAAGGTGCCTGGCCGCGGCCAACAGAAGAACAGAGAGTTAAGGGCCGCGGCCAAGCATCCATGGGCCGCGGCCAAGAGGAGCCCAGAAGAGGTCAGAAGCTCACTGGCCACGGCCAAGAACTTATGAGCCGTGGCCCAAAGCTGAACAGAAGCTTGCTGGCCGCGGCCAACCCCCGCAAATGATGCTATGCGTTCTGTCATTGGAGGAACTATAAAAGCGAGACCCAGAGGTTGAAGAGGGGGATCCCCGATTTGGAAAGACCTAGGAGGCGGCTGCAAACGTCCTGAGAGCTTGGGCTTGCTTTAAATCAAGGAGAATCAAGTGGGATTGGGGATTGAAGGAGATTCCAACTCCATTTATCTTGATTTTTTTGTACTTATTCCCTTTCTCCATGTGATTCTGATATGGCTACACTGAATGCTGATATCTGTGATTTGTTTTTGAACATGAGTAGCTAGGTTTTTTTTCATTCTATGATTGTTCTAAACCTTTGTATGGATTAAACTTGACGCCTTCTTTCTTTTAGTAGCTAATGGTATATATGTGTTAATTCTCCCTTGTTTTCACTAATATTCATGACTGGCCAGCACTATGGATAATCTGTTCAATTAGATTAAGCTTGAGAAAGTTAGTTTAATTGTAGAACTTGCATAGAATTATGCTAGACTTGAAGTTTAAGAATTAAAGGGATGGTTTGTTAATAACATAGAGATATAGTTATTAACCTATCATTGTCAAATTAGGGAGGCTATGTAATGATTATTTTCCCTTAACTATAGCAAGAGATTGTGTATGTTAATGGAGGATATAAGTTTGGTTATGACTTGAGAGAGCTTAATCAATTGCTAGTGAACCTTAGACGGACATATATATATATTCCATGAAAGTATTCTTGGAGAGGAAGGAAATTAAGTTTATGAAATACAAAGGGAACGAACAATCCTAGGTTTATTATAATTGATTGAATTCACAAGAATCATAGTTTTGTTCAGTAATTTTAGTTATTATCAAAATATCTTTTGAAATTCCTTTTTCCACACTCAACAATTTGTTTTGGTTCAACTTAATCAAATGCATTAAGCCCATTGCTTGACTAATTTGTTACTCAAATCCTGGAGGGAACGATCTTACTTATCAATTTACTACTTGACGCGATCCGTACACTTGCGGTAGCGAACACTCTTCCTGCATGATCTCTTCATTGTTTCTCTACAAATATACTTAGGATACTAATGTAATGAAGAGTTAATCATATAGATACCAAATCAATAAACATTTGATTAAAAACATAATTTTTGGACTGCCTTACTCGAGTGGCTACTTGAGTGATCATGCTCATTACTCGAGTGGTCCTTCGAGTAAACCTATCAAAAATATGACAGTGCCTAGTTCAACATTTTTCATAAGATATTACTAGGGTAAGACATGTAGTGCAATACATCACAAACCTTGGAAATACGTGATTACTCGAGTGGCTACTCAAGTGGCCATGTCTTTACTTCACAAGTTACTCGGGTGCTGACTCTGGGAGTCTGATTAATCGAGTGGCCATGTGTTTTCTTCAGAAGTTACTCGAGTGCTCCTTCGAGTAGATTTCATATAAGTGTGCAGATTACTTGATTATTCCCTCAAGTAATGTCATTCAAATCTTGGCCGAGAGTTTGCTTACCTGGTTACTTGAGTGATCCATCGAGTAATGCTCCAAATAACTCTACAGATTACTGGAGTGCTCCCTCGACTAATGCCTTTTCCTCACATGGTTACTCGAGTGGCTACTCGAGTAAAATGTTGCATTTCCTGGCTGAGAGCTACTGGAAGATTTTTTACCTCATTACTCAAGTGATGCCTTTGCAAAAGATGTTACTCGAGTGGCTACTCGAGTAATGGTCTATATAACTTTGCAGATTACTCGAGTAGCCCCTCGAGTAACTTCTTCCAAATTTTGGCAGTGCTTCTCTGGATGATATTCTCTGCGATTACTTGAGTGATTACTTGAGTAACAGCCTCCCTTACTCGAGTAGTCACTTGAGTAAGCCATCACAGAATTTCCTCACTACTCCAGTGTTTACTTCAAGTAATACTTTGCCACTTTGTTCAAATTCATTTGTTTGTTATCAAATCCTTTTATATCATTGATCCAATCTTTATTATCATCAAAACATATGGGATCTAACAGACTCGAGTGCAATCATTCTCCTCACTCGAGTATATTGTCATTCACTCGAGTGTAGCTTAAATACTTCCACTTTATAGCCACTTCTGGACAATACTCGCATTAAAATATCAAGAGTGCGTTTTATACTTCCAAAGTGATGTGGGGCCACAACAAACTCAATTTATTCATTTGATTCTAAATATGGAAAATGATGTATCATAAAAAAGCTCTTGCCATATGCATTCCAATGAAAAAAAATCAGCTCCAAACTCCTTGTATTCTACAAGTTATGATCGAAAGAGTGTCTGTCGCACTAAACCACACAAACATCAACTTCCAGAAGGCATAGCTCCTAGAATATAACTTGAAATTAGGCGAATTACCTATTCATGGAAAACCTTTTGAGTCTAGTATCATATGGCACTAGTCTCATCTCATCCGACATGTCGTTTGTGAGTTATGTCCAAAATACCGAACCTGTCTTGAAAAGTTATGGTGATTTCAATGTCCGCTTCCATGGATCATATCGCCTTCATATGAGCTTCTTTCAGTGTGATCTTAGTGAACATTTTTCATGTTGTGAGTCTTCTTTCATATGCTAATGGTTTCTGGTTAATCCGACTTGTGGTTTGAGAGATATGGGTAAAATACTAGAACTCTATCAGGCTGAACATAAAACAGAGCTAAACAGAGTAGCCCGACACTCAAGTGTGTTCTTCCTTCACTCGAGTGCTATAGTGCCACAGTTGTTATAGTGATTCTGCACTTTCAGTTTGCACCTCGAATGCTACAGTGATTCGCATGCTATAGTATCTTCATGCTACAGTGACAAATAGTACTCGATTGCTACAGTATTGACCGCTATAGTGTCGAACAGTGTCGGCTGCTACAGTGCTAAACAGTGCCGCCTAATTTCCTTCTGACCATAGAAATCTCAGAGTTATTTCTAAGAACTTGAATCTTGATATTCCTATTAGATCTTGCAAGTTCTTCTTTCTTTAATATCTTTCTTTTTTATTTTTCTCTTGATAATCATTCTCCATAATCTGAGTAGGCAGCTTCTTGACTATCTTCAGTTTCTTTCTTCTTCTTCCTTTTGTTCATTCTTATCAATTCAATCACTTCTTTGTATATTTTATAATTTTGTCTTCTCATTCTTCCTCCATAATTCAACTTAATTAATCTACAAAATATTTCACATTAAACACAGTAATTAGTCAAAGAAATACATTATATAAACGTTTTGCTCTTATCATTTCACATCTATATTTGACTTCATCAAAACTGATCATATCTAACATGAATCACTTAATCCATATCATGCTTTAAAGTTGAACAATTTCAACACTACTAGCAATCTTATGTATTTAATACTACCGGCATATAATGGTTTCTTTGCATCTCCTTTCAATGCCTAAAATTCTTGAGGAAAGTCATGAAGCACCCCTTCGACCACATTTAGCATTTCTTGAAGACCATTGTCCTCATTATCACACATGCTTCGATCAAACTCATTTGAAGGACCGCTCATGGTATTCACCCGATCACTATGTGCAACATCCATCTCACCGTGCGTTGTCCATCATGTATATGATTGATCAATTCCATGACACACTAAATGATCTAGCAAATCAAGCAGGCTAATCCCCTTTCCATAACAAGATAAGCAAGGACACAAGATTTTGTTAGGATCTTTTATATGATCGCTTGCAAATCTAATAAACTCTTTCACCCCATCTATGTATTCCTTTGAGCATCGATCAGATAACATTCATTTTTTATCCATCTTTACCTTTAAATATATGTTTAAAAGTAGTTAGTTGTTTGCCTCTTGTAGTTACTAATTACTTTTATCTTCTGCCATTTATTTTTTTTAAAAAAATTGACAGGACACATACGAAATCTCTGGCAATCAACGTATATCATACTAATTTTTCAACACTTACAACAGCATGTATCATACTACTTTTTCATCCATTTTCACGGCATGTATCATACTAATTTTTCACAACTCACAACAAAAATAAATCAAAAGAATATTACATAGTTGAATAATATTTAACGCTGGGACTAGCTAGTTCAATACTCCTTTAATTTAATGATTAGAGGACACATAAGAAATCTCTGGCAATCAACATTTCTAAATTGATGACAAATCTTTAGATACTCAACATTTAAAAAGGTGTATGGAAATGTACACCTTAAAATTTGGTAGAAAATATATACATCAAGACTTACAAGCTAGCAAAAACTTCTATAAGAGGATGAACAGGGGAACAAAACAACCGGGAGACCAAGCTTTAAGAAGACAGGTGAAACTTCAAATAAAAACCTGAAAAAAAATTCATGACCACACACATAATATTTATGACAAATTTTACCAAAAAATAACAAGAAGAAGAAGAAGAAGAAAACGTACCTAAAGAAAACTTAAAAGCTAGGAAACTTCTTGTACAAGGCTGAGACAAAGAAAATCATGTGAGTAACCAAGCTTTGTACTATAATGGAAGTGCGTGACCAATATTTTTTGAAGAAATAAGCACACGGAGACAAGAAGAAACAAAAAGTGGGAACAACAAATCTTCCAACTGCAGTCATCAAAGAGAGGAGGGTGTGGGGACAATGGATAAAGAAAGGTATAGTGGGAATCAATTAGATATGGAAAATGGGGTGCGGGAGGACACGCGAGAAAGATGATATGAGGACCAAGTAGATCTGAAAAATGGAGTGAAGGAGTACGTGTGAGAAAGACAGAAAGACGATGATAATGGCGGGGCCAGCAAATTTGTACACTTTGTAATGTGCTTTTACCTTAAGCAGCATAGAAGGTGTATAAAAGCTACGGCGCTTGGACACCAAGCGTTATAGCATCCATTCAGTATATAAAATAAATAAATTAATTAATTAAATAGTGAAGGGAGCTATGGCGCTTTCTATAAAAGCGCTATTGCATCCCAAATATTTCTTTTACTCTACCTTATGCACCTTATTATTATTAGCCTAGCTTCAAGTGTAACCTTAATTGATATAAAGACAAATGAATAGTAATTACCATTATTATTATTAAGTTAGACAAATGAAAAGTAAGACTAGAAAGTATAGTATATATTATTGTCTCTATTATTCACTTGAAAGCTAAGTGATAAAGAAATGAATTGTGACAGTGAAACTATGTACTAGCTGCTTAGCTTGTAATTAAACAAAAAATATATATATATAGATGAGTTAACAGAGAAGAAAATATAATCTAAATTCCCCCTATTGAAATAATTCTAATCATTGGCAAATTAAATAGAAGTAAAGAATAATAAGATAATTATTGCCAAAATCATATAAATTAAATAAGGAAAGAAGGATACTGGCAAAATAAATAAATAAGGAAAGAAGGAGCTGAAGCTTACCTTAATTAACGGGGTGCCTTATTAACTAATAATCAGCTTGCATGTCCTTAGCATATGAAGGAGGAATGAGAGTGATGCTCCAAGCTTGATCGCCTTCTGTAATATCTCCGCTATGATGGTAGTAGCTCTTAACTCTCACCCTTAGTCTCTATAAGCGCGGTGTCTATTCTCTGCTCTCTCATTAGTCTAGATAATACATAGATCAATAAAGAAGATAGCTTTCGTGCATGCGACAAGGCTGTGCAACCTTTCAATATGAAGCATATTAAAAAAACATTGATTTGGGATGTCGGCAAGGGCCTTGGCCGAAGCTTGCCCCACTAAGCGCCCAGCGCTTGGTGGGGGGCGATTGGTTGGCTAAGCGCCGGCCAAGGCAGTGCCGCCTACCCCAATAAGCGCTGGAGGAGGGCTGAAAACCCAAAAAAAAGAAACAGCATCTATCCAAAAAAAATTTTCAATCCTCCGGCGCTTATTGGGGTAAGTGCTGGCCAAGGCGACGCCAACTTAGCCTATGCCTGCTTCAATAAGCGCCAGAGGAGGCTCTCACCAAAATTTAAAAAAGAAAAGAAAAAATGAATCAGCGTATGGGCTTACCAAAATTAAAAAAAGAAAAGAAAAGGAATCTGCGTATGGGTTGAACCAAAAAAATAGAACAAGATGGGCCTTGGCCGATATTTGGTGTGGCAAGTGCTTGCCAAGGCAACGCTGCCTACTCTGGTGCTTTCTGGTGGAACCACAGGCCAAGAGTGGTTAGCCAAAAAGAAAAAGCCAGTTTGCTATGACGCTTCTTTAAAGAAGGGTCATAGGAGGTGCGCCACTAAATCATTATTTTGTAGTAGTGCTTCTACATCTTTCGTTATTATCAATATGAAACTCCTTTTGTTCTTTTCCATTGTCTTTCTTTTCATCAGTTTGAAGGCTAAAGAGGTAGTCTTTACATTCAAAGCTTATCTATATTTGCAGTCATCCCCGATGGATTTGTTAACGGAGGGAATCATGGATAATCAATTGGAAAAGAAAACAAGCAACCAAAAGATCCACCCCCTTTCAATTTATTAATAGAGAGAAGTGAAGCCGCAGTGGTTTGATTTGGTTTGTCGTCAATGGAAATCAATATCTGCCGCTGTATAGCTCCTTTTGGTTTTAGAGATGTGGGTTTAATCGAGTTTGTCTCTTGTGAACCAAGATGGAGAAGAGTAATGGAGTTAAATGATGACATATTTAAAAAATCCAAGTGGTAATTATTGATTGGAAAACTGGTTGGACTGGATATAACTTTGGTCGAGAAAACTAGCGAGATAGAAATAAATAAATATATTTACATGAAATAATTAATAATTCTACTCAATTTCTATACAATTCATATGACAAAGTGTGGGAAATACCGAATATTATTCTGCTAGATTTCTTATTCTTAGTTTTGTATGTGTGCGTCTATATGTTTCACAGGAATTTGTGCTGAAAAAGTTAAGAGCACGCCTTCGGCTTAAGAATCTCAACCGAAAAATAAAAAAGAAAATTATTGTTACGTACTTCTTAAAATTATTGTATTTAATATATATTATTCCCTTAAAAATTATTTTATTATTTGTTGTGATTTAAATTAAAAATTGAGGCATCTATATATTTATCTATTAAACGAAACAGTCAAAATTAAATATGAAAAACCCAAACTTGCATAAAGTACGAAAACTACAAATGAGTATTGGAATCACTTCATACATTCATCACCACAATAAGTCCCAGTACTTTGAGTAATGCTTGTTTTATACTATATAACATGCATAAATTGTATATCCAGGAATCGCAATAAACGCATACATTTATGCATCCATCCACCCAAATTTTCACTTTGTCTGAAGCTGCAATATAAAATTCACAGCACAAAACAGTAAATCAATTATGAGGAAAGAACATATGTAAGTCAACCTTATATCTTAAGGCATCAAATTAGAACTTATATGGAAGGAATTACCTAGATCATCTTGGGTGTTGATCAAGTGACTGCAAGAATGATGAGCACAACCCAAAGAACAAGAGTATTGGGTTGGAGTTTTAATTCTTTGGTCGGAACCTATACATGAGATGTGAAAACCAATAGCACATAGAGCTGCCTGAATATGTGTTATTCCTGAGGTGCATTTTGGCATACAAGATGGAAAGCATATTTGGAAACCTAATTGTTTTGCTTCAAATTGCATTGTTGCCAAATGTAACACCAACCAAGCTACAAATATTGACCGCACAACTTTCTTCCCCTCCATATCCTTTTCCCTTTCTCAATATATTGATTCCCTCTATGTGTTTTGAGGTCTTGGGTATATCTTTTCTCAACCTAGCTAGGGTAGTTTATAAAGATACAAATAGATTTGGATAATGTTTTTTATCTTGATAAGTACAACAGTATTTGGTATTACAATTTATTTTATCCTATTATTCACATGATAAACTTTGGTAGTTACTTTATGATTACTATTTTTATGTTTACGAGTATTTCAAAAAGAAAAGTTTCACATTATTCAAAGAATCTTGACTATTCCTCATCATTCATCTTGAATCCAATTAAATTAGTTAATCTAATTATTATAGATACATTACTAATAACATATGTAATGTGTTTAATGCATATAGTGTGTGAGTATGCGTTTGCGTTAAATATGTATAGTTCAATCAATAAAGAGATCAGAGAGATGTGCACAATCAACTTATCATGATTTGGTCCCTAACCTACATCTAGTGCCTTTGGAACTTTCAAGAGATAATCAACAAATTTCCATCCTTGTAGGCACTACTACAAAATGAGCTTATTTCATGGTTATTTAACGCCTTATCTAACGGTTAATAAATATCTTATATTAAGGCATCATTTAAAGTCACAACTCTTGTTTGACAAGTTTTTTCAAAACGTCAAATAAAATGGCATCATCATCATCATGATTATTATTGTTGTTGTTGTTGTTGTTGTCGTCGTCGTTATTATTATAGTTAGTTATCTTTTATTGTCTTTCTTTATTCATATTTTATTTTTAAGGGTTTAATTTATACCATTGTCAGTCCCTATGGCCCAATTTGGTACATGGTTTATATGGTTAAGAATAGAACAATATAATCTAATTATTATTGATACATTACTGACAACATGTAAACCTTTAGGGTTTGTGTGGTATGAGGGGAGGGGAGGGAAAGCAGGCAAAGTGAAAATTTTTGAAGTTGGATTTAAAAAATTGAGAGAAGTATGGTATAAAGCTTTTAATTAAGTTTTCTTACTATTTTATCTTATATATTCTCTATATTAAAATTTTGTAACCCCACTTCTCTAATTTTCTTAAATACAACTCATAAAAATTTTTCCTCCCCTCCCCTCCCTTCCCCTCCAAATCCCTCATACCAAACAGACCATTAGAGACATTTAACGCGTAATGCATTTCATGCATCTAGAGTGTCTATTTGTGACAAATATATATATGGTTAAGTATAAGTAAAGAGATACAATGTTCTTTTCTTAATATAAAAGCTTGTTTGTAATGTAAACTACAAATGAGATCATATATTAAAGACTAGAGGTAATAAGAGATTTGAACACAATCAACTTATCATGGTTTCGTCCGTCCGTCCCTAACCTAAATCTAGTTTCTTTGGAACTTTAATTGCAAGTGATTTTCCCACTATCATCAACCAATTAAATTATCATCCTTGTAAGTACTACTACAAATGAGCTTATTTGATTGTTAATAATTATCTAGCATCAAGTATCCTTTAAAGTTTCTGCTTCTATTTGACAAGCTTTTAAAAGCGTCAAATAAAGTGGCGTTACTATATATTTTTTCATTATATGTAGTTATTATTTTTATTTTCTTTATTTATACTTTACTTTTAGAAAAAATTGTAACCAAGTCCTAATTAACAAATTTAATTGCAACCAATCCTTCGAAATCATTAAATTACAGTGAAGTTCTAAGGGACCTGGGTGCTATTAATTTCAAACATGAAAGTACACTTTTATCATCCCTTTGCTAGTAATGACAAGTTTATAGCAACTATTGACAAGTTTATAGCAACTAATGACAAGTTTAGAGCATCCAATGATAACTCACCATCAAAGAGTGGCTACAAAAAATATTAGTTCACAAAACAAATACAACTTACAAATGTTTTGTTCCTCTCTTGCATAATCCCTTATTGGTTGTGTATTGTCATCTACATTCTCTCCTACATACACATGACTACTTTCTCCATTGAATTTAATAAAATGTTCTACTCCTTCTTTATCTACAAGGTTCACAAAGATTGTTACATCAAATGTCAGCGTGAATTTCTTGTAAATTCTACTAATTTTTTTTCTAACAATTGATGCTATAATTGTTCTCAACTCCTCATACGGAGTGTCTTCGTTTATGGTTTCTGTTCTAATGCTACCTCACATATTGCAAATCATCTTTTCCCATTTAAAAGTTTTCCCTTATATGCAAGAAACATAATGTATGCTTTCTACACTTACTCACCATCTTTTCTATTACCTTACAAAACAAAGTTGTTATTAACAAATACATGAGCAACAATAACAACTTTAGAGCAGTGTATTAATGACACATTTTGAAATTGCATAATAGGGGTTATAAACATATAAAGCTCCATCCTTTCCATTTATCTGTTATGTCCAAGCACATAAAAATAAAGCACAATATATCTCCTCAGCAGAAATTCACACCCTCCTACACACTCAATGAAATAACAACATAAATCATAAAGGCAATATACAATTAACCATCATTTCATACTCTAAACTTATCATTGGTTGCTCTAAACTTGTCATTACTAATAAAGGGGCAAAATTGTACTTTCATATTTTGAATTAATAGCACTTAGATCCCTTGTGACTTTATTACAATTTGATGATTTTGAGGGACCTAGGTGTCATTAAGTCTATCAAATAAGACCTGGTTGTAATTTTCGCTTATTTTTAATGGATAATATTATTGTTAGTCAATATAATTCAATTGAATTTTGTTTTAGTACGTGAGGATTCAAATTATAGTTCTTTTTTTGGCCAATCAAATTATAGGTTTTGGATACACATAAGGTGTTACATTTATGGTATTAAAGTGTTGATTCTGGCAACTGTAGGTATTTTCTAGAGTCCCCTACTTATGTTGATAAGTTCTAACCTTTTGTAAGTTGCTTTGTACTAGGAAGCATGTCTAATAGGAGAACACAGAGAAGTAGGTCACCCCCGTCTATTAACCAGCCTCCTCCAGAGGAACGCATACCTAAGGGTAAGCTCTAAGTAATCATTAATAGAGGGGTGCGTGGAGGGGGACATGGACCAAGGGTGATACATACTACAAGAAAGAGAGTTAGAATTCCAGTGGTATTCAGACCTGCCCCTAGAGACGTGGCAACCATCTATGACACAGATAACCTAGAGTTAGAAGATATCAAGCAGCACTTGAACTCTGATGCGGAGTCTAGGGCTCCAGTTGTTGGTTTAGCCTTTGACCCACACCCAGACCATGAACTATAGATGCAACTTAAGGAATTGTACCTGAAGGCCTTTAATGATTTCCTTTCCCCTATGACATGGTACACGGCATTTTTAAACTCAGTGAAGAAACTATATAAGCAGAGAGAGGAGCATGGGCTAGGGATAACAGATAATGTTTGGATTCAAACCACACTAGCCTATTTTCTCAACCTCACTTCTTGGGTCAAGAAAAAAACTAGATTGTTGTATAGGGTCCTTTTGAGTTTTTGCCTTTTTATAACCACATGTACTTATATGTGATATATCATATGGATTAGTTATAGGAAGGTAGCACAGGTTTCTTTGGTATGAATACCAAGTCTCTTAATGTATATGACTAGTTGCCGTAGTAGAATAGGCTTCTTTTAATGTAAATGCCAAGCCACTTTGATACAAATGTGAATGGTTTCTGTAATAGATTTATGTATATGTTTTGTGTTGGTATTTAAAGGCTTAAGAAGTACATATATGTATATTTATGTGTTTGATGTGGTATTTCTTTTCATAGAGTGAAAAGGAACAATAGTGCAAGGTAGACTAAGGAAAATACCCCTAAATATGGAACCTGAGAATAATGTAACGCCCAACGCTATACAACAAGTTCTTGGAATGCTGGCACAACTACAAACCATGATTTAGGAATTGCGTAAGGAAATTTATGAAGTGAGGGAAAAGCATAACAAGGAAGAGGCACAACCTGAAGACACTGAGGTGAATCCGTAAGGAGAATCATTTGGGAATAGTGAGTGATCACAGACATTTAAATCTAATAATGGGATTACTAATGTTCCGACCTGAGAAGAGGAAAACCTCTAATACTATATGCCTAAATTCATCAAGTGCCAACAATAGCATTCAAGGGAAGATTTGACACACAAGCTGCTGAAGAATAGTTGATACGGTTGGAGAAAATATTTGAGGTATTGGGGTACCCTACATAAATGAAAGCTAGAATGGCCATATACAAGTTGGAGGGAGATGCAGACCGCTGGTGGAAAAATACAACAATGATACTGAGTGCCCGTAACATTCCGTTGACCTAGGAGACATTCCAAAAAGAATTTAATGAAAAATACTTTCTAAGGTTTGTAAGGCTCAATAAGTAGAAAGAATTCCTAGCTCTTCAACAGGGTGATGACGAGACTTTTGATTATTAGCGATCCTGGTTCATTTGATTGTCCCATTACTCATCCTATCTGAGGTTCAAAGAGAATGAGGAGTGGAGCTTCAATATGTTGATTTAGGGATTAAAACCTGAGATGGAAGAGAAGCTAGTTGATCGATGGTTTACCGTATTCAACAAGGCTATAAAAGTTTGTCGACTAACAGAGGGTAACTTGAACAGAATGCATTCAAACAAGAATACCAATAATCAAGGAGGATCTAGTTAAGGTGATACCTCACAAAAGTGTAAAGGACAAGGGTTCTCACAAAAGGGCAACAACAAAAAGCCCTTTTGGTCCAGGAACCATAACAACCAAAAAACCCTGACATCTCAAACATGCCCTCAGTATGGTAAGTTGCATCCGAGATGACTTTGTAATGTCCCTATGAGTCAGGTAATCTACTATACTTTCTATAAGCCAGGCTACTTCGCATTAAATTGTCCCCAACAAGCAACCATGCCCAGACCTACAACCAAGGTGAAGTATTTGCCTTTATAAGCAAAGAAGTGAAGAAGTCTCCAGAGCTGATTCAAGATAAAGTCCTTCTCAATGGTAGTTCATTACAAGCTTTATATGATTTGGGTGCTAGTTATTCCTTTATTGCTTATGGCTGTGCTAAGCACCTAGGATTGCATGTGCACAAACTACCATTTGATTTGAGTGTGTTGACACCAATGGGTGTCAAGACTATGAATACTGATGTTTGTCTAAATTGTGTAGTAAATATTGGGGGTCACAAGTTTACAATTGACTTGATTTGCTTGTTGCTCCAAAACATTGAGGTTATACTGGGTTTTGATTGGCTGACGACAAATAATGTGCTGCTGGATTTTAGGAACAAGAAGATAGTATATCCTACTCGGTGGAAGGATGATAAAGTAAATGCAAATCAAAACTTCCTCTCTTTAGCAGAAGTTGAGAAATGCCTAAAGACGAGATGCCAGGAATATATCATGTTCTTTTCCATACAAGCGGAGACAGAAATAACCCTAGAAGATATATCGGTTGTAAGGGAATTTCCTGGAAGTTTCCAAATAACCTTAGTGGTTTGCCTCTAGAAAGAGAAGTCAAACGAGATTATACTTGGAGCTGGATCTATATCAAAAGCCCTGACAGAATGGCTCCAATTGAGATGGCAGAGTTAAAGAAACAGATCAAGGAATTCTTAAGAAAGGGTTCATTCGACCAAGTGTTTCACCGTGGGAAGCTCCGGTACTATTCAACAACAAGAAATATGGAATCTTACAGCTATATATTGATTACAGAGAGTTGAATAAGGTGATCATTAAGAACAAGTACCCGTTTCCTCATATTGATGACCTTCTAGATCAACTATCTGGATCAAGTGTATTCTTGAAGATTGATCTAAGGTTAGGATATCATCAACTATAAGTGAAAGCAGAAGACATACCGAAGACTGCTTTTTGAACAAGATATGGATACTACAAGTTTCTAGTAGTGACCTTTGGGGTAACCAATGCACTTGTCATGTTTATAGACTACATAAACTGCATCTTTCATCAATATTTAGATCAGTTCGTAGTAGTCTTCATCGATGACATTCTGATATACTATAAGAGCAGAGAAGAGCACGAAGAGCACTTAAGGATCGTGCTGGGTATTTTGTGAGAGAGGCAACTCTACTCCAAACTAAGCAAGTGTGAGTTTTGGCTTTCAAAAGTCAAATTTATGGGTCATGTTATCTTAGAAGGAGTTGTAGTGGACCCAGTAAGGTGGAAACAGTACTAGACTAAAATAGGCCAGAAACTATTGTTGAGATACGTAGTTTTATGGGTCTTACTGGCTATTACCAGAGATTTGTTCAAAATTTCTCTTGGATTGCCTGGCCAATGACCAAGCTCACCTGAAAAGATCAGCCATTTAAGTGGGACGACCAATGTGAGATGAGCTTCATTAAGCTGAAGGAGAGGTTGGCAACTATATCAATATTGATTATCCTTGATCCCAAGTTGACTACGTGGTTTATAGTGATGCTAGTAAATAGGGACTAGGATGTGCCCTGATGCAGCAAGGCAAAGTTGTGGCCTTTGCCTCTTGATAGCTGAAGCCTTATGAGATGAACTATCCCACATATGATCTGGAGTTGGCAGCAATTGTGTCCAGGCTGAAAATTTGGCGACACTACCTATATGGAGTGATTGTGGAACTGTATTGCGACCATAAGAGTCTTAAGTACCTGTATGATAAAAAAGAGCTCAATATGAGACAGCAAAGGTGGATGGAGTTACTAAGACTATAACCTTGAAATCAAGTATCACCCGGGTGAAGCCAATGTCATTGTTGATGCTCTTAGTTGAAAGGCAGTGTAAGTAGCAGCAATGATGATATAGGAGAGGAAATTAATAGAAGATTTCTGAGATCTAAACCTATCAAATCAAATCCTCTATATTGGTTGTGGCATTAGCCAAGAAGAAAATGACCTGAGGGTTGAGATTTTAGAAGCTTAAATGCAAGATGAATGGGCACAATCGATTTGGAATATGATAGAAGGAGGCAAGACTCGAGACTATAATCTTTCATCTAGTATACTGGTTCGATACAAGAAGAGAATCTATGTTCCACGGAAGACTGACTTGTGACAGAAAATCCTGGATGAGGCTCACAAGAGTCGATATACCCTCCACCTAGGGATGGTAAAGATGTACCATGATTTGAGAATGATGTATTAGTGGCCTAGATTGAAGAAGGATGTGACTGAATATGTAGCACGCTGTCTTACCTATCAAAAGGTAAAGATTGAATACCAGAGAACTCTAGGACTACTTCAGGATCCAAGATTTTAGAGTGGAAGTGGGAGAGTGTAACTATAGATCTTATGGTAGGGTTACCCAGAATCCAGGATCATGATGTGATTTGGGTTATTGTTGATCATTTAACTAAGTCATCATATTTTATACTAATCAATGCTGGCTACTCTCCCGATAAACTAGCAGAGATACATATCAGAGAGATAGTAAGACTCCATGGGACGCCAAAGAGTATAATTTCTGACAAAGATCATCGCTTTACTTCAAGATTTTAGAGATCTCTGCATGAAGTTCTAGGCATTAAACTAAAATTCAGTATAGCCTATCATTCTCATACGGATAGACAAACAGAGAGAACCATACAGATGCTAGAAGATATGTTGAGATCATGTGTAATGAACTTCAAGGGAAGTTGGGATCACTACCTTCCACTTGCAGAATTCACCTATAATAATAGCTATCATGCGAGCATTCAGATAGCTTCATATGAAGCACTTTATAGAAGGAAGTGTCAGCCCCCTTTCTACTGGACAGAGTTATCAGAAAGAAGGTTGTATGGGCCAGATATAGTAGATCAAACGACTGAGCAGATCAAACTCATCAGGCAGAGACTACTTGTAGACCAAAGTAGGCAGAAGAGTTATGCCAACAAGCAAAGAAGATCACTAGAGTTCCAAGTCAGAGATCATGTATTTTTTAGGGTTTCACTCGTCACCGGTATTGGTAGAGCAATAAAGAGGAAGAAGCTGAGCCATTGATACATCATGCCATTTGAGATTTTGTTAAGAATTGGGCCAGTAGCATACCAAATTGCTTTAACCTCAAACTTGAGCCGATTGTATGACATCTTCCATGTTTCGTAGCTGAAGAAGTATCAGCTAGATCCTGAACATATTGTAGAGTATGAGGATGTGGATATGCAAGATAATCTCACATATGAGGTTGAGCTAGAACAAGTTATCGAGCTACAAGAAAGATGGCTTAGGCATAGAAGTATTCCATTTATGAAGGAGGTCTGGAAGGGGTTATCACCTAGAGAGGTAACATGGGAAGCGAAACACGACTTGCGGAAGCACTACTCGAAATTTATGTATTAGAACATGTAACAATTTCGGGGATGAAATTTATTGTACCGGGGGGGAGTTGTAACATACTAAAATGTGAACGCTTGGCATTACTTGTAAATATAATTAGTAGGACGAAGCTTAACGGTGCCAAGTATATGTGTATGTGGTGCAATTTTCCAATAAAGTGGACATTTGGCAAAATTCTATTAGTCAAATTCATAAAGTAATAATTAAATAATTAAATAAATTAATTTTATTTTATGTGGGGACCACAAAAAATGACATCTTATAGGTAGACCTGGGGAAATCCCCTTACTTTCGTTCCCATGATAAAGTGAACATCTTACGGTAGAAGAACAAAAAGTGCTTTTTGACTTTTGTGTATGTGCAATCTCTAAGTGACACATGTCCCCTAATGATGAAGTTACTTTTTACTTTATGTGTTGGCTAAATAGGAGCATGATACTTGTCCCCAAATGATGATGAAATGACTTTACCTTTTGAGTTGTCATCACCAAAGGGTGTCACCTCACCCCAAGCTGGGGAAAATCATTAGAGCCTTACTTTCCTTGACATGTTGGTGTCTAAAAGCTCGATAAAATAGGTGGGACCCATTTTATTAAAACAAGTGACACGTGTCACCAAACTATTGGATCACTGGACAAATGGCACCATAAGAATTCGACACATGGCATGACTTTTTCAAGACTCCCTCTTAGCCTATAATTTCGTCTAGCCCTCACAAAAAACAAAAAAAAAGTCAAAGAAAATAAAGAGAAATTGGAAAAGGGGAGAGAAATAGTGAATAGTAACTTTCCCGGACTTCAATCCACCAAAACACGGTTTCCTCTCAAAATACTCTTTACGATCCTTCTTTTACTCATCACAAGCTTTATTTCTATGGTTTCAGATTTTCATTTGGAGGTGTTTGGTGCCGTCTCGCTTGTTGGAATACTATCGACAATTTGGTTCCAGATTTTCATTTGTGGAAACACATAGAGGAAAGTATAGGCTTCTTTTTGAACTGATTGGATTGTTGTTTAGATTAGTATTCTTGAGGGTGGGTACTGTTCATAATTTTGGCTAGGGGTGTTTTTAGAGGTTTAATCATGTATTTGTGGTTAGATGATGATTACGATGATGTTGGACCAAATTGTTGGACAAAATTATGTTTTTGGATATTTTGGTTAAAAAGGGGACTGTTTGGTTAGGGTTTAAGGGGCTAAAGCATTATGATTTTCATGATTTTGACATTACCATTGTGTTTAGAATGCATATTTTTGTGGGGAATAACTTCTAGTTGTAATTTTAGACTATTGGAAATATATATTGCAAATAGAAAATGCTGACGTGTGTGTTCTATGCAGGGCAGTCATTTGCATGATGTTTTTAAATATGTAAATGGTGTCCAAAAATTATTAAACTTTCCAGTCTAATAGTAGACATGTCAAGCTTTAAATTGATATATAATTTGTGCATTTGGACGTGTGTGCTGGGAGTTATGCATTTTCAAAATTTGGTTTGGTAAATTGGCAAATTCTAGGGGCAGTGAGCAATTAAGTGAGATATTGTATTGACATGCGTCCAAAAGTGTCATGACTATATTTTTCCCTGAAACTATACTTATTAGGGGTCATATGGCCTTTAGAATCATCACAATTAGATATGATTTTTCAAATTTAGGTCCTATTTCTGGAATTGAATTTGGAACAGGTTGGGTTTAGCATAATTCTAGGAATTTTGTGGCTTTAATGGCCAGAATTGAGTATTTTTGTATGAAAGTATATTGAAAGAGCTTTACATAGAATTTGGAACCAATCAATTTGGAGTTCCCTAGAATTAATGATGAATTTTTGAAGTTGATAGAAAAGCTGCGGAATTGAGAATAAGGGTAAAAATGAAAAATGTAATGGCATTAGGTAACTAAGTAGAACCTTAAGTGTGAAGTTAACTAACTTGGGGCCGTTGGGCTACTTTGACTTTTCTTTTGACTTAGTATTCTAAATTTAATGACAACCAACATAAGTGCTTGGATTGTAAGAGAATTGGACCAAATAATAATTTGTCCTCCAAAATTCTAATTATAGGGCCTGATCGCTGTCTAGAATCTAAGATCTGCCCGAGCTCTAGGAAACAGTTGGATATTGCTCAAGGGAAACGACCAGGTAGTAACTTTATCTTTCATATGTTATAAGATACACTACATGTTTTGTGGATTCATCATTAATTGTTTGGCTAATTCTATTTATGTGGGGTGGTCGACTAGGGCCTATTACACGGGTGGACGCTCAGGCCAATGTAATGTTTTTGTGATACACGAGTGGATGCCCAGGGCCTATTGCATGGGTTACACTCGGGGCCATGTGATATACCTAGTGTTATGATGATATATGAACTACATGTTATGTACTGAATGTTATTGTGATGATTTTGCTGTATGATGATTGTGCGGTATGCTTTGTGACGTTATGTCTGTATGATTGATTACCTGTTACTACTAAGATTTTTTTTTACTATTAAGATTCTTTTGAATCTCACTCTTTTCTCTAAATAAATCTACAGCACAGTATAATAGCTCGCAGGGGTAGAAGGTAAATACATATTGCTAGAGGATGAAGCTAAAGGACTTTAATTTGTTGTTGGTTGTTTGTTTTAAGTATTTTGGAAATTTTTGGAACTGTATATGATGTACATAACTATGTAAACCAGGCAACAGAACAGTAGTAGAACCAGTAGTACCTATAACTTAGTAAGAGAATGGTGACTATACATATTGATAATACTTTTGTTTGATGAACAAAACATTAATTAATGAACACATTATGAAACTTAAGCAGAGACACACTCGCACAATCTGATAAAATGGATTCAAGTACCATTGGGACTTAGTGAGATAGTGAATGTTTATGAACTGTTTTGAAAATTTTTATTATACGCAAAATTCCCTACAAATCCCAAGTTCACCTCCTGAGATAGGTTTGAAAGTTTTGAACGTGTTTTCAAAGTAAGTTTTAATCTGGGTGCAAACTTTGGTTCCATAATTGATTTCACTACACTTTTGCACTCATCTGGGTCTATTGGACATAAGGTGTGACATACAAGTTATTTAGATGCTATGAACTTATTCATCAACTTTGACTTGCATATCAACAATTCCTTTTTCTAATTAATTCAATCCATCTAGCCTTCATCTAACATTTCAAGCCTTTTAAGTCCTCTTGATTCATTACATTTATTGGTGTAAGTAGTGAAGATATTAGAGCTGTTACAACCTTATGTTAAGGTTTGATTAAGTGAGTTAGAGTGAAATTATCCCAATGAGGCAAGATGAGTTAAATACTAATACTTTGAGAGTCTCTTGATTTTCATTATAATATTTTGGATTGCGTAGTTAGCTAATTTCTTTGCATTGCTTGACTATGACTAGTGTTGGCTTGAGAAATTTGACTAATTGATCAATTGCTTTCTAATTATGAAAGTGCTCATCTTTCAAATGTATTAGTGATTTGAATTTAGAAAATTGTACTTAATTGACTTTGTTCAGGGGTACAAAGGTATAAGTGTGAGGGGATTGATTAAACTATATTTTTATATAATTTTTCATAACTATATTGGGATTTTTAATGCATTTTATGGGATATTATTGCATGATTAAGCACTAATTTTAATTAGGGACATTTATATCGAATTAATTATAAATAAGGGAAAAATGGTCATAATTGGTTAATTATCATATAAATGATCTCTTGAACTTTTGATGCTACCTTGTACTTAATCTTGCATTGCAGGGGTTTTGGAAGAAAATTAGAGATTTAGGAGGTTCAGAATTAATATTTCTAGGACTAGGGGAAAACTATAGAAAAGGCCCTACAACTTGTGAAAATTACAAAACTGTTAAGAGGACCAAGGAAAAATCACAGAAAAGCTCCTAGAAGTTTTGATAATTACAGTTATACCCTACAAAATTTTCAAAACTTTACACTTTAGTCCTTCCTCGAGAGCTTCTAAAATTTTCACTTAAATCCTTGGTCAAAACCTATTTTGACCAGGACCTTCTTTAGCTAAAGGACCAAACTTGACATTTAGAAATAAGGGGGGAACCTGAAAAAGCTGAGAGGGGGAAGCTGAGGGAGCTTGTGCAGCGAGAGACACCTTTATCTACCATTGTCCTCTCTTCACTATAACTCAGCTCTGCCACTACTGAACCCAACCAGAATTTCCCTCTCCATCATTCCTCATTCTTGCTTCATCATTGATGTTGTTTGGATCAAAGAGTTAGAGTGCAATGCCACGAAGAACATTGGAGATGAAGGATCTTGAGCTCTGGACAGACCTGAGAATTAGAGTGTAGCGTGGCAACCAGGAGTGAAAACCAGAGAGATTTATTGACTTAGGAGAGATTGAGAGGAGAAAGAAGGAAGACGGAGATAGACAGCTCCATCATGCAACAGCTCTGTCATACTTCATCCTTCTCTCCCTACCCATAGGGTTCAATGCTGGAGGCCACCATTGAATACCAACACCATCATCACCTTCCCTCACTCTCGCCTCTACCAACTTTCCTTTGTCAAGCACCATCACCGACATGTTTTGTAACTTATAGCAACACTTCTCCGTATTTCATTGAGCCTCTTCTTCCATTAACTATAGCGGTTCTTCTCTTTCTCTCCACCAATTTCTCCTTCTCTCTCTTCTTCATTCCACCAATATCTTCTTGTTCACTATTGAACCACCGTCCTTCCTCCACCATCATAAACCACCACCAATACCACTATCTTTCTCTTCACCATAGTTAAATTACCATTACCACCATTGTAGTTCCTTTACCTTCTCACTGGACTGAGAAGCTACCTTCCTCATTCTCTCCATTACAGATTTGATTCTCTCTTTATTAATCATCTCTTAATATCTTTTAGCTTTCCTTCACCTTCATTGGTCTCTCTTCTCAACAAGACCGACAACCCCATTCTCTATATATGTGATTTGGTCTTTGTGATTCTCAATTTGTTATTCTCTGGTAGTGTTTTAAAGGTGCTATGGGCCTAATTAAGATTACGAGAGGCTTTTTTTTTTTGAGTTTTTGGTGGTAGAGAAGGTGGCTAAAGCTTCAATGTGCTATAAAGGGGATTTCATTAATTTCCATTAGTTTAATGTATGCATTATGTTCTATTTGGAATAATTTTACATTGGAATATTTGTATTTTTGAGACTTAGATGAGTGATTATTTGTCTATTATGGATTGCTTTTGTATTAAATTTTGTATTGGTGCACTTGGATTTTATTGAACTTATTTCCTTTTGAATTAATGAAGTTATGCATTATATGTGATGACTAATGTGTGTGATAGATTTAATTCAATTTGAATGTCGCAATTGTGCTCTCATTTAAGAGGATGCAAGAGCATTAAGTAATTTTCAACATGCATCAAGTGGGTTTTTAACAATTAATCTAAGAGATGATTATGAATGCGGTTGTAGGATTAGTCATTAATTAGGTAGATTGGACATAATACAATTGCTTAGGGTTTTTAATTTGACTTGATGTAAAATTAACTCCCAATATATTTTAAGAAGCTAGGAAAGTTACCAAATCTCCTACCAAGTTTCATTTTATCATATCACCCTTTTTAATCCAAATCATTTCTCTATTATTTTTCCAAAAATACCAGTAAGATTAGAAATAGCTTTATGTTCATGAATTTTGAATTAGAGAAAACCAATTTCAAACCCCCCCTTCTAACCATGTTTTTAGCACTTATTCTAACATAGAGAATCAAAACAAAAGGCTCCTTGATAAGAGAACGATCCCGAGTTGTGTGCACTATATTGCATTTAATTCGTGCTAAATTAGTGGTTGAACCCTAGGTGGCTATGGTTGTGTCAAATCATTAACACATAAAATTTTAACTGAAATAGAAGGAATTACCCAAATCATCTTGGGTGTTGATCCAGTGACTGCAAGCATGATGAGCACAACCCAAAGAACAAGATTATTGGGTTGAGGTTTTAATTCTATGGTCAGAACCTATACATAAGATGTGGCAACTGTTGGAGTCACCTACAAAACAATAGAAATTACATGTAAATGACAATGAAAATATGGTTTGAGTTGTGACTAAGGACACTATCCTTAAAAGTTATTCCACCATACAAGGTTAGAATAAAAAGGCGGCACTCCCCAAGATTATACAAATCCTTCCTAATAAAAGATAGGGTAACATAA
The DNA here is from genome assembly GCA_963242795.1 of Inga leiocalycina. NCBI lineage: Eukaryota > Viridiplantae > Streptophyta > Magnoliopsida > Fabales > Fabaceae > Inga > Inga leiocalycina. Next base: position 39,940,947 of record OY725321.1, on the reverse strand, counting down.
TAACAGAAATTAAATAGTAAACTCAGTAGTGAGTGGATGAGTAAAAAGAAGAGAATAACTTAAAAGTTCAAGTTGATATGTCTTAAACTTCATTCTCAAATCCCTATTTATAGGCCATAGTTCATAAGTAGATAGAAATGTAATAAATGTTGGATAAGGTTGCCAAGTCAAATAGATAAAATTTCCAATTCATATGGATAAGATTGCTAAGTAAGAATTGAATCATGAATGACTTAAGGGATAAGAAATGTTGTGATAAGATTTGTCTTTACTTAGAAAAGAAAAAGAAGTGATAAGATTATTTCCTTTGGCTGGGATAGGAAGAAATATATTATGTTCCTTTGACACACTTACATAATAATTACAACATCTCTTACATGTGTCAAAGAGAACACTTACTGTTGAGTTACATATATGGGCATAACCATTTCGAGTCTAGAGTCTCTTAGACTAGACCTAGAACTAAACTAATAGCACTTACTATATAGATCTATCAATGAAGCATGCTTCTATGAACCAACAACTCTTAGTGTGTACCAGAGGCATTAAGAGCCAAATTATACCCCCACAATTTCTACCGTTAACAGTGGTTTTGCACATTGTGATGGTCATACACATGCTTGATTCTTAAGAATGATCTAGAGGTTTTGCCATAATCTCATAAAAGTGGCCCCACTCCACATTCATTGAGGTAACTTCATCAAGTATACTGCAATGAATACACCATCCCATAGGATTATGAAATCATTAAGAGCTTTACTCAGCCTCACCAATAATACATTCTAGCACTTTCTCACATACCAGAGGAAGGGACTTGAATTTAACTATAGTGCTAATAGAATTAACAAAATGATTTGTTCTTACCCAACTGAACCTTCTTCATAGGGCCTCTAATAAAAAAGGTTGGGTTACCATCACTATTAATTTCATATTAGCTTTAGTCCCATTACCCTCGATATTTCAATAATTTTTTCCTTCCCCAAGGGCTTTGTTGATGGATCCACTTGATTCAATTTTGACCTCACAAAATCAATTAAAATTGCACCATCTTTCCGCACCTACCTTATAATGTTATACCTCAAATCAAATGTCTATTTTTACCATTGAAGATTTTATTTTTAGCCGTACCTATTGCAGATTTGTTATCAAAATGTAAAGACACTGATGGTATTGGTTTGTCACTCAATAGGATATTTACCAAGATGGTTTTCAACCATTCAGCCTTAGTATCTGCCAACTCCATAGTAAACAACTCAGAATCCCTTGAGGATTTGGTAAAAATAGTTTGTTTGATTGATCTTCATGATATTGCACCATCACCAAGAATGAATATATAACCACTAGTGGATTTTGTAATATCCCAAACAGTGATTAAGGGCTAATGACTTTAAAAGTGGATATAATTATTGTTGAATAAACACTTTTGGAGAATGTGTGATGGGAATTTGGATATTTTAATGATTCCAATGGCTTCCTTGTGAAAATTCATGTGGGGAGAGTGTTTATTGTGAAATTGGAACCATTGGGAACAATCATGCTAAAGTTGAAAACTCTGTCCATTGAAACTCTGTACAGGGCAGCCAATTTGTATGGACGTTTTAAATAGGCAAATGGTGTCTAAAAATTCTGAACTTTTCCAGTATTAAAGTTCACATGTCAAGCTTCAAAATGAACATATAATTTGTATCATTTTGATTTGTGACCTAAGAGTTTTGGATTTTTGAAGTTTGCCCAGCGAAATTAATTATTTTCTGGAACAGTATGCAAAGATTGAAATTCTGGGAATTTTGTGGTGATTTACAGTAATGGCCAATATTTTTCCTATGAAGAGGACTTAAATATATTTCATTTGGCTTTGGGATCACCTCATTTCGATTTTTCTAGAATTAGTTATGATTTTTCAAAGTTAGGGCAGAAAATCTGCCAGAATTTCTGAGAAATCCGAAAATGGGAAATTAAAAATTATGACATCATCATATTGTATGATGACATCAACATGGAATTAAAACCAATTACACCATCTTCATCAGCCATTCCCGACCCCATTCAGAAAACAAAAAGACGTGAGAGAGAGCTTGGAGAAAAGAGAGAAAAGAGGAAGAAATCTCGCAAGGTAAGCCGATTTCTCCGACGATCTAGCTCCTAACGTGTACAATCCTTCTCCTAAGCTATTCCTCTATGTGAATTAAGGTTTTGAAGCAAAGAATTTGGTGTTTCAAAGAGGCTAGGGTTCAGCCAAATTTGAGAAAAGCTAGAAGGAGCTTGAGGTAACTTCCAAACTTTCGTATATTGCTTATTCTGGCTGTTGTGGGCAATTTAATCGGTGAAATTTCGCCGGATTGCCATTGGTTTTAAAGTTTGGAAATGAGGTGGCCTAGGGGTTATGCTGCCCAAATTGGGTCTTAATGTTAGTTATAACCTAATGTAATAGTGAATAAAGTGGTTAGGAGTAGAAAGGAACGCGTTTACGGAGCCGAAATCGAAAAAACCCCAATTTTTCCCAGAGAACATATATATTTCGGCCAAGGCTGTAAATGGGTCTTAGAGTTGGATTTTCAATGATTTGATGATTCCATTGGATTCAGTGTGCGAAAATAGGTGGGGTTACAGTTGGGCACTTTTTCAAAAAAGGCCGAGAAAGCATAATTACGGAAACACCCCTAAAACCCTAAAAGTAGGGTTGCCAAGGGCAATTTCGTAATTTGACATTGAATTTGATAATTCTGAGTACGGAAATGGATTCCTTGGGCGGAAATATGTTAGGATAGCCCATATTAGAATTTCGAGAAAAGTGCAACCGGTCCAGGTATGGCGGGCCCAGGCCGGGTCCCCGGGGGTATTTTTGTAAATTTTCATTATAGACTCATATAACCCTAAGTAACACTATGGAAGTGTCTAAATAGTGCATTTGGAATTGTAGGATTCGATATTTGCCGCCCTCGTGAGCCAACTACGCCAGCGAACGTCAGAAAGGAACGAGGTAGTGACTTTTCTTTTGTACCATATATGATGCATTGTATGTGTGTTATATCGTTGATTTGTAATGAATTCGTATGTTGCGACATCTGTGGATTTGTGTTAGCACTGTCATTCCAATAGTCCCTGAGTAGCTAACAACGGTTCGGGTTAGGGCGGTGTGCCTTCCCGGTGGAGAAAGGGGATGAGGATGAGGTGTGATATATGTGATTATGTGAGCCGAAAGGCTATTTGTGGAGGCCGACGGGCCATTTGTGAAAGCCGAATAGCTGTACGGGCTATAAGGCTATATGTATGCACTGCCACGCCAATAGTCCCTGAGTAGCTAACAACGGTTCGGGTTAGGCGGTGTGCCTTCCCGGCGGAGAAAGGGGATGAGGGTGGAGTGTGATTTGTGGTGCTGCTGCTGTATGATGATTTGCTTACATGCTGTGTGCTTATGTGTGGTATAAATGTTTTGTTACTACTGGGATTCTCTTGAATCTCATTCTTTCCTTTAACTAACCTTTCAGACAGGGCGAGTGGCTCTAAGGAGAAGCGTACGACCCGGAGCGGTTAGAATCCTGTAGGGACATCTATTTTGGTTATGTTGGTTAAACCTATTGGACAGGGTGTCTGTATATTATGTTGGTTGTAAAGAATAGTTGAACGTAGTTGTGTAGTCCCCTATATGGTGGTTGTAAACCCTTTTTGTGTATGAATGGAACCCGGGGGTTGCCGGGATTGCTATTAGATATTCTGATATGAATAAATGTGAATTAACTGCACAGGTGATTATATTCGATAATTGAACTTGAGACCGGAATAGGAAAGAAGTTTTGAAAATTTTATAAAGTCCCTACTTCACAGGGAGTTCTAAATGAGTTTTGAACTATTCGACGGTCTCTAAACCAATTTAATTACGTAATATCGAATTATAATTACGCTATTTAAGGCAGGGGGTTACAGATTTGGACTCATTTGAATCTAAGATCCAGCTAGCATCACTGTATCCTTCTAATACAACAAGAAATCCACTATAAAATATACCATGTTTCATGGTACCTCTCAAGTATCCCAATACTCTTACAAGAGCCATCCAATATTCACTGCATGGATAGTGAGTATATCTACTCAATCTAGACACAACATATGTTATGTCTAGCCTGGTAAAATTTATTAAATCCAACATACTACTGATAATCTGTGCATACTTAGATTGAGAAATTGGATCCCCTTTATGTTTTACAAGTGTACACTATAACCATAAGGAGTGCTTAATGGATCATCACCAAAATGTTCAAACCTTTTGAGAATTTTCTCAATATAATGTTCTTGAGTCAAGAAAATACCATCATCTCTCCTTATAATTTTAACACCCAATAACTTGTACTTCACCTAGATCTTCATGTCAAAATTTGAAGCAAGAAAATGTTTTGTTTCAAGCACAACATCCATATTAGTACCAAATATAAGCATGTCATCCACATAAAGGCAAATGATCACACAATTACCATTTACAAGTTTTGTATGAACAAATTTTCTACTTCAATTGCAGAAAAACCTCCATTTGTCAAAACTTGATCTAGTTTTTCATATAACTGTTTAGGTGCTTGTTTCAAAACATATAAAGATTTAACAAGTTTGCAAAATTTGTTTTTTTACCTATGAGCAATGCACACTTCAAGTTGTACCATGTAAATTCCTTTCTCTAATTCACCATTCAACAAAAGCTATTTTAACATCCACTTGGTGAATAAAAAGCTTATAAATTGAGGCTAAAGTAATAAGAATTGTAATAGAAGAAATCCTAGTTATTGGAGAAAAAGTATCAAAATAATCAACATTTTCTTTTTGAGTAAAATCTTTAGCTACTATTCTTGCTTTATATTTGTCAATACACCCATCAAGAAAATATTTTTCCTAAAAACCCATTTGCAACACATAGGCTATGCTTCTGAAGGCAAGTCAACCAAAACCCATATTTTGTTTTGTTCCAAAGAATCAATTTCAGCTTTAATAGCTTCTTTCCAAAACATTATATCTGGAGAAGTAATTTCTTAATAAAAATTCTTTGGTTCATTTTGTATCAAATAAGTGTAAAAAAATCATCTCTAAAAGAAGTTTCTTTTCTTTATCTATTACTTCTCCATAAATTTTCTACTAATCATTCAACTGGGTTTTGTTCAAAAGAAGAAGAAACATTTTCAATTCTTTTATGACTATGTTCAACTTTCAAAAGAAAAATATGTTCGAAAAAGATCTTCATCTTTTGTCTCAATAATGGTGTTTGGATCCAAAACATCACTTTTCAAAACCAGAAAATGATAAGCTGCACTTTGTTGAGCATACCCAATAAATAAACAATCATCAGCTTTAGAACCAATTTTCTTCTTTTTAGGATCAGGTAATAAAAATTTTGCAAGAAACCCCTAAACTTTCAATTATTTAAGATTAGGCACAAAACCTTTCCAAATTCATAAGGTGTCTTATTAGTTTTTTCATGAGGTATTCTATTTTATAAAAACAAGCAGATAGTCAAGCTTCACCCCACAAGTTATTTAGTGCAACAAAACTCAAGTGTAAAGCATTCAATATTTCTTTTAAAGTCCTATTTTTCCTTTATGCAAAACCATTGGATTCAGGTGAGAATGGAGGGGTTACCTCATGAATAATTCCTTCTTTTTCAAAAAAATCATTTCATGGCAAAAACTCCCCTTCTTTGTCTAACCTAATTTATTTAATCTTTTTGCCTAACAGATTTTCTACCTTTGCTTTATATGAAAGAAATTTTTCAAAAGCCTCAACCTTATTTCTTAGTAAATAAACTTTAGTATATCTTGAACAATCACCAATAAAAGTAACATAATATCTTTTACCACATCCATTCTTAGTTTGTTTGATATCTCCTTAAATTAGTATGTGTTAAAGATAAAAGCTCATATCTCTTTGAGTAGAAAAATGTGATTTTTTAGTCTACTTAGTTTTTGTACAAATTTCACATTTGCTAAAATTATCACTTTTGATTCCATAAATCAGCCCAAGGTGTTGTAGTCTTTTTCTATAGGGTTTACAAGTACATCCTAATCTAGCATGCCACATATCAAAAGAATCAATCATATAAACAGGCAAGTAAGTAGAATATCTATCATTCATTTCAGCAATAGTTAACACAAACAATCCCTGATTATAATAACCCTTCCTAACAATAATGTTGTTTTCATCATTATGATCATATCAGGTTCGAATGACACCTTAACCCCAGCTTTTCCCAGTAGAGCTACGAAGATTAAATTAGCTGTAACATCAGGCACATATAACACATAATTCAATGCTGAGGTCTTTCTAGATGTGAGTTTCATAATCACTTTTCCTCTTCCCAAAGCTTTGAAGTTTAGGAATCAACAAGATAGACGTGGTCTTCCCTTTCTTCAAAGTAGGAAAACATTTCTTTAATAGCACACATGTGTATGGTAGCACCAGTGTCTACCACCCACTTTCTCATACCAGATACTATAAGGGCTTGAGAGATAACCATAATAATGATCTCATCATCATCATTTCCTTCAACAAAATTCACATTTAGCCTAGGAAAATTATCACCTCTGCGATGAGGATTTTCACTCTTAACCTTTTTCCTACGCTAAGCTGCATGAACTTGGGGTTAGAATCATTAGGTCTGCACTCATATTTCTTATTTTTATTGTTTTTATAATTGTACCTCTTGTCATGTGGCTTTGCTTTTATTAGATTTGTTTTAGTAGCCATCTCTTCATTTTGCTACTTGAATTGCCTTTCGGTTGGTGTCCTCAATGATAATGTGTGTGATCAATTCTATTAGTGACAATTGTTTATGCTTGTGCTTCAATTGTTGTTTATAATCATTCCATGTTTCAAGCAGTTTCTCTATTAGTATCATGACAACAAATTAAACTCGTCTGGTAGATTGATCTTCTTAGCTCAAAGCTCCTCGAGCAGTTTGTGATATTTGTTGATTTGGAGCTTTATATCCTTGCCTTCATTCATCTCCCATATGTAGAAGCTTCCTACTATGAACTTTTGTTTTATAGCATCCTCAGCGGTGTACTCAAGAACTAGTGATTCCCAAATTTTATGTGCTTCCTTGTAGATAGAGTACACATTGAACAAATTTTTAAATAAAGTACTAATCAAAGTATGCATGCATATCTTATTTGCATATGTCAAAGCATCCTTTTGAGCCTGGTCAGTATCTGTAAAAGGCTCAGACTGGGTAAGTGAATAGCAACTCCATGTATGTCCAGGATAGAGTAGACATGCTCTTGCCACCATTTAAAATTCTTTCCAATGAACTGCTTGATCTTTGAAATATCTAGGAATGACTTGGGCATCAAGATTGTGGTGGGAAAGTAAGTTAAAGGAACAGAAACATCTCTAACAGGATTAGCAGTATTTTGGGTCTCCATGAATAACTCTTAAGATTGTTGGAAACACCTACAAAATCAATAAAAATAATTAGCAAAAGACAATGAAAATGCGGTCTGAGTTGTGCCCAAAGACAATGTCCTTAAGAATTATTCCACCACACACTGTTAGAAAAAAAGGGCAACACTCCCCAGGGTTAAGTGAATCCTTCTTGATAGAAGATAGGGTGATAGAACAACAAAAATTAGATAGTAAACTCAATAGTAAGTATATGAGAGAAGAGGAGAAAATAACTCAAAAGTTCCAGTTGGTGTGTCTTAAACTTAATTCTCAAAACCCTATTTATAGGCCATGGTTCATGAGTAGATAGGAATGCAATAAATATTGGGTAAGGTTGTCAAGTCAAATGGATAAGATTGCCAAGTCATGTGGAGAAGATGGCCAATTAAAACTTTCATCATCAAGGACTTAGGAAATAAGAAATTTTGTGATAAGATTTGACTTTACTTCTAAGAGAATAAAAGAACTGATAGGATTACTTTATTTGGCTTGGACAAAAAGAAATATATTATTTTCCTTTGACACACTTAAATAATAATTACAACAACCACCACTAGCACATAGAGCTGCCTGAACATGTGTTATTCCTGAGGTGCATTTTGCATACAGGATATAAAGCATATTGTGAAACTTGATTGTTTTACTTCACATTGCATTGTTGCCAAATGTAACACCAACCAAGCTACAAATATTGACCTCACAACTTTCTTCCCCTCCACATCCTTTCCCTTTCTCAATATATTGATTCCCTCTACTTGTTTTGAGGTCTTGGGTATATCTTGTCCCAACCAAGCTAGGGTGGTTTATATAGATAAACATAGATTTGGATAATGTTTTTTATCTTGATAAGTACAATGGTATTTGGTATTACAATTTATTTTACCTTATTATTCACATGATAAACTTTGGTAGTTACTTTATGATTACTATATTTATCTTTACGAGTGTAGTACTACTCTCTAGAGTCACTTATCAAAGCATTTTAGCCATTTTAGAACCACATGTGACCCAAAAGTATCCTTGATTAAGCTAGAAACTTAAAGTTCTTTCTCTAAGATTGGGTACTAGGAGATAATGAACTTTCGATAAACTTTGAAAATTTATAACTAATTCAATGTATTTCCAAACTTAGTAGTTTGAAGCTCTATTTTTAGCTCATGGAAAGGTCTTCAATACAAAAATAAGACCTGGGTAAACAACTATTCCATTTAGTCCAAAAATTCTCATCTAAAATCTATACAGTGATTTTCGCAACAGTTCTCAGGTTTCCTGGGTCAACTTTGAAAATTCATATTTTTTATGTGCACATCTAAAAATTATGATTTATTAATTCGTTTAAAGCTCTAGATGTGTACTATATATGTTCTTGCAAAATTTCATAATATAACTCTCTATTTTGCCTTGTGTCTAAGCACTCACAAGTTTGTGGCTCATACAAGCATATAGACTAGCTATCTACTAACTACTTTCATGCACACTTGCCATGTTTTTCACGTGGAACTTACCCTAGGCTTGAAAACAGCCCTCCTTCTCCTCCTTATGGAGGATAGATACTATCCTTAACATGTATTTAATTTACATAACCATGTATAAATCGTAATAGCCACATAACGCAACAATAAATGCATGTAACAAGCATAGCACAACTATGCTTCCACAAGCCTCCACTTCTTCTAATCCTCTTCTAGATTCTCCTTCCCAATAGATGAACTTGCACCTACTATTGGTACATGGGAGAAAGGGGTGAGATTCGGGGGAATCTCAGTGGCAAAACATGAACTCAATATATAATGTGCAATGGTAATAAACAAAGCATGTAAATTGCCAATATAAGAACAACACCTTATAAGGACACATGGCCATGGCACAAACTCAAGCAAGGATATTATATGTTCAAAGGCATACATGACAAATAAACATGCAATCAACCAAGCACAAACTATATAAAAGTAAGTTTTACTACCTTTTGTTTCTTCCCAAGTTACCTCCTTTTACTTGAACTTCTTTGGTTTTGCTTCCCCCTTTGCTTGATAGTCGTTGCCAAATCCTATTAAATATTCATGTGGAGCTTATTAATACTTAAACCTTAGTGCATAACCATTGCATAATAAATCTCTCCCTATGACCTCAACTCTTATTGGCCAAAACAGATGGACATAGGTAGATAAAGCTCCATTTTTTGTAAGTCATGCTTTTAAACATGTATTCTTGACATCTCCATACATCATTGGTAATCTTATATACTTTAGTCACTTTTGCATACAATTCCACCTTCTAAAGCATATTGAATATCTACTTGCCTCTATAATTCAGACATCCAATTTAATACACTAGCTCTCCAAACTTATCCCCAAAATTCATAAACCCTTTACTAATTTCAATTTCTTAAAAATGTGGTCATTTTTGGAGTTAAACCAAATTATGCCTCTAATTTTTCAAGGAAATTTCAAAAATCATAACTTAAGCTAGGGAACTCCAAATGAGGTGATTCAAGTTCCTACTTAAAGCACTTTCAATCTTATACAAATTGTTCCTTTGATGAGACAAGATATTCCAATTTTCCTACTCAACTTTGAAAATTTATAACTTACAATATACACATCCAATTTCTGTGTTCTAATAATTAATTAAAGCTCTATAAGTCTATTTTAAAGGAAAAATAACCACAATGACATATTATGAAAATAACCTCACATAATTTGCATAATTGCTTAATGCCTAAAATATGGAAAATCAAATTTTCCCAATTTTCTGTCTATGGTTGCGTTCGATCTCTAGCCTCTTCTCTGCCAAATTCTCCAGCCCGCTTCTGATCTTTCTCTCTTCGCCTCTCCCACTTCTCTCTTTTTCTCCCTTTTCTTTCTCTAGTTTCAGATGCTAATGAGGTGAGAGGGAGACTACTGAGTGGTTTAATATGGGTGTGTGTGTGTGTGTGTGTGTGAGTGTGTTGTAGCACCCTATTTCCATTACTATTAGATGAGCTATAAATATAATGAATTTGAACCACTAAGCTAGGTTTGATCCCGGGAAGAAAATATTTTTGGAAAATAGTTGAAAACCTAGCCCAAGCACAGGGTTTGAACCTATAAATAAATGGATTTTTCTAAAAAAATTTAAAACTCTTTGAAACAGTTAATCAATAGTTCAACTCTTCATTATAGCTCAAAAATCCTTTAACTCCATTTGATTTTATCAGAGTATTGTTCTGCTCTTATCCTAGTCTATTGCTGGTTAAACTATGGGCTCTTCACATACAACTGCTCATCCCTGATTCAATTATTGTGCATGATATTATTACCTTTCTGTTATGTATGTATGGCATATTATTGCTACCCTGTACTATGCATGTTCATACTACTACTACTACTACTACTATACTACTACGATATGTACTATTTTCACTATATTCATCTCTATGTTTATGTATATATATACATATATATAACAAACATGTAGCCACATGAGACTACCAAAATATCCTAAGTCTTAATAAAATTATTATACAGATCACCAACATTTAAATCACATATTATGTTAACTCCTCTAGCTCTAAACCTTCTTCAGGCCTCACCAACAACAATGCTCTTAACCCTAGAAGTACTTGCTCTTGTTGTATGTCATGGAAGAAAGGGGCGTAATTCAAGGGAATCTCGGTAGCAAAACGTTATCTCAATATATAATATGTAATGGTAATTAACTATGCATGTAAATAGCCAAGTAAGAACAACACCTTACAAGCATATACACATGGCCGTGGCACAAACTCAAACAAGGATATTACATATTCAAAGGCATACATGACAAATAAACATGCAATCAACCTAGCACAAACTATATGAGAGTAAGTTTTACTACCTTTTACTTCTTCCTCTTTCAAATTACCTCCTCTTGCTTGTGTTTCCTTTGTTGTGCTTTCTCTTTGGTCTTGATAGCAAAAGCCAAATCCTATTAACCATTATACTCATGTAAGGGGCAGATTAACACACAAACTTTGATATACTTACTTTGCATAATCAATCTCTTGTGCTTATGTCTAGAGCGTATCTAATTTAAGACATGTTATATGTCTTTCACCCCTATGATTTAGGTACTATACTTGGCTAAATTGGCCTCTCAATCTTGTCCCTAATCTTCAAATCATCCCCTAATCACATTTTCCTTAAAACTGGAAATTCCAGACTTAATCCCAAATCTGCCTCAATTTCTAAGTAAATTCCAAAAATCATATCTTAGGATAGAAAATTCCAAATGAGGTGGTTCAAGTTTCTATGTGAATCTCTTGAAGTCCTCTGTACCAAGAAAATATCATCCAGTATCAACTCATGGCCTTAATCTCTCAAATTTCATGTTCAATCTGGCTGCCCATAAAGAGAATAAGAATTTTCCCAGATTTTCTGCCTAAAATTTAAAAATTCATAACTTATTATTTACACATCAAATTCCTAAGTTCTAATACTCAATTGAAAGCTCTAAATATCTATTTTAAGATAAAAGTAATCACACAGCCAAATTACCATATTAACCTCATGAAATTTGTCCATTTTCCCACTGTCAAAATCCTGGAACCCGAAATGTTCCCTGTTTTATGACCAAAGTTTGAAAAATCATAACTTTCTCTCTAGATATCCAATTGATGTGTTCTAGAACTCATTTTAAAGCTTTGGATGTGTAATATTTTCATGCCAAATTTCATATACATTGGACATGTTTTGATTGATCAAAATAGAGCATGAAATTGACTAACTCCCAAAAGATCTTAGATTTGACGGTATGAATTAATCACTCAAGAACTCTTCCATTTTCACTTCAAATTGAGCTCTCCTTGATTCTATTACCAACTACACATCCTAAACTATCAAAACCTCAAAAGAAAGCGAAGCAAATCCCACTTATGATCTCAGTTTGAGCTTCTGCAAAATCGTGCATGTGCCAACTCTATTTTTTGGTTGCAAGAACAATAAGAAAAATGGACATGCAGCCTCAAGTTCATGTTTTAAACCTCAGAAATTTTGACACCTATAACCCAGAATACATGCTCTGTTGTTGGTGCTAAAATCGCAGAATCAAAGACCCCAAAAACTCGTTCAAAATCGACATGCCTTTCTCTCACACTTCTATGGTGACAGAATTGTTTTTCCAGCAACACCCAATTTCAGCACGTTTTTGACCCAAATAAAATCACCAATCAACTGGAAAAGGGTGTAGGAGACTCACCTCGTCAAGAATCCATGATTGCATGTGGATTTCCAGCCTCACTTCCTCCTTCGTTAAGCTCTCTCTATCTCTAGCTCTCTTTCGGCTCTCTCTCCTCTTCTCTCTTTCTCAAGCTCTCTAATGTTTCAGAATACAAAATGAGGGTGAGAGGAGGCTGATGATTTGTTTAAAGTCGGGTGTTGTGCGTGTGAGGAGGCTGAATGGTATGAGTGGTTATGTGTGAGTGTGTGAGGGTGTGAGGGTGCCAACTGTCCTTGAGTGTGAGAGAGCGCTAATGTGTGTGGGTTAATTTTTATCCCATTGGGCCTACTCACAAGGCTTTCAACTTCCTACTTTTAAAATTCCTTAAATCTTTAAGATTCTATAATTTGGCTTAACTTTAACCAAATTCCGATTTTCGGGTCCGTATAGTAAAATTACTAATTTTTCTCATTTTTCTAAATCAGTATTGACTCAACTATTATCCATAAATTAATCCTTAAGGCTTTATAATTAAGGATTTTATTCTTTGATTAGCTTTTTCAAGCCTTAAAACAATTTTCCTGAAATTTTCAAGCCAAATTATGACCTCTAACTATTTTTCCTCAAACTTTTGGGAAAATGGGCCTTTAAATTTCCAGAATTTAGCTTTAAAATTATTTGAGCCACTTTTGGGTAACTAAACCTCTTTATAATTTCTCTAAGTCACCATAATAACATTCATACTATTTCCTCAATATATCTGGGCCATTAATAATTTTCATAATTATCTTAAGCATTTTCCTCATAATATGCTTAAGACATTTTACTTAATTGGACTTAGCAATTTACTTAATTTATACTATTCCTTTATATTTTAAGCCCACAATTTAGGAAGTTACATGTATTGTGTGTGTGTGTGTGTGTTTAGACGGGGTGTTTGTGTGTGTCAGTATATGTGTGTGTTTTTATCTCATTGGACTCACTCACAAGGTTTTAATTATTCTACCTTGTATAAACTAAAATCTAACTCCAATTTCTTGATCATGGGCAATACATTTGGGTTCCATAATTTGGCTTAAATTTTAGCCCCATTCTGATTTTTTGGTCTGTGTGATACAATTACTCATTTTTCCTTTCTTCATTGGTGCTGACTTACCATATAAATTCCATAAATTAATCCTTAATACTTTATAAGGATTTTCTTCCTCAATTTTCAAGGCCCATAAATAATTTTAATAATTATCTTAAGCATTTTTCTCATGATATACTTAAGACGTTTGGCTCAACTGGGCTTAATAGTCTACTTAATTTAGACTTATTTTTCAACTTATAAGCCCAAAATTTGGAATGTTACAATGAGTATTTCAAAAAGATAAGTTTCACATTGCTTAAGGAATCTTGACTATTGCGTAGATAACAAGTTGCCAATTCCTGTGATTGAATAAATAATTCTTCCAGAAAAAATCCAAGGTTAAATTTTGTGTTACTAATTTAAAATAGGAAATGGAGATGTACATCAAGGCATAACAAGGTGCAAATTTATGGGGTATAGTTGTGAATCTTTGGGATTGCGTAGATAATTCTTCAAGAGAAAATTCAATGTTAAATCCTACGTTCCTGGTTAGAAATAAGAAATGGAGTTGCAAATTCAGGTATAGCATGGTGCAAAATCTAGGAATGCTGGGTAAACTGAGTTATTTTTTGAAAGTGGAGTTGCAAACTCAGTTATTTTTTGAAACTTGGGGAATAATATCTTAAATGACTAAAACCATGGACAGATTGAGTTAAATTTTTGGGATGGGTTTTTGGTCGGGTCCAAATTATAAAGACTAAATTGTACTACAAGTTTAGGCTTAGAGGCTTAGTTACAAATAAATCAAAACTAGCTTCAAGATCCAAATAATTAGTTTTTATTTATTTTTTTGAGAATAAAATATTAGATCATTCTCAAAAGTATAGGATTTGTAATGACAAGCGAATCAATATATTCAAGCTAAGATTATTACTCTGCCAGTCCTTTTTATTTTCAAGCCATAACAAAATAGATAAAATATTAACTAAGAATGAAATAATCATCCTATTTATTTTCAAGGTACACATGTTAACTGGGGAGTTGATATAGTTCCTAAATGTAAGACATATTTTACAGATTCTTGATCAATTTTTTTCCAAATTAACTCTATTGATATTCCTTCAACAATATTCAAGTAGGAGAGGGAGTGAGTGAATCAGGAAAGATAATTAGAGTATTTTAGAAAAGATACATCATATCGTATTAACTAACTGAACTAACATTATTAATCTACTTAAATTAATTAATTATCTCTTACATTAAGGAGAATGGGAGTATCATTTGGAGTTATAATTCATATAAACTGCAAGTTTTATGTATTCTCGGTTATTCATTCATGATTCTATGTAGAACTTTATCGGATGAATAAATGAAGATTTGCATGACATTTCTAGAAGAAATAGCAGTTTAACATGGTCCTGGTTCAATGCGCAACTGGAGAATAGACTGGTGCTGGTCCATAGTCGATTGTACAGTTGTTTGATCCCCTAGGGGCTAGGGCCATCACAGGTTTCGGAACCCCAAAAATAAATGAATGAAGAAAGGACATCACGAGTTATGCATGCACATAAGTGAGGTTGATGTTTTCACTTTAGAAAAAAAGATAATAAAACAACTTTGAAATTATAAAATTTTAAATCAGGAGTTTCTTAAAAATAAGTTATGAATTACTTTCAAGTTTCTTCGTTCATTTATCAACTATTGATAATAAATTTAATTTAAGATTATATAATTTCAAAATTCTTTTTCTGTCTTCTTCCCTTACATTTTCTCATTTTTGAAAATGTATAATTATAAAAAGAGAAGCTAAGTTTTTAGGTTGGGATTACAAGATAATGACATTTAATGGAAAATCCTCCAAATTAAAAGTGAATAACAACAACAACAAATTAAAAGCTTTATATCGTTATGTGAGGATAGTTATAAACATCGTATGATGCTGCTTTGTGTGAGATCAATTATTCTAATAAGCCGTTAATTGAGATCAATATCCAAGTACCATTCTTTATCTCTCTCTAGCTACCTCTCTTCAAGGTTAAAGCCTAACCATCTGTTCACCCCCTCCTGACTAGTGCCTCCAGTGGCTTATCTGCTTCCGCAACCTCCTTGATCTCTAAAGTCAATCCTAACATAATATCTAAAAGGTCATCACTGTATGTGTATATAAGCTGTAGTTTGATACTTAAATTTTTTATGTACACTAAGTTGAGTAAAACCCTAGTTTTTTGCAATTATAAAATTTTAATAATACAATTCATTTCCTTCCACAAATAGAAAGTTCCAAATTTTTTTTTTTAAAAAAAATCTTTTTGGCTGTTTTGGTCGAGTTTGGCATTGGCAAAAATTCTATAGAAAGAGTTGAGAAACTTGAAAAGATGAAAGCAACAGGAAGAAAACGAGTGTCTGCCAACTCCCACGTTTTTTTTGTGAGAAGAAACGTTCAAGACAGGACAGGACAGGACACTTTCATGTGTGTGGACGAAATTAAATGCCTGACAATACGGAAGCTTAGCAGTCCATTCGTCCAAAATATTTATCCGTAAGCAGAGGCAGTAAGCATAGGCCTTATAGTCAAGTGGAATGGATGTTTTCCTATAAATAAGAGGTTGCTTGTAACTAAAGCAGTTAGTACTTGTCCTTGTAACTCAAAACAAAATTTATCCATACATATAATTTAAATGAAAATAATGATTCATTGAATCCATATTGTCCCAAATAAGTTTGGTATTTTAATTGAAGTTTTTATATAATTATCCCGTCATGATAAATTACGGGGGAATGCCATTTTAGTTCGAAAAGAAATATTTAATATCAATAATAATGATAATTGCAAAATGTTGGTAAAAGTCCCCGTGGTTCTTTGATAAAATTTCAAAGACAAAATTACCCTTCCCCTGTAAAGCAAGCGCCTATGAATCTCCAAAAAGTGTTCTGTCCATCACACTTACCAATGATTCTCAATGTTAGATCCTTATTTCTAATTAGAAAATAGAGAATGAAGTTGCAAATGAAGGTATAATAAGTTGCAGATTCCTGAGACTGAATAAATTATTCTTCAAGAAAAAATCCAATGTTAAATTTTGTGTTGCTAATTAAAAATAGGAAATGGAGATGTAAATGTAGGCACAACAAGGTGCAAATTTACGGGGTATAGTCTTCAATCTTTGGGCTCAAAAAATAAAGGGTGGAGGGTCTATTTTGCCCAAAAAGTTGTCAATGAGGAGCAATTTTGTCATGACAGTTTCCAAATCATAGCAATTTTTTCCGAAATGTTATCCTAGTTAAATTTGACCGTTAGTTGACCAAATATGCTCAACTGACAGTTCACATATAATCTATATTATTTTTGTTGAGGTACAAATTTACCCTAGAAGTTTTCACTTAGGAGCAATGCTACTCCAAAAGTTTCCAAATCGTAGCAACGTCGCCCTAACAATTATCTAGGTCAAGTTTGACTATTAGTTAACTGAATATGCTGAGCTGCCAGCATAAACAACATTGAAGAAGAAGAAGTTACATATGGAGGAGGTGCTCACATTTGCCAAAGAGTAATTAAGAAAAAGATTTAATCCCTAGATGCATAGCACACTAAGGATGATTACTGAGAACAAGGCCATAAAAAACTATGTCGCCGTACTCCAATGACGCCAAGATAGGTAAGTACCTCTTTGATTTTCTCTTCATTGCACAAGATGTTTTCACCTATTTGATTTTCTCTTCATTAAGAAATTTTTACCTCTTTGATTGTTTCTAATCCTTCATATGGGATGCATTTTTTTCATATTTTTTTGTACTTATTTTTAAATCTAACTTTAAAAAAAAATGAAGTGGATGACACATTGACTTCCCAAATAAGAATATTTAGCCAAACAATAGGTAAGCTTCACTTGGATAATAGCCAGGGTGAAATTCCCATTATTTGGAAACATCAGGACGACGTTATTCCTAAGTGAAAATTTTCAGGGCAAATTTGCACCTAAACCCAAATAAAAAATGACATAGAGGACACATGGATTGTCAGTTCATCATATTTGGTCAACTAACGATCAAACATAATTGGGATGATGACCCGGCAAAATTGCTATAATTTGGAAACTTTCGAGTCAACATTGCGCCCTAAAAATATTCCATGTCAAAATTGCTCCATCGTAAAAACTTCTAGGGCCAAAATAAGAAATGCAAATGAAAATTCAGGTATAATATGGTGCAAAATCTAGGAGTATAGTTGCAAATCCCTGGAATTAAATAAATAATTTCTCAAAGGAAAATTCATTGTAAAAAATGAGAAATAGAGCTGCAAATCAGGGTATCACATGAAAGTTGCAAATCTGCAATATGTAATATCAAATTCGGAGTGAACAAATAAGTTTTCAAGGAAAAGTTACATATGTTAAATCATAAGTTCATGATAACAAGATACTACTATTAAATAATATCTTTGATATCCTATTTGAGAAGATATCCAATGAATTTTAGAAGATAATGATATTTAATGGATATTCTAAAGGATATATTTGAAAATCCTTCAAATCTAAAAAATCCTAAATAAAAATAAAACACAAAAAATGAACAGATCGACTCTAAGTGAATTTGTCTTCTAGTGATCCCTCTTGTAAATCCAAGCGAGTCACCTTTATGCCCAATAAAAGTCTTCCATACACTGAAGGCGAAAAAAAAGTCTTCCATACACTATATATATATATATATATATATTCCCTTCATGACTTTTCGTTGTGCATTACAATATAAATTTAGGCCTAAATGGATAAGATTATATTTCAATTTACCTCCTCCAAACGTATATTTGTGTTTTGGGTCTTCAATATGTTAGACTTTCCAAATACTTGTTGTAGTCTTTTGTATATGAATCTCTTTCATTTTCCTTTTCTCCACTTCACCCGTGTCATATAAAGTGGCAGAATTACCCTCTAAGTTCAAATATTTGTGTTGCATATTAGGACCACAGTTGTTATAGATGGTCATGCCCTCATGGGATCGATCCCACAATTGTCATAGGTTTCAAAATTTCGGTTCTGATACTGTCCCCAATAACAAGTTGCTCTAATATTACAATTTCTTCATGTGCTTCATCATCAGTGGCGTTTGGTTTCTGATTATTAATGCAGAAGATTTATTTAGGGGTATTTTACTATTTTTAATTTTATATTTTTGTATTTGGTCATTCTAAATAATTACAATTTTTCTAGTTCTTCTCAATAAATATCTTTTTTTCCAGGTCCTTCATTCTAAATTTCCCTATTTATTTTCATATAGATGTTCGTTCTTTCAATTCTCCATGTTTAGTTTATAGAAACCAAATTGGTCAATATTTTAATCTTTACATTGTTGTGTCGCAATTATTTACATGTTAGCCGTTCACATATGCATCGTTGCTTATAAGAATTAAATTGGCTTAACAGGAATAGAGTTTGTCATTTTCTTGCTTCCTACGTGGGCAAAGCTTAATTATTGTTGTTCCCGCTTATATGTAAATATATATAAAAATATTTACTACTTTTGATCATAAATATAAGACCTAGTTATCTAATTTATGGAGAATAAGAAAGATAATAAACTTCCTAATTATAGTATATGCTATATGATCTCTCTTAAATATTTACATGTAGCATTTGATTATATATCAATTTATAAGTCAAGTAAATTAGTTTGGAAAAAAATGATAAATACAAATGATAAAATGAAAAAAAAAATTGTTATATTTAAGATCAAAATTCACTACTAAACTAGGCCTTATAATTAGGACTAGAGGTAGTTTTATAAATGCAGCTAGGCATTAATAGTCAGTTAATTAAAAAATGCATCCTCGAATAGATTTCATACATGCATTTTTTTTTTGGTCGAAGATTTCATACATGCATATTGATACACACGCACTTGGTTGATTGATGAAAAATAAAATAAAATCAAATTCTCAATTGAAGTGGTCCATCACCAATTATAATACAAGCTTGTACGGAACAGAGGATTTTACATCAATTATTTCAAATACTTATTAAATTCAAGAAAAGGTAATCAAACACTAGAGCCTAAAATGGTACCCCAAACAATCAATAGTTGTAATAAGTAATATATAATATATAATGAGCTCGAATGAAGTATCTTTACTACCAATAACATTAAAATATATAATGAAGTATTATAACTAAAAAAATAATTTAAACGGCCCCCCATTTGTAAGCAATTATAGCACACTCTACTATAAAAAACATAATAAACGGTGCTTATATTTTTAAATACTATGGCGCTTACCAAACGCCATAGCTTCCAATGTTGTAAAAGCAAGATACGGCGCTTGTTGAATTCTGAAAGCGCCATAGCTTTCCTTTTTTAAAAAAAAAATTAAATCCAAACCTCCTCTGGCGCTTGGAGATGAAGTGCCGTAGGAGGTGTCTGGCCTTCCTATGGCGCTTCACCTTGAAGCGCCAGAGGAGGCCCTTCTAGTCTACCCTCCTCCGGCACTCCACATTGAAGCATTGAAGGAGACTTTCCCTCCTACGGCAATCCCCCAAAAAATCGCCGTAGGAGGTGGGGAAATTTTTTTTAATATAATAATGTAATTATTTTCTTTTCTTGAACGTGATGAACCTAGGCCAATTCATCAA
This sequence comes from Inga leiocalycina, assembly GCA_963242795.1. Lineage (NCBI taxonomy): Eukaryota > Viridiplantae > Streptophyta > Magnoliopsida > Fabales > Fabaceae > Inga > Inga leiocalycina. The sequence continues at coordinate 39,920,658 of OY725321.1, read as the reverse complement.
ATCTATAGCAATTCAAATCGAGAGAAAAGAAAACTCACATTCTGATGAAATAAACCAAGCAAAACAAAATGAAACAACACATATCTAATTCATAAGATGAGTATTAAATGTATATATGGAATTACAACATAACAATTGTAATGTACAACTAATTTTATAAGAATAAACAACACATACAAGAATAGGTAAGAAACAACCTAACGTATGTGCCTAAGTATTAGCTAATTGCCTAACCATATATTCACACCACTCCTCAATGATTTCATCCACTTGTTGGTTAGTCAATTGGTCATAACGCTGATCTTTATAATACTACATAAAATTCATTTACAGAACGAATTAAAATTATTAAAAATCAATTTAACTTAGATACTTGTCAATTAAATATAATACACAGTACAAATTGCAAGTAAAAGAATTGAACTTACTTTCGCAAGGATATAATTTAGATGATGATGAGTAACTACATCTTTCATAAATTTCATAATATAGTAACCGCAATCATTGTCATTTGGTTGGAATAGGCAGTGCAACAATACAAAGAAATAATAAAGTCAATTTTTGAAGAAAAAATTTTGAATGACAAATTTGAGTAAATTCATATATAAGCACAGCAATCTTCCTCCAGGTATAGGCTTTGACTGGGTCTTTATGTGTAGAATAGCTTAATCCAATGTTGCTTTGGTAAGCGGTTAATGCACTTACCAAACAAGTAGAGACTGATTAATTTTGGTTATTCAATAATCACACACACAAATATTTATACATACACCCATGCATTTAGTTATTGATTATAAACATCATATTAGGCCGGTTCTCTGGATAACCAGCCACTAGAGGATCCACATAGTAAATATGAGGGCCTCCACCTGACGTTGAATGGATGACAAACAAAATCCAATATCCCCTAAAATATTTTAAAAATTTTACTTCAACAATAATGTTATGGTAAAAGTGAAAGAATAAAATAACATACATTATTAAAATATTATCACAAATAACTTACCCCGTATTGTATGGTAAAATAAAGAACATATTGGGGGTTGTTCTCCACATGAAGATGTCCTTAAGATTGTTAGATTGTCCTTCCAAATCACTCCTGCTTTGCTGGCCAAGGAGGTATGGGTTGACAAATACAAATCTATTCACGACTATTGTTCCCACAAATAGATCGTGGTACAAGTGCATTTAAAGAAAACAAACAATGTCATTGAAGCCAAAAATAAAATTAAATGATGAATAATAACAAAAGTGATAGATGATGATAATAAAGTACCTAATCCACATGTTGATGGCCGTTACACTAACCCATCCACGAGTAATCACTTCATTCAATCACTACCATCAACATGATCATTTATTTCTATGTGATAGATTTCGCCATCGAAAGGTATTGCCTGACCTCCTTGACTGCTCAAATGTGGTGCTAATTATGCCAATTGTTGGCGATATAATCCCATTTGTCTGTTGCGTCTGTTGCTAAATGAGGGTTGGGACTTCTGTTGGGTTGCTGAACAGTTTGAGTTTTTCCCACTCCCTTTAATTCTTTTTCCTTTATGATGACCAGCAACCTACAAATATCATGAAATTAAATCATGTAGTTGTAGATGGAAGTGCATAAAAAATTAGAAAAAATTGTGATTAACTACCTTTTGATATGGCTCAATCAAACCTATTAGCTATGCAACATAACCACCGACAATTTCTTTGACCATTATCTGTTCATCCTAAGAAGGGATTGGGAGGAGGGCGTCATCGTTTGTGCATACATCAACCCTAACTCGGAGTGTGTTTGGGGGACAACGGTGAATTATGAAGTATATTGTTGTTGGTGTTGTAAGCTATGCCTACAGCAACTGCAGCCTAAAAGACTCATCGGCATGCAACCTGCACTCTGATTCGCCCTATAAAACATATAATTAATATATTCAAGTATACTAATATATAACATAAGAAAAAGTTAACCATAAAGGAAATTATTTACCAAAGGAATAGGGACTTTAGGGGTGGACGGGCAACTATCCCTCGCACTTGTACTATCACAAGCTACACTAGGTGCTAGCCTAGACTGCAGTAAGGCATCAAGTTGAGCCTTCAATAATGCATTTTGCTCTTCTAGCAAACGCGTGTGTGCACTCATCTACTGCTTGTAGCAAGCAATATCATTCTTTAGTTGCAAGAAGTCATTTTTGTTGGGTCCCTTTGGGATCCTAACTAAGATGTTTGGGTTACTGTAAAACCAGTACCTCAAACACGACCATGATACTTAGGAGCTCCAAGATCTTTGCTTAGCAAATCGTCATGACTAACATAATCCACCAACTCTGGTTGCTCTTGCATCATTGTATGCTATCACAAAAACAATTGCAACAATATTAGTTAATATAAAAAGGAATAATTTAAGTAAAGGTAAATATTTTTAATATGTATAATCCCTGTCTTACACAATATTCCGCTACTTTTCTGGCTTAGCTTGTTCGCTTGGAATGTCACCCTTTTTTTATTTGTGCAGCCGGCCAGCAACAAATCATGATGTGGTATATGTGTGATATCAAAATGTGAGTCTTCTATCTACAAATCAAAGTTAGTTATAGCTAAAAAAATTAGTCGTAGAACTTATATTCATATGAAATAGTGATTAGTTCTTACTAATTGTTGCTCTAACATTACATACGATACTGGTCATTTTATATACTGGTATTGCATGTTGGACACGTTTGCACGATTTTTCTCATTTCTTTTCTGTTTACATCCAAATGATTTACATTAGTCAATATCAATTACAAATACATTACATGTACACTGTAAAGGATAATAATATATTACCTCAAATTCCGCAGTAGTATGTGTGCTAACAAACTCATCCCACTGCTCTTGAGCTATTATTTCATCCTACAACTACGACAGTGAATGATTGATATTGTCATTGATGTCATGTAAGTAGAATTTGACAAGAATGGAATGAAACTCTCCCAAAAGTTTGCCACATTTTTGCAGCATTAATTTTTCTTTATCTTCATCGATTAAGAAACAAGACTGTAAGAAAAAAGCACACATATTATATTGTAATTTCATGAAACAAAAAAACTAGTATAATAAAGTAAATAATGTTTAACCTTAGCGAAACCCAAGATGATATCCAAATAATTTTTCTTTCCCCATCTCCAATCTGAAACTGTAATGGGGACTCTTTCTTTAACAATAGTCCCAAAATAGTTAATGAATGTGCTAGCATTCGGTCTGACAGGATTTCCCTTTACAATCCATTGTAGATCTAACCTAATGACTTTACTCCTCATTTTGATCAATTTGGACATTACGGTCCTACCTCAATCTACATGGACCTCAAATGCTGGCTAACCATCATTTTCAAGCTGGGAAACTTCATCTCCATTGTGTGGATCCATTTTCCTACAAGTTCAAAATACCAAACAAAACATCAACGCATAGTGATAAACTTGGAAATAAAAGTTAATTAAGTTAAAATATATGAATAAGTGTAATAAAACATACAAGGAAAAAATCAAGGTACTCATTATCATCTTTTCCTGTTTCTCGTTTCATTTTTAAACCAAGTCCCCTCTCCATGATCATGTCTCATGTATAAGGGTTCATCTTCATTTTCATCTTCATCTATATCAATATATTTTAACCACAACATGTCAAAGGAAGATCATCCTCAGGAATATTCAAACACTCATTACTTTTAGCATCAACTTGTTCTTAATGATTCTTATTTGATGGAAGTACAATGGACTAGTTCTTCTTAGCAGGATTCGGAATTATTTTAAAAATAAATGTTTTGTATAACGCTTGTTTAGGAAAATGCCGCACAAGCCTAATACTAAGCTTTGGGGCTTATATTAGGAAGCGTTGTAGCTTCTAAACCTTTTTTTTAAAAAACCTATTAGCTACAGTGCTAGTTCAAAGAAGCATAAAAAAAGAGGTGCCGTTAAATTCCTCTTTTGTATTAGTGACACTTTTGGTATAATTCTTTCCTTAACAATGTCTTAATATATTGGAATCAAAATGAACATACTAATATTACTTTAATATGATCATATAAACCCACTTTGGGAATGGACACAGTGTGGAATTTTGTAGCAGCACTTTTATGATTGAAACAATGGTTTTTCATACGCCAATTTTTTCTGTTTTTCATAAGCTACTCTTTAAAATGTATTGCCTAAAATCACTTTTGTAGTTTTCTTTCATAAGCTATTCTTGAAAAGTTAATCCAAATACACAAACCTAGAAGTTTTTTTTTTTTTGGAAAACTAATTACTTTCTACACTAGTTGTTGATTTAATCAGTACAAAAAATGCTTTCTACATCGGTTACATTGGCAACTGATGTAGAAGATAAAAAAATGTAACCTTTTATTTATGAAATTAGCACCGGTCACATTTTCTACATTGTCCCCACTACAACCAGCGGTGTGGAAAGGACACTGTAAAAAACGTACTTTGCACTAGCGTTGTTAGTTTTTTCTCATTCGTAATTTCATTTGTGATGAACTCATCATTCAATTATCTCTTGTTCTTTAATTTTTTTTATTTTTAGTTGAGTAACTTAATCCTTCGTTTCTGGGATTCGAAGATATTCAGTTGTTTCATACTATGAATGGATAATTTTGATTTGCAAAACTTTTGTCAATAAAGATTTGGTGAATTAATATATTGCCTTCAAATTAAAATTGAACCTTAAAGCTGAAACAATCATTTATTTCATTTACATATTATTACAGTATAAAACAATTGCGTCTCACATACACTCGTTCTTTCCTTTACAGTATGTCCTATACACATACAATTGCTTCCTTTTTTGTAGCATTTTTTTTTTTGTAGTGGCTACTTCTCTAACCAAAGAGTAAACTTGTACTTGGCCAAATTGAAGGCGAAGAAAAAAATTGCCTAACTAAATCCAGACTAGTATGTTTATATACTTATACTATTAGGCACCCCTCTACAAGTAGCTCCGGGACCAGAACTAGCCATGAGCAACTCATATGGTAGAATTCCAGCCCCACATCTATTTCTCCTATTTGGGTCTTTATTTCTCTTCTCTATCTCTTTTTCTATTCTATTTAATTCCATTGAGAACCTATAGAATGCCTCTATGATTTCAGGGTCACTTGACCAATCTGAAAGATCCTTCCTTTCTCCCAAATACTCTTCCTCAGTAGAATGTTGTGAAAGAATGTTGACCACAGCCAAAAACTTAGTGGTCTGAAACATGTCAGGCATTGAGCTCAAAAGATAGCCTTCTGGGTCTTTCATGAAGTCCTCATACTCTGGGTCATCTTCTTTAGGTAATAGCCTTTTCATCAATGGGGGACGCATTGGCACATAACCTCCATATGGGTACTGCCCAAAGTTCACTGCTGAATGTTGAACTGATGCAATCCAAATCAGAGTTGTGAGTATAGAAATGAGGTCACTTGGAGTTGATAGTTTAGGCCACCAACTTGCTTGCTTGTGATCTGCATGGCCCACATTGATGGCCTCACTATACCAGGCCTGAAGCTCATTATCTGATTGAACCATGAGCCCGTCACGATAATAGTAAGTCACATAGGTCCTAACCCAATTCTCTATCGCAAACCAAATGAGAAGGCCATCATTTGCATAAGGATAGTCTTCAATGAGCAATTTCAGTCCATAGGGTTTGGTTTGGTCAGGTTCAGCCAATCCTCTGCATTATCAAGAGTTCATTAATGTTTATATCTAGTAAAACATCACTAAGAATGGAGTTTAAGAAGAATGGGTTTAGAATTCAAACCTTCTTATAAGATCGTTAGGAAGGGCTTCCAGGTCGAAACGCCACCAGTCTTTGTAGGCAGCAGAAACAATGTGGTTACAATATTTACCACAAGAGAAGTCAGATTCAATAATGCCTCCTGCATTGATGAGAGCTTCACGTGCCAAGGCATTTATTTGCATGGTGTCTTTCATATGAGGCTTTAGAAGTTTGAAAATTGGGTGCATCACACTCAATTGCCTATGAGCTGCAATAATAAACGGTTCCATGCATGCATGTGTCCTCAACCTGTAAGTTCAAAGAGGATTTCCAAGTTTAGCCATTAAGATTTGATTCATTCATTGGTTCAAACAGTAATTATATAAAGAGAGATTGGGTTTTCAGAATTAGTTACCAGTGTTGGACAAGTTGGTGGACCCCGGAATCGTTGGAGCAAACATGTGCTTTGGCAAGTTGCCATAACCAATAAGAGTTGGAATCCTCAGGAGGAGTTAGGACTTGCTTGGACAAACAGTTTGGATATCCTTGTGGAAGACTGAGCTCAATTGCAATAGGCTTCAAAGTTCCTAGTCGCGTCAAGAAGAAGATGGTGCGGGTCGCATAAGCCTTCCGATCTTCTTGAGCATTTATGCCTTTGAGAAATGGGATATAGGCATCATGATAATCCAATATGAACAACCTTTTCTCCTCCAATGCCTGTTGCATAGAAACAGAAAACAAGATTTAGATTGTTTAATATACAAAAAAAAAAAAAATCGCAATTACCGACGATACACTGGAAAGAATATGCTACTTTTTTTCTTTTTTTTTAAAATACATTTCAGGGAAAAAATTATATACCTTTTTTACAGACATTCCGTGGAGTTGGAGCAAAATATGTTCGTCTTTGAGAGCAGACTTTTGTGGACCATATATGGATGGATCCAAATCACTCTTTGGAGGAAAGGTCTACAGAATTTTACAGGTAAAAAGTTAGGACACATCTTTAGTCAGGTTTGTTTGACATATTAAAAAAAAAAACTTAGATTATTAAGATTTATTTTATTTAGACTATTCTACTTACTTCAAGCCTTTTTATGCTTAAAGGGTTGATTCCAGCCAATGTTTGACGGCCAAGTTCCTCATCTCTTATACAAAAGCCACTGTTATTTCCTGCAATTGATGATAATCGTGTACTTGAGACATTTTGCAATTCAAAAGTTTAGAATGATTAAGATTTTACACAACTAAATTTGCAGAAATAAATATGCATACCTCTGATAATGTTTGGTGTATTAAACTTGAAGTGATCATCCAAATAAGCTCGGATCTTATTGCCCACATCTACACACTTTGCCTCATGAAAAGTCTTTCCATTGTAAATGCTGGTAACATCTGAAAGCTGCTTGAAAGCTCCACATTTTGTGACACAAGTTTTGAAGAAAGGAACAAGATTCCGAGTTATTCCTTTGGTCATTTCCACGTCAAGAGCTTCCAATCTAGTCTCATCAAATACTTCATCCCTCGGCACATACGTCTCGTTGAATGTGTTTACCAGTGTCTCGGCTTTCTGGTCTGTTGTATTTACCAATTCCAAAATTTAAAAAATTAACCACAACAGTTTATTTAACAATTATCAACATTAAAATAAATCATGAAATATATAATTGTACTGTTATACAAGTTAGTGGGTACCTTTAGTTTTCATACCATACACTGTTTCATCTATATCTAGAAAAACGTTATTGAAGGTACCATTTTTGTTGAATTAATTTCTTTTCTTTTCTTTTGCACGATTTATGAGTTGTCCCAATCATTTTATGAAGTGAAGTGACCAGTGGGGTAGGATTGAGTACCCACCATGAACCGATGGAGGACGACCAGTACGGCATCTTCTGGGGTAAGGGTATTGATGGCCACCAAAGATAGGCCTTGAATCTTGTCTTGTTTTGTCTGGATTCCCCAAATCATTGTACACATCAAAGTCATAAATCCTATCACCGTGTTTTCTCACGCCTCTTCCGTCTCCTCTTGCTTGCCTTAGCTCTTCTTTTCTTAGTTCTCTCAGACCCGCAGGAGTCTCCCACGGTAAATGAATCTGCTTAAGACACCATATTAATTACAAGATACAAGATCAATATAGAAAGGTCAAAAATAAAACACCTCAATGTTGGAACGAATTAAGGAAATAAAAACATGACATTACAACATGCACTTACCTTGTTAGTGAAGAAAATTCTCTTCTCTGGATTGAGCTTCTCAGGTTGGACCCAAGAATTGCATGGAAAACGGAAAATGCCTTCAATGACAATGTCTTCCAAAAAGAACTCCTTTTCATATTTATTTACCACAGTTATTGCTCCTGGTAACCCAAAATCTGAATCAATCTCGAATTGTACTTTGTAAGTAGTCCTGGGAGCCCCCACCTTTACTTCCTTCATCCACTCCAATACAGCGTTTTTGCTCACCTTTGGTTCCATTGTTCCTTCATTTTCGCACATTACAAATTGATAAATGAGACCACCTGTATTCATATATTTTATCTAGCTAAGTATAAAACATTATGTACGGTATCTAACAAGAAACTAAAAACTTACCTGGGTCAACTTCAGTACTCACTAACTGCATAACCATGCCCCTCTCAGGCGTGGGTTTTCTGAAAGCTTCAAAATGCTGAAGCATCATGGACGACATCATCTCATTCTCTACGTGTTTACTATTCTTGATAGTTACCGTGGCAGTTACTGTCACCTTCGCCGTCTCTGGCGCCGGTTTCCAAGCAGCGAGGTCTCTCCTGGACTCAGCACCCTCAATAAAAGTTGAGAGTGGTGTGATAGTTTGTTGCATCATCTTCTTCTTCTCTTGGTCGTTTTTTGTTTCAACTGAGCAATAGAAAGTGGGAGACAAGGAAATTCTATGCTGCTTGCAGCAGCGTTTCAAGTAAAATGGCCCTTTGGAAGCTTCAAAACGAAATGCTTCCACCATAGATTTACCCATAATCTCTTTTGTCAAGGTCATCTTGGAGAAACTTGTGTGTGTATTTCTCTTCTACAAGATTACACTATGACTATAGGGTTCAGACTATTGAGCTCTTGAAATTTTCAAAAGTAGCTAGGGCTCTTGTCTATCTAGGATGTGAGCTAGACTTGCATTTATAGCCATGAAAAATAAGGAAGCTTCTTGAATCAAACGCGTACAAGTGAATATTGGCCAAAAAAAAAAAACGCGTACATGTGAATAATGTGATGCATATGTGATCCATATTTAGTGTGTGTTTGGTTGGGCTTATTTTTAGACAATAAGTCCTTATTACGCAAGTCGAGATAAAATCCCTCTCACATATTTACCTCGTATACTGTGAATCACGATTTATAAGCATTTATTATCTAAAAATAAGATATTCCAAATGAACACTTAATTCTTCATAAACGTCAATTCATAGTCTTTTTTATATATTAATAATGTAATTAGTAACTATAAATTGTGGTTTACATTTCACTCGCCAGATATGGTAAGGCAGACGGGTCAAGCAAACATTGCTCCCACAAAAGTGTCTTAGCACCATTCAATTATAAATACAAAAAAGGGTTCATTTATTTGCAAAAAAAAAAATAAAATAAAAAGGTTTGTTCGTGCATGCATATGCCTTAACTTATTTGTAAATGAAAAAAAGGTTCATTTAACTGCATTGGCTAGGGAAGAACCGAGTGTCGTTTTCTCAATTACCACGTGGGCCGGCTTTAGCTTTTGAAATGATGATTTGCCCCAAATACACGTTTAATTAATTTATACATCACTCAATTATTTTTCTCATGTCATTCTTATTTCACCATAAAAAAACACTTTATTTCCAACGGAATCTTTTCCTTGACAAATTTTGACAGATTTTTCAAAGGTAATTCTGTCGGAAATCTTTCTGGTAGAATTTCTGACAGAATTTTCTGTGATAAATTTTGGCACGGAATTTTCTCCGTAGCAAATTCCGTCGGAAAGTTTTCCGACAGAATTTCCATGGCAATTTGTCACGAAAAATTCAGTTAAAAATTCCATCGGAAAAATTAAAATTTATTATTTTTTTAAAAAATATTTATAAAATTAAAATATTAATTATTAAATAATTATATTTAACCTTAATTATTCAAATTATATTATTATTTATTGATATTATATTTAAAATTTTCTACTAAAATAATATTTATGATATTATTATTATATTAGTTTATTTTATTTAAAAATACTATATATGTTATTAATATTATATTTATAATTTTATATTAAAAATAATATTCATAATAGTAAATTATTATTTATTAAGTAATTTTAATTAAAAAATTATTTAATTAAATATATAAATATATTTTTTGGTTTTTGTTAAATTTTTCATTATTTTTAATAATATTATATTTAATCAATAATTAATTATATATATGTGTGTGTGTGTGTGTATGATAATATTATATATAATAATATTTAATAATATGACATAAGTTCATTTCGGCGTAACTGGCAAAGACTCACACGTGAAGGCGTCCACAGGCTGAGGGTGAGGTCGTAGGTTCGAACTTGAGGAGAGGCACTTCGAGGAATTATGAGATGCAAATACATGGTAGCACGAGGAGGAGACATGTGGCAGCCAAGGGAGAGGGACACATGGCGCACTGAGGAGCAGACACGAGGCATGTGAAAATTAAAAAAAAAACAATTTGAAATTGTTTTAAAAAAATCAATTTGTTTAAATTTTTTAAAAAATAAGAAATTGCGATAGAAAGGAATTCCGTCGGAAGTTTCTAACAGAATTGCTTTCCATCAGAATCTCCAACAGAATTTAATTTGCTTGAAACACACTTATTAGCAATGGAATGGATTCCATCAGAAATGCGGTCCATTGAAAATTCCGTCGGAAAAGTTGATTCCGTGGCAAATTCTGTCGGAAATTTAATGTTTTTTTGTAGTGTTTATTCACATTTAACTAGACAAACAAAGAAGTTAATTAAATTAGTAGATTGTTTTAAAGTTATCCTATATTGAAAGAATCCTACGATCGGGTACCCAGTAAAATACTCTAGAAAGCTTTGAAAAAAAAAAGTGTGTGCTGCATATATCAAAGCTATACAAGATATGTATGAGGGGGTGCCTACTAGTGTAAGAATGCCTGGAGGTGAGTTAAATGACTTTCATATTAACATTTGGTTGCATCAGAAATTATCTTTGAGCCCTTACTTGTTTAACCTTGTTTTAGATGTTCCTGCTTATTCAAAAAGAAATCCCTAAATGCATACTTTTTGCTAATAATATAGTTCTTATAGTTGAATTTAGAGAAGAGATTGACTCTAAAATTGAGTTATGGAGAAGGACCTTGGAGTCAAAAGGTTTCCATTTCAGTAGGAGTAAGATAAAATATACGCATTGCAATTTGGTTGGAGTCAAGTCACTAGTGATTTTGAGGTTAAGTTGGGAAATGAAATCATTCTTAAAGTGTCAAAGTTCATGTATTTGTGATCAATTATACATAAGGAAGGTGAAATTGATGAACACATTTCACATAGAATACAAGCTAGGTGGCTCAAGTGGAGAAATACTACTGGATTTATCTGTGATAAGAATGTACCTACTAATCTTAAAGGAAAGTTTTATCAAACTATTATATGACCAGCAATATTATATGGTAGTGAATTTTGAGCTCTAAAGAGATAACAAGTGCAAAAAGTTGGAGTAGTAAAGATGAGGATGTTGAGATCAATGAACAAAAAACTGGACCGGACCGGCCAGTTCGACCGGTTGAACCAGGAACCAGTCAGTGGTCCGGTCCGATCTAACCATTGAACCATGAACCGGTTGAACTGGTCTGAAAACCGGTCGAACCGGTTGAAACCGGTCAAAACCGGGGGTGAAACCGGTTGGACCGGTTTTCATTTTTTTTATTTTTTAATTATTATTTTTTGCTATTTTTTAGGAAAAAATGTAAAATTGAAGACTAAAATGAAGAGAAAAGTAGATAAAGAAAGAATAAATATAAAAAAATGAAGAAGATAATAAAAAAAAATTATTTAAAAGGATATATCATTACATAAGTATAAGTATTATAACTAATACTAATAGATTTTAAGCATTTCTTTCTAAAAATCTTCATTTTTATCTATAGAAATTTAAAAATATATTAATATATATATTGACACTAATAAATTATAATATTTTAATATGGCCGGTTCAACTACCGGTTAGACCCCGGTTGACCCATTAACCCTTGAATCTGTACCGTGACCGGTTCATTGCCCGATCCGGTTTTTCATTCCTTAGTTGAGATAGATATATGATCATATACAAAAATGTAACATTTGAAATAATCACATTAGAAAAAGAGTATGAGTGACACCTATTAAAGAGAAAATAGTTAAAAATCATTTGAGACTCTAGATGTAAAAAAAGGAAATTTTGACCTAGTGATTATGTTGTAATCAAACCTAGTTCATCACTCCAAAATAAAAACCATAGCAAAAAAGGGTTTATGGATGCGTGCATGCCTTAATAAAATTCAGTTCATTGTAATTAAGATATTACAGGCACGCGCATTGGGACCCTGGATGCTATATACGTGGCCATGGGATTAGTCTCTCAAAGGTCTAAATTACTTTTGATATTTTAATTTTTTAGTTCTAAACTAGTTATGCTCACATAATACAAAATTTCTTGTCATTCGTGCTCAAATAATACACGTACCATTTCTTTGTCTGTATATATAAGTTCTTTCTATTTTAATTTCAATGTTTACATTATAGAAAGCATGGGTAAATGTGGTAGATCTTTTGAGCTTTACGTTGTTTTGTGGCTCTCGTTTAATGTGGTAGATCTTTTTGAGCTTTACATTGTTTTGTGGCTCTCGTTTAATGTGGTAGATCTTTTGAGCTTTCTATTGTCGTTCCTGTATGTACTGTTTCAATGTTTTCTGATAAGAACTCAGTTGGCCGCCCAAGATAAACAGATTGTCGTTTTATCACTTACCACGTGGACATCTTTTAGCTGCTGAAATGAGTTGCACCAAATTTTCAATTTTTGATATTAAAACTGAATGTTCAACGTCTATTCATTATTATTTTATATTTTTAGAATTTTAACTTTAATATTCCAACAATTTAAAATAGAAATAGTTTTCCAACTGCCATTAGAAGAAAATGAATTTTTTTAATTAAAAAATTTATAAATTTAAAACTTTGAATTTAGCCTATATAAATTTAAAGGAAAATAACAGAAAAAGAACCTCAAAAATACAAAATGGAAGAAAGGGTACTTATCTCTTTGGGAGAGGGGAGAAACCTTTGCTCTCTAAGCCTTGAGGGGAAACCCTTAATATGATTGAAAAAATACTTGTAACTAAGCTAATTTATTTCAGTTATTAAGCAGACCGATGTAGAAAAAAGGAGTTTTTAAATTTAATATTAACTAGAAAAATTTCAGGAGTATCTACCTTAGTTTTCCATTAATCAACGTAGTTTTACTACACTACGTCAGTTAAAGAGTAAGCAGATATATAAAGTTTAGAAAAAATTAAAATGAAGGACCTAGAGGAAAAGATATTTATAAGGGAATAAAAAATCGGATTAGATCGGCCGGCTTGAACGGTTGAATGTCTGGTTTGATTATTACACAGTTAGACTGGTTAAACCAGTGGTTCAATTAGTGGGACCGGTTTCAGTTTTTTTTTAATTTTTATTTTGTGCATTTTTACGGAAAAATAGAAGGTTGAAGACCAAAATGAAAATAAAAGTAGGTAAAAAAAGAACAAATCTAAGAAAAATGAAGAAGATAATGAAAAAAATTATTTAAAAAGATATAATAATTATAGTAAATGAGATATCATTGCATAAGTATAGGCATTATAGCTAATACTAATAGATTTTAAGCATTTTTTTTTTCTAAAAATGTTCATTTTTATCTATAGAAATTTAAAAATATATTAATATATATTGCCACTAATAAATTATAATATTTTAATATGCCCGGTTCAACTACCCTTTAGACCCCGGTTGACCCAGTAACCCTTGAACCTGTGTTGTAACAGGTTTATTGCTGGATTCGGTTTTTCGTTCCTTGATATTTATTGAGAAGGACTATAAAAATTATAATTACTTAGAAGGATCAAACTTCATAATATAAATTTAAAATTATTAAATTGTCCCTAATCAAACCTCTTACATTATCTTTTGCATTCATAATTTAAAAAATAACAAAAATTAAAAGTAAAACTGCCCATCTTTCACATGTAATATGATCATATCTTTTATTTTTATTTTTCACCAAGTTTCAAACTCATGTAAAATCAATATACTGTATTATTTAATTAACTACGGTTGAAACTCATATTTTTTAAATTTTTATTTTTCAACAAGTTTTATTCATATAATCAATAGATAATTTAATTAACGAATATATCATCAAGTTGATAGATTTATATCCTTAATTATCAACGTTGATATCAATTAAATTCTTTTTATAAAAATGAAAAATAAACCCATTTCATGCATGTTTTGTCATGATATAATAGATTTTTTTTTTAATTTTATTAATATGAAATGATTTTTTTAATCCACATAAATTTCTTCTCAACTAAAAATAAATCATATAATATTTTTTGGTTTAACATATAAAATAAATTATTATAAAAGACCTGAGTTTTATTAAAATTTTGTAATTATATTTTTAATTAAAATTTTCGTTGATTTTAACAAATTATAATTTTGACAAAATTGAAGAATGCATAATTTTTTCCATAGATATCTATGCAAGTTGTGAAAAATGAAAATTGAGAAAATTTTTGTTTAATTTAATGAAATTTAGAATTTAGAATTAGTTTGTAATTGAAAAAAAAAAAAGGAATTTTGTGTTAGTTTTAAAAATAAGAATGTGGTAGAGAATATAGGAAGGAATGCAGAAAATTTTCTTAGGGGTATTTTAGTATTCTTCATTTTATATTTTATACTTGATCTTTCTAAATAATTACAATTTTTATAGTTCTTTTTAATAAATATCTTTTCCTCAAGGCCCTTCATTCTACTTTTCCCTAAAGTTTAAGTAATAACGTGGTTTAGTCAATAAATGATGTAGTTTGAAAGTACGTTGGTTTTTAAATTAGAAGAGAAACGAAAAGAATTCAAATTATATTTTCGACGTAAGTTTACATTTATATAGAGCTATATTACATCGCACTTTTTCATTATAGGAAATTGCTTAACGATGTTTATTATGGAAAGTTTACTTTTTGGTTCAGTAGCTATCACATGCAATAATAGTTCCTCTTTATAATACAAGATATGATCGCATGTCATTAAAATGTGGTTCTGATCCCCCCTTATCCCTTTGTTTGCATGTGTACTGAAATTTCCTCATGGTTCTCCGTGTGACCCATAAATGGAAGCACTATTAAGCATATTTGGGATAACGATTTGAATCTCACAAATGTTTATATACGAAAATCGAGATAATACTCCTCATACATACTTAGTTCATATATCATAAATCATGATTGAAAAGATGTTTTTGAATACTCTAATCACTTTTCCAAACAAATTTTTATTATTGAATTATTGTAGTAGATATGTTGATATTTAAATTAGAGTGAGGCCCTCAACAACAACAATAACAACAACAAGCGTTATCCTACTAGCTAGATGGGATTTGTGGTATAGATTATACGATATTACTGTGCTCTATTAACCACTATATTTTTAGATTGATTATTAAGTAAAATGTCTTGTTCAATAACTTCAATGAGGATTCTCCCCAGTATTCTTTCTTTGCACTTTTTTAAAGGATTTTATACTGTGTGAGTTACCCTTTTCATCCACGTTTGCAATGGCTTTATATATATATATATATATATATCTAAACTACTTCAAAAAATTTAACCATTTTTTTAATAGGTGCCACGCCTACTCTTGGTCTAATATGCTTATTTTGTATCTTATCTTTTCTTATGCGATTAAATATTCATCAACATGTACACTTTTTTTTTTGTGGGTTAGAACACCAATATGTACAATTTGATTATAAAAGACTAGAGCATTCATTGAGTCTTAACTAATATTAATTATTTCTCAAAATTTGTCTAATGCATAGAGTCCACCATTAACAAATCCCTATTTTTTATTATATATTTTCATATTTTATTTTGGATTTTTGTCATAATAACTGAATTTAAAATGTGTCTTTTGTGATTAATTGTGATTAAAGTTGTTTATATGAAATTAAGGTTGAAAAAGGACAAAAATTTCATATATTCTATAATTTACTTTAATTGATTAATTTTTATAATATGAAGTATTATATTTTGGTTTTATTTTCTTTGCAGATCAGTTTGGAGAAAAGTACAGAAAATAGCCCAGAATATCTGGAAATTACAAATAGATGAAGAAAGGACCAGAGACAATTACTGAAAGGTCCCAAAAGTTTTGAAACTTACAGTTAGTTTCATAAAAGTTTTCAAATTTACAGTGTAGCTCCTCCACAAAACTTTCGAATCTTTCATGGTAGTCCCTTGGTCAAAACGCCCGTTTTGACCAAAGGGATCCGATTCCTTCTGAAACCCGAAGCTTGGACCCGAACAGTGTCTCCTTCTTCTTCTTGAGCGATGGAACACTAAACGAAGGCGCCGCGAACTCCAGAGAAAACCGGGGGATCTTCATTCCATCTTCTTCTCTCTCGCCGGAGGCATCACTCACCACCAAGGCCGCCGTCGAGCTTCACAGATCAGAAGACACAGCAACGCCACGGAACCTTAGAAGAGAAACGAAAAGAATTCAAATTATATTTTTGACGGAAGCTTACATTTATATAGAGCTCTATTACATCGCACTTTTTCATTATAGGAAATTGCTTAACAATGTTTATTATGGAAAGTTTACTTTTTGGTTCAGTAGCTGTCACATGCAATAATAGTTCCTATTAATAATACAAGATATGATCGTCACGCCATTAATATGTGGTTCTGATCCGGCCTTACCTCTTTGTTTGCATGTGTACTGAAATTTCCTCATGGTTCTCCGTGTGACCCATCGATGGAAGCATTATTAAACATGTTTGGGATCACGATTTAAATCTTAAAAATGTTTATATACGTAATTCGAAATAACACTCATCTCACATATTTATCTTATATATTGTAAATCACGATTGAAAAGTTGTTTTTGAATACTCCAATCACTATTCCAGACAAATTTTTATTATTGAATTATTGTAACAGATATGTTGATATTTAAATTAGAGTGAGGCCCTCAACAACAAAAACAAGGGTTATCCTACTAGCTAGGTGGGGTTGGTGATATAGATTATATGATACTACTGTGCTCTATTAACCACTAGATTTTTGGATAGATTATTAAGTAAAATGTCTCGTTCAATAACTTCAATGAGGATTCTCCCCAGTCTTCCTTTACGCTTTTCAAAGGACTCTATACTATGTGATTTACCCTTTTCATCAGCGTTTTCAATGGTCTTTTTTATACATGTCTAAACTACTTTAAACGATTTTCTATCATTGTTTTTAATAGGTGAACGCTTACTCTTCGTCCGATATGTTCATCATTTTGCATCTTATCTTTTCTTGTGCGACTACATATTCATCAACATGTACACTTCATTTTTTCATTTTATTAACATAGGAACTGGAAGTGGAATGAAGGGTATGATCCATGAAAATTGATGTGTATATTCCATACAAAAAAGAAAAAAATGGATTCTTAATGAGTTTTGTTTCTTATTCGCCAATTTTATCTCTTTTGAAAGGGTTCAGTTAATAAAAAAATGAATATTAAGATAAAAAATAGAATTATCCACTGTTCATTATTCTGAATTTTTGTCCAATATGTACAATTTGAATATGAAAGGCTAGAGCATTCATTGACTCTTAACTAATATTAATTATTTCTCAAAATTTGTCTAATGCACAGAGTCCACCATTGATAAATCCCTATTTTTATTATATATTTTTATATTTTATTTTGGGTTTTTGTCATAATAATTGAGTTTAAAATGTGTCTTTTGTGATTAATTGTAATTAAAGTTATTTATATGAAATTAAGGTTGAAAAAGGACAAAAATATCATATATTCTATGATTTACCTTAATTGATTAATTTTTATAATATAAAGTAATACATTTTGGGTTTTTTTTCTTTGCAGATCAGTTTAGAGAAATTTACAGAAATAACCCAGAATTTCTGAAAATTACAAATAGATGAAGAAAGGACCAGAGACAGTTACAGAAAATGTCCCAAAAGTTTTGAAACTTAGAGTTAATCCCATAAAAGTTTTCAAATTTACCGTTTAGTTCCTCCACAAAACTTTCGAATCTTTCATGGTAGTCCCATGGTCAAAACGCGGTTTTGACCAAAGGGATCCGATTCCTTCTGAAACCCGGAGACCCGACCCGAACAGTGTCTCCTTCTTCTTCTTGAGCGATGGAACACTAAAAGAAGTCGCCGCGAACTCCAGAGTTTGACCGGGGGATCTTCATTCCATCTTCTTCTCCCTTGCCGGAGGTATCACTCACCACCAAGGCCGCCGGCGAGCTTCGTTTACCTCTCTATCTCCGGCGATCCAAAAGAAAAAAAAGGCCCTGACCCTGTGTAAGTTGAAAGGTGCCGGGAAGCTCTGAAATGTTTTAGGGGAAAGAAGGACAGAAGCTGAGGCACCGCGGAGCTCCGAACTGAGCTTGGACCTGTATTCTTGGCCACACACTTCGTCCATCTCCGCTGTCATCCTCCGTCAAGAAAACAGAGCCACAGCCGACGACCTTCGTGAGCTACTCTCCAGAGAATCCATTCGCCGCACCATCTTCTTCCACCTTCACCGTCTTCCCTCTTCTATTTTCTCTACCGCCATGAAGTCTTCAGAAACAGAGCAGTTTAGCGGGGGGAAAAACAGAGGAGAGGCAGTACCATTATTCACCGATGTTTCATCTTTCATTTGACATTTAATTGTCTTATTTCTATGGTTGGTGAATTTAAATTGGATGTTGCTTCGTTTCTTATGGCTGTTTGTGGCTGAGCTCTATCCCCCTTGAGCAATGAATTGATATGATTCTTAAGCTTTGGAGCTTCCTAGGCAGCGTTTTACTATCTAATTTCTTAATTTCTATATTTAATCTTTTGTATTAGTTAAATTCTAGGTTTAGAGTTTAATTAGTATATTATATTAGAATTTTATATTGGGATTCCATACATTTCTTGAGATTAAATGTGTATTTGGTTTTAACATTGTACACTTGACATTTTGAACTTAATTAGTAGCAATTTCTTATAAAAGACATGGTTAATCTTATACTTGAGTTTCTATGAATATATTATGTTTGTAAATCAAGGGTTTTTGGTTACTTGTATCTTGCATATTGTTAATTCCATTGGCTAGAGTTTTGAATTGAGTTTCTATTAGAGGAATTAAGTCTTGTCCAGTGTGTGAGATTTAATTCACCTAACTCAAATTAGCTCAAGGGAGCTGTTAGGTATTTTTATTAAATTAGCACACTCCTAAAAATATTTTGAATTAGGAATCATAAAATTCATTGTTTTATGAGGTTTTATCATACTTTTCAAAACCAAAGTCATGTAAGAGGACAACCAACCAGCTTATACACTATGTGAAGCACGTAAAAGAGATTAACTAATGAATATGTATACAAGAGTTTATAATCTACATTCCACCAAAGGTTCAGGCTTCAACAACTCTTTACTACGAGTTGAAGGTACAAGGCCTACTGTGTTGTTTGAGGTCAAAAACATTTACCAGTGAATAGAGTCCCAATATATGAATAAGGAAGAGAAATGACAATAAGGTAACTGTGAATCTAACTTTAACAACTGTTTAAAATAACATGATGACATTCTTCATAAACCAAATAATTTCATGAAAACATTTATACTAATTTATACCAAATGTATAATAATTACATGGTGACTGAGTTTAGCTTCTAAACCACAATGTTGTAAAATAATTACTAGTTATATATATTGTTAACTAAATAAAATCAAGTACGTCATAAAACAGATTATTTTAAAACATCAGTTTGAAAAACAATATATCTCAAATCTCATTTTCCATAGGACTTCATCAGAATGAAATAACAAATGTAGACACATAATTCAAGAGGGTAACTAACCATACAAGCGTGGCTCGAAGTCATGAAGACAAATGTGGACATAGAGCCCATGAGGCTAAGCAATCAAGAGCAGCTTGAAGCCATGAAACAAGCGCATGTACTGTACCCATGAATAATAAGCATGAGATGAAGCCCCCGAGTGTCAAGCGTGAGTACTGTGCCCATGAATGTCAAATGAGCTCAATGTTAAGAATGGCATGCCAAGGGCTAATGGGACCATTGTTAGCAACCAATGCTCTAATTCATTATTATAAAAAAGGGTGAAGGTGCAAATTTAGTATTCAACAATTTCGCTAGGAACATTTATAAGACTTATCCATTTCCGGGTGCAAAAGTAACTATAAACTATTTATTTGGGAGCAGATTTAGCAACGTCGTAAAAAACACTTACTTTCAGTTACTTTTTTGAAATGTGGATCCCACCAGTTTTCTCTCTCTGTATTATTTTAATATTCTTTTAATGGAAAAATCCCAATTAAGCCATACTGAAAAATTTCATTTCAGATAATCCCAAAAAGATTCTGAAATCTCACTGCAAACCTTAATTTATTTTTACTGACAGAACTTAATTTCATTTTAACCCAAGGGGAGCAGTGATATTTCAGAATCGTTTGGGGTTATCTGAAATGAAATTTTTTCCATGTGGCCTAAGTGATATTTTCCCATTAAAATAATATAGGGAGAGAAGACTGGTGGGACCCACATTTCAAAAGTAACAGAAGTTAAGTGTTTTTAACAGCGTTGCTAAATCTGCTCCCAAATAAATAGTTTATGGCTATTTTTGCATCCGAAAATAAATAAGTCTTATAGATGCTCCTAACGAAATTATTGAATGTTAAATTTGCACCTTAGCCCTATAAAAAACTGTTTTCATGCATGCAGGTGATCAATTTACCATTAACAAACCGATAAGTTCCTCTAATATAATAATGAAAGCTCATAAAGAATATTTCAAAACAGAAGACCCCAGCATGAAAGTTTTAAAAATAATATCTAAAAAACATTACTTTCAAATTCCATGCATAAATATTCTATTATTTTGAGCATTATCTGTCATATTTTTCATTTGAAAATCTTTTAGCCATTTCCATACATAAAACACATTGATAATATACTTTGCTAACTATGTTATAGATTCAAACATTATAATTAATTCTAAAATCCAATGAATACCAATCATAGAATACATTTAACTTCATCTAAAATCCAATGAATACCAATCATAGAATACATTTAACTTCATTTCAAAAATGAACTAGAATAACTAAAATACGTCAAATGATACAATATTAAGTGACAAGAAGAATCATATTAAAATACATGTGAATCTATTTAAAACCATATATTGAGATAAAAAAGAAAATGTTATTCACAAATTAATTGGGATGCTATTCACTTACCTAATTAATGTGTCTCAAGCCTTATGACTTTTATCAAGACTTGCTTTCTCCACACACCCTTTATAAATATGTGTAAATAGAATTTTAATTAATTATCTATAGGTTATATAACTCCCTATCAATATTAGCTCAACAATAACAACCCACAATATTTCAAAATTTCAAAACACCATCATATACGATTCAAAGTTTCTCCAAAAAACATATCATAATTCTCACTTCCAAGTCATTCACTACCTTATCACTTTAACTACATTCAACTATTCACTATAGTTATGATTTCCCCTCTAATCTTTTAACAAACACCTTGTATGCATCAATATTCAAATAATTGCATGAAGTTTCTCAATCTCAAATCTCTTATTACCCCATTGCCACCAAATTTCTCTTATACACATGTTATCAAACACTATGGACGTTCACAATTAACTCAAAACAAACGTCCCCATTCATATACAACCAGAAAGCTATAAGCTTCCAAGCATCAACGAAGTTTCTTAATTAAATAAAATAATAGAATAGATTCATTCCGTTTAAAGTAATAAGAGGAAGGAAGCAGAAACAACAATTTTACTTAACCAAGAGGAACTAACACTACTATAGAATTGAGATATAACCACCCCCAAAGACATCCCAAATTGAAAATTGGGTGGTTAAAAAGGGAGGCGGTGGCATTTTCGTAATTATATATATGTAGGGAAACCTTTAGGCATCCCAAATTTAAATTTGGAACGCCTAAAGTGCTTCCAGGCGCGAAATATAAATTTCATAAATTTTTTTTAGCGCCTGGAGCTGGGATTAGACGTCCCAAAAGAATTTTGGGACGCCTAAAGTCAGACTTTAGGCGTCCCAAATGGATTTGGGACGCCTAAACCAAGACTTTTTGCGTCCCCAAGGCGCATGTCTCAGACACTTGTCTGACATGCGTCTTCTCACCAACCACCTCCTCTTCACTTTACTCTTTTACTCCTCCCCACCCACCGTCGGCTCCCTCCTCCGTTCTTCTTCCTCTTTGTTTTTCTTCAACTCCTCCCTCCTCCGTTCTTCTTCCTCTTTGTTTTTTCTTCAACTCCTCCCTCCTCCGTTCTTCTTCCTCTTTGTTTCTTCAACTCCTTTGTTTCTTTGTTTCTTCAACGCACGCAACCAGTCGACCCTGCTGCAACTTCACCTCCTCCACAGTGTGTAGATTTTTGCTCTCCTCCACCTCCTTCCTTCCATTGTTGTGCACACCACCGTGGATCTCCAACGTCTTCTCCAGCAAACTAGTGGGCGCCCCTGATCAGGTTCGTTTATTTTCTTCTTGTTTTTTTTGTAACAGAATGGTATGTATATTTTGTTTTTGAAATATAAATTTACTTGAAATGGTTGAGATTGTGCTTATATATTGCTTATATTAAGATGGTTGAGATTAGCCTGGTGTGTTTGGTGTCTTATATTGCTTAAATTGCATGTATTCAGAAACTCCAGTGCAATGGTTTATTTTCTTGTTTAAATATAAATTTACTTGTGTATACCATTAATTAGTATATATAATAAATTAAAATATGATTTGTTTAAATTAAAGAAATTCTTGTATTCCAAATGAATTATGAAGAATAATTCAAGCCAAAACTAAAAAGAAAACCATAACCCCAATATTCATTAAATGATTTTTATCTAAATATTTTCAATAAAACAATTTTATTTTTGGAAGAACTCAACTTAAAATTGTTTTGTTAATATGAAACTCGTTTTTTTTAAATCTTCCAAACCTTAGAAAAATTCTTTAATTTAATCTTATTATATTTATTTTATTATACATTAATGTTTATATACATATACTTATTAAAAAAAATAAGTTACATAGCACTAAAACCCTTTTAAGAGGAGAGAGGAGGCTAGAAGGGCAATAAAGTTATTAAGCCCATATTTTAAAATCCTAAATTGGGTTGATAACTTAATTAGGCAATCCCATCATATGTTGTTGACAATTGTACTAAACGTGTGAATGTTATTGGGAATGCCTTAGGTGGTAACAAAATGGATCATAGTTGGATGAATGCTTTGAGAACTAGTGAAGAATATGAGAAAGGGGTGGAAGAATTTATTGAATTCACTAAAAAGAATGCTCCTGCAAAAAATAGGAAGTATTTTTGTCCTTGTGTCAATTGTTTGAATGTGAGTCGATGGCATGTTGATGTCATAAAGGATCACCTACTTTGTGATGGAATAAATCTGCGATACACAAGGTGGATATGGCATGGTGAGGAAGTAACGAATTGTCCGTCGCACAGGATGGAAGATGTGGATATCATAGTTGAAGATAGAATGGAGAAAATGATTAATGATGTTAAGGCAGAATCCTTTGCGCAGTCGCAGGAGTATGACAGCCTGCGGAGTGATGCAGTGACACCATTATACAATGGTAGTAAGTACACGCGGCTGACGGGAACATTACATTTAGTTAACTTAAAGGCAACTTGTGGGTGGACCGATAGTAGTTTCACATTGCTGCTTGAACTACTGTGTGATATGTTTCCAGAGGATAATGTACTTCCAAATCGTATGTATGAGGCCAAGAAAATCCTGTCTACGATGGGTATGGAGTATAAAAAGATACATGCTTGCCCTAATGACTGCGTACTGTATAGAAATGAGTATGGAGGTCTTAGTGAGTGTCCTAAGTGTAAAACTGCACGATACAAAGTGAAAAAAGATGGTGGTTGTGGTGATGTGACAAGTAAAAGGCAACCTTTAAAGGTTATGTGGTATCTTCCAATAATACCACGTTTTAAACGTTTGTTTGCAACTGCAACAAAAGCGAAGAAGTTGAGATGGCACTCTGATGAGAGAATATCTGATGGGAAATATCTTCGGCACCCAGCTGACTCTCCACAATGACATGCAGATTACTATTGAGCAAAACAAGACATCATGCAGTGGTTCAAGGAAAAGGTTTTGCATGAGACCGGTGTGTCTGAGACAATCGAGTGGCTAGCTTGGGGGCCTTCGTTTCAGGTCATTACTTGGACCGGTTATGATATAAATGGCTATTCTTTCTATACGAAAGAGCAAGATGACAGAAGTACCATGCAAAATAGTGGGGTCATGGTAGAAGCTAAATCTATGCACTTTTCCAGTTCAAGAGACAAAAACCCCATATTAGCGTCTATGGCCTATTATGGAGTTATAGAAGAAATATGGGAGATGACATACAACAAGTTCAAAGTTACTTTATTTAAATGTAAGTGGGTTAGCAATAATGCCGTGGTAATAGATAAACAATTTGGATTTGTCTCAGTCGATCTTCGAAGAGTTGGCTATAGAGACGAGCCCTTCATTTTAGCAAGCCAAGTGAAACAAGTGTTTTATGTCACCGATCCTGCAAGCAAAAACATGTCTATTGTCCTTAAAAGTAAAAAATAGAAGTATGGTGATCCGACCTTCAACCTTGATGACACACCACCTTTCACAACAACTACACCTCGAACAAATGAAGTAGAATTGGTAGATGATGATGAATATGCTGTAAGAAATGACCATGGTGAAGGACTATGGGAAACAATATAGAGTAAGACCTTAATTTATAAACGAGAACTGTGTTTTTTCTGTTTTACTTCCCGCTTAGTATATTTCATTTTCATTGCAATTTATTTACGTTTCTGATGTCGCTTTTTGTGTTAACAGGAATATGGACAACTCTAGTGATGACGAGAGGCGTAGAGATGATGAAAGCTCTAGCAATAACGAAAGGCCTAGAGTTGAACCCCCTGCAAGAAGGAGGGTTAGAGGCTGTACAAAGATGGGAGCATTGGTTGCACGTCATGAACATCAACAGGAGAGGCTGCATATAGACTTCGATGACAATCTGAATCCAGTTGGTCCTGAGGAAGACTACTTCATTAGCTACGTAGGACTTTTGGCTCGAAGCAAAGTGCGCATGACCTACGATAATTGGAGATTGGTTCCCCCAAAAACGAAAAACATGATTTGGCAGCAACTTTTGGTATGTAAGTTTTGATGCATTGTAGCTTTGTTCTTATTGTTTGAAATATAATAATCTTATGTTTTACCTTACAGCAAACATACGATGTCCCAGACACCACGGAGATGTATAGGCACTGGATGGATGAGGTTCGTGTACGATGGAAAGGTTTCAAGAACAAGCTAACAGCACGGTACATTTGAGGGACCCTTAGGGGTCAGGATCTATGTGCACAGTATATGTATTTGTCTCCAGAGGACTGGAGGTTGTTTGCGGCATCACGAGCATATCCTGAGTTTTTGGTAAGATTTCTATCATCATGATATATAACTTGTAATTTTCATATACTTTATATTGTTGATTTATTTTTTGTTGTTTTTCATTCATAGAAATTAAGTGCAGCAAATGCCCAGAGGCAAGCAGAAAATAAATATCAACATTTCATGTCTCGCGGTGGATATCGGAAGCTTGAGCGGCAAATGATGGCAGAAGAGTTAGAGAAAATGAAGGAAGCAGTGGAATCTGATCCTAGCGTTGTTATCCAGCCACCGGCACCTCCTTTACATCACAAAAAATGGAAAGTAGGGAGGATTAAGGCTGGGAAGTACATAAATCCGACTGTTGCTGAGGTTGCTGCAAGGATTGTAAGTAGTTATACCATAAGTACCTAATTTTTTACATATCGCGAGTGGTTTTGATACATTTACGATAAACTGCATGCTACAGGATGACCTAGACGAGCAGAGTAGCCAAGGTTCATTCAATCCAAGTAGATGGATGGACATCTTGTCAATGGCTGTTGGGAAGGCAGATGACCTTGGTCGTGTTCGAGGAGAGACACGGGGAGTTAGTGCCGCGAGGTATTTTGGATGAGACCCACGTTATTCATCACAAGCTGGATGTAGTAAGGACGTTGTGGCCAAGATTCGAGAGGAGCTTGAACGAGAGATCGAGGCCAACCTTCGTGATAAGCTCCGACAAGAGCTGTTGCCCGAGCTTCAACTTGAAATGGCAAAGATGTTTGAAGCACAAAGGGCAAGGGACAAGCATAGAACTCAGGAATCCCCGGCCTTCAATAGCACCAGAGGAAGTTACAACCCTCTGGAGCAACCACTTGGCGACCCTTCTCCCACTCCAGTGTCGGGAGACCCTTGCACCCTCTATTTGGATGATCCACTGTTGCGTGTTGTTGTTGATGCTCTCGTTCACACACTTGCTACCACCCACCATTATCAGCAAATTCTGGAGGATTTTCGTAGGGTGAATGTGATGAGTGTTAGAAAGGGGGAAGAAGGTACAGCCATCCCTGTTCCTGATCCATAGGTTGGCACGTTAGGTCAAGCGATAGGATCTTTCATCCTTTGGCCTCGCAATCTTATTGGTTCAGACGTAACACCTCCAATGGTAGGAATTACCTTACTGTTACTGAAAATCTGTTGGCATCCTAATAACAATTTGTTTTTTGATGTTCTAAAAGGATGACGAAGCTGCGAGCAAATGGCCCTACTTAGCACGGCTGCAACAGATCTACAAGGGCATTAAACAGATTGGCTTGAAGATACCTCCAGGGATTGTGGGCCAAGTGGAGTATCCCTACACGATTGACAATACAGATCTCAAGCAGTTTATCAGGTTAGAGGAGATAGATGCAGGCTGGGTCAAATTTGCAGTCCGGTAAGTTTTTTTTCAATTTTCCCATAGAATTCATTTAGTGGTTTTTTGATTTCATACATTCAATAATTCATTCCTTATTTTAATTCTATTATAGCACCTTCCACGGTTTCTGCACAAACATGGAAAGATGTGATTGGTATGGATTCTTATGTCCTGCGAATACGACAGGGGATACTTGTACTGTGGCGCATAGGACTCACTATGTCGGCTAGCACCCATTGTTCTCTAGCACCCATTGTTCAACGGTTCGTATTTACATTTTGTCAATTTAAGAAGTTTAATAAATAATTGTCTTCTCATCTAACTTCATTTTAATGTGTACATGTTGTTAAAGTTACCACTGGAGTTTGTGTGTTATATGTCCCCACCGCAATGTAGTCTATTAGTTTGATCCCTTGAGTAAAAAGCCAGACAAAGATACAAAATCCGTCTTCGACACGTAAGTTATTCTGTTTGTATTTCATTGACTCTTAAAAAAAATGAATGGTTCTAATTTCTGTTCATTTTGCTTTTCATGATAGTGCTTATCAAACATATAGACCCCTAGGTGGGTCACGCGAGGGGACAGTTGTTAAAAAGGCAAAGTGGTTTTATCCGATAGTAAGTACATTCGATCCTAGCTAATTGTTTCATTGACGGTTCTTTTAGACATACCTTTATTGATTTTAACAACCAATTGCATCCCTTTAATTTAAAGTGCCCTCAGCAACCTGGCAACACTGAATGCGGATATTATGTTATACTTTATATGTATAACATAACTCAAAGTGGAATTACTAGCGATTTTGAAAAGGTAATCGCTTCTTCATTCTCAAATTATAATATTTTTGGTGTTCTAATCGAAATGCTAATTAATTCATTTGCTTTAGATTCATTTCATCAAAGCTTACTTTCTAATTTTCAGATTTTTGATAATGAAGATGCCTACCTACGTGAAGACCTTGATTTGATCAAAGATCTTTTGGCTGGACATCTTCTTCAACATATAGAGCAGTAAACTTTTTATTTTATATCAGCTGTTGTAGTTGTGTGATGACAACGTTTTGACACTTTCTGGTTGTTATTGTTGATATATATAGTAGTAGGTTGTATGAGTTGTTATTGTATGTATATATAGTAAAGATTGTAGTGCTGGATGTCCTTACCAGTTTGTAATGGACAGTGTGGTTTATGAATCCATCTTCTATTCTGTTTCTGCAGTTTGAATTCGTTGGGTAATACAGAATGTAAATCATGGTATAAAAAAACATAAGTTTTAGACGTCCCAAATTAAGAATTGGGAGGTCTAAAGTCCCACCCTAGGGGGGACTTTAGACGTCCCAAATTTTATTTGGGACGTCTAAAGTCCCACCTTAGACGTCCCTAATATTTGGGACATCTTTTCTTACAACTTACTACGCCCCCAGTATATACGTCCCCCCATTTTGGGACATTAAAGGTGCCAAATTTGGGACGTTATAACCCCTTTTTGTAGTAGTGTAATGAGAACTCATGAGGAAGTGGAAAAGCTAAAAATGACAAATAAGCGTTGTAAGGAAATTATCCTCAAGTTTCCTGAGAGAATGAGGGAGGCCGAAAAGGAAAGTACTGGTATCTATGATTAGTCTTGGGGAATGACCAATCTAATTGCCAACTAATTAGAGTGAGTTATTTTATAACTTTGACCTTTCGTACAAAGTCTCCTAAAGATCTTAATGTTCTACAATGGAATTATATAGTAGATTCTAGAGGATTGCAGTAGGTCCTAACATGGCTTGCAGAGATATCACAATAGATCTCGAGGGTCGTAGTAGAATTGAAAGGCACAAGGGAGGTCACATTAGATCTCAGGGTCACATTAGCCCTCGAAGTGCTCCGTATATTCCAACGGCTCGTCTTCATGATAGAGATATGGTAATAAAATCTACAAAATAAATTACAATTTAATCAATAATTTATGGATTTAAAAATTAATTTAAATTTTATTTTGTTTTTAGTTAGTAATTTTTTAATCTATAATACTAATCAATAAGTAACTATTTAAAATTTTACAAACATAAATTAAGTGTTGATTAATAATTAATTTAATTTAGACTTAATGACAAGGGAAAATTAGAGAGAAGGACCGAGGAAAAATAATATTTATTGTGGAGGACCATAAAACTTTTAATTATTTCAAATGACCAAATAATAAAATATAAATTTAAAAAGACTAAAATGCCCATAACTACACCTCCTATATTCTCTCTAACTCCATATCAAGTATTCAACCGTTAATGAGTTTCCTCATACCAAAAAATAAAAAATAAAAAAGTCCTTCGGTCTGCAATATGAATTTTCGATTGCAATTTTTCATGTTTTGATCTTGACTCTACTTTTCCATAACATTACCATTGGAGCTCACATAGTTAAACCCTATTAATGAAAGGTATCAGTCAGGAGAAATAATGCCATGAAAGATTTGGACAAAAGATCAATTGGTAGACATGTTTACAAAAGCACTTGGGAAAGATCGGCTCAAAACGCTTGTGGACAAGCTGGCATTAATATTAATATTGTTAGATATTATGTGTATCACTCCCCCTTTGCTGGCCAAGGAGGTGTGGGTTGACATTTACAAATATATTCACGACTACTGTTCCCACTAATAGATCGTGGTACAAGTGACTTTAAAGAAAACAAACAATGTCATTAAAGCCAAAAATAAAATTAAATGATGAATAATAACAAGAGTGATAGACGATGATAATAAAGCACCTAATCCATATGTTGAAGTCCGTTGCACTAACTCATCCACAAGTAATCACTTCGTTCAGCACACTACCATTAACATTATCATTTATTTTTGTGTGATAGATTTCACCATCGAAAGGTATTTCCTAACCTCCTTGGCTACTCAAATGTGGTGCCAACGATGCCAATTGTTGGCGATATGAGCCCATTTGTTTGTTGCGTCTGTTGCTAGTTAAGGGTTGGGACTTCTGTTGGGTTATTGAATAGTTTGAGTTTTTCCCACGCCCTTTAATTCTTTTTTCCTTTATGATGACCAGCAACCTACAAATATCATGAAATTAAATCATGTAGTTGTAGATGGAAGTGCATAAAAAAGTAGAAAGAATTGCAGTTAACTACCTTTTGATATAGCCCAATCAGACCTATTAGCCATGCAACATAACCACCGACAATTTCTTTGACCATTGTCTGTACATCCTGAGAAGGGATTAGGAGGAGGTCATTATTGTTTATGCATACATCAACCCTAACTCGGAGTGTGTTTGGGGGTAATGGTGAATTATGAAGTATATTGTTGTTGGTGTTGTAGGCCACACCTACAGCAACTGCGTGCCTAAAAGACTCATCAGCATGCAACCTGCACTTCGATTCGCCCTATAAAAAATATAATTAATATATTCATATACACTAATATATAATGTAAGAAAAAGTTAACCATAAAGGAAATTATTTACCAAAGGGATAAGGACTTTAGGGGTGGACGGGCAACTATCCTTCGCACTTGTACTGTCACAAGCTGGACTAGGTATTGGCGTAGACTGCGGTAAGGCATCAAGTTGAGCCTTCAATAACGCATTTTGCTCTTCCAGCAAACATGTGTGTGCACTCATCTACTGCTTGTATCCAGCAATATCCTCCTTTAGTTGCAAGAAGTCATTTTTGTTGGGTCGCTTTGGGATCCTAAGTAAGATGTTTGGGTTCCTGCAAAACCAGTACCTCAAACATGACCATGATACTCAGGAGCTCCAAGATCTTTGCTGAGCAAATCGTCATGTCTAACATAATCCACCAACTCTGGTTGCTCTTGCATCATTGTATGCTATCACAAAAACAATCGCAACAATATTAGTTAGTATAAAAAGGAATAATTTAAGTAAAGGTAAATATTTATTATATGTATAATCCCCGACTTACACAATATTCCGCTACTTTTTTGGCTTAGCTTGTTCGCTTGGAATGTCACCCTTTTTATTTGTGCAGCTGGCCAGCCACAAATCATGACGTGGTATATGTGTGACATTAGAATGTGAGTCTTCTATATGCAAATAAAAGTTAGTTATAGTTAAAAGAAATTAGTCATAGAACTTATATTCATATGAAATAGTGATTAGTTCTTACTAATTGTTGCTCCAATATTGCATACGATACCGATCCTTTTATATACTGGTATTGCATGTTGGACACGTTTGCACGATTTTTCTCACTTCTTTTCTGTTTACATCCAAATGATTTAAATTAGTAAATATCAATTACAAATACATTACATGTATTCTGTAAAGGCTAATAATATATTACCTCAAATTCCGCAGTAGTATGTGTGCTAACAAACTCATCCCACTACTCTTAAGTTATTATTTCATCATACAAGTGCGATGGTGAATGATTGATATTATAATTGTTGTCATGTAAGTAGAATTTGACAAGAATGGAATGAAACTCTCTCAAAAGTTTGCCGCATTTTTGCGACAAAAATTTTTCTTTATCGACATCAATTAAGAAACAAGACTGTAAGAAAAAAGCATATGTATTAGATTGTAGTTTCATGAAACAAAATAACTAGAATAATAAAGTAAATAATGTTTAACCATAGCGGAACCCAAGATGATATCAAACTAATTTCTCTTTCCCCGTCTCCAATATGAAACTGTAATAGGGACTCTTTCTTTGACAACAGTCCTAAAGTAATTAATGAATGTGCTAGCATTCGGTCCAATAGGATTTCCCTTTTCAATCCATTACAGATCTAACCTAAGGCCTTTACTCCTCATTTTGATCAATTTGGATATTCAGTCCTGCCTCAAGCTACATGGGCCTCAAATGCTGGTTGACCATCATTTTCAAGCTGGGAAACTTCATCTCCATTGTGTGGATCCATTTTCCTACAAGTTAAAAAAACCAAACAAAACATCAGCGCACAGTGACAAACATGGACATAAAAGTTAATTAAGTTAAAATATATGAATACGTGTAATAAAACATACAAGGAAAAAATCAAGGTACTCCTTATCATCTTTTCCTCTTTCTTGTTTCATTTTTAAACCAAGTACCCTCTCCATGATCATGTCTCATGTATAAGGGTTCATCTTCATTTTCATCTTCATCTATATCAATATATTTTGACCACAACATGTCAAAGGAAGATCATCCTCAAGAATATTCAAACACTCATTACATTCAGCATCAACTTGTTCTTGATGATTCTTATTTGATGGAAGTACACTGGACTAGTTGTTCTTAGCAGAATCCGTAATGAAAAACACTTGTTGTGCTTGTGATGCTAAAATGAAAGGATCATCTTTATACCAAACTTTAGAAAGATCCACTTGAACAAACCTTACGAAGCAAAAAAAAAATAGTGGGGTGAAACTTAAGATTTATGACATATTTTAACAAAAAAAAAGAAAAAAAAATGTACTTCTTAAACTTATATCTAAAAAAAATTTACGAGCTGGGTGAAACTTCTTGCAAGAGGTTTAGAAAAAGCAAAGAACATGTGGGTGACCAAGCATTGTACCGTAATGAAAGTTCGGTGACCAAAAAAGATCTAAAGAAATGTGCATGAGGAGACAAGAAAATCAAATATTGGGGACCAACGAAGCTTCTAATTCCCACTGTCAAAAAGAGGAGGGAGTGGGGACAGTGGATAATGGAAGGTAGAGCGGGGACCGAATGGAGAAAATGTGGTAGACCAATTAATTTTGGGAAATGGAGAGCCAAAGGATGCGTGAGAAAGACAATAATGCAGGAAAAATTGCGGGATGTGAAAATTTATATCACCTTGTACGGAACTTTCTTTTTAAGAGCCGTTCAAAGTGTTATCTTGTATAACGCTTCAAGTAAAAGCGTTGGCTAAGGCATTCAAAAGCTTCGGCACTTCGTTTAAAAGCGCTGTAGAATATATTTACTATATAAAAATAAATAAATACAGAGCTATGGCACTCGCACATGAAGTGCCGTTGCATCCTTATAAAAAGAGTTATCTAAAACTTTTCCAAATATGTTATATAAAGTAAGTTTCACCAAAAAAAATATTGATATAAAATAAGACAAATGAATAGTTATATTGCATTATTATTATTATTATTATGATAACATAAGACAAATACAAAGAATAGTGATAAAGTAAGATTATTCATGTAAAAGTGAAGAAATGAATTTTTCACATAAAAGTGAAGAAATGAAGTGTGATGTGTGTGTGTGTGTATATAACCGAACAGTGAAATTAATTACCAAGTTCTTAATTGACTTCTTGTTATTAAACAAAAGAAAGAAAGAAAATAAGTTAAAAAACAAAACAAAAATCTAAAACCCCACATAATGAAAAATTTCTAAGGAAAAGCATTGGCAAAATAAATAGAAGAAAATATACGAAGATAATGCCAAAACTATATAAATTAAATGAGGAAGGAAGGTGATGAAGCTTGCCTTAATTAACTTCAGACTTTTCAGTGGAGCTTATGGAGTGCATTAACTAATCAACTTGGTTGCATGTCCTTAACATATAAAAGAGGAATGAAGGTGATGAAGCTCGCCTTCTTTGGTCTCTCAATTAACTCAATTCGATCTCTCACTCTCTTCTTGCCTAGCTCCATCTGAACTCTCTCTGCCAAGCATTGCGCATGGAAGCCAATAGTGGCCTTGCATGTGCCAAGGCTACAAGGCCACAGACCCTTGTCATGTTGCGAGCAAAGGCCAAGACATTGGCCAGCGCTTCTGTAACCCCCCTGTCGTAATTATATCTGAAATACGAGACTAAAGTGAAATAGAGACAAATAACACACAAACTCATTCTCAAACCCATCTACTAGACGGGGTTTTTACAAATACATTTCAAAATCCAAATAATCTGGTCTCCTATTCACATTTCAAATACAATTACTTCACGCGGATAATCACATTCAATATATAAATCAAAGTACACAACATAAATCCGACAATCCCAGGTTCATACCGTTCATCAATGAGTTTCAAAGGCACATTCGCCCATATATAAGTTCTCATACGAGGATTACACAATATCCTTTCAAACACATATCCAAATACACATTCCAACCTATACAACCATGTATACATCTAAACATGTACAGTTATCCCAACTACAATGATAACCAACTACCAAATCTACAACCCGAGGAGGTCCTCGCCACCCCTGGTTGCTTACTTCATCCTCGATCCACTACCCTGTCTGAAAGGTTAGTAGGGGAGGGTGAGATTCAAAAAAATCTCAGTAGAAACACAATACCAATATGCATGCAAGATAAATGTTTAATGCATGATATGCTTGCATCATATAACTCATGCTCACACAATGACAAATCTGCAAGCTCAACGTTTTGAACAACATACTGATGGCCATAGCATAAATTGAAACAGAGCTTCAATCATTCATATATGTTTCACATAATCAAGCAAAGTAAAGACATGCACCAATACACCAAAACAAATATCATATACATGCAGGAGAGGTAAGTTCTCTACATTTGTTCCTTCCATATATGCTCCAGCTCCAGCTGCTCACGATCAGGGCGAATATCAAACCCTATAACCAAAATCAAGGACATAGGGTTATACTCTTTTCCAGTTCCTTAACTTTCAAGCACTTAAGTTGGTTATCATTCACGACCTTTAGTAACTACTTAAAGCCAAAACACATGCCTAAAGAGTTGGGAGAAACTTGACCAATAATCTCTTTTGAAACCTCACAATCCAATTTTTGGCTGCATTACTCAAGTAATGGGCGACGCACTCGAGTGATGGATCACTCGTACTCAAGTGAGGACAACTCACTCGTGCGAGTACTTGATCGAAAGCACATGAAGAGACCAAACATGCTCGTTGTACTCGAGCACAAAGACCAATACTCGAGTAATGCTCCCACACTCACCCGAGTCCCATAAAGTGTGGCACAAGAGTGCTCAGAAAACCCGAGCCAGAAATGTACTTGAGCACAGCTCTAGCACTCGAGTGAGGCCACAAAACTTGCGAGTGCTAGCTCACACTCTTGACATAACAACTACAAGTGATCTCCCGAAAAGCGGGCTTATAGCACAAAACACATATTCACTCGAGTGAGCCATGGTGCACTCGAGTGAAGACCCACTTCACTCGCAAGTGAGGGAACATATTCTTGCTTCTTTCACATGCAAGTGCAACCAAAATTGAAGGGAAAAGGGAAAATATGATGCTGCACTCGAGTGAGATCCCTGTTCACTCGAGTGATGCTCTACCAGAAGCCAAAACGCAGCAGATATCAGAATTTTCCCAACTCAACCAATATGTTTCCAATGATCCCAAAACTCTAACACAAGACTATTCCCACATAATTTTACACAAGGAACCCATTGGAAACCTCAAAACACTCAAAATCATATCACAATGACATTTTCCCCATTGTTCACACTTATTACACACTTTACCCAATTCCACCACTTTTACTTCCAATGATCCAAGTCAATCCCAATGACCATATAACACATCCAAACACCATTTTCAACAAAAAAAACAACATGCAATTCATGCAATTACATGTCACACAAAATCAGGGCAAAATCTACAATTCTCAAAACTCAACCAAAAGTCACAATATATAGATCAAAAGAGAGTTCTTACTCACCTCTTCCTCCTTCCCAAGCTAGTTTCTTGATTCTTCATCTTTCAAATTTCCTCAAGCTTTAAAGCACCTTCTTTCACAAATCTAAAACCATAACAATGAAGCTCTCATCACTATGAACAACATTATATAAGAGTGTTTTAGCTAAAGAGGACAAGAACAAAGCTAAAACATCACCTTTCATTTTCTCTTTCTTCCCTTAAGCTTGGCACCATGGAGAATGAAGGAGAGAGCGAATGAGATCAGTTTTTGGCCTCCCCCAAGCTCCCTAGCCGACTTAGAGAAGAGAGGAGAGAGGGAAGAGCTTTTTGACAATTTGACCAATCCAATGGTCCATATTGTGACACTTGTCACCATCTTGCCACATCTCCCATGAGCTCACATACACACATGCACATGGGATTCCGCCCTTTGATCTCTTACATAAATCAATCACAACCATTGATCTTCAAGTTACCAATGAGTTTCCTCTTCGGCAACCGAACAATTGGCTGACAACTTTACTGTTTTACCCTTGATTATGGTAATTTCTCTTGAATCACCACCAAACACATCATATCATTCCATTAGCCACAATATGTGCCCTCCCTATATTTTAAGTCAATTTAGATGTTAATGCACAATTGAACTTAGATATAGGGTTTCGGCATAGCTCATAACACATCTGAATCTCAAAGCATATCACATTTTCCAAAAGTGTTGATCTACCAATAATCACACACCCTTTTTTGGAGTCATTAGCCTTTAACCGAAATTTGGGATATTACACTTTCCTTGAAAGCGCCGGCTAAGGTATAGAATTTTTATTTTTATTTTATTTTTTTTAAACTCAAGAATAAAGCAGGTGATTTTATGAACAAATGTAGCTCATGCAGAAATAAATTGATAAGATAAGTGAGAAGCTGGGTTACCTACTTCAATGAACATTATGTTAGTTATTACGAGCTTTTAATTCATGGACTTTATCATTTTGTCTTTTAATTTTTATTACCGAATATTTTGGTTTAATATTACATTAATAACCACATCAATAACTAAAATATTACACTCTAATAAAATTCAAATTAAGATTAACTAACTGGTTATAGTATTTGATCTAGAAATCCTACCTTCTCTTTCTATCTTTTGGTCATCTATTTAGTTCAATATAATAATGCCTTGAAACTTGATATCTTTTGACTTACTACAACACGAGATTCTGAATAATAATATCCTTTTGACTTTCTTCTACACTTATCCGGCACTTTATTTTTAAGCACCAGATAAGGTTTTTTTCAAATACAAAAATGCTAAAAAATTATTCCAGCTACGACACTTTCTTGAGAAGTGCCGTAGCTTTGGCTTTCATTTATTTTTTTAAAAATAAATTTTTTGTATAATGCTTGTTTAGGAGAGTGTCGCACAAGCCTAATACTAAGCTTTTGGACTTATATTAGGAAGCGTCGTAGCTTCTAAACTTTTTTTTTAAAAAAAAAAACTATTAGCTACGGCACTTCTTCAAAGAAGCGTAAAAAAAGGGGTGCCGTTAAATTCCTCTTTTGTAGTAGTAACACTTTTGGCATAATTCTTTCCTTAACAATGTCTTAATATATTGGAATCAAAATGAACATACTAATATTACTTTAATATGATCATATAAACCCACTTGGGTGTAGAATTTTGTAGCAGCACTTTTATGATTGAAACAATGGTTTTTCAGAAGCCAATTTTTTCTGTTTTTCATAAGCTACTCTTTAAAATTTATTGCCTAAAATCACTTTTATAACTTTCTCTCATAAGCTATTCTTAAAAAGTTAATCCAAATACACAAACCTAAAAAAAATTTTTTTTTTTTGGAAAATTAATTACTTTCTACACTAGTTGTTTATTTAATCAGTACAAAAAGTGCTTTCTACATCGGTTACATTGGCAACTGATGTATAAGATAAAAAAATGTCACTTTTTATTTATGAAATTAGCACCGGTCACATTTTCTACATTGTCCCCACTACAACCAGCGGTGTGGAAAGGACACTGTAAAAAACGTACTTTGCACTACTAGCGTTGTTAGTTTTTTCTCATTCGTAATTTCATTTGTGATGAACTCATCATTCAATTATCTCTTGTTCTTTAATTTTTTTTATTTTTAGTTGAGTAACTTAATCCTTCGTTTCTGGGATTCGAAGATATTCAGTTGTTTCATACTATGAACGGATAATTTTGATTTGCAAAATTTTTGTCAATAAAGATTTGGTGAATTAATATATTGCCTTCAACTTAAAATTGAACCTTAAAGCTGAAACAATCATTTATTTCATTTACATATCGTTACAGTATAAAACAATTGCGTCTCACATACACTCATTCTTTCCTTTACAGTATGTCCTATACACATACAATTGCTTCCTTTTTTGTAGCATTTTCTTTTTTTGTAGTGGCTACTTCTCTAACCAAAGAGTAAACTTGTACTTGGCCAAATTGAAGGCGAAGAAAAAAATTGCCTAACTAAATCTACACTAGTATGTTTATATACTTATACTATTAGGCACCCCTCTACAAGTAGCTCCGGGACCAGAACTAGCCATGAGCAACTCATATGGTAGAATTCCAGGCCCACATCTATTTCTCCTATTTGGGTCTATATTTCTCTTCTCTATCTCTTTTTCTATTCTTTTTAATTCCATTGAGAACCTATAGAATGCCTCTATGATTTCAGGGTCACTTGACCAATCTGAAAGATCCTTCCTTTCTCCCAAATACTCTTCCTCAGTAGAATGTTGAGAAAGAATGTTGACCACAGCCAAAAACTTAGTGGTCTGAAACAAGTCAGGCATAGAGCTCAAAAGATAGCCTTCTGGGTCTTTCATGAAGTCCTCATACTCTGGGTCATCTTCTTTAGGTAATAGCCTTTTCATCAATGGGGGACGCATTGGCACATAACCTCCATATGGGTACTGCCCAAAGTTCACTGCTGAATGTTGAACTGATGCAATCCAAATCAGAGTTGTGAGTATAGAAATGAGGTCACTTGGAGTTGATAGTTTAGGCCACCAACTTGCTTGCTTGTGATCTGCATGGCCCACATTGATGGCCTCACTATACCAGGCCTGAAGCTCATTATCTGATTGAACCATGAGCCCGTCACGATAATAGTAAGTCACATAGGTCCTAACCCAATTCTCTATCGCAAACCAAATGAGAAGGCCATCATTTGCATAAGGATAGTCTTCAATGAGCAATTTCAGTCCATAGGGTTTGGTTTGGTCAGGTTCAGCCAATCCTCTGCATTATCAAGAGTTCATTAATGTTTATATCTAGTAAAACATCACTAAGAATGGAGTTTAAGAAGAATGGGTTTAGAATTCAAACCTTCTTATAAGATCGTTAGGAAGGGCTTCCAGGTCGAAACGCCACCAGTCTTTGTAGGCAGCGGAAACAATGTGGTTACAATATTTACCACAAGAGAAGTCAGATTCAATAATGCCTCCTGCATTGATGAGAGCTTCACGTGCCAAGGCATTTATTTGCATGGTGTCTTTCATATGAGGCTTTAGAAGTTTGAAAATTGGGTGCATCACACTCAATTGCCTATGAGCTGCAATAATAAACGGTTCCATGCATGCATGTGTCCTCAACCTGTAAGTTCAAAGAGGATTTCCAAGTTTAGCCATTAAGATTTGATTCATTCATTGGTTCAAACAGTAATTATATAAAGAGAGATTGGGTTTTCAGAATTAGTTACCAGTGTTGGACAAGTTGGTGGACCCCGGAATCGTTGGAGCAAACATGTGCTTTGGCAAGTTGCCATAGCCAATAAGAGTTGGAATCCTCAGGAGGAGTTAGGACTTGCTTGGACAAACAGTTTGGATATCCTTGTGGAAGACTGAGCTCAATTGCAATAGGCTTCAAAGTTCCTAGTCGCGTCAAGAAGAAGATGGTGCGGGTCGCATAAGCCTTCCGATCTTCTTGAGCATTTATGCCTTTGAGAAATGGGATATAGGCATCATGATAATCCAATATGAACAACCTTTTCTCCTCCAATGCCTGTTGCATAGAAAAAGAAAACAAGATTTAGATTGTTTAATATACAAAACAAAAATAAAATCGCAATTACCGACAATACACTGGAAAGAATATGCTACTTTTTTTTTTTAAAAAAAAAAAACATTTCAGGGAAAAAATTATACCTTTTTTACAGACATTCCGTGGAGTTGGAGCAAAATATGTTCGTCTTTGAGAGCAGACTTTTGTGGACCATATATGGATGGATCCAAATCACTCTTTGGAGGAAAGGTCTACAGAATTTTACAGGTAAAAAGTTAGGACTCATCTTTAGTCAGGTTTGTTTGACATTAAACTAAAAAAAATTAGATTACTAAGATTTATTTTATTTATACTATTCTACTTACTTCAAGCCTTTTTATGCTTAAAGGGTTGATTCCAGCCAATGTTTGACGGCCAAGTTCCTCATCTCTTATACAAAAACCACTGTTATTTCCTGCAATTGATGATAATCGTGTACTTTAGACATTTTGCAATTCAAAAGTTTAGAATGATTAAGATTTTACACAACTAAATTTGCAGAAATAAATATGCATACCTCTGACAATGTTTGGTGTATTAAACTTGAAGTGATCATCCAAATAAGCCCGGATCTTATTGCCCACATCTACACACTTTGCCTCATGAAAAGTTTTTCCATTGTAAATGCTGGTAACATCTGAAAGCTGCTTGAAAGCTCCACATTTTGTGACACAAGTTTTGAAGAAAGGAACAAGATTCCGAGTTATTCCTTTGGTCATTTCCACGTCAAGAGCTTCCAATCTAGTCTCATCAAATACTTCATCCCTCGGCACATACGTCTCGTTGAATGTGTTTACCAGTGTCTCGGCTTTCTGGTCTGTTGTATTTACCAATTCCAAAATTTAAAAAATTAACCACAACAGTTTATTTAACAATTATCAACATTAAAATAAATCATGAAATATATAATTGTACTGTTATACAAGTTAGTGGGTACCTTTAGTTTTCATACCATACACTGTTTCATCTATATCTAGACAAACGTTATTGAAGGTACCATTTTTGTTGAATTAATTTCTTTTCTTTTCTTTTGTACGATTTATGAGTTGTCCCAATCATTTTATGAAGTGAAGTGACCAGTGGGGTAGGATTGAGTACCCACCATGAACCGATGGAGGACGACCAGTACGACATCTTCTGGGGTAAGGGTATTGATGGCCACCAAAGATAGGCCTTGAATCTTGTCTTGTTTTGTCTGGATTCCCCAAATCATTGTACACATCAAAGTCATAAATCCTATCACCGTGTTTTCTCACGCCTCTTCCGTCTCCTCTTGCTTGCCTTAGCTCTTCTTTTCTTAGTTCTCTCAGACCCGCAGGAGTCTCCCACGGTAAATGAATCTGCTTAAGACACCATATTAATTACAAGATACAAGATCAATATAGAAAGGTCAAAAATAAAACACCTCAATGTTGGAACGAATTAAGGAAATAAAAACATGACATTACAACATGCACTTACCTTGTTAGTGAAGAAAATTCTCTTCTCTGGATTGAGCTTCTCAGGTTGGACCCAAGAATTGCATGGAAAACGGAAAATGCCTTCAATGACAATGTCTTCCAAAAAGAACTCCTTTTCATATTTATTTACCACAGTTATTGCTCCTGGTAACCCAAAATCTGAATCAATCTCGAATTGTACTTTGTAAGTAGTCCTGGGAGCCCCCACCTTTACTTCCTTCATCCACTCCAATACAGCGTTTTTGCTCACCTTTGGTTCCATTGTTCCTTCATTTTCGCACATTACAAATTGATAAATGAGACCACCTGTATTCATATATTTTATCTAGCTAAGTATAAAACATTATGTACGGTATCTAACAAGAAACTAAAAACTTACCTGGGTCAACTTCAGTACTCACTAACTGCATAACCATGCCCCTCTCAGGCGTGGGTTTTCTGAAAGCTTCAAAATGCTGAAGCATCATGGACGACATCATCTCATTCTCTACGTGTTTACTATTCTTGATAGTTACCGTGGCAGTTACTGTCACCTTCGCCGTCTCTGGCGCCGGTTTCCAAGCAGCGAGGTCTCTCCTGGACTCAGCACCCTCAATAAAAGTTGAGAGTGGTGTGATAGTTTGTTGCATCATCTTCTTCTTCTCTTGGTCGTTTTTTGTTTCAACTGAGCAATAGAAAGTGGGAGACAAGGAAATTCTATGCTGCTTGCAGCAGCGTTTCAAGTAAAATGGCCCTTTGGAAGCTTCAAAACGAAATGCTTCCACCATAGATTTACCCATAATCTCTTTTGTCAAGGTCATCTTGGAGAAACTTGTGTGTGTATTTCTCTTCTACAAGATTACACTATGACTATAGGGTTCAGACTATTGAGCTCTTGAAATTTTCAAAAGTAGCTAGGGCTCTTGTCTATCTAGGATGTGAGCTAGACTTGCATTTATAGCCATGAAAAATAAGGAAGCTTCTTGAATCAAACGCGTACATGTGAATAATGTGATGCATATGTGAACCATATTTAGTTCTTCATAAACGTCAATTCATAGTCTTTTTTATATATTAATAATGTAATTAGTAACTATAAATTGTGGTTTACATTTCACTCGCCAGATATGGTAAGGCAGACGGGTCAAACAAACAGTGCTCCCACAAAAGTGTCTTAGCACCATTCAATTATATACACAAAAAAGGGTTCATTTATTTGCCAAAAAAAAAAAAAAGGTTTGTTCGTGCATGCATATGCCTTGTCTTATTTGTAAATGAAAAAAAGGTTCATTTAACTGCTTTGGCTAGGGAAGAACCGAGTGTCGTTTTCTCAATTACCACGTGGGCCGGCTTTAGCTTTTTGAAATGATGATTTGCCCCAAATACAGGTTTAATTAATTTATACATCACTCAATTATTTTTCTCATGTCATTCTTATTTATTCACATTTAACTAGACAAACAAAGAAAGTTAATTAAATTAGTAGATTGTTTTAAAATTATCCTATATTGAAAAAATCCTACCATCAGGTACCCAGTAAAATACTCTGGAAAGCTTTGAAAAATAAAAGTGTGCTTCATATATCAAAGCCATACAAGATATGTATGAGGAGGTGCCTACTAGTGTAAGAATGCCTGGAGATGAGTTAAATGACTTTCATATTAAGATTTGGTTGCATCAGAAATCATCTTTGAGCCTTTATTTGTTTAACCTTGTTTTAGATGTTCTTACCAAGCTTATTCAAAAAGAAATCCCTAAATGCATGTTTTTTTGCTAATAATATAGTTCTTATAGTTGAATTTAGAGAAGAGATTGACTCTAAAATTGAGTTATAGAGAATGACCTTGGAGTCGAAAGGTTTCCATTAGAGTAGGAGTAAGGCAGAATATAGATATTGCAATTTGGTTAGAGTCAAGTGAGTAGTGATTTTGAGGTTAAGTTGGGAAACGAAATCATTCTTAAAGTGTCAAAGTTCATGTATTTGTGATCAATTATACATAAGGAAGGTGAAATTGATGAACAGATTTCACATAGAATACAAGCTAGGTGGCTCAAGTGGAGAAATACTACTGGATTTATCTGTGATAAGAATGTACCTACTAATCTTAAAAAGAAAAGTTTTATCAAACTGTTATAACACCAGCAATGTTATATGGTAGTGAATTTTGAGCTCTAAAGAGATAACAAGTGCAAAAAGTTGGAGTAGCAAAGATGAGGATGTTGAGATAGATATATGATCATATACAAAAATGTAACATTTGAAATAATCACATTAGAAAAAGAGTATGAGTGACACCTATTAAAGAGAAAATAGTTAAAAATCATTTGAGACTCTAGATGTAAAAAAAGGAAATTTTGACCTAGTGATTATGTTGTAATCAAACCTAGTCCATCACTCCAAAATAAAAACCATAGCAAAAAAGGGTTTATGGATGCGTGCATGCCTTAATAAAATTCAGTTCATTGTAATTAAGATATTACAGGCACGCGCATTGGGACCCTGGATGCTATATACGTGGCCATGGGATTAGTCTCTCAAAGGTCTAAATTACTTTTGATATTTTAATTTTTTAGTTCTAAACTAGTTATGCTCACATAATACAAAATTTCTTGTCATTCGTGCTCAAATAATACACGTACCATTTCTTTGTCTGTATATATAAGTTCTTTCTATTTTAATTTCAATGTTTACATTATAGAAAGCATGGGTAAATGTGGTAGATCTTTTGAGCTTTACGTTGTTTTGTGGCTCTCGTTTAATGTGGTAGATCTTTTTGAGCTTTACATTGTTTTGTGGCTCTCGTTTAATGTGGTAGATCTTTTGAGCTTTCTATTGTCGTTCCTGTATGTACTGTTTCAATGTTTTCTGATAAGAACTCAGTTGGCCGCCCAAGATAAACAGATTGTCGTTTTATCACTTACCACGTGGACATCTTTTAGCTGCTGAAATGAGTTGCACCAAATTTTCAATTTTTGATATTAAAACTGAATGTTCAACGTCTATTCATTATTATTTTATATTTTTAGAATTTTAACTTTAATATTCCAACAATTTAAAATAGAAATAGTTTTCCAACTGCCATTAGAAGAAAATGAATTTTTTTAATTAAAAAATTTATAAATTTAAAACTTTGAATTTAGCCTATATAAATTTAAAGGAAAATAACAGAAAAAGAACCTCAAAAATACAAAATGGAAGAAAGGGTACTTATCTCTTTGGGAGAGGGGAGAAACCTTTGCTCTCTAAGCCGTGAGGGGAAACCCTTAATATGATTGAAAAAATACTTGTAACTAAGCTAATTTATTTCAGTTATTAAGCAGACCGATGTAGAAAAAAGGAGTTTTTAAATTTAATATTAACTAGAAAAATTTCAGGAGTATCTACCTTAGTTTTCCATTAATCAACGTAGTTTTACTACACTACGTCAGTTAAAGAGTAAGCAGATATATAAAGTTTAGAAAATAATTAAAATGAAGGACCTAGAGGAAAAGATATTTATAAGGGAATAAAAAATCGGATTAGATCGGCCGGCTTGAACGGTTGAATGTCTGGTTTGATTATTACACAGTTAGACTGGTTAAACCAGTGGTTCAATTAGTGGGACCGGTTTCAGTTTTTTTTTATTTTTATTTTGTGCATTTTTAGGGAAAAATAGAAGGTTGAAGACCAAAATGAAAATAAAAGTAGGTAAAAAAAGAACAAATCTAAGAAAAATGAAGAAGATAATGAAAAAAATTATTTAAAAAGATATAATAATTATAGTAAATGAGATATCATTGTATAAGTATAGGCATTATAGCTAATACTAATAGATTTTAAGCATTTATTTTTCTAAAAATGTTCATTTTTATCTATAGAAATTTAAAAATATATTAATATAT
This sequence comes from Inga leiocalycina, assembly GCA_963242795.1. Lineage (NCBI taxonomy): Eukaryota > Viridiplantae > Streptophyta > Magnoliopsida > Fabales > Fabaceae > Inga > Inga leiocalycina. The sequence goes on along the minus strand of OY725321.1, from coordinate 39,875,751 downwards.
ATTGCCACTAATAAATTATAATATTTTAATATGACCGGTTCAACTACCCTTTAGATCCCGGTTGACCCACTAACCCTTGAACCTGTGTTGTAACAGGTTTATTGCTGGATTTAGTTTTTCGTTCCTTGATATTTATTGAGAAGGACTATAAAAATTATAATTACTTAGAAGTATCAAACTTCAAAATATAAATTTAAAATTATTAAATTGTCCCTAATCAAACCTCTTACATTATCTTTTGCATTCATAATTTAAAAAATAACAAAAATTAAAAGTAAAACTGCCCATCTTTCACATGTAATATGATCATATCTTTTATTTTTATTTTTATTTTTCACCAAGTTTCATACTCATGTAAAATCAATATACTGTATTATTTAATTAACTACGGTTGAAACTCATATTTTTTAAATTTTTATTTTTCAACAAGTTTTATTCATATAATCAATAGATAATTTAATTAACGAATATATCATCAAGTTGATAGATTTATATCCTTAATTATCAACGTTGATATCAATTAAATTATTTTTATAAAAATGAAAAATAAAACCATTTCATGCATGTTTTGTCATGATATAATAGATTTTTTTTTATTTTTTAATTTTATTAATATGAAATGATTTTTTTAATCCACTTAAATTTCTTCTCAACTAAAAATAAATCATATAATATTTTTTGGTTTAACATATATAATAAATTATTATAAAAGACCTGAGTTTTATTAAAAGTTTGTAATTATATTTTTAATTAAAATTTTCGTTGATTTTAACAAATTATAATTTTGACAAAATTGAAGAATGCATAATTTTTTCCATAGATATCTATGCAAGTTGTGAAAAATGAAAATTGAGAAAATTTTTGTTTAATTTAATGAAATTTAGAATTTTGTATTAGTTTGTAATTGAAAAAACAAAAAAAAGAATTTTGTGTTAGTTTTAAAAATAAGAATGGGGTAGAGAATATAGGAAGGAATGCAGAAAATTTTCTTAGGGGTATTTTAGTATTCTTCATTTTATATTTTATACTTGATCCTTCTAAATAATTACAATTTTTATAGTTCTTTTCAATAAATATCTTTTCCTCAAGGCCCTTCATTCTACTTTTCCCTAAAGTTTAAGTAATAACGTGGTTTAGTCAATAAATGATGTAGTTTGAAAGCACGTTGGTTTTTAAATTAGAAGAGAAACGAAAAGAATTCAAATTATATTTTTGACGTAAGTTTACATTTATATAGAGCTATATTACATCGCACTTTTTCATTATAGGAAATTGCTTAACGATGTTTATTATGGAAAGTTTACTTTTTGGTTCAGTAGCTATCACATGCAATAATAGTTCCTCTTTATAATACAAGATATGATCGCATGTCATTAATATGTGGTTCTGATCCCCCCTTATCCCTTTGTTTGCATGTGTACTGAAATTTCCTCATGGTTCTCCGTGTGACCCATAGATGGAAGCATTATTAAGCATATTTGGGATAACGATTTGAATCTCACAAATGTTTATATATGGAAGTCAAGATAATACTTCTCACACATACTTAATTCATATATTATAAATCATGATTGAAAAGATGTTTTTGAATACTCTAATCACTTTTCCAAACAAATTTTTATTATTGAATTATTGTAGTAGATATGTTGATATTTAAACTAGAGTGAGGCCCTCAACAACAACAATAACAACAATAAGCGTTATCCTACTAGCTAGGTGGGGTTTGTAGTATAGATTATACGATATTATTGTGCTCTATTAACCACTATATTTTTAGAGTGATTATTAAATAAAATGTCTTGTTCAATAACTTCAATGAGGATTCTCTCCGGTCTTCTTTCTTTGCACTTTTTTAAAGGATTTTATATTGTGTGATTTACCCTTTTCATCAACGTTTGCAATGGCTTTCTTTATATATATATATATATATATATATATATATCTAAACTACTTCAAAAAATTTAACTATTTTTTTAATAGGTGCCACGCCTACTCTTGGTCTAATATACTTATTTTGTATCTTATCTTTTCTTATGCGATTACATATTCATCAACATGTACACTTTTTTTTTTGTGGGTTAGAACACCAATATGTACAATTTGATTATAAAAGACTAGAGCATTCATTGAGTCTTAACTAATATTAATTATTTCTCAAAATTTGTCGAATGCATAGAGTCCACCATTAACAAATCCCTATTTTTTATTATATATTTTCATATTTTATTTTGGATTTTTGTCATAATAATTGAATTTAAAATGTGTCTTTTGTGATTAATTGTAATTAAAGTTATTTATATGAAATTAAGGTTGAAAAAGGACAAAAATTTCATATATTCTATAATTTACTTTAATTGATTAATTTTTGTAATATAAAGTATTATATTTTGGTTTTATTTTATTTGCAGATCAGTTTAGAGAAAAGTACAGAAAATAGCCCAGAATATCTGGAAATTACAAATAGATGAAGAAAGGACCAGAGACAATTACTGAAAGGTCCCAAAAGTTTTGAAACTTAGAGTTAGTCCCATAAAAGTTTTCAAATTTACAGTGTAGCTCCTCCACAAAACTTTCGAATCTTTCATGGTAGTCCCTTGGTCAAAACGCCCGTTTTGACCAAAGGGATCCGATTCCTTCTGAAACCCGGAGCCTGGACCCGAACAGTGTCTCCTTCTTCTTCTTGAGCGATGGAACACTAAACGAAGGCGCCGCGAACTCCAGAGAAAACCGGGGGATCTTCATTCCATCTTCTTCTCTCTCGCCGGAGGCATCACTCACCACCAAGGCCGCCTTCGAGCTTCACAGATCAGAAGACACAGCAACGCCACGGAACCTGAGAGCCAGAGACACTGCCGCAACGGAGAAGCAGAGCATCAGCGCCGAACAGATAACCACACCCTTTCCTCCTCTACCTTCACTCTTACCGAAATCACTTTACCATCACCGGTCACCTCCACTCTCTCCGCCATACCTTCCTCCACCGGAATCTCCGGTCGCAACACCGCATTCACCTTCCTCTACCTTAACAACCACCTCCGGCGTCCATTCCTACATCTTCAGCACCTTCATCTTCTTCCTTATCGCCTGCGAGCTTCGCCCACCTCTCCACCATCTCCGCCAAACCAAAAGAAAAAAGGGGGGGAGAATTATGGCGAGTTCCCAAACAAGAGGGAAAATAAAAAAGAGTCTTTAAAGTTTCAGAATAAAAACATAATTTCATTAGCAATCCAAATACAGGTCGTTTATAGCCTTTATTGATAACTCCTTAACAATATTATTTTATTTTGAGATTTTAAGAAACTATTTTTTTTCATTCCCCTTTTTGTTGGAACCCAGATATAATTCTCCAAAGCAAAAAAAAAAAAAAACCCTGACCCTGTGTAAGTTGAAAGGTGTCGCGAAGCTCTGAAATGTTTTAGGGGAAAGACGGACAAAAGCTGAGGCACCGCGGAGCTCCGAACTGAGCTCGGACCTGTATTCTCGGCCTCACACTTCCTCCATCTCGGCCGCCATTCTTCGTCAAGAAAACAGAGCCACGGTTAGAGAATCCATTTGCCGCACCATCTTCTTCCACCTTCACCGTCTTCCCTCTTCCATTTTCTCTACCGCCAGGAAGTCTTCAGAAACAGAGCAGTTTAGCGGGGCGGGGGGGGGGGGGACAGAGGAGAGGCAGTAACATTATTCACCAATGTTTCATCTTTCATTTGACATTTAACTGTCTTATTTCTATGGTTGGTGAATTTAAATTGGATGTTGCTTCGTTTCTCATGGCTATTTGTGGCTGAGCTCTATGCCCCTTGAGCAATGAATTGACATGATTCTTGAGCGTCTGGTAAAGATCAAAACCGTGGTTTCTTATTTTTCGTAAATATAAATAAAACTTATTTCACATGCTTATTTCATAAATTATAAAAGTTTTGGAGGTTAGTTGGCAGCTTTTTACTATCTAATTTCTTAATTTCTATATTTAATCTTTTGTATTATAGTTAAATTCTAGATTTAGAATTTAATTAGTATATTAGATTAGAGTTTTGTATTGGGATTTCATATATTTCTTGAGATTAGATGTGTATTTGGTTTTAATGTTATGCACTTGACATTTTAAACTTAATTAATAGCAATTTCTTGTAAAGACATGGTTAATCTTATGTTTGGAGTTTCTATGAATATATTATGTTTGTAATTCAAGGATCTTTGATTATTTGTGTCTTGCATATTATTAATTCTATTGGCTAGAGTTTTGAATTGAGTTTCTGTTAGATAAATTAAATTTTGTCTGCAGATATAATTCATCTAACTTAAGCTAGCTCAAGGGACTTTTTAGGCACTTTTGTTAAACTAGCACACTTTCAAAAATATTTTAAAGCAAGGATTGATAAAATTCATTGTTCTAAGAGGTTTTATCATGCTTTTCAAAACCAAAATAAAGAAAGAGGACAGCGAACCAGATTATAGACTACGTGAAGCACGTAAAAGAGATTAACTAATGAATATGTCTACAAGAGTTTATAATTTACATTCCACCAAAGGTTCATGCTTCAACAACTCTTTACTAGGAGCTGAAGGTACAAGGTCTACTGTGTTGTTTGAGGCCAAAAACATTTACCACTGAATAAAGTCCCAATATATGAATAAGGAAGAGAAATAACAATAAGGTAACTGTGAATCTAACTTTAACAACTGTTTAAAATAACATGACATTCTTCATAAACCAAATAATTTCACGAAAACATTTATACTAATTTATACCAAATATATAATAATTACTGAGTTTAGCTTCTAAACCACAATGTTTATAAAATCAAGTACGTTATAAAACATATTATTTTAAACATCAGTTTGAAAAACAATATATCTCAAATCTCATTTTTCCATAGGACTTTGTTTGAATGAAATAACAAGTGTAGACACATAGTTCAAGAGGGTAACTAATCATACAAGCGTGGTGTGAAGCCATGAAGATAAGTGTGGATACACAGTCCATGAAGGCAAGTAACTAAGAGCGGTTCGAAACCATGAAACAAGTGCATGCATTATACCCATGAATAATAAGCATGAGATGAAGCCCTAAGTGTCAAGCGTGAGTACTGTGCCCACGAATGTCAAGTGAGCTCAATGTTAACAATGGCACGCCAAGGGCTAATGGGACCATTGTTAGCAACCATTGCTCTAATTTAGTATTATAAAAACTGTTTTCATGCATGCAGGTGATCAATTTACCATTAACAAACCAATAATAAGTTCCTCAAATAATAAAAGCTCATAAAGAATATTTCGAAATAGAAGACCCTAGCATGAAAGTTTTAAAAATAATATCTAGAAAACATTCCTTTCAAATCCCATGCATAAATATTCTATTCTTTTCAGCATTATCTGTGATATTTTTCGTTTGAAAATCTTTTAGCCATTTCCATGCATAAAACACATTAATAATATACTTTGCTAACTATGTAATAGATTCAAACATTATAATTAAGTTTAAAATTCAATGAATACTAACCATAGAATAAATTTAACTTCATTTCATAAATGAACTAGAATAACTAAAATACGTCAAATGATACGATATTAAGTGCTAAGAAGAATCATATTAAAATATATGTGAATATATTTAAAACCATATATTGAGATAAAAAAGAAATGTTATTCACAAATTAATTGGGATGCTATTCACTTACCTCATTAATGTGTTCTCAAGCCTTATGACTTTTATCAAGACTTTCTTTCTCTACACACCCTATATGAATATATATAAATAGAATTTTAAATAATTATCTATAGGTTATATAACTCCCTATCAATATTAGCTCAACAATAACCAACCACAATATTTCAAAACTTCAAAACACCATCATATACGCTTCAAAGTTTCTCCAAAAACAATATCATAATTCTCACTTCCAAGTCATTCACTACCTTATCACTTTAACTACATTCAACTATTCACTATAGTTATGATTTCCCCTCTAATGTTTTAACAAACACCTTGTATGCATCAATATTCAAATAATTGCATGAAGTTTCTCAATCTCAAATCTCTTATTACCCCATTGCCACCAAATTTCTCTTATACACATTTTATCAAACCCTATGGACGTTCAAAATTAACTCAAAACAAACGTCCCAATTCATATACTACCAGAAAGCTATAAGCTTCCAAGCATCAACGAAGTTTCTAAATAAAATAAAATAATAGAATAAATTTGTTCCGTTTAAAGTAATAAGAGGAAGGAAGCAGAAACTACAATTTTACTTAACCATGAGGAACTAATGAGAACGCATGAGGAAGACGTTCAAAATTAACTCAAAACAAACGTCCCAATTTATGTACTACCAGAAAGCTATAAGCTTCCAAACATCAACGACGTTTCTTAATTAAATAAAATAATAGAATAGATTCGTTCCGTTTAAAGTAATAAGAGGAAGGAAGCAGAAACTACAATTTTACTTAACCATGACGAACTAATGAGAACGCATGAGGAAGTGGAAAAGCTAAAAATGACAAATAAGAGTTGTAGGGAAATTATGCTTAAGTTTCATGAGAGAATGAGGGAGGCCTAAGAGGAAAGTACTGGTATCTGTGATCAGTCTTGGGGAATGACCAATCTAATTACCAACTAATTAGAGTGAGTTATTTTATAACTTCGACCTTTGGTACAAATTAAAGTCTCCTAAAGATCTTTAAAGCAATCAGAGAGAGAGAGAGAGAGAGTGATATATTGATAATGAAGAAGAGTATTTTCTAGTGTTTTCAAAACCGGACTGGACCGGCCGGTCCGACCAAGAAACCGTTGGACCGGTGGTCCGACCGGTCCGGTTTGGCTACTGACTTTGGTTCGACCGAGTTTCACGCGGTTTGACCGGTTTTCTCATGGTTTGATAGGTTTTTTTTTTAATTTTTTTAATATTTTATTCAAATTTTCATATAAATAATTCTAAAACCTTTCCTTCCTCACCGGTCTAGCCCCGGTTTAGCTCCGGTTTGACCCCGATCTGACCCACTAACCCTTGACCCAGTACCCCGACCGGTTCAGTGACCGGTCCGGGTTTCAGAACCTTACTATTTTCTGATATATCTTAATGTGAGGACTGTACATCATATATTTAGGCTTAGTCACGTGCTCTCTTAACTATACACTTGACTATAAGTGGTTACACTTTACAACAGAGTTGGTTACAACTTATCAGACTTCACTACTATAAAAAAGTAAAGCTGTAGAGCTTCTAATTATGTTAGTTGTGGTGCTAGAGAAGTGTCACATATCTGGACGCCACTAAAAGAAGCTGTGGCGCTTGGAAGAGCCACAACATTTAAATTTTTTTTTTATAAAAATACCCTTCTGTAGCACTTGTTGGAGGAAGGGCCACAGGAGGGGGGTCTGACGCAAGCGCCACAAGAGACCAGACCTCCTGTGGCGCTTGAGCCAGCAAGTGCCACAGGAGACCCACCTCCTGTGGCACTTCCTCCAACAAACGCCACAGGAGGGTATTTTTTTTAAAAAAAAAGTTAAAATATTGTATATATATATATGTATATTTATATAACATTTATTATTTTCACATTTAATAAAAGTCTCGTATTTGAAGCTAGGACGAAGCATAAATAAAGATATACCTGCATCTTTTTTCTTTTTTTTCTTTTACCTTCCATATATCAATTTCTCTTTTCTTAAATTGTTTGTATGGTTTTGCTATGTTTGTTTGTGCGTTCCTATCACTAAAAAAAGATTTGCTTGTTAAAATATATTTCAATATTTCTTTTCCAGTAGTAATTTCTATAATAGATTTTCTTGTCTGTGTATTCCTATCACTAAAAATAGATCAACAATAATGTTCTTACATTAATAATCTCCAAAGCTAACATTAAAAATAAAAAGAACGAAACAATCTTCTTCTTGACATCATAACCACCAAAAAATTCGACTATAAAAGAACCTGAAGAAAATAAAAATTTAAAAAGCATAGACACTTATAATTCTATTAATTGATCAGCGCAGGGAGTGGGGGACAACGTTGGCGATGCTAGCTTAAGTGACGAGGATGAGCAAATGTGAGCTATGGAGTGGAGTGGGGTTCAAAAGAGGAAGAGAGACAGAGAGTATGAAGAAAAGAGAACAACTAGGGACAAAAGTGGGGACAGACGGAACAAAAATAGAAAAAGGGACAAGAGAATTTTAATGAAGAAGACGTCTGTGTGTGTGTTTGTTGTGCAAGAGAGAAAGTGACTTTTATAGGGGAAGAGAGGGACGTCGGCGAGCTGGGGAAAAGAGGGAATAAAAAAGGTAAAAGGGAGGGAAAGAATAAAAATAAAGTAAAGGTGGAAAATCTGATTGGCGGGAAGTGATTTAAAAATTCACTTCTAATTGGTAAATTTTTTTTTTAATTTGGTAATATAACTAGCTGTGGCGCCTGGTTTCCTAGGCGCCATAGCTAGTTTCAATTTTTTTTATATTAAACCAGCTGGTCACGTGGTGGCTAGCTGGTAAAAATTTTTTTTTTTAGTATTATAACTAGCTATGGCGCCTGGGAAACCAGGCGCCACAGCTAGTGGCAATTTTTTTTATATTAAACCAACTGGTCACGTGGTGGCCAGCTGGTCAAAATAAAAACTTTTTTTTTATTATAAAGGGCTGTTTGTGGCACCTCCTAAGGCAGGGGCCACAGGTGGCCCACCCCAGCTGTGGCCCCTGGTTTAACCAGGCACCACAGCTGGTCAGGTGCTCCCAATTGTGGTGCCTTCCTTGGCAGGCGACACACTTGAGCCAACTAGCTGTGGCCCTTGGTCCACCAGGCGCCACAGCTGGTACTCAAAATAAAAAATAAAATAAAATATAAAAGGAAAGAAAAAAAAAGGCAGTTGTGGCACTTATTTAAAGAAGTGCCACAAAATGTGCGCTACCTTTCGACCTTTTTGTAGTAGTGCTTGGTTATAACTAACTACTTAATAACACTATCATTCCCCCTCAATTTGATGTACTCTCCAACCCGAAGATAGCGAGTAAATTCAGTGAACTTGGTGCTGGACAGTGGTTTGTTAAGACCATCAGCAATCTGACCTGTAGCAAGAATATGACAGACTTGGATCTCCTTTCTGATGGCTCTCTCATGAACAAAATGAAGATCAAGTTCAAGATGTTTGGTTGTGGCATGTAAGACAGGGTTAGCAGTAATGAGAACAGCACCTTGATTGTCCCACATGATGCGAGGAACTTCAGGAAGCTTGACTTCCAACTCAGAAAATAAAGACCTGAGCCAAAGTACTTCAGCAACAGTAGAGGCCATGCACTGATATTCTGCCTCAGTAGTACTAGATCTAGAAACAGTAACTTGCTTTTTAGAAGACCAGGAAATCAGATTACCACCAAAATAGATGCAATAACCACTAGTACTTTACCTATCATTGCAATCAGATGCCCAATCAGCATCACAAAAAGCCACAAGTGGTTTAGAGAGAGGAGACAACCAAAGGCCATACCCAATAGTACCGGCTGAGTAACGTAGAATTCTCTTAACTGCCACCCAATGTACTTGGAGCGGAGCTTGCATGAATTGACAAACTTTGTTGACTAAGAAACTAATATCAGGACAAGTGATGGTGGCATATTAAAGTACTCCCACAATAGACCTGTACAACTCCGGATTAGAGAAGACATTAGGACCATCCTTGAACAATTTTAAACTGGAGACCATAGGTGTGCTGACACCCTTTGCCTTAGACATGCCAGCCTTCTTTAAAATATCCTTCACATACTTTGCTTGGGATTGGACCAGAGAACCATTGGCCAACCTGTGAACCTCAATCCTAAGAAAGTAACTAAGAACACCCAAATCCTTGAGAGCAAATTCTTTGTTTAAGGCTGTAACAATTAGAGAGATAACAGAAGAAGATGAGCCTGTTAAGATTATATCATCCACATATGCTAAGGCATAGGTTATATAAGTTTCAATGACTCGAATGAATAAAGATTGGTCACATTTACTATTGCTAAAACCTAATTTTTGAAAAGCACCAGACAATTTTTCAAGCCAAGCATGAGGGGCTTGCTTTAAGCCATAGAGAGCTTTATCTAGCTTGCAGACCAAGGTTTTATTGGTGGTTTCATAACCTAGAGGTTGTTGCATGTAAACCTCTTCATGAAGGGAACCATTCAAGAAGGCATCTTATAGACCAATTTAGAGAAATAGCGATGGAGAGAACAACTCTAATTGTAATAGGTTTTACAACTGGACTGAAAGTCTCATTAAAATCAAAAATTGCTTTTTGGTGAAAGCCCTTAGCAACCAATCTGGCTTTGAACTTAGCAGTATTGCCATTGGGGTTAGTCTTTCTCTTCCAAACCCACTTGCAACCAATAGCTTGGCTATTAGGCGGTAAAAGAACTAAATGCCACGTCTTATTGCGCAACAAAGTCTCATATTCTTCATCCATAGCCTTTTTTTAGATAGAGGAAGCAAGAGCCTCAGCCACAGTACATGGTTCTGTCTCAAGAACAAAAGCCTTAGGTTTGAAAATACCATTCATGGACCTAGTGACCATGCATCTAGGAGATGGTGTAGCAGCAGGTAGTGCTGCAGATGATGCAGAAGAGACAGAATTATCTGATAAGGCAGGAGAGGCTGGACTAACAGACCTACACACAGGAGAAGCTACTGAAGATGGAGTGTTAGTATCACTGTATTGGACCAAGGGAAGAACAGGAGGAGAAGAAAGAACAGGAGAGGACGGACAAGAAGACATGGCAGGAGTTTTAGAAGAGGACACAAGAGTGGAATAGGGGAACACAAACTTATTGAACACAACATCTCGAGAAATATACATATGGCCCTTTGGATCCCAGCATTTGTAACCTTTGTGAGAAGCACTATAACTTAGAAAAACACAATGAACAGACTGGAAACTCATATTGTACTTGTTGTCTAACTGAGTTAAAGGAAAACAAGAACAACCAAGAGTGCAAAGATGAGCATAAGTGGGTGATGTAGAGAACAACTTCTGAAAATGTGAGATATATATACCACCAAGGATTGTGTTAGGTAACCTGTTAAATAGATATACAGCTGTAGAAAATGCCTCAACCCATAGAGAGAAGGGAAGAGAAGCAGTAGCTAGTAATGTCAAACTAGTCTTAGTAATATAACGATGTTTTCGTTCCGCCAAACCATTCTGCTCATGCGTATATGAGCAGCTCAACTGATGAGATATATCTTGAGAAGCCAATAATTTTCCAAGTTTTAAGTACTCAGCACCAGAATCAGATCGGAAGGCCTTAATTTTACAATTGAATTGTAACTCAGCCATAGCTTTGAAGTCAAGAAAAACAGTATAGATTTCTGACTTAGCATGTAAAGGGTAGATCTAGGTAAAACGAGAGTAAGCATGAGTAAAGTGCACATAGTATTTATAACCATCAAGAAATGTATGTGGAGTTATAGCAAGACATACCATAAAGCAATCAAAGAGAGAGAATGATATATTGGTAATGAAGAAGAGTATATTATGATATATCTTAATGTGAGGACTGTACATCATATATATAGGCTTAGTCACGTGCTCTCTTAACTATACACTTGACTATAAGTGGTTACACTTTACAATAGAGTTAGTTACAACTTATCAGACTTAGTTATAGCTAACTACTTAATAACACTATCAATCTTAATGTTGTACAAGGGAATTATAGTAGATTCTAGAGGATTGCAGTAGGTCCTAACATGGCTTGCAGAGATATCACAATAGATCTAGAATCAGTTTCCCTACTCATCCAAAGAGATCTGGACCGTCCAAATTTAATTTTTTAATTTTTTTTTTCTTAAAAAATTATTTTAATGGGTACAAAATCTAAAATAAAGATAATCTCTTAACTAACATTTTTTAAAAAAATAATTTTTTAATTAAAAAATCACCCATTTTAGAAAAATTAAATCTGGACCGTCCAGATTCAGATTTGAACGGTCCAGATCTGGACGAGCACTTGGTCCGAAATGGGTTCCCAATAGATCTCGAGGGTCGTAGTAGAATTAAAAGGCACAAGGGAGTTCACATTAGATCTCAGGGTCACATTAGTCCTCGAAGCGCTCCGTATACTCCAACGGGCTCGTCTTCATGATATTGAGATATGGCAATAAAATCTACAAAATAAAGTACAATTTAATCAATAGTTTATAGATTTAAAAATTAATTTTATTTTTATTTTTTTAGTTAGTAATTTTTTAATCGATATTACTAATCAATACGTAACTATGTAAACTTTTACAACATAAATTACGTGTTAATTAATAATTACTTTAATTTACACTTAATGACAAGGAAAAATTAGAGAGAAGGGCCAAGCAAAAATAATATTTATTGTGGAGGACCATAAAACTTGTAATTACTTAGAATGACCAAATAATAAAATATAAATTTAAAAAGACTAAAATGCCCATAACTACACCTCCTATATTCTCTCTAACTCCATATCAAGTATTCAACTATTGATGAGTTTCCTCATACCCAAAAATAATACTCCCTCGGTCCTAAATATAGGACAAAGTTTATAGAGTAAATTGCACTACAAACTTTATCTTATATTTAGGACCAAAGGTAGTATAAAAGTCCTTCTGTCTGCAATATGAATTTTCAATTGCAATTTTTCCTGCTTTGATCTTGACTCTACTTTTCCATAACATTACCATTGGAGCTCACATAGTTAAACCCTATTAAGGAAAGGTATCAGTCAGGAGAAACAATGCCACGAAAGATTTGGACAAAAGATCAATTGGCAGACATACTTACAAAAGCACTCAGGAAAGATCGGCTCAAAATGCTTGTGGACAAACTGGGCATTAATATTAATATTGTTAGATATTATGTGTATCACTGAATATTATGGAGAGGGAATAACTGAGTCAAAGATATTAGCGTAATTTGTTATTTAGATCCGAGAACTGCGAGACTCACTCTCATATATATGTATTCATTCGTATTGAAATAATATACATTCTTTTGCTACAGTTTTCATAATTGTGTTAATTTTTATCAAAGGAACATGGTCCATGGGGGCTTTTACCAACATTTCGCAATGTTTAGACCTTTATTATTGACATTAAATTTCTCTTTTCAAACTAATGTCATTCCACCTGTACTTTTCTATTGATGAGATAATTATATAAAAGCTTAAATTCAAATATCAAACTTCTTTGGAACAAAATGGATTCAATGAATCATTATTTTCATTCAAATTATATTTACGGATAAATATTTTTAACGAATAGACAACTAAACTACCGTATTATCAGCCATTTTCCTGTTGCTCTCACCTTTTCAAGTTTCTCAACCTCCTTACAGACTTTGTACTAGGTTAATATCATTGTTGGTTTTTACAATTTGATCAAATTTTGGTTTTAGTTCATATAGTTTCAAGTTTTTAGTTTTAATTCTTATAGTTTCATAAAGACTTGATATGAATTTAAGTATAAAGACTAAAACCAAAACTCGTTAAAAGTATAGGGACCGGTCAATAAACTCACATTAAATCTTTATGAAAATATAGTGACTAAAACCAACAATTTGTAACTATAGGTACTACAATAAAAATTTGATCAAACTATAAGGACTAACGATGATATTGTACCAGGACAAAGCTTAAAAGTATGAGGTTATGTGGTCTCAAGTAGGACCAATAAAGAGCCAAAAGGAATTATTTTGAAACTTTTTATTTGTTAAAGGAAATAAATTGTATTATTAGAATTTTATAATTGTAAAACATAGGTTTTACTCAAATTAATGTTCATACAGACTTATTAGTATCAAAGATTATTTTACACAGCAAACACTGAGGTCCTTTTAGATATTACATTAAATTTGACTTTGAGATCAAGATGAGAGGTAGAGGGAGAAGATAAGTCAGTGGAGCCGTTGGGTAGGAGGGGAGAGCATCAATCTTCATATCATATCTTGAACAGCTCCACGTTCTTTAGAAAAAGGAGCACCACTAGCATTGGCTCCAACTTGACCAGGTGATAAATCCCTGTGTTATTATATATATATATATATATATAGAGATAGATATCTTATCTTAGCTTTTAGCACCTTAATTGAGCTTAACTGAATTAGTTAGGAGTTAATTGTGTCAAGGAGTGATTTTGAGAATTAATTTCTAAATGAAAAGATTTAATCGCAATTTAAGTTCTCTAAGTGTTTGTCCTCTTAATTCCTCTTCTTCGTCCACACTGATCCATTGCCACTCCTCTATCCATCAATTTTTTGCGCCTGTCCTTTCATTTATTATGTTCACAACCATATGCATTCCATCCCATTTTCCATCGCGACATATGCATTCCAGGTTTCTTCCATTTCTTCCTTCCAAATCCTACTTCTAATCACTTCATTCTTCCTTTAGTGTGGGTTTGTTCAGCATTTCAAAAGATTTTCAGATTGGTGAGTACATCCTCCGCTACTAGTCATAATGAACTCCATGATTGCAAGTGAGCAATGAAAATATGAGATACTATCTCTAGGAGTTGCTTTCTCTTATGATCTTCTATCACACTCGTTCATCCATTACAAATACTTAAAAATAAGTAGCCTAGGACTTACTTTAATGAGCATATAAATCTGTCCAATTGCAGTTAATCTTTTAATAACTGGCACTTTAATCTAACAGAATTTCTAATTAACTAGACTCCTCAATAGATTTGACCTATGTTGCCTGTAATATCCCAAATTTTGGGATTAGAAACTTGAGATTAAGCATGAATTAAGTAAACTATTAAGCCTGGTTTAGAAAGAGTCCCATGAATGACCGAGAGATAGAATGATTTTTGGGACTATGTGATTTGGCCCTTCTGGGCAGAGGGCACAGTATGCGTGAGTAGTGGGATTAATGTGTCGATGCATATATGCAAAGAACACATATATGGCGCCATTTGGTTGGGCCACATGAGTGTATGAACTGTAGTATCCCAATGTTTAACAAGGGGTCACATGCCCCAAAAAGAAAGTGTACTAGCGATGGAGACTACTTTGAGAATAAAATAAGGGAATTAGTACCAACTAATTGAAGGAAAGTGCCCAAACCCTTTATCTAAAGTTAGAATTGATATAAGGCCTAGCATGGATCCAAATATAGAGAGAATGCTGTCTTGGAAGAAGAAAAAAAGAAACAAAAAGAAATACCTAATGGAAAATAATAATGTTGCCATAAGTAAGGGTAAAAGTGACATTTACAATTTAATCTGGAGGTTATAATTGGAAACTAAGATGAAGGGCTAGGATTTGCTCTTGAAAAGCAAATATAATGATGAAGATGCAAAAAGAAAATTAACTCTCACTCCTTAAGATGATAAGAGATGGCCAAGGGCAAAAAGGGAAGAAGAGAAGACTTGGTCAAAGATTCAAACCACTTTGCAAGAAGTGTAACATCCCAAATTTTGATTAAGGACTAATGAGAATTATTGAGAATGTAATCATGGATTAAAGTTGAATTAATGTGTATTTGTGACAATATTATCTAATTTGTCATAATTGATGGAAAATTGATAGAATGGAAATATTGACCATAAGTTAGTGATTAAGGGAGAAATTAATTGCTAACCGAGAGAAAATGAGAAGTGTGATTAAATATCTAATAAAAAGGTTTAGATGAGCTAATTGGGTGCTTATTGTATGAGAGCCAATGGGGGAAAGACATGTGGCAAGGTTTTGTGTGTGTGTCAAGAAAGAAAAGTCAAAAGGTATATTTTATTTATTTCTTTCTCTCTCTTTCCCTCCCTTTTCGCTGAGCTAGGCATGGGCTTGGGGGAGGAAATGATTTCTTCTTCATCTCTCATCTCTCTCGTTCTCTCTCTTCTCTCTTTCTCTCTCTCTCTCTCTCCAGCCATTATTGCTTAAAGAGTAAGGAAGAAAAGCTTGAAAAGGTAGGGGAAAATGATCTCTAATGCTCAAATTCCATTCATTAAAGTTGTTCCTTGAGTGATGAGCTTCATTTTGATAGTTATAGCATGTCTATTGGTGTTGGTTTGTGATTTCAAGAGATTGTGAAAGTTGAAGGATCAAGAAGTCCTTTTAGAACAGTTGAAGAGGTAAGTGAAACCAACCTATCTATCTAAGTTTTGTGCCAAATGGATTAGTTTTGAATTTTTGAGAATTTATTGCCTATTTTTGAAAATATGGGTCATTGGTCATTTGGCATGTTATTGGTATGGAAATGGTGTGTTTGGAAGGTATATGGATAGATAGGATTAATTGGGAATTGAATGGTTGAGTTTAGTGATTTTGGAATTTTAGTGTTTAATGTTGCCCAAGACCAAAGCATGATAATGGAATAGGATTTTGCTAGTTTTGACATGTCTATTGGATTCCTTGAGTGTTTTTGTGTGAGGATAGCTTTGGTTGAGGTTTTGGGTCCATTGGTAGCCTTTGGTAAAAATTCTGGAAAACTGTCATTTTGTCTACGTTTTCTTGGTTCTGATATGGTCACTCGAGTGATTTGGGGCTCACTCGAGTGTGGGATGAATATCACTCGGGTGTGGTTGGGTCCCACTGGAGTGATTCAGTGAAATTCTTCGTTTTCCCTTCAGTTTCAGTGTTTCACTTTTGCAAAAGAGCAAGAGTATGTCTTTATACTCGCAAGCATTCAATATCACTCGAGTGCAAAGGCCAGTACTCGAGTGCTCCTCTTTCTTTGAAATTCCATTTGCTCTCGGGTTCTCACTTCCTGGACTTTACTCTCTAATGTTTGAGTGAAGCATTTGGCTATCACTCGAGTGAGGTCCAAAGTGCTTGAGTGTCACTGTCTTTGAAAAGGTTCTTTTTGCTCTCGGGTGCTCACTCGCTATCCTTCACTCTCTGGTACCCGGGGGCAGACCGTACCACCACTCGAGTGAGGCCGTCTTCACTTGAGTGTCAATGCCCCATCACTCAAGTGAGGCCATCTTCACTTGAGTGAAACAGTGAAAAATATCAGTGTTTGTTCTTCTAGAAGGGGATCCCTGGGGTAGTTCTCCCAACCCTTTAGGGCTTTTGTTCGAAGCATATATGAGTGTTAAAGAGACAGTAATGATAACCAATTTAAGTATTGTGAAGATATTAAGTATTGGACTAAGTGGTAATGCATCATCCTTAATCATGACTTTAGGATTTGATATTTGCTCGGAACAAAGAAGGCCTATGCCTGCTCAAGAATGGAAAGATAAAGGTAGTAACACTTTATCCTATATCATATATATTGCATTGCTTGTATGCATTAGTCATTGAATATAGTGAGGGGATGTGGGGAAAGCCCGACCTTGAATACAGATATAGTGAAGGGAATGTGACTAAGCCCGATCTTGAATACATATACAGTTGATAGGACGTGGCGAAAGCCCGGCCTTGAATACAGATATAGTGAGGGGACGTGGCGAAAGCCCGACCTTGTATACAGTGAAGGGGACGTGGCAGTGTGCCTGGCCTCAAATGTTGATTGTTGTATTATGATATATGTTTACTTGCTTTATATATATATGCATCATATTCGTAAACTGTTGCTATTGGGATTCTCTAAAATCTCATTCTTTCCAAATAACATATCTAGATAGGGCAAGCGGATCGAGGAATAAGTAAGTGGATAAGGACGATTAGGACTGTCGGCGGTAGTCTTAGTTAGATATTTTGGTTTTATACTGAACTGGTTATCATTTTGGATTATGTATATATATTGAATAGATCATAGCATTATAGTTTTGTGTAATCCCCGGTATGGATACTGAGACGGGCAGTGATGCCTTGAACAATATTTTGGATTAATGTTATTATCCTGGGTGAACGTTGGGAATTTGCTGATACTCTGATATTGTATATGTAACAGACCGAACAGGCCAATTGTTTTTATGAACGAAATGAATGGAGATCTATTTGTACAAGTGTTGTAAAAATTTTGAAATTGTTCCATATCTCTTATTCGATTATGAAACACAATTAAACGCTAATCCTGACCTTGATCGTAACGGGGGTTACAAGAAGACCAAAGTCAAACTTGAATCTATACACATATGATCAACTGGGCAATATTCTTCCTTCCTTTTTGATGGAGCATTTCGGTCAAGACCCTCAAAGGTAAAGAGAGAGAATATAATTTAAAGCAAATCCATATCCATTGACCGACCCAAAAAGGAAGAAAAGATCATAAGAAGAAAAGTCAGCAAGTCTTATTTTTGTTCAACTTGGAGAGTTGACCAAAAAGCAGGGATGTAAGAGGACAATTGGTCAACATATTTCCCTCCTTTTTTAATGGGAATTTTGGTCAAAAACAAGAAGAGAGAGGAAACGAGTGAATCTCAAATTAACCAAACATCCATGGTTAATTAACTAGCCACTTTTTCAAGAAACCATAGCAACTTGACACATCACCTCCTCTTACGTACTCACTTGGACTCAATTTTTTTGCCAAGTCTTTAAAGGTGATGAGGATTAATGATTTAACCATTTCACTCTTCCACTAATACTCAAAAATTCGGCCAAGGAAGAAAAAAAAGAGAGAAAAAGGAAGGGAAAAAAAAGGAAAGAGAAAGGAGACATTGAAGAACAAAGAAACAAGGTAAGGCTTCTTGCTCAATTTTCACCCTCCAAATCACCTTTCTAGCTCTAGATGCCTTCACAAACATTGTTTCTCTCACTAAGGGCCACATTTCTATGGCGTTTGTTTATGAATGAGAGGAGATTTGGGCTGCCAAGAAAGTGTTAAAGGTGGCGAATCCAAGAACAAGCCATAGAAAGTGAAAGAGATAAGCTTAAGCTTTGATTTGAGCTTAGCATCTTGGGATTTGGCTAGGTTTTTGAGATTTTATGGTACTGCCCTGTTTTATGGAAATGGTAATCTTAGGGATTTGATGATGTTAAGAGCATAAACATGATGATTAGTAAGGCTTAATGATGATTTATGATGAGCCTTGTGGTTAAAATGGCAAGAAAATCAACTTGTGGTGATTAGGGTCGAGTTTCGGCTAGCCCTAGAACCCTAGGAAGGAATTGGATTTTGATAAATTTGAGGTTAAATATAGATTCTCCATGAAAAATTGTGTGGGATTATGGTGAGGATATGATTTTAGGATGATCAGGTAGAAAACCCTAATTTTTGAACTTAAGGTTAGTGGCTGCCAGATTGTGTTTTGTGGGAGAGAGACTATTTGTGACGTGGTTTTGAATGGCTAAATCTTATCCAATGGTCATGAAATTTTCCATATTGATAGTAGATATCCTAAGCTTTAAAATATATGTAGAATGCATTGATTGGATGTCTAGAAAGTAAGTTATGAATTTTTAAAGTTTAGATATTGAATCTGGAATGAATTTTGGACTAGTGAGATTGGTTGAGGATTTCTGGAATTTAGCTCCTATAATTGGTAGTGGCTAATATTTTTCCTTTAAAGATGATTGAGAGTGCTTCACATAGGGCTTTGAACCACTTCAATTGGAGTTCTCTAGATTTAGTTATGAATTTTAGAAGTTGACCAATAAAAATTGGCAGACTAGGGTGAGATATACCCAAATTTTAAAGTTCTTGGAGAGAACAAGTCAAGTGCAATGGCTTGCATTCATGGCTCTAATAAGTTAACACATAATGTGATTGTGTCTCTAGGACCATGAGTTGTCAAGGAAGAGCAAAGGGAAGGCTTAGCAAGAAACTACAATGGTTGGAAGAAAAGGAAATAAGAATGGGATTTAAAGATAAAAGGTAGGGAAATTATAGGTTGGGATTTTCCTAAATTATAGGTTCAAATTTTCCTAATTAGCATGCATATTAGGAATTTTCCTAATTAGCATGCATATTAGAAATTATAGATTTAAAGATAAAAGGTAGGGAATTTTCCTAATTAGCATGCATATTAGGAATTTTCCTAAATTATAGGTTCAAATTCTGTGTTGCGGTTGGGATTTGAAATTGTTACAAAGGAATATTTGTTCCAGAATGGAATTTGGGCTTAGTGGTCCAAACTAATTGTCTAAGACTCATCAAAATATGCTGTGGAAGATACGGTGTTACATTGCCCACTATACTACATAGATTCATTCCTCATGCCCATCCTACACAATTTGAAATAAGGAATTCATTTATAAGCATGGAATTACAAATTTCCAGCTCCTTCTTATCTAAATAGCTGCTGCACAAAAAAAAAAGCTTTAAGGAGAAATTTTCAAGATTCAGTTCTACTATCTAAATGCCTTGTATCTTTACCCTTTAAGTGCCACACATGCTTTATTTTCCAATTCAATCTAACTTCAACATATATATTCCCTTTGAACCAGCGAGCATATCTTTACTTTCAGATCTTAAACTCAAATTCAACATCCATTCATCTTTATGCACTAAAAAACCACTTTTAAAAGGTAACTGCTTTGGCATTTTGTTACTTTAGTCCCTTCATAATTTCAAATAGCCCCTTCATTTGTTTATAAAACTGTTGCCAAACCTTAAATCAATGTTTAAATAATCATTCCAATGTCTCCAACTATAACATAGTTGTCTAGAACAATTGCTTAACAGTTTGAGGCTTAAAAACATAACTTTAAATCACTTCCGAAGCTCCAAACTCATTGTAACTATTTTCTCATAGCCAAAATAACTTAAATGAGGCCATATAGTTTAAAACAAAAACACATCCCCTTGCCAAAGTTTCTGACAGAATCCCTTTAGTTCCAGGAAATTTCTCTAGCTTCAAAATATTCTCTTGGCCATGGTATTAAGGTTTTAAACATGTTCAAATCATTTAAACTCTCTTTCACATTTATTAAGTATATAAATCAGCTTGTAGCCTTCAAAAGGTTCAGACAACAGCATATTATGCTCTGGAAAATATTCACAGTTCATAAAAACCATCATCCTCAAAAACCAAACAATTTGCAGTCAGTCACGTAATAAACACCTACACAACCTTATAACACTAATTTCATAGTTTACTGAAAGTTTATACCCTCCTGAACCTCTTATTCGATGAATCAGGCGCCACACACCAGAGATACCAAACATCATATTCGAAAATCATAAACGAGCACCAGTCGCACACGTGCAACAATAAATATAATCTTTAATCTTCCTTTGGACACTATTACAGCCGTTAATTATCATTTCCCTTACTCAGTTAGAATCGCGTACATCCCACCCAATTTACACACAAATCGAAGAAATCAGAGATGGGAAGGGGATGAAGAGGCTTTTCTTGGTCGGATTCTAGTGTTGCATGTGAATGTTCGGCCTTTCTTCCTCCACTTCTTCTCTGACAACATTGGCTCCCTCTCTCGGTTTCTCTTTCACGCTCCCACTCTGTTTCAGTCGAGCAAATACGAGCACGAGGGCTGGTGGAGGAAATAGGTTTGGTAGATCATCAAAGGACCATTCTAACCCTCAAAACTCATTTTATTTCCAATTTAGTTCCTTTTTTAATATATCAAAATCCCCAAATAATCTCTAAAAATTAGTCCTTGCCACATTATAAAGAATTTATTCCTCAGTTAGCTTCTTCAAGTCATAAAGTAATTTTCCCAAAATTCTAATGGCAAACAGTAACCTTTAACTATTTTTCATGGATTTTCAGGAAAATAGGCCTTTAATTCCCATAATTCAGCTATAAAATTATTTAGGCCACTTTTAGGGAATTATATCTCTTTATGATTTTTCTAGATGATATACTTAAGACAAGACATTTGGCTCAATTGGACTTAATAGTCTACTTAATTCAGATTTATTCTTCAACTTCTAGGTCCAAAATTTGGGATGTTACTTTTTCCTTAATTTTTCTATATGGAAAGTGTATACTTTTTCGATGATGATATATTTATGTAAAAGTTTAATTAAAATACTAAAATTTTTTTTTTGGGAGAAAATGGATTAGGTGAGTCCCTATTTTCATTTAAATTATGTGTGCATATAAATATTTTAAAGAAATAGACTGCTAAACCACCGTTATTTCGACCATTTTCCTTCACACATTTGTAATAGCATATCCGAGAGAAGGAAGTCATGAAAATTCCTCATTTGACAAAAAATAAACGTGGGAGTTTGCATCCACTCGTTTTTTTTCCTTGTAGCTTTCACCTCTTTAAGGTTGTTCAACCCTTTTATATAACCTGTAAAACGACTAAACAAAGTAAGCGGTCTTTTAGTCCAAAGTCGGACAATAACAACGAAAAAGAGATTAAGGGTCTTATTAGAATTTTATAATTGCAAAAGGCTCCACCTATAAGTTAATTTTCATAAACAGTTTTCCATAAAAACTTATTTATATGGCTATGGGGGCTAGGGGTGTCTAATGTGACACCTCTAATATGCTTTCTAATGCCCTTAAAATTTTCCAACTTAGCCTGTTCGGTTCAACTGCATTGCATATATGCAATAGTAATCATGATTACATTATCAAGATAAGAGTGCTTAGTTACTCTTTAGCATGGTAATAGGGTTTACCATGGTAAAGATGATTATCGAAAAATTGGTAATCCTCATTTAAATATCCTCTTATGTATACTCATTACCACCCCATTGCATGGTTGAAAAAGTCCAATTTACCCTTTAGTTTCATTTATCTTTATTTCACTTGTTTCATGTCACCTAACGTGCCACGTCATGGCCGCCTCTCCGCCACCCTCATTGCCGCCACCTCCACCTCTACTATTGCCTTTGCCGCCACTAGCTCCTCCTCCATCGCTGCAGCTGTTGCCATCACCTCCATCGTTGCTGTTGTCGCCACCACTACCTCCTCTTCCTCCTCTGCTATTGTCACCTCAACCATTGCCACCACCGCTAGCTCCTCCTCCTCTATTGCCATCATTGCTAGCCCCACTGCTGCCACCTCTACCTCCACTATTGCCTCCACCATTGCCACCTCCTCCTCCTCTACTATCATCACTACCACCCCCTGCTGCCGCTACCTTCACCATTGCCATCGTCGCCACCACTACCTCCTCTTTCTCCAGTACTGTCACCGCCACCCTCGCTGCTGCCACCATTGCTCTTCCTCCACCATTGTAGTTATCACCACCTGCCATCAACACTGCCACATCACTATCACTATCGCCTCTACCACCACAACCATCGATATCAGATGTTCCTTGGCGAGATAGGATGATAGTATTATAAGGCAACACAATGTCTCTTAACTATTTTTTCTACAAAGATTATATTAAGGGTAAAATAGACTTTGTGTGATATATTAATTTTAAATAATTATTAAAAAAATCACTCACTGCACATTGTTTAAAAATCAAACCAAACACTAGTGCTGTAATTAATATTGCATTGCATTACCATTACTGCACTGCAGGGTGTAATGTGATTGAATTAAACGTGCCCTAAATGTTTTGCTCTTATTTCTTATGACCATTAGATTTTACATAAAATGAGTGTGTTTTGATATCTTATGGGTATAAAATGTTGTAGTTTTTAATTTTTATGATTCTTTAAAAAAATAAATAATGCATAATTTTAGTGTATTTTTTCTTTGAAAAATCAAAAAAATACTCTATTTTATTCCCATAATATATCAAAATGCTACTCATTTTATGTAGAATCCAATGATTGCGAAAAAACAAAAAAAAAGTATTTGGGCGGTTGATGTCACACCCTAATTCCATAGTTATTAGATGAGCTTTAATGTAATGAATTTGAACCATTAAGCCAAATTCAATCCTGCGAAAAATATACCTTTGAAAATAATTTAAAATTCCCAACTTCAATATAGGGTTCGAACTTGTAATTGAATGGACTTTTCTAAAAAATTTAAAACTTTCAAAAATAGTTATATGGTGGTTCACAACTTCATTATGACTCATCAATCCTTAGTTCTATTTACTATTATCAGAGTGCTTCTCTGCTCATTTTCTAGTATATTGATGATTAAACTATGGCCCCTTCACATACAATTGCCCAATCCTAGTTCAATTATCATGCATGAGGTAACTACTATTTCATTATGTATATAAAATCAACTAAGACCACCCCGTACTATGCAAGCTATGCTACCTCTACTACTACATGTATTAACTTCACTATGTTTATGTAGATACAGAAATATACAACCCACGTAGCCACATGAGGCAATCAAAATACCTAAGTATAATACAAAATAGTATATAGATAACCAACATAAAATAAACTCTTCTCCTCCACCTTCTTATTTCTCCGAAATCACTACCTGCTTGCCCCTTGAGCTGCTTGCTTTCTCTGTATATCATTAACAGAAAGGGTGAGGTCCATGAGAATCTTAGTAGTAACAGCAGTCAATCATAACATATGCAAGTTCACAAAGCATGCTAAACAAACTATCATATGATTAAGCATTCAGCAATGAAGATGCAGCACAACATTAATCACAATACACATAGTACAATACAACACAGCTAGTATAATAGGTTTTATAGCCCAGGGATACACCCCATGCCCTAGGCACATATGGACTTACGGCCTCGAGACAAAGTCCATCACAATACAGATTGCACAGTAGGTCTTATAGCCTAGGCCAAGATATACCCCATGCCTTAGGCACATCTGGTCTTGTAGCCTTACTCTGAATGCATATTAGGTCTTATAGCCTAGGGTTGCACCCCATGTAACAATGCACATTGGGACTTACAGTGTTAGAACTCACAGCCCAAAATCATTCCATATATTCATAAAACTAATATAATCAATGGCAAACACATACACGCAAAACAAAACATAATATATGAAAGAAAGAGTTACTACCTGTCGACCTTTCCTGCAATTTACCTTTTCCAATTAGCTTTCCCTTCGAGCTTGGGCAAATATGAAATCCTATAATTTGAAATTCATATAGAGATGGGTCATTACTTATTCCAATTTATCAATATAATAAATATTATGTTATTTTTGACCCATTTATAATTCTTGTCATTTAATTTTGAATTAGTTGGTTATCTTTAATACTCCTTTATGCTTATGCCTAAAGTGTTCTTAACTTATGACTTCCTATACGCTCTTCACTCTTGTGATTTAGGTGCTTAATATGGTTCAATTGGTCTATCAAACATGTTCCTAATCCTCAAATTACATTTCCCTTAAAACTAGAAATTCCAGAATTAAACTCAATTTTGTCTCAATTTTTAAGTAACTTTGAAAAATCATATCTTAGGCTCTAAAATTCCAAATGAGGTGGTTCCAACTTCTATGTGAAGCTCTTGAAGTCCCCTATCTAAGAAAATTACTTCCCAATATACAATTTAAGGTCTTAAGTTCCTAAAATTCATGACCAATCTGATTGCCTTATTAAGAACTCAAATTTTTTCCAGATTTTATACATAAACTTTAAAAATTCATAACTTATAAATTACACATCCAATTTCTAAGTTCTAATACTGAATGGAAAAATCTAAATACCTATTTTAAGAGAAAAAAATCACACAACTAATTTACTAGATCACCCTTATGAAATTCATCCATTTTCTCAATGCCAGAATCCTGAAACTCATATTATTCTGTGTTTCTTGGCCAAACTTCTAAAAATCATAACTTTCTCTCTAGATATCCAATTGATACATTCTAAGACTGATTTTAAATGTTTGGATGTGTAATATTTCCCTTTAAAATTTCATAAACATTGGATGTCAAACCCCTTAACATTTTGATATTCACAAAGCAATAAAGGCATACAGAAATAGCGAAAACATACTGACATTAAGTACTTATTTACAATACAGGAAATTTCCCTGAAAGGGTTTGAAAAATATATAAAAATGTATAGAGCATTCACAATAAAACAAAGTACAACTATAGATAACCAGAGACAGCACCAGAATGCATCGAAACTCTACTCACTTGTAGCCACCGCCTTGTTTTTTGAGCCACTAGCCTCAGTCGTAATGTTTTACAGTTTGAAAATGGATGAGATTCGAGAATCTCAGTAGCAAAATGCTTTTCAGACATATAAAATGTGAAAATAAATATGCAATACACCATGTCATATAAGATGATAGACTATTGTGCATGATAGAATGCTGTGTGTACACTGTCCAAGGCTAAATGACTGTTTGCAACCCTTGCTAAACTCTGTGCCTCTGTTGGGTCTCATAACACAACTAGGCTAATGTGCGTGTCCAAGATACTATGCTTATGTTACAGAGAATGACATACTCAAACATATAATAATCACATAGTATATGCAAGAAAAAGTTACTACCTGACTCCTTTCTCAATTTCTCGGTTGGTCTTAAACCTTAGTTCTGGCTCAGAAAATTTTTGGTTCCAATCAAAATTAAAGTTAAAGTAACTAATTATTACTTGTACCATTACTGCCTTTAAATCAAATTCTACTGGTTATCTAATGTAGTTATAACAGTTTCTGCACAGTACAATTCTGCAAGTGCAGTATCACTATTTTCAAAAATTGGCAGATGTTTAGTCAACTTTTGGAAATTCATAATTAATTCTAAAAATATCCAATTTGATTGATTCCAAAGCCTAAATGAAGCTCTTTAAATTTATTTTCATGGAAAAATTCGTGAAACCTTCACTGTTCCATATTTCCTTCCAGAAATAGGGTACAACTTTGAAAATTCATATCTTTTAATGTACTTGTCCAAAAATTACAAAATACCTATCAAATGAAAGCTCTACATCTCTACTTTAATCTTGTCAAGTTTCATAATTTTTGGACCAAGTTTGACCCATGAAATCTATTGTACAACAACACTGCCTCACTAGAGGCAAATCAAACAACATGCACTTACAACTTAAATAAATTCTAGATTTGCATACAAATTTCCAAAAATTATGAACACCTATATTCCCACACAAATTTTCCTTCTAAATCCAATGGAACAATCATAATTTCAAAATTGCAGCTCTACCCTGAGTGAACAGTAGCTGGACGAATTTCACAATAAAAAGGGAACATTGGAGTTTCTTGATTTTAATCCTTAAACCACCTTCTTTACACCTCTAATCATATGCTTAACCCATTAAACACTAATTGAACATGATTAGGAGAAATTTTGGCCGCATAAAATTTTAGGGTTTCAACATCCCAAAATCATAAAGCAAGACCAAGCAAACCAATTCAACCAACAACATCATATAACCTTGGATTCACAAGAGAACAAGGTGATTTGTGGTTACCTTTTGATTTTTCCTTCCCTCTCTCTCTAGTCAACCTCTCTTTCTCTCTTTTCCTCTTGATTTTGCCTTGCTACAAGTGATATTCATGAAGATATAAGGATTAGAGAGAGTGTCCTTGGATTTGTAAGCATAAACAAGTTAAATCACCTACTACTTACCTTGGATTTTACTTGAACCCTATCCTCCTTGTTCTTGAGCTCTCATTTTGTCCATCTCTCTCTCTCTCTCTCTCTTTGGTTTAGTCTTGGCCGAAAATATGAGTTCTAAAGTGAACGAGAAAGCTTATAAAATATCATCTCCATTCACCTTGCTTTAGGTTATTTTATTGCCACTAAATCACATGCTCTTTTTACTTGATCATCATCTTTTCCCTTCCTTTATAATACTTGGCCAAAAATGCATCTTCAAATGGCAAAAAATAAGCTCTTGAATTATCATGATTTTCCTCCTCCTCATATTTATTTTTGAGTTGTAAAAATTTGACTTTTCAAACCTCTTTCACTTAGCCAAAATTCCTCCTTATTTAGATATTTCATGAACAAAATTTCCATCCCTCTTCTTGTTTCTCTTTGGACGTCCACAATGGTAAAGGGAAAGAGAGCAAAAATTGTCTTCTTGTTTTGTTGGCAAAATTACCATTTTTCCATTACATTTTTTTTAATTAAATTGGGCCTTCTTCTTTTTCCTTTTCTTAGGAAAAAATCACAATTAATTGGGCCCAAGACTTGTGTTCTTTCATCCATTATGTTGGGCTTCAATAATGGGCTTTTTGGAAGACAAAAATTGCACTTTATGTTTTGTTTTAGCCCAATTTTCGTGTAACCGCAACTAAGGGTATTTTTGTCATTCCAAGTGTTCCAAAATTCACTATTTTATTCCTTTTAATGGCACAAATATATAGGGAATATTAGTGAATAAAAAGTGGGGTATTACACTGGAATATTTTTGACTGATCAAAATAGGGCATGAAACTGACTGGCTCTCTGGAAAACTTAGATTGGACAGTTTGACTTCAACACCAAGAACTCTATCATTTGCACTCCAAATTGTGCTCTTCTTAATCCTATTACCTAATACATGTCCTAAATTTTCAATACCTTTAAGAATCTAAAGAAAATTTCATTTATAGACTCTGTTTGAGCTTCTAAAACTTTTCGGTAGAACCTCTATTTTTTCGGCGACATAACAAAGATGAAGAAACCAACATGCAATCCTAGTTTTAGACTTTAAACCTCCTAATATTTGACCCTACATACTCCTATACATGTGTCCTGTGTTTGGTGGCCCAATTACAAAACCAAAGAAGTCCCAACAAACCCTCAAATTTGACATGCAACCACTGGTTTAAAGCTTTATCGGTGATAGCTTCCTCTTCACTACTACAAGATATATATTTTACTCCTAAAGGACATCCGTTTTTCAAAAAGGGAAGTAAAAAATAAAGGCAGTGGCATTTTTATAATTATGTGCATCAATTCTGATAGATTAGGCATCCTAATTCCAAAAACGAAGGCCAAAGGTCCACTTTTGGCTTCCCTAATTAAATTATGGACACCAAAGGTGGTGTCCCTATTTACATTAGAGACTTAGAAGGGTTGCCTTCTTTCAACTCGTGTGTGCGCCTCGCTTTTCATTCTGCTAAAAATGTTTCTGCCTTGTTGGCCCACTCATATTTATATCTTTTCTTAGCTTCTTCCTCTTCTAATCTAAAACTTCTTGCTTCTTCCTCTTCTCTCTCTCTCTCTCTCTCTCTTACTATAATCTATTAGAGTTGATAAATACTCGAGCTCTATCATCCATTGCGGCATGCATGACCGATGGCTTAAGCCATCACTTGGAGAAATGGTGAACTAGTGACTCACCTGAAAGTGATCTCGATCTTAATGATTTTCTTCACCAGCATGTTCGGCATGTCATTGTTGGTTATGTTAACTTGATATTTCCTAGGGAAATCACTCTATGACAAGGCTAATCAGTGCTCTGATGGCTCTGTTTGTTGACATCGAACTCGCAGGCACAGTACGCCCTTGTGGGAGTATAGAAGAAGTTGGAATCGGGTGATTCAAAGGCCGATTCTAGTTTTCAACTGATCATTCTAATTTATAGAGAAATATGTATTTTCAACTTTACTTTCCTCAATGTCTATGCTTCACTCTAGTTTTGTTCTGTTACCAATTTGATGAAGCAAATTTTATCTTCTCTCTTTGATAGCTTGGATTTGTATATTATGACAATGTTTATTTCTTTGGGATATTGGGTTTGATTCATTCTATCCAGTTGGTGTTCTCAGTAGATAACCCTTAGATTTGATTATGTGTAATGTGTATGCTTACAATATGGAGCAAGTTGAATATTTTTTGATGAAGATAGAATTTGGAATACAAGTTCTATGCAACCAAAAGTTTCAATATGTAATACTAGGCATCTCCTCAACATATGTTTAGAGGTGATTCCCATAAAAAAACTTTTTTAAAAAAATACTTATGACACCCCTTTTTGAAAAGGGACGTTGTAAGTGTCTTACAACATCCCTTTTAACATATGTTGTAGCTAGACTTTACTACGTCTCTCACATAGGTGTTCTCCTAGAAAGTAACATAGAAAGGGCCAGAAAAGGGATGTTAAAAGTGCTTTCTAGCAAACCTCACTTCCAGCAGCCAAACAACCCAGAAAAACCACTCAAATCCAATAGGAAAAGAAGCTAAAGGTGAAAGAGACTCACCTATACACGTTTTTATGGTTGTATGTGAGGTTTGAAGTTTCCTTCTTCCTCTTCTCCGGTGGTTCGATCACTCTCTCTTCTTAAGCTCTCTCAACTCTCTTGACTCTTTCTCTATCTATTTTCCTTGCTCTAACCAATATAGAGCTAATAAAAGTGAGAAGGAGTGTTTTATTGCTTTAAGTAAATGAGTGTTCAGGAGGTGTAGGTCGGGTCTTATGCTTGGGGAGGATCTAAAATAAAACTGAATGTGTGTGTCTCATATTGGGTTTTGGGTGTTTGTGTGTTTTAATTATATATACATATAGGTATATTTTATCCTATTAATCACACACACTTGGCTCTAATTTTCTCCCTTTATCTAATTTAAGATTCTGTACATATGGTAGAGCTTGACTAAAAATAACTATCGACGGCCGAAAAAGACAATAGGAGTAGTAAGGTTATGATATTGGTGGGTTTCATTCAAACAGACTAAGTGTCATATGTATTCCTTTTTAGACACTTAAATAGAAGAGGAATGGTATGGTTTTTTGGGTTATCGTGCTAATACTTTACAAAACGGTTATATCGATAAAACTGTTATTTATTTGATTATATTTATTATAGTTCTTTGTTAATAACTATGAGTTATGTCATTATTTAAACATGTACATATATATCACGGTTGTTAGTTAATAACCATGAGGTATGTGATTTTGTTTTCAAATTTTTCGGGTAGCTAGTGCTTAGATAATTATTTTTTTATATTTTATAAAATTAAAACCAAAATATATCACCCTCAATCTGGTGACTAGTTGCCTAATATATGATCTAATGTCTATTGCGAATTTAGGAATTTTTGTTTCCTTCAATTTAAATGAATAAAAAGTTTCGTAAATTCGTAACACACCTCACATCATCACTGTCATCATCTTTATTGTTGTTAGGCCCTCTTGTAATGTATGGTTCATATGTTTGTTAGCTATTTAAGCTGTCGTGCTTAATGGATCAAATATAAGACTTTATGGCTTTTATTTAAACTTGTGAATTTGATAGCCTTAATACAAATACATAAAATTTATTCCTTGTCATGGAATAGGAATGGGCATATGCTTTTTCACATGCATGATCTGCCAAACAAATATGATATCATATTCTACCATTATGCATACCAAGTAGGACGACTCATCATGAAACACCTTATACTCACATGGTGAACTTAAACATACAAGAGTTTGTTTTTGTCAATTAATAGATATTAAAAGTGTATAATTAAATAATTAAACCATAAAAATGACAACAATTTAATTTAAATAAACAAGGGGATGTTCACTACATTTTTCAAATCTTCTCCATGTTGCATCCTTACCATTGAATAAAAAATGCATGTCCACAGCTCTAAAACTTTGAACTATTCAAATTAAATTTTAATAGTTTAACTTTATGCATTTTTTTATGTAATACTGTAATAATTTTATAAGATATTAAATCTTAGCCTTTTAATTTTTTTTATTCAATGATGGAGAAGAAAATGTCGAGAGAGGATCCAAATCCTAAAGTAAACCAATAAAGTTGTATTTCAACTATAGTTAGAACAAGTCTAAGGTTATATTTTAAATTACTTGTTAGAAATTAACTCTGTAAATATAACTTTTTTTATGATATATAACTATGCATTTAAGATGAAAAAATATAAAATACAAAATATCTTAGTAAATTAAAGTTATAGTTTTTCACTATGCATCCTGCCATTGTAGTTTGTTTTATCACTTGATAAATTAAAGTTGTTATTTGTTTAATTATTATTGTTTCATTTTTTATTTTTAATTTCAAATGAAAAGCATGTATGTAATTTGACTTCAAAGTTTCATTCCTTTAATGAAATTGTTGGATTAAATTGTTGATATTGTCCTGAATTGCCTCAATTAGTTAGTTTGTTTAAATTAAGCTGAAATGGTTTGTTATTGAAATTTTGGGATGTCTTACATTTAAGGGAAAATGCTACCAAATTTTTTTTAAAAAATTTTAGGGTTTAGGCAATCCCTTCATTGACAATTGTTCTAAACTAGAGTGTTGTTGGAAATGGCTTAGGTGGCAATAAAATGGATCATAGTTGGATAAATGCTTTGAGAACTAGAGAATAATATGAGAATGAAGTGGAACAGCTTATTGAATTTGCTAGAAGGAATGCTCCTTCAAAAAATGGGATGTATTTTTGTCCTTGTGTCAATTGTTTAAATGAAAGTTGATGAGATGTTGATGTTATAAGGGATCACCTACTTTGTGAAGGAATAAATCTTTGATACACAAGATGGATATGACATGATGAGAAAGTAACTGATTGTCTGTCACATAAGAAGGAAGCTGTGGATATCATAGTAGAATGGAGAAAATGATTCATAATGTTGAGGTAGAATCCTTTACACAATCGCATGATTATGATAGCCTGTAGAGTGATGTAGAGACACCGTTATACCTTGGGAGTAAGTACACACGACTGACAGGAACATTGCATTTGGTCAACTTAAAGGCAACTTGTGGGTAGACTAATAGTAATTTCACATTGCTGCTTGAATTATTGTGTGATATATTTCCAAATGATAATGACTTCCAAATCATATGTATGAGGCCAAGAAAATCTTGTTTACAATAGGTATGGAGTATAAAAAGATACACATTTGCCCTAATGACTGTATATTGTACAGAAAGGAGTATGAAGGTCTTAGTAAGTGTCCTAAGTACAAAGTGAAGAAAGATGGGCATGGAGTATAAAAAGATATACACTTGCCCTAATGGCTGCACATTGTATAGAAAGGAGTATGAAGGTCTTTTTGAGTGTCATAAGTGTAAAAATTCATGATACAAAGTGAAGAAAGATGGTGGTTATGGCGATGAGACAACTAAAAGGCAACCTTTAAAGGTGTTATGGTATCTTCCAATAATATCACTGTTTAAGCATTTGTTTGCAAGTGCAACAAAAGCGAAGAGGTTGAGATGACATTCTGATGAGAGAATATCTGACTATAAATATCTTCAGTTCCCGGCTGACTATCTACAATAGATGAAATGTTCCCACAATTTGGTAGTGAGCTGAGAAACCTTCGGCTTGGGCTTTATACAAATGGAATCAATTTGTATGGAACTCTTACTAGCACACATAGTGTGTGGCCAATTCTCCTTATAATATATAACTTACCTCCCTGGCAATATATGAAACACAAGTATGTGATACTTTTTATGATGATTTCTAGACTAAAATAGCCAGGGAACGATATCTATGTCTACTTGGTGTCTTTAATTGATGACTTTAAGAAGTTGTAAGCGGAAGGCATATATGTGTTTGATGCATATAAGAAGGATTTTTTTAAGCTATGTGCAATGATTTTCACCATGATAAATGACTTCCTTGCATACAAAAACTTATCATGGTACAGTGTGAAGGGGCATAAAGCATGTTCGATCTTTGAAGCAGATACACACTTCCATTAATGTTATGAGTGTAAATGGTCCATTAGAATGTGCAAGTGTACACTGTCAACAAGTAATATAGAAGTGAGTAGAGTATCATTCCCACGATAATTGATCACTAATTACCAAAATGAGTAATTTTAACTCTATTTAGTTGATTGATTAGTTGGTGATTGAGATTACAAAATTAAAAATAATTAAATATGAATGCAAATGATATGAAAGCAATTATGAGAAAAAGGCCCAGGGGTCAGATTTCACTTAACAAATTCTGGATTGAATCACTTATCTCTTCTAGCCCAATTTATTTCATATGATTGACGATCGAGTTTCCCTAATTTCTCTAAAAATTTCTGCCTCATGAGATCCCATATAGTTATGCTTCCCATTGGTAGTGATTGTAACCAGCTATTAGCCTTTTCCCTAAGTGAGAAAGGGAAAAGTCTAAGTCTAATGCATCATTAGTAACACCATTATGCTTGAATGTGTCGAAGATTTATAGGAAGTTGGCTATATGTGCATTAGGATCTTCTATTGGTAAACCACCGAACTAATTTGCTTGCATCATCTGGATAATTGCAAGCTTGATTTCAAAGTTGTTAGCTGCTATTGGTGGTCTTCTAATTCTAGAATTTGTCCCCATGATTGTTGGTGTTGCATAGTCATGGAATGTTTCGGTATTTATTGTTTCTCCCTCCGGATTTGCCATCGGATTGATTAGGATTGAAGTACTGCTTGTGAATTTTTCAATTTCTTCGGCAAGTTCTTTCGATCCCAGAATCAAGAGGTTGTAGTTCAGTCTCCTTTGATTTGGTCATATACTAAGCAAAAGCCTGAAACGAAACACAAAATACCAAAAAGAAAAACAAATATAATATAAAGACCACATTATTATTAAAATTACGTGGTATTGATATTAATGACTACAATCCCCGGCAACGGCGCCAAAAACTTGTTACGAGTGGAAATGGTCTATTAGAAAGTGCAAGTGTACACTGTCGTAAACAAGTAATATAGAAGTGAGTAGAGTATCGTTCACACGAGAATTGATCACTAATGACCAAAATGAGTAATTTTAACTCTATTTAGTCGATCGATTAATTGGGATTGAGATTACAAAATTAATAATAATTAAATATGAATGCAAATGATATGAAAGCAACTATGAGAAAAAGCCCTAGGGGTCAGATTTCATTTAACAAATTTTGGATTGAATCACTTATCTATTCTAGCCCAATTTATTCCATATGATTAATAGTCGAGTTTTCCTAATTTAATTACTAGCATCTTCCAAGGTCAAGCAATTCTATAATTAATTGCTAATCTAATATATTCCTATATGAATTTAAGCAATTAATGATGCATTAAGATTTATGGAACTCAGTAAGACTACACAACTCATATGAATATATTCCTATTTAATATGCAAGTCATGGTTTTAAATATAGGATCTATACAAATGCATCTCCTTCCGGTCTCAACATGCATATTGAAATCATTTAAAAGATGGCTAATCAATCAAAAGCATTAAGAATAATATTTAAAACTCAATCATGAAGGAGAAATTCAAACTAGATTTAAGTTTTAGAGCATGTAATTACCCAATTAAACGTACCAAATGTTAAATTTTGAATCTAGAATTTAAATGGATATAAGAATCTTCCAATTACTTATACCCCTCTCTCAAGCTAAAATTGTCATTCCTAACTAATTTACTCAAGAGGCAATAACTATCCAATTTCACTATAATATGATTATGTGGGTCCAATAGGTTTATTCTCATTCTATTGGCAAATTAGAATAAATTCTAATTCCACATTACTTAAACCTATGGTCTAATTAAGATCCCTCTCCCAAGGCTAATCTAAATTTCCTAATTTCATACATAATGGTGATCAAGCACTAAGTAGATAAAATAATTCAATATTAAGTAAACAAAAATTAACACTAAGCACAAATTACTGAGTTCATACATGTCAAATTCTCAAATTAGTTCATAGCTATTCTAGATTTAAAGAAAATTAACAACACATGACTTTAAACAAATAATCATCTCAGCACAAAGTTCAGATCTAGATTCAGAAAGACAATTGAAACAAAGTAAATCACTATGCACACTCCTTCCCCTCCTTCACTATTGGCCATCGAACTTGCAAGAAGATGAAGAGCAGCCTCCAGTCCTCTGGTTCAGTCGCCTTACTTGGTTCATCTCATAAGGACACTGATTCAGCTCAAGGAAAATAGTGAACAGTGCTACCACAACCAGGAACTCCCACTCACTCTAACAAAGAAGGAAAAATAGAGGATAGAGATGGCACACTAGAGTTCCTTCCGTCCTCACTCCGGTTGCCATCTATGGAGGACTCTCTCTCTCTTGAAGACGATTGCTCCTCTCCAATTTGCTCTGAATGTCAACTCTCACTGTAAGAAGGCTATTGATGATGAAGAACAGTGTAGAAACGGCGACTCCTCTATATTTTCTTCAACCCGTAGCTTTCTCTTCTTCAATTAGGTTAGCAATTAGAAGCCCAAGCCCAAACATAGATGCTCCTGATGGTCTTATTAAATGAAGCCATAATGAGAACACATAAAATAAAATAAGATAAAATAAAAACAACTAAATTCTTTTTTCTTTTTAGAAAATTTATCTTATTAAAATTAATTATTTTATTTTAAATATTTACAATCTAAATCCCACAAATAATTCACTACTTTGATTTGATCCTTTCATAATAAAATCTGATTGAATCTTCCAAAATTGCATAGATAACTCTCCAATTATCTTCAAAATATTCTTTAAATGTACAAAATATGGAGAGTTATCACATCCCCACACTTGCATCAAATCTTGTCCTCAAGATTTTAAAAGTTCAAAACAATCAAAGACAATCATGGAAGCAATATGCTCAAATCAAACACTACAAAAGTGGAATTAAATCAAATTTTCAAGAATGAAGCTTTCTTAAAACTCTTTTCCACTTTTAAAAATACAAGTAGAAATGAAAATAACTTGGCAAAGATAAATAACAATGGAATGTTCCTCACAAGTGAAGCATTCACACCCTTCTTTCAAGATAATTAAAGGGCTTGTGTCTCACTCTCTTCCACTTATTGTAACCTATCTACCATAAGCTTGTTTATTATCTCCATCTCCACTACATTATCCCATTGCTCACACAAATTCTCAAGGTTGTAATGAATAGGGTAGGATATAGAAATGAAAGTAGTCAAATGGTATGGAAGAATACTTTAATTAGTGCTAAGCAACTTAATGAAATTCATGAAGAATGAAGGAATACCCACCAAGATAAAACAAACTCACTTACACTCTAAATAATCTTTATTTAATTGAACTCAATAATCTTTTTTTTTATTTTCTTTCTTCCATTTGTTTTTTTTTTCATATTTCTCTTTTTTTTTTCATGTACACCTTTATTTTTTTTATATTTTTTTTCATAGGTACTTT
Organism: Inga leiocalycina; assembly: GCA_963242795.1. Classification (NCBI taxonomy): domain Eukaryota; kingdom Viridiplantae; phylum Streptophyta; class Magnoliopsida; order Fabales; family Fabaceae; genus Inga; species Inga leiocalycina. The sequence goes on along the minus strand of OY725321.1, from coordinate 39,839,033 downwards.
TTTTTTCCTTTTCCTTTTTGCCATCTACATACATTCCTATAGTGTTGAATTTCTAACTCCTTCACTTTCTTTTTAAAATTGTTTCACTTAGCACTTACTAAAGTAGTAAATGAATAGAAAGGAAAAGATATAAAAATTGCATTTCTCAAACAAAGGACTATTTACTCTATGTAGTTTTCTTTTAAGGACAAATTAAGGCTCAAATGAGGTAAAACAAAGGATTTTTATGCGATAAGGATAGACATTTGGCCAAACTAGCTATGAAATGAATGCCTAAATCATCTTTGGGCATGCAAAGGGATTTAAAACTTCAAAATAGATTCAAGACAAGTTCTAAAGATGAAATTACAACAAGTGCACTCCCTCTTGAAAGAAATGGATATTTAGGCTCAAGTTTCTCACCGGTATTTAATATCCTAAAGTCAATTATCCAAGCGAAATTCTTTGCCTATCTACCAACATTCCATGAAGGTAAAACCGAATTCTAATAAAATTCAATCCTTTTCAAATTCAAATTATCCCAACTTCGCCAATATTCACAATTAAAATACAAGCTTCCATGAAAAACAAAATTTTTGTTCAAAATTTGTCAAATTTTTTCTATTTATGTGCAAAACCAAAAAAATTTGTCAAAATTGAGGACAAGTCATACAAAATCAATGGTACCCTCCACTCCCACATTTAAATGTCACATTGTCCTCAATGTAAACAAGTAACACTAAGTAATGTAAATGAAAACATAACCATAGCTAAGTGTAGGGATAACAAAAGCTTCTATGATCTCAAAATTTTCATCAATTGTTCAAAACCAACAAGTGCCATCAATCAAATCAATAGTCACTAGTAAATATTTATCACATGTAAATTTAGACTATAACTAGCACTCATATTCCAGAACATGTTATCAATAATCAATTCAAACAAAATAAGGAAAGGTAGAAGGAAACTCCTATCTCAATCCTTGTCTTGTGCTCTTGAATGCTCTTGATTGTGGCTATCAAAGTTGAATACATCATTAAGGGCTACAAAAGTCCTACAAAATCAAAACAAAACATCAAACCAAATTTGAGTTGCCTCCCAAGCAGCTCTAAATTTATAGTCTTCAGCTAGACTACTCAAAACAAACCACTAATTATAAGTATCAAACACCATGATTACCTTGTCTTCATATCTTTTTAAGCAACAAGATTTCAGACACAAAAAATGATCATTCAAGTTAATTACTTGTACTTCTTCAATCATAGACAATCTTAGAGTACAAGTATTCATTGAATTCAAGTAAAGCACATCATGCACATCTTTGCAAATAGATTTAGAAACTTCCAAAAACTAAGAGCATCCCACAAAATCCACTTCGCTCTCATTAGTAAGAGTCAAAGAGTTAATAGGAGAGTCATAAATAATAGCCTTTGAGATCTTTTCATTAACCTCAACATCAAAGTCATAAAGATTAGGCTCCACAACCAGAACCTCAATTGAACACCCACTGTTCTCTTCCAAATTAATTTCAGGCTCACATTCATTTTTCCTATTATCAAAAGTCTCATGCAATTGCACATCTTCAATTTCCTCACAATAATCATTATCAACACAAGAAGTGGTAATCATGCTTAAGGAATTAGCTTGATTCATATTTTCAATGGATGAAACAATTTGATTCACATAGACTGCAATATTTTGGACACTTGACTCAACTCTAGTAATAAGTTCCTTTTGCTCTCTACTAAATCTCTTTGATGCTTCCCCACACTCCTCAAATAACCTTTCTAAATTAGACTTTTCTTTATATTCAAAGGTTTTTTCTTCAAAATAAAGATGAGAGTGGAAAGATGGGGAAATTTCCTTTGAATAATGGCTAAAATGTGGATCCCAAGACTATTGTTACTCAAAACTTTTACTATGACAAAGAGGATAACCATAACAAGTTTGTTTCCTAGTGAAATCATCTCTCAGATAATGACTGGTAGTGACATATGGACAACACTCATGTGAATGACTCTCTCTACAATAAACACAAGAAAAGCAATTATAAGCAGAAGAATCAACATTTTTAATCCAACCAGTATTTGTATTTTCTTGTCTCATTCCATCAACATGCATTCTTAATAAAGAACCAATATATGCCAATTTATTATTGGTTGAACCAAATGAATGATGTGAATGATCCATTTTTTTTCAAAGACAAACAAGAAACAATGAAAATAAAGCAAAGCACACACAAGAAAACAAAATAAAAATATTCACAAAGCTCAAACTTCAATTACTAAAGAATTTCTAATTCCAGTAACTAATTGCCTTGAATCCCCAACAACGGTGCCAAAAACTTGATGCTACTAAATTTTAAATAAGCACCGCAAGTGTAAGGGCCGTTGGAATAGTATAATAGCAAATTAAGGTTGTCCCACAGAGATTCAAGATAATTGATAATTAGGCATTAAATTTCCCATTTCATTTAATTTGAGCAAATCAAAGAAGGAAATTGAAATTTGAAAATCAATTTAAACAAAAGAAAAACTAGTAAATCTAATGTTTATAAAATTCCAATTGATAAAAATAACCTAGACCGGTTAATCCCTTCTTTAAGTTTTAGAGCATGTAATTATCCAATTAAAAGTACCTAATGTTAAATTGTGAATCTAGAATTTAAATGGATACAATTATCTTCCAATTACTTATACCCCTCTCTCAAGTTAAAATTGTTATTCCTAACTAATTTACTCAAGTGGCAATAACTGTCCGATTTCACTCTAATATGATTATATGGGTCCAAGAGGGAAATTCCTATCTTATTGGAAAATTAGAATAAATTCTAATCCCACATTACTTAAACCTATGGTCTAATTAAGATCCCTCTCCTAAGGCTAATCTAAATTTTCCAATTTCATACTTAATGGTGATCAAGTACTAAGTAGACAAAATAATTTAAGATTAAGTAAAAAAAAATTAACACTAAGCACAAATTACTGAGTTCATACATTCTTAAGTCCTCAAATTAGTTCATAGCTACTCTAGATTTAAAGAAAATTAACAACACATGTCTTTAAACAAAATCATCATCTCAGCACAAAGTTCAGATCCAGATTCAAAAAGACAATTGAAACAAAGTAAATCACTGTGCACACGCCTTCCCCTCCTTCACTATTGGCTATCGAACTTGCAAGAAGATGATGAACAACCTCCAGTCCTTTGGTTCAGTCACCTTCCTTGGTTTAGCTCACGAGGACAACAATTCAGCTAGAGGAAAACAGTGAATAGTGCTACTATAACCATCAACTCCCACTCACTCTAACAAAGAAGGAAAAATAAAGGATAGAGACAGCACACTGGAGTTCTTTCCATCCTCACTCCAGTTGCCATCTATGGAGGACTCTCTCTTGAAGATGATTGCTCCTCTCCGATTTGCTCTGAATGTCAACTACCACTGTAAGAAGGCTATTGATGATGAAGAACAGTGTAGAAACGGAGCCTCCTCTATATTTTCTTCAACCCGTAGCTTTCTCTTCTTCAATTAGGTTAGCAATTAGAAGCCCAAGCCCAAACGTAGATACTCCTGATGATGGTCTTATTAAATGAAGCCAAAATGAGAACACAAAATAAAATAAGATAAAATAAAAACAACTAAATTCTTTTTTTCTTTTTAGAAACTTTATCTTATTAAAATTAATTATTTTATCCTAAATATTTATAATCTAAATCCCATAAATAATTCACCACTTTGATTTAATCCTTTCATAATAAAATCTGATTGAATCTTCCAAAATTGCATAGATAAATCTTCAATTATCTTCAAAATATTCTTTAAATGTACAGAATATGGAGAGTTATCGGCAAGATGTGAGAAAATGGCCCTTCTTGTTAGATCCTATGTGTTTTCATGATAACAAAGATTGGATTAATAATATAGAAGGATTTGATAACAAAGAAAAGAATTTGAACAAAGTAACTAAATGGCAGACAAAAGCTTTACTTGAAGTAAGCACTGGAGTAATGAAGAAGAACTGAAAGACAGAGCATAGAGAAAAACATCACTGGCAGATTTTTTAAAGGTTTACTTGAGTGTGCACTCGAGTAATAAACTCTGTTACTCGAGTAAGCACTTGAGTAATGTTGGAGAAAATGTTCTAGAGGGGCACTACCAAAATTTGGAAGAAGTTACTTGAGGGGTCACTCGAGTAATCTGCAAAGTTATATAGACCATTACTCGAGTAACCACTCGAGTAAACACATGAGAAAAGGCATTACTCGAGTAACCAGGACAAATACCTTCAAGTAGCTCTCGTCCAAGAATTGACACACTTTACTCGAGTAGCCACTCGAGTAACCATTTGAGAAAACTATTTACTTGAGGGACCACTCGAGTAATCTGCAGAGTTATTTGAAGTATTACTCGAGGGATCACTTGAGTTATCAGGTAAACAAAGCGCAAGTACTCTCGGGCAAGAATTTGATGTTTTTACTTGAGGGAGTAATCAAGTTATCTGCAAGCTTATTATAAATTTACTCGAGGGATCACTCGAGTAACCTTGTTTTCCAGGTATTATTGAAAAGATTACTTGAAGGCTTAATCGAGTAATATGGTAAGAAAACATTGATTTAGTCTCTGCTTAATTTTTAATGAGATTACTCGAAGGACTACTCGAGTAATGAGCATGATCACTCGAGTAGCCACTCGAGTAATGAAGTCTAGAAAACATGATTTTAATCCAATTTTTATTGATTTGTTTTCTATATGATTAACCCTTCATTCTATTAGTATTCTAAGTATATTTGCAGAGAAACAATGAAGAGATCATGCTATAGTGGAAAGTTAAATAAAATGTTCGAATTCTCACCTATTGCGACCTACCACAAACAGATAGTTTTCAAATTAGAAGAACGGTCAATCGTTGCTGCACGACTCTAACAGACATATTTGAAATGTTTCCAATGGACACCATAAATCATCAATATATATAGAGCATTCAAAGAACAGAAGAGAACAACTAAGAACACACGAACATATACTATTCAACACATTCTTAGTGATCTATTTTTCTTATACTCATTATTTGTACTTTAGTGATTATTCATTTACTGTGAGAGAGAGTTTTTCTTTACAACCTCAATATTCATTATTGAAACAACTTAAGGTTATGGAACCTTGAGTTGGGGATTTGATTACAATGTGTAAGGGGGAGCGAGTGTCTAGGTGAAGGAACTTGCTGTGTACGGAGGTGCCAAGAACCCACTAAATCTTGGAAGATATAGTGAAACTCTCAGAGACGTTCTGAGGACTAGACGTAGGTCAAAGTGGTTATGGCTAAACTAGTATAACTCCCGGTGTACACTTTGATGATATTTCTCGTTACTCTCAACTGCTTTAAATATTCTGTCAATTTTCTTATACGCAATGAAAATTTATGGTATCACCCAATTCACCCCCTCTTGGGTGAAACGCTTGCACAACATTTGGTATCAAAGCGTAGGTCTTCTTGTTAAGGTATAACAACCTAAGAAGGATCCAATAGCAAGCATGGGTGAAGGAATTTTTTCGGACAGAGCTTTTATCACCAGACCTCTAGGTTTTAATGGCAAACACTTCTCCTTCTGGAAAGTAAAGTTCAGAGTATTCGTAATGGCTATAGAATATGGATTATGGGACGTGATCGAAAGTGGAAACTATTAACCTATAAAAGTTGTAGATTCTCATAAAATTCCCAAAATGCTAGCAGAATATGATGAGAATGATAAGAAAATCATCACTCTCAATAGCAAGGCAATTCTAATGATTCAAATCGCTTTAAGCCAAAACGAGTACTTTAGGATCTGCTCGCTTTCAACAGCTAAGGAAATATGGGAAGCCTTGGAAATAGCTCATGAAGGAACTTCAGGAATAAAGGAAAACTAGATCAATACTCTAGTTACTGAATTTGATTTACTTCAAATAAAATTAGGTGATTCAATAGCTGAATTCGAACTTAGATATACTCATCTTATTAATCAACTTGTAGCACTTGAGAAAGTCTATGATCAATATACCCAAGTACGAAAGATTCTGAATATTCTTTCTAAAGACTAGGAGGCCAAAGTCACTGCTATTGAAGAAGCAAAAGGTGAATCAATGCAATCGATTACTTCTCTATTGAGAAGTCTTTCTTAATATGAAATTAAACTAAAGTTCAAATGATAAATAAATGACATTGGTGACAAGAAGAAGAAAGGCCTAGCACTAAAAGCAAAGGAAGAAAATCAAGATGAGGATGAAGAGTTTGATGACAATGAAATGGGCCTGATAATAAAATAGTTCAGAAAGTTTTACAAGAAAGGCAAGGATTCAAGAATTTTCAGAAAGGAGCAACAAGTAGTAAAGAACACATCATTTTCTATGAATGTGGAAAGCCAGGACATATCAAATTAGAATGTTAAGAATTGGCTCAGAAGAATAAAGAAAAAAGAAAAGGCAAGTTCTACAACAAGAATAAAGCCTTTGTATCTGCCTTATAGGGAGATAGTTCTTCTGACGAAGATAGCAATGAAGAAGAAGTAGCCAATATCTGTCTAGTTGCTCAAGAAGAAACAGAAGAAGAGGTAACTGATTCTGATCCTACCTATTATGAATTACTTTCCGAATATAATGCTTTACATTCTGAATTCATCAAAGTAGTTAAAGAACTAATTGTTTTCAAAAAGAAAACCAAAGTTCTTGAAATAGAACTCAAAGAGAATTTAGAAAAGAATTGTGAAAACTATTCTTCTTTGAAAAAGAAAAATGTTGATCTCACGAAAAATCTTGAAAAATTCACTAAAGAAAGTGAGATGCTAAATGTGATTTTAAAAGCTCAATGTTTTGTAAATGATCGATCTGTTCTTGGATATGATCCAAAATCAGATAGAAGGAAAGGATGAAAGAAAGCAGGAGGTAAGTCTTACTTGAATTATTTTCAATATTCTGTACATACATTAAATCCTTTTGCATATTGCAATTATTGTAATAGAAAAGGTCATTATACATCTTCATGCATTCATAAGAAGAAAGGAAAGATAAGAACCTATAAATGGGTACCTAAAGGTTCATATGTTCAGAAAGTCATCTGTACTAACCCAAAAGGACCCAAAAAAGATGTGAGTACCTAAGACTTAATCGTATTTAATTGCAGGTATGTCTTAAAGCATCCAAAAACAATAAATGGTATATAGACAGTGGATGCTCTAGACATAAGACCAGTGATTTTGAAAGTTTTACTACATTGCAACCTATGGAAGGTGGAAAGGTAAAATTTGGAGGAAATCAATCCGGAAAGATAGTAGGAATTGGTGAAATAAAAAATGAAAAAGGAATACATGTCAAAGATGTATATTATGTTGAAGGCTTATGTCATAATTTGTTGAGCGTAAGTCAAAGCCTTGATAAAGACAACTAGGTAATATTTGACTCAGAGGAATGTTTGATTGTAAATAAGAAAGACTTACAACTTGACAAGAAGAATATCAAGGCAAAGCTCAGAGCAAAAAGGGAAGGTAACTGCTATACTCTTGATGTCAGTAGAAATAATTCTAAAAACTATTTTCTGAGTAATGTTGATCAAAGTTGGTTATGGCATAAGAGACTAGCTTATGTCAACATGCACCAACTAGGCAAACTACTCAAAAAGGATTTACTTCTTTGATTAACCATAGTAAGTTTTAAAAATGATTTGATTTGTGATGCATGTCAAAAGGGTAAATAAACTAAATCATCTTTCAAATCAAAAAATGAAATTACAACAAATCGACCACTTTAATTTCTACATATGGATTTAGTTGGTCCAGCAAGAGTTAAAAGCCTTGGTGGCATCTTTTATTCATTGGTTATTGTTGATGATTTCTCTAGGTTTATATGGACTATTTTTCTGTCATCAAAGGATTAAACCTTTGCTGAATTCTTTGTTTTTGCCAAGAAAGTGCAAAATGAGAAAGGTATGTCTATTGTAGGTATCAGGACAGATCATGATGGAGACTTGGAAAATCAAGCCTTTGAAGAATATTGTGATATTAATGGCATTGATCACAATTTCTCCACTCTAAGAACACCTCAACAAAATGGAGTCATGGAACATAAGAATAGAGTGCTCACTAAAATGGCTAGAGCAATATTGAATGAAAAGAACGTGTCTCAAGTTTTCTGGGCCAATGCAATAAGCACAACATGCTATATTTCAAATAGAGCCTATATTAGAACAAAACTTGGAATGACACCATACGAGCTATATAAAGGAAGGAAGCCAAACCTTGCTCATTTACACATCTTCGGGTGTAAGTGTTTCATTCATAATAATGGTAAAGAGAACTTAGGAAAATTTGATTCTAAAACAGATGAAGGAATTTTCCTAGGCTATTCTAACCGAAGTAAAGCATACAGAATTTTCAATAAAAGAACATGTGTTGTTGAAGAATCAATTCATGTTGTATTTGATGAATTTGAATCCTCTGACAAAACCATTGATAATGAGCAGGAAGTTGTTTTAAATCAAGAAAATGGTTAATTTATTCTTAAATCTCTTATTCCAGAAGTTGATCAATCCAAGGAAGAAGATCAGTCTCTAGGACAGCCTAGAGCTTGTAAATACAATAAAAGTCATCCCCTAGATCAAGTTATAGATGTGAATGAAGGAGTCAAAACTAGAAATAGAATTTTCAATGAAGTTAGTTTTTCTGCTTTTATTTCTGAGATTGAATCTTCTAACATTGACAAAGCCCTATCAGACAATGATTGGGTTATAGCAATACAAGACTAACTAAACCAATTTGAAAGAAATCAAGTTTGGGAATTGGTACCCCGACCTAAGGATCATCCGATCATTAGCACTAAATGGGTATTCAAGAACAAACTTGATAAATCCGTAACTATTGTAAAAAATAAGGCAAGATTGGTGGCCAAAGGCTATAATTAGGAAAAAGGAATTGATTATGAGGAAACGTATGCTCCAATGGGTAGATTGGAAGCAATATGAGTACTCTTAGCCTTTGTTTGCATCAAAGGATTCAAACTCTATCAAATGGATGTAAATAGTACATTTCTAAATGGCTACATTATGGAAGAAGTGTATGTAGATCAACCCCCAAGTTTTGAAGATGTAACCAAACCTGATCATGTTTTTAAACTAAGAAAATCTTTATACGGTTTAAAACAAGCTTCTAGAGCATGGTATGAAAGGCTCAGTAAATTTCTCATTGATCAAGGTTTTATACGAGGAAAGTTGATACAAAAATTTTTACAAAATGAAAACAAGATGACATTTTATTCGTGCAACTTTATGTTAATGATATAGTTTTCGGTGCTACTAACGAAACCTTAATTAAGGAGTTGTCTGAGACAATACAAGAGGAGTTTGAGATATCAATGATGGGAGAATTGAATTTCTTTCTCGGTTTGCAAATCAAACAAAGAAAGAATGGAATTTGCATATCTCAAATGAAGTATTTGAAAGAGTTACTGAAGAAGTATGGAATGGATAAGGCAAATGGAATGGACACGCCTATGAGCTCAACCACATTGCTTGATGCTGGTGTCAAAGGAAAAGATTGCAATATCATAAAATATAGAGGAATGATTGGATCATTACTCTATCTCACTGCAAGCAGACCTGACATTCAATTTAGTGTGGGTATGTGTGTAAGATATCAATCGGCACCAAAGGAGTCACATGCTGAAACTGTCAAATGTATCTTCCGATATCTTGTTAACACGACAGAATTAGGTTTTTGGTATCCTAAAGAAAGAAGTGAATATCTAGTTGCATACTAAGATTTTGATCATAGAGGATACAAGATAGACAGAAAGAGTACTAGTGGACAAGGACAGTTTCTTAGAGGTTCACTTGTATCATGGTTCAGCAAGAAACAAAATACAGTGTCTCTTTCATCAACAAAAGCTGAGTATGTTACAGCATCGAGTTGTTATGCACATGTATTATGGTTGAAGCAACAACTACAGGATCTTGGTATTTATTTGAAAGAGATACCAATATACTATGACAACACCATCACGATAAGCTTGGCAAAGAATCCCATTCAATATTCCTGAACCAAGCATATTGATGTTAGACATCACTTCATCAGAGATCATATTTAAAGGAAAGATGTCAAAGTGATATTCATTCCAACTCATCTTCAACTAGCTGATATTTTCACAAAACCTCTTGCAAAAGATCAATTATTGTATATTAGAAGAGAATTGGGAATGGTAAATCCCAATGAATTGTAAGTTATTTAGTATTTACAAAACGTTAGATAATATTATTTATTGATGTTTTGATGATTACTAACTTAAGCATCGGAGTTTCTAGCAATTTGTTTTGCAGGATCATAATATTCTATTTTAGGGTATAAAAAACAGAGGTTAACAGATGACAATATTACTGGAGGGACAACTTCAAGTAACCAACATTACTAGAGTGACACCTTGAAGTAATTGAATGGATTACTCAAGTAGCCACTCGAGTAATGATCTGAAAATTATGACAGTGCAGCATTAATTCAAAATGAATTCAAATGAAACGGCATAACAATTAGAAATGAACATTCATAATGTGAAGGGACAGATTACCCATGGGAGGCCTCAAGTAAACTTCAAAATTACTTGAGTAAGGCCTCAGGTGAACCTGGTTACAGATCACTAATTTATTGAGTTTCAGCTCAAATTTGTCTTAAAGAGTCATCAAATGATCGAGGGAATATACATGGGTAATTACAATATTATTCATGCTAGGTACATACTTGAATTTACTGCATTTTGAAATTTCTGGTATGATCACTCGAGTAGCTACTCGAGTAAAGATGATGATCACTCGAGTAAGCCCTTGAGTAATGTCGGGCCCTAGGTCTATTTTAGTCAATACTCGGTCATTTTTCACAAAATCGCCTCGAGTGATTCTCGTAGTGCTCTCACAAAAAATTTTCACATATTCTTCTTCAATTCATTTCTATCAAAACCCTTTGATTTCTACCTTGAAAAACCTCCCAGATTGCTCAGATTCCTATGCCCTATTCTTGTGACCATCAAACTGTTTTTCTAGAAAATCTCAGCTATCTCATATCAAAATGGTGAGGACAAAAAATCCCAATCTTATCACTCCTTCTGAGTCCTCTGAACCATATCAACCCTCTGATTACTTTCCTCTCCTCCCACCAAGAAAAGAAAACTCTCTCCCAAACAAAAAGTAAAGATCGAGCCGCAAGCTAAGCCTAAGGTAAAAGGGGTTGTCATTACGGAACTAGTGGCCACAAGAGTTCAATCAAAGAAGAATATACCTACTGGAAGAGGCAAAGGAAAAAAGGAACCCTCTCCTCCTCCTTCTGATTCATCTTATACTCCCATTTTTTCTCTAAAAATTCTGAAAAAGCCCAAGCTTGATAAGGACCTCACCAAATTCATGGTAGGCATGCTTGAAGAAGCCTTCCAGTCTAAGGAAGCAAAGAAAGGGTAATCGTCCAAGAAGCCAGAAGAGAAGAAAGAGGAAATCACATTCCCTCCATAAGGATTCAATATGAGCAAGCTTGAGGAATCTCAGAAGTACCTGAGTCACTTTGCAAGAAGAAATGTGTGCAAGATGCACTATATTGACTACAAGGTTCTTCAAGAGGTATTGAAATTTGACCTGAGTTCTTATCTTGATTCCTATATACCCTGGTTGCTATTTGTTAAACTCCCATTTTGCACCAAAGTTGTGAGGCATTTCTACTGCAACCTTGAACCTATAAATGATCCCATTAGGAAGTCTGTGGAAGAAGAAATGACTTCTAAGGTTAGAGGATAAAGAATTTTAATATCACCTTCTAGAATTAATACCTGGTTAGGAATAGGGGATCCTCTTGATGATATTTATCCTAATCTTGATTCAAACCAGTTGTTCTCTATCCTAAGACCGGGTAAGATTGTGGGACCCCTTAATTTGAATCCGAGTATTATGAGGGATTTTCACAGAGTCCTATGGTATATGTATTCGAGAGCCATAGTGAATAAAGCCAACAACTACACTCATTTCATTGAGAGGGACTTCAGAAAATTTGCCTCATTACTCCTCAAAGAACAAAAGGACTTGGGAGAATATATCTTTGCTGAGATCAAGCGATATAGGTTTGAAAGGAAACCTACTACTTCAATGCCTTATCCTCAGCTGATATCTCTATTCTTGAAGAAGAATAAGATATGGTACTTGGAGAGTAAGGAGCCAATTGAGAGGATAACATCAATTGGGAGAAATCAAATTAGGAAGTTGAACATTGATATTCCCCTGAAGACTCCTCCAGAAGCAAGTCCTAAGAAGAAGAAGAAGATTGAAACTGTAACAAGTCGAATGGATGACACACAGTCTTTTGCTCTAGTTAACACATCCTCTCCTTCATTCTTTGGCGCCTCAATGCAAACTTTCATGGAAAACATTCTGAAGGGTTTCTATATCAACATTGCCAATACCAATGCAGAGTTGATAACCCACATGAATGAGAAAATAGGTCAACTTGTGGATAGGATGGATAAGAGGCACGAAGAGATGTTGACTGAACAACGTGCCCAGGGTGAGCATCTAAGATCAAATGTTGCCATACTTGATGCTATGGCATCTGGCTCCAATGCCCCTAGTCCTTCTATTCCCTCATTTATTCCTAAGCCAGTACCAGTCTCTGAACCTGAACCTTCTAAACCTAGCCCTTCTAAGTCTATTCCTTCTCCTATATATTCCTATTGAGCATAGACCCTTTGAGATTGGACCCAGTAATCTTTTGTTCTCTATGCTTGACCCTAACACATCCGAGCCAATCCATATCACCATTGATGATCTAACTCAGCTAATTCAACCTGAGTCAATACCTTCTCTTATTGCCTCACCTGCACACACTGAGGAGGTGCTTGTGTCTTCACCTATTGCTACAGAAGAAGTAGAAATTACTTCTCTGATTCCTTATCCATCACCTCAGAACCCTCCAGTGAACCCTCCTGAGGATCTTCAAACACATCTAGTGAACCTTCCTGAACCTAAACCATCATCTTCAGATTCTTCCAGTTCAGATGGATTACATAAATCTTTGGCATTTCCTGTTACTCCTATCTTAGCAGCTAAGCCATCTACTCCTCCTCATGATTGATTCCACCCTTGTGATAAAGACAAAAAGGGGGAGAAGAGCCTAAGTGATTTTGTGATCAATGGTTGAGTAAATGTATAAGGGATATAGGTGTACAGGGCTTTAGGGAGCTTTTAAACTTTGAATTCTAAGTTTGATTATGTAATGACTTCTTCTTTATGCAATTTCATTTAAGTCATTTTGCATTGTGGGACTAATGAGTTTTCGATTGTGTATGCAAGGTGAACAAGTAAATAAGAACAAAAACTCAATCTTTTTAAAAAAGATCTTTACTAAGCTATTTCAAAAGAGTTTTCAAGTTTAAATTGAACAAAAGATTTCATATGAAAAGTATTTAAGAAACATATGTTTGAAAACTCAATTTCGAAAACTTTGTTCAAAATCACCAAGTTTTGTCATCATCAAAAAAGGGAAGAATGTTAGATCCCATTGTTTTGATGATAACAAAGATTGGATCAATAATATAAAAAGATTTGACAACAAAGAAAAGAATTTGAACAAAGTAACTAAATAGCAGACAAAAGCTTAACTTGAAGTAAGCACTGGAGTAATGAAGAAGAACTGAAAGACAGAGCACAGTGAAAAACATCACTGGCAGATTTTTTAAAGGTTTACCCGAGTGAGCACTCGAGTAATGAAGTCTATTACTTAAGTGAGCACTTGAGTAATGTTGGAGAAAATGTTCTAGAGGGGCACTGCCAAAATTTGGAAGAAGTTACTCGAGGGGTCACTGTACTCATCAATATATATGGTTATATATATGTTTCCTATGATTCTATTGCTTTCTATCTATTTAACATGGTATTGTTGGATAGTTTGATTGAATTGGAATTGTAGTTGAACCTAAATGCATTGCTTATTCCATAGTCACTCTCTAAGGGGTTTTAATAATGCTTAAATAAATGGGTTCATGAGTTTAACCATTAGACTCAATGGTAATTGGGGTTTGATATATTAGAAAACTTAGAGAAACTCATTACACTAAGAGGGCTTAATAGCATTTCAAGGGTAGGGGTTCCTCTCTTGTGATGCTAGACTCAATGGTAATTGAGGTTTGCTATATTAGAAACTTAGTGAATTAACTCCCCAAATATCTTAATTGAGCAAGAATAGTCATTGAAAACCATTTCCAAGAGCATCTTCATCATTTGCATTTCTAACCCATTCCATTCCATATCAGTTTTATTCCAAAAATCCAAAAATATTAGTTTTAAAAGCATTTTAGTTTAATTGCAATTTAATTGTTAGATAAAAACTTAAAAACCTTTTTTAACTCATTTCATGTCAATCATTGCACTTAGTTCCTAGGTAATTAATAAAAGTCTCTTCGAGAGACGATCCGGGATTGCACCCTATATTGCAATCCTTGGTTATTTTTGAAGAGGTTACCAAGGCAAAAACTGACAAAGCCTTATTTCTTCAAGTGATTGAACCATATTTTTACATGATTTTTCATGATTTATTTTGGATTTAAATGAATTTTATGAAGCATTATTGCATGATTAAGCATTAATTTTGGTTAGGAATAATTGTTTTAAATTAATGGTAATTAGGGGCAAAATGATCAAAATTATTAATTATTTTGTACAATTGTTTCTTAAACTTTTGATGCTATATTGTGCTTAATTTTGCATTATAGGTGTTAAAGAAGAAATTGAGGATTTTGGAGATTTAAATTATTGGGCCAAGTGGAAAGAAAGACAAGAAAAAAAAACACAGCTGGGCTTTTTCCTGGGCTGGACATAACTTTTGGGCTTAAAGTGAAAAAAAAGAAGCCCAAAGGCTAAAACATGGACAGCTGAAAGCATAAAAAAAACATAATCACAGACCTATGGATCCTATAGCCTGACCCGGACCCGGTGGACATGGGAAAATGGACATGGGAGACCCGACTGATTGGAGAGCATATATCATAGTGGAGGCACCGAGAGCAGGAGATCATCATCGCAGATCATCATAGTCAAACCAGAGAACACAGCCGCAAGCACCTTCCTCCACCGATCACTTCCACTTTCTCTTCATCTCTCGCCGGCGGCACCATCCACCACTGCCGCCGGCGAGCTTCACCTGCCACAGCCACAACCGAGAACAGAATTGAAGGGAAATGGCAGCAACGAGCACCTCAGGGAGCTGAGAGAGAATCAGAGATCACAGCTGCAACATGACATTCAAAACCACCATCGCCATCTTCTTCATTCTCCTTACCACCATAAATCACTGCCACCGTCCCTTCTCTGTGATTCTCCAGAGAGCTTCCCCTGTTCCGACATCATCACATTCCGTTATTGGCTCTGTTTCTCACACAACCGTGCCTATCCTCTGTTCTGTTCCTTGATTTAATTTCAGCCCCAAGTCAAATTGAATTAGTGCTAATTGTTGATTCTAACATGTGATTTTATGGCTGGATGTTTAAATCAGAGTGAGATTATCTTTCTTGATTCCATGGCTGTGAGTAGCTGATTTTGTTGACTTTTGGAGATGATTTGGAGATGATTTGAGCTCACATATGTTTCAAAGGGGAGTTTATTTTCTCTATAGCTCATTATATTTTTGATTTCTTAAGTTTAAGAATTCATTTATGTAATGAGACTATGATTTTAGTTATGATTTTTATGGATTGAGTTATTGTGATTTGGAATTTGTAATGAGGATTTGTACTCATCAATATATGTGGTTATATATATGTTTATCTATGATTCTATTGTTTCTTTCTATTTAACATAGTATTGTTGGATAGTTTGATTGAATTGGAATTGTAGTTGAACCTAAATGCATTCCTTATTCCATAGTCACTCTCTAAGGGGTTTTAATAATGCTTAAATAAATGGGTTCATGAGTTTAAGCATTAGACTCAATGGTAATTGAGGTTTGGTATTTTAGGAAACTTAGAGAAACTCATTACACTAAGAGGGCTTAATAGCATTCCAAGAGTAGGAGTCCCTTTCTTGTGATGCTAGACTCATTGGTTAATGAGGTTTGGTATATTAGAAGCTTAGTGAATTAACTCCCCAAATATCTTAATTGAGCAAGGATAGTCATTGAAAACCAATTCCAAGAGCATCTTCATCATTTGCATTTCTAACCAATTTCCATTCCATATCAATTTTATTCCAAAAATCCAAAAATATTAGTTTTAAAAGCATTTTAGTTTAATTGCAATTTAGTTGTTAGATAAAAAGCTCAAAGATCATTTTTAACTCATTTCATGTCAATCATTGCAGTTAGTTTCTAGGTAATTAATAAAAGGCTCTTCGAGAGACGATCCGGGATTGTACCCTATATTGCAATCCTTGGTTATTTTTGAAGAGGTTACCAAGGCAAAAAGCCGATAAAGCCGACAAAGCCTTATTTCCTCGACAACGGCGCCACTTGAAGAAATAAGGCTTTGTCGGTTTTTGCCTTGGTAACCTCTTCAAAAATAACCAAGGATTGCAATATAGGGTGCAATCCCGGATCGTCTCTCGAAGAGCCTTTTATTAATTACCTAGGAACTAAGTGCAATGATTGACATGAAATGAGTTAAAAAAGGTTTTTAAGTTTTTATCTAACAATTAAATTGCAATTAAACTAAAATGCTTTTAAAACTAATATTTTTGGATTTTTGGAATAAAACTGATATGGAATGGAATGGGTTAGAAATGCAAATGATGAAGATGCTCTTGGAAATGGTTTTCAATGACTATTCTTGCTCAATTAAGATATTTGGGGAGTTAATTCACTAAGTTTCTAATATAGCAAACCTCAATTACCATTGAGTCTAGCATCACAAGAGAGGAACCCCTACCCTTGAAATGCTATTAAGCCCTCTTAGTGTAATGAGTTTCTCTAAGTTTTCTAATATATCAAACTCCAATTACCATTGAGTCTAATGGTTAAACTCATGAACCCATTTATTTAAGCATTATTAAAACCCCTTAGAGAGTGACTATGGAATAAGCAATGCATTTAGGTTCAACTACAATTCCAATTCAATCAAACTATCCAACAATACCATGTTAAATAGATAGAAAGCAATAAAATCATAGGAAACATATATATAACCATATATATTGATGAGTTCAAATCCTCATTACAAATTCCAAATCACAACAACTCAATCCATAGAATAAAACATAACTAAAATTATAGTCTCAATATATAAATGAATTCTTAAACCTAAGAAATCAAAAATACAATGAGCTATAGATAAAATAAACTCCCCTTTGAAGCACATATGAGCTCAAGTCATCTCCAATTCATCTCCAAGAACACAAAATTGCCTAACCAATCATGAGAATAACTTCAAGAAATATAATCCCATTTTGATTCAAACACCCAGCCATAAAATCTCAGAATAAATTAACCAATCAACCTAAATCAATTTAATTTATGGGCTGGATTTGAATCAAAAACCAAACAGAACAGAGGAAATAGGCACTGTTGAAGTTACACCCAGACACGTCAGAGCAAGCCACGGCTTGGATGAGGTCAGAAACAGAGGGCGTCATAGCCTAGAAAATGATGAAAGGTGAAGTCTATGATGGTGGACGATGGTGGTGCGGTTGTGTTATCTTCTTCGCTGCAGCACCCTCTTCTCACTCCCAGCTGTGTCGGCCGATCATCCTCTGAACTCTCAGCTCTTTGCTAATTCACCCCTCAGCTCACTACCTCTGCTCTCAGTCTTCCTCGGGTTCAGCTCTGAGCTCACCACACGTGGCTTTGATCTCTTTGTTGGTGGTGACGGAGTGATGGTAAGGACGGAGAACAGAGGAGAGATTGCTAACGGTGGAGGTGAACGATACACAGACCCAACTCCCAGCTCTCTCGGTTCTGTCTCTCTGGTCGCCGGCGGCAATGGCAGTGAGGGTGAAGAATGCCGCCGGCGACAAGGAAGAATGGAAGGGAATGGTAGTCTTCGGCGCTGGTTCTCTGGTTCGACTATGATGATCTGCGATCGTCCCTCTCGTCTCATTCTCTCCCTCCTTGCGGCGCTGGTTCTCTGTATATCACTCTGTCTCGTGTCTTCAATTCGAGTCGCTGCATGTCCATATCCCATCTCCACCGGGTCCTCCCATATCCAGATGCTATGTCCAATTGCTATCGGGTCTGTGTGCGTTTTGGGCTTTATTCTCTTTTTTTTTATTTCAGCAACCCAAATACTACTGGATCTGTTTCTTTTTTGTCTATATATTGGGCTTGCTTTATTGTCTCATTTTCCATCTCAGTTCCAAAAATTAATGTAGGCCTTGTCTCTTCTCTTGGCCCAAGTCACCCACAGCTCCTCTTAAATCTCAACATTAGCCCAATTCCATCTAATTAATTAATTTGAACTTCCAAAATCCTCAACTTCTTCTTTAACACCTACAATGCAAAATTAAGCACAAGGTAGCATCAAAAGTTCAAGGGACAATTGTATAAAAATAATTAATAAATTGTGATTATTTTACCCCTAATTACCATTAATTCAAAACAATTGTCTCTAACCAAAATTAATGCTTAATAATGCAATAATGTCCCATAAAATCCATTAAAAAACCCAATTTAATTATGAAATATTACATAAAAATATGGTTTAATCAGTCACTTGAGTAATCTGCAAAGTAATATGGACCATTAGTCGAGTAACCACTCACTAGTACAAAATTCCCTTTTAGACCGCCACATTTAGACCGGTTCTAGCATATAAGGTCTTAAAAATTTGACCGGTTGCAGTTTTGTAAATATATATAACTTCTAAGACCGGTTTTAAAAATAACAGTCTTAAAAATTTATCTAGACCGGTTCTAAACAAAATCGGTCTTAAAATATCAAAATATTTTAAAATGTAAAATTTTTTTATCTTTTAAGACTAGTTATAAAGAAAACCAGTCTTAGATAAAAATTTATCTAGACCGATTATAAATAAACCGGTCTTAAATATGAAAATATTTTAAAATTTTTAACTTTTAAGACCGGTTTTTATGAAAATCGGTCTTAAATATAAAATATTTAAGACCGGTTTTAAGAAGAACCGGTCTTAAAAATATAATATTTAAGACCGGTTTTCATGAAAACGGGTCTTAAATATTATATTTTTGACCATTTTTTTTATAAAAACCAGTCTTAAAGATGAAAAATTTTAAAATTATTATTTTTTCACCATTTTAAGATCGGTTTTAATGGAAAACCAGTATAAAATGTGAGATATTTCAGCGTATTTTCACTCCCGCGTGCCCAGATCCCACGCTCTAAAGCCTTTCTTGTCTTGTTGCCATTTCTCTGTAAGTTCTGTCGCTGCTTGTTTTGAACTCCTCCATCGCTCCCCGTTCTTCTTTTGCTCCATTCTCCTCCATCATTACCGCTGTCGTTGCTGTGTTCCTTGTCGTTGTTCTTTGATCATCGTCACTCTCTTCCGCCGCCACCTCTATGCTCCGCAGTGACCGTTCTCCTTTGCCGTAACTTCCCTTTGCCACCATTACTTTGGGTAGAAGCTCACTCCTTGGTCTTCAATCAGGTTAGTGTTCTGTTAATTAAAGCCCTTAACTTTCATTGCTATTCTCAACAATATTAACTCTGACATTATATAGTGGTTAGACACAAAATAATTGCAGAAAAATGTAATTAAGGTTAAAGGGAAAACTGTGTAATCGATGACTTTATTACTATATACATTTTTCTTGTTTTAGACCAAAAGTAAATCAGGTGCTCTCTGATTTGTGATAATTGGCTTAGAGTAATACCATTCTAAGTTTAATTTTGTTTTAATTTAGTGTGATTATTTGATCGCAGTGTTATTGTCAGTGTTTAGTGTGATTGTTTGATTCTAAGTTTTGTTTGTTTAATACTTTCAAATGGTGCATTTTAAAATTCGTTGAAATCTCTAAAACTCTATGGTGGTTGTTTTTTGTCTATCCTTTTACTGTTGGATATAGGGTGCTACAAGTATTGAGATATATATGGATCATAGTTGGATAAAAGCTAAACGAACGAGTGTTGAATATGATAATGGGGTGAGGGGTTTTTTAGACTTCGCTAGAAGAAATGTTGATAATGGTAGTTGGAAGTTTTATTGCCCTTGTGTAGTATGTTTGAATGAGAAGCGACTAAGTGCTGGAGATATATATAAACATTTTATTTGTGAAGGATTTTGTAAGAGTTATACAGTATGGGTATGACATGGTGAAGAATTAGAAATGCCAAGTTCATCTGAACAGGAGGGAGTAAGCTTTGATGATAATGACATGGATACGAATGATCGGATAGAGGATATTATTCGTGATATAGGAGAAGAGGCTTTTGAGCAATCACATGTATATGGTAATATGTGTAGTGATGCTGAGACACCGCTGTACCCGGGGTGTCAAAAATACCAATTGATGAAAGTAGTATTGAAATGGGTAAGCTTGAAAGCACGGTATGGATGGAGCAACGAGTTTTTCAGAAATGCTTGAGGCTTTTAAGAACATGCTTTCAGATGATAATGTGTTGCCTTCTCAATACTATGATGCTAAGAAAATACTGTGTCTACTAGGGATGAAGTATAAAAAGATCCATGCATGCCCTAATGATTGTATATTGTATAAAAAAGAGCATGAAGAGGAATAACAATGTCCGATATGTGAAACATTGAGGTACAAATCAAATAACGCCCCTGCAAAAGTGTTGTGATATCTTCCAGTCATACTAAGGTTCAAGCGCTTGTTTGCTAATGAAAATGATGAAAAGAATTTGAGCTGGCATATGGATGAGAGGATATCTGATGGAAAGCTTCAAAATTCGGTTGATTCTTCTCAATGGAAGAAAGTTGATCAATTATTTCCTACCTTCGATGAAGAACCTAGGAACCTTAGGCTTGGACTTAGCATGGATAGCATGAATCCTTTTGATAGCCTGAGCAGTATATATAGTTCATGGCCTATTCTATTGGTAATTTACAACTTATCTCCTCTGTTATGCATGAAACAAAAGTACATCATGTTGTCTATGTTGATTTTGGGACTAAAATAACCCGGAAATGACATAGATGTTTACCTAGAACCTTTGATCGAAGACTTGAAAGAGTTATGGGATGAAGGTGTTGATGTTTTTGATGCGAACAAGAAGGAAGTTTTTAAAATGCGAGCCATGAATTTTTGTACTATAAATGACTTCCCTGCATATGGAAACTTGTCAGGATATAGTGTTAAAGGCCAAAAAACATGTCTGATTTGTGAAGAAGGAACATGCTACCATCAACTTCAACAAGGAAGAAAGACAATTTATCTTGGCCATAGGAGATTTCTTAGATGAGGCCACCCATATCATAGATTAAAGAAAGCTTTTTTTGGTGGACAAGAGTTTGAAGATGCTCCAAAGGCATTAATTAGGGAGCAAGTTATTAGATCTCATGTTTTGATGATAACAAAGAATGGCATGAAAAAGATTTGATAAACAAATTAGTTTGAACAAAGTAATAACAGGAAAAATCATCTCTTGAAGTAAGCATTGGAGTAATGAAGAAAGGCCAAGAGAAAAAGCTGAAAAACTTGATCAGTGGCAAGTTTTCTAAAGGGTTACTCGAGTAGGTACTCGAGTAATGGACTAAAACTTGAAGTAACCAAAGTCGACCTTCAAGTAACCTGCCAACGATACTCAAGTAAGTACTCGAGTAATAAGGTAAAAGTTTTCAAGTTGCTCTCGGCCTGCCAATGTTACTCGAGTAACCAGGTAAAACACTTGGAGTTGCTCTCGGCCTACCAATGATACTCGAGTCTGTACTCGAGTTACTCTGTTTCAAGAAATGCGTTGCTCTCGGCATTTTCAATCTTGCCAATGTTACTCGAGGCGCTACTCGTGTAACTCACTGTGGTAAGCAAAACCTGAAGGTATTACTCGAATAACATGAAATGTTTTTCTCACCCTTCACTTCAAGTTACTACTCGAGTATGCAGAATTACTTAGAAGAAAAACCTTAAGTCACTACTCGAGTATTCAGAGTTACTTGGAAAAGAACTTCAAGTCATTACCCGAGTAAGCTATGCAGAAAATTTATGTTTACTCGAGTAAGGACTCGAGTAACAAGGTAATCAAACTTGAAGTGCTCTCAGCCTTGAAATCCTTCCAACATTACTGGAGTAAAGCATCGAGTAACCTAAAGTTTATTTGAAGGTTTAGTCGAGTTGGTACTCGAGTAACTAATGAAGAAAAGTTTTCCATACCCGAGTAAGTACCCGAGTAAACAGGTATTTCCAAAGGTTTGAAATTTTGTTTACTCCATGCACTACCCTAGTAATGTTATGTTTGCTTATTGACTTGCAGTTTATGAAAGTTTTCCCGATGATACTTGAGTAAACTTAAATGAATACTCGAGTAACTATTTGAGTATGCAAGTCCAGAAATTTAGAAATCATTCCAACGTTCATTGATTTGTTTCCTATATGATTAACCTTTCATTGTATTAGTATTCTTAGCATATTTACAGATAATCAATGAAGAGATCTTACCAAATAAGAAAAGTCAAAAGTAACGTTCAAATGTCACCTACCGCAAATGGATATTTTTCAAATACTGGAAAATTCAACAGTGGCTGCGTACTCTCTATGAATCCACAATTATTGGTACTAAATGGGTATTCAAGAACAAACTCGATGAATCCACAATTATTGTCAGAAACAAGGTAAGATTGGTGGCCAAAGGCTATAATCAGGAAGAAGGGATTGATTATAAGGAAACATATGCTCCAGTGGCTAGATTGGAAGCTATACGCGTACTCTTAGCCTTTGCATGCATCAAAGGATTCAAACTCTATCAAATGGATGTAAAGAGTGCATTTCTAAATGGCTACATTATGGAAGAAGTATATGTAGAACAACCTCTAGGTTTTGAGGATGTAACTAAACCTGACCATATTTTCAAACTCAAAAAGGCTTTATATGGTTTAAAACAAGCTCCTAAAGCATAGTACGAAAGGCTCAGTAAATTTCTTATTGATCAAGGTTTTGTACGGGGAAAAGTTGATACAATACTTTTTATAAAACAAAAACGTGATGATATTTTGATTGTTCAAATATATGTTGATGAAATTGTTTTCAGTGCTACTAATGAATCTCTGTGCAAGGAATTTTCTAAGATAATGCAGGGAGAGTTTGAGATGTCAATGATGGGAGAATTGAATTTCTTTCTTGGTTTGCAAATCAAACAAAGAAAGAATGGAATCTTTATATCTCAAACAAAATATTTGAAAGAGTTGTTGAAGAAGTATGGAATGGATGAAGCAAATGGCACGGACACGCCTATGAGCTCAACTACGTTGCTTGATGCTGATGTCAAAGGGAAAGACTACAACATCACAAAATACAGAGGAATGATTGGATCATTACTCTATCTTACGGCAAGTAGACCGGACATCCAATTTAGTGTTGGCATATGTGCAAGATATCAATCAGCACCAAAGGAATCACATGCCAAAACTGTCAAACGAATCTTTAGATATCTTGCTAACACCTCAGAATTGGGTCTGTGGTATCCCAAAGGAAGAAGTGAATATCTAGTTGCATATTCATATTCTGATCATGGAGGATACAAAACAGACAGAAAGAGCACCAGTGGACAAGGAAAATTTCTTAGAGGATCTCTTGTCTCATGGTTTAGCAAGAAACAAAATACAGTGTCTCTTTCATCAACGGAAGTCGAATACGTTGCAGTCTCAAGTTGTTGTGCACAAGTGATATGGTTAAAACAAAAACTACAAGATCTTGGTATTTATCTCAAAGAAATACCAATCTATTGTGACAATACCAGTACAATAAGCTTGGCAAAGAATCCAGTTCAACATTCTAGAACCAAGCATATCGATGTTAGACATCACTTCATCAGAGATAATGTCCAAAAGAAAGATGTGAAAGTAATATTCATTCCTATTCATCTTCAACTAGCTGATATCTTCACTAAACCCCTTGCAAAAGATCAATTTCTATACATTAGAAGAGAATTGGGAATGGTAAATCCCAATGAGTTGTAAGGTATTTCAGCTTTTCATAATATTAGATGAAGTCATTTGATAATGTTTTGATGATTACTAATTTAAGCATTGGATTTTGTAGAAACTTGTTTTGCAGGAAGATTGAAACTCTGTTTTGAGAAATAAAAATAGAGGTCATCAGAGGACACCTTTACTAGAGTAACAACTTGAAGTAATGACTAACAGTGAAGCATTACCCGAGGAACAACTTGAAGTAAAGAAGCACTTTACTCGAGTAATGGTCTTCCAAAACTAGAAGTAACGAATCAAGTTTCTTGGAATTTGAATTAAATGGTTCATTGGTGAGAACTGAACAGTCCAATCTAAAAATGAAAGGTTACCCGAGGCGAGATTAGAGTAAACTTGAAGCTTACTCGAGTAAGGACTCGAGTAACTGCAAGTCCAGATCACCAATTTGATGAGAAACGACTCAAATCTGCTCTAGATTGACTACAAAATGATCGAGGGAATATACATGGATAATTACAATATTATTCATGCCAGGTACGCAACTTAAATGAATTATTTTAAGAATTTTCTGTATGATCACTCGAGTATGGACTCGAGTAAATATGCAATTTACTCGAGTAAGGCCTCGAGTAACATCGGGTTTTAGGTCTTTATCTGTTGCAAACTCGGTCATTTCCACAAAATCTCCTCGAGTAAATCACTTTGTCCTCTCACAAAATTGTCACAATCTCTTTCTTACTTGATTTCCGACAAAACCCATTAGATTTCAGCTCCAAATACTTCCTAGTTTGTTCAGAATCCTCCAGCCCTAACTCGCGACTTATTCCTCTATTTTTCTGAAATCTCAAGCTTTATTTGATTCAGAATGGTTAGAACCAAAAACCTCACTCCCACAGATTCTTCTGGATCCCCACAACTCACTGACCCTCTTTCTTTTCCTCCCAAAAAGAGAAGGAAACTCATACCGAGGTCAAAAGCCAAAGTCCAACTCAAACCTCAACCTCAACCGAAACCAAAAGGGGTTGTTATCAAAGAGCCAGTAGTTACAAGGGCTTAATCCAGGAAGAGCACCTCTACTGGGAGAAGAAAAAGTGCAAAATCTCCTTCTCCTCCACCTTCTGATTCCTCAACCCCCTCATTCACACCAAAACCTCCTAAAAAGGCTAAATATGATGTGAATGTGGCTAAGGCAATGGCTGGCATTCTGGATTAACTTGAGAAGGGGCAATCTTCAAAGAAATCAGCACTGCCAGAAGAGGAGATCACCAAACCTCCAAAGGGTTTCAATGTCAATAAACTGGAAGAGTCCCCAAAGTACCTCACTCAATTCTCCAGGAGAAAAGTGTGCAAGACATACTATGTAGATCTCAAAGTACTTCATGAGGTATTGAAGCATGATCTTAGTCCCTTTTTAGAACCATTTATGCCTTGGCTTTCCATTAGACTTTCTTTTTGCACAAAAGTAGTCACCCATTTTTACTGCAATCTTGAAATTTTAGATGAACCAAATAAATCCTCAGCTGAGGAAGAAATGACTACCATTGTTAGAGGCCAAAAGATACTTATCTCACCTTCTAGGATAAATTTATGGTTAGGAATATAGAACCCCCCAGATGATATTTACTCCAAACTTGACTCAAACCAAATATTCTCTGTCCTTAAACCTGGTGAGCTTGTTGGCCCTTTAAATTTCAAACCTAGTGATATGTGTGATCATCACAGGGTTCTATGGTATATATACTCTAGATCCCTTGTGAATAAAGCCAACAATTATACCCACTTATCTGATAGGGACTTTAGATGGTTTGCTTCCTTACTCCTGAAGGAACAGAAAGATTTGGGAGAATATATCTTTTCTGAAATGAAGAGGTATAGAGTGGATGGGAAAGCTACCACACCTATGCCATATCCTCAGATTGTTTCACTCATTCTGAAGGAGAATAAGATATGGTATCTGGATAGCAAAGAACATATTGAGAGGATTACTCCAGTTGGGAGAAATCAAATTGGCAAGCTCAATATTGACATTCCTCTCAAGGGTCCTCTGGAGTCTGGGTCGAAGAAGAAGATTGAGACTGAAACTAGCAAAATGGATGACACTCAGTCGTCAGCTCCAGCTGCCACTACATCATCACCATCTTTCCTCAATGCCATACTTCAGCATTTCATGGAGAATATGCTCAGAGGATTCCATATGGATATTGCAAACATAAATGCTGAGTTAATAACACACATGAATCACAAAATGACTGAGCTGGTTGAGAAGATGGATAAGAGGCATGAAGAGTTACTAGCTGAGCAATGTGCCCAGGGTGAGACATTGAAATTGATTCTGGCACGACTGGATTCTTTGGGTCCCGGACCTTCTGCCGGTCCATTATCTTCTGCACATGACACTTCTTCATCTCCAGAGCATATACCACCACCTCCAGAGAACATTCCTTCTGATATTCATCACTCTGAGGTTGAGCCATCTATCCCTCCAGTTTCTAGTCCACCTGAGCCAAGACCCGAATATATCCTATGCTCAGTGGATAACCCCAAAACCAATGAGACCATCCATATCATCATTGATGATTCAATACCCAAATCTCAGCCTGAACTCTCTCCTAAACCTATTCCATTTCCTACCCATACAGAGGAAATATCTCCTTCATCCTCTGATCATCATACTCCCGGTGGTACTAAAGAGGTTGAGACCACCACTATGATTGTCTACCATCCTTCTCCTATTCCTCCAAGAGGAGACATCCATATCCCTCTACTGAATCTTCCTGAACCAGAATCTTCTAGTTCTTTTGATTCTTCTAGTTCAGATGGTTCTTTGGTTCTTCCAGTGAAGCCTATCTCCATGGTCAAGCCTTCCAATCCTCCTCTTGAATGATGAAGACAAAAAGGGGGAGAAGTGCTTGAGAGTGATTTTGTGGAAGTTTCTGAGTCATTTTGGGTATTTTGGGTGTATATGGGATTTAGGGAGCTTTTCAATTTATAATTTTTCATCTTGTAATGAAATGTTTAAGTTTAATGCAAGTTTATTTAAGTTATGAATTTATGTCAAGTCCATTTTAGCTTTTAAATTATAATACATTGTGGGACTAATGAGCTTGTTGTGTATGCAAGGTGTATGTTATGACTTCATAAACACTTTGAATCTAAACTTAACAAGGTTTTCAAAATTATCATTGAATTCAAGAAGTATTTAGTTGAGAACTTATTTTCAAAAATCTTGTTCAAAATCACCAAGTTTTGTCATCATAAAAAAGGGGCAGAATGTTAGATCTCATGTTTTGATGATAACAAAGAATGGCATGAAAAAGATTTGATAAACAAATTAGTTTAAACAAAGTAATAATAGGAAAAATCATCTCTTGAAGTAAGCATTGGAGTAATGAAGAAAGGCCAAGAGAAAAAGCTGAAAAACTTGATCAGTGGCAAGTTTTCTAAAGGGTTACTCGAGTAAGTACTCGAGTAATGGACTAAAACTTGAAGTAACCAGAGTCGACCTTCAAGTAATCTGCCAACGATACTCGAGTAAGTACTCAAGTAATAAGGTAAAAGTTTTCAAGTTGCTCTCGGCCTGCCAATGTTACTCGAGTAGCTACTCGAGTAACCAGGTAAAATACTTGGAGTTGCTCTCGGCCTGCCAATGATACTCGAGTCTGTACTTGAGTTACTCTGTTTCAAGAAATGTGTTGCTCTCGGCATTTTCAACCTTGCCAATGTTACTCGAGGTGCTACTCGAGTAACTCACTGTGGTAAGGAAAACCTGATGGTATTACTCGAATAACATAAAATGTTTTTCTCACCCTTCACTTCAGGTTACTACCCGAGTATGCAGAATTACTTAGAAGAAAAACCTTAAGTCAGTACTCGAGTATTCAGAGTTACTTCGAAATCATTCCAACGTTCATTGATTTGTTTCCTATATGATTAAACTTTCATTGTATTAGTATTCTTAGCATATTTACAGATAATCAATGAAGAGATCTTACCAAATAAGAAAAGTCAAAAGCAACGTTCAAATGTCACCTACCGCCACCTACCGCAAACGGATATTTTTCAAATACTGGAAAAGTCAACAGTGGCTGCGTACTCTCTAACGGACAAGAAGAAAATGTTCCAACGGTCATTATCAACACACCTATATATATGGGAACATCCAAACAGAGAAAATAACAAGATCATACACACGAACGCATTATCAAGCTCATTACTCTGTTTTACTCATATTTGTAATTCTATACTTCAGTGATTCTTATTCACTCTGTGAGAGAGATATTTCATTCAGACTCAATATTTTTTATTGAGATAACTTAAGGTTGTGGAACCTTGAGTTGGGATTGGATTACAACTTGTAAGGGGGAGTGAGTGTGCAGGCGAAGGAACTTGCTTATACTGAGGTGCCAAGAACCCACTGAATCTTGGAAGTTATAGTGAAACTCTCAGAGAAGCTCTGAGGACTGGACGTAGGTCAAAGTGGTTGTGGCCGAACCAGTATAACTCTCGGTGTACACTTCGGTGATATTTCTCCTTACTCTTTATTGCTTTATATTCACCATCAAGTTTTTATATTTGCAACAAAATTTTAGTATCACCCAATTCACCCCCCTCTTGGGTGAAACTCTTGCTCTAACACAAGTTAATGAAAAGGTGAAAAATATCAATGTTATTTTTGGAAAGACTACAAAGAATAATAATGAAAAAAATAAATGGAAAAAGAGGTATGTCTTCTTCAATCTTCCATATTGGCCTAATCTTGACGTTAGACACTATATTGATTTCATGCATGTGGAGAAAAATGTATGTGATAGTATTGTTGGGACACTGCTTAACATACAAGGTAGTTATAAGGATGGCATGAAGGCAAGATTAGATTTGTAAGAAATGGGGATACGAGAAGACTTGCATCCAAAGTCATATAGTAAGAGAACGTTTTGTCCTCCAGTTGCTCATACTTTGTCTAAGGATAAGAAAAGAAGCTTTTGTGAGTGTTTACATGGCATGAAAGTTCCTTCAGGGTATTCTTCAAATTTAAGGAAGCTTGTGTCGATGAAAGATTTAAAGTTAGTAGGGCTAAAGTCTTATGATTGTCATGTCTTAATGCAACAACTACTCCCAGTAGCTATTCATGGCATTGCCGAATATGATCTTCAACATATTTTGACTAGACTTTGTTTCTTCTTCAATGCTATTTGTAGTAAAGTCATTGAGATAGAAAGATTGGATGAACTAAAAAATGAAGGATATCTGATCTTGTTCCAGCTTGAGAAGCTTTTTCTTCCTTCTTTTTTTGACATCATGGTACATCTAATTGTTCATCTAGTAAGGGAGATAAAGTTGTGTGGCCCTATCTATTTATGGTGGATGTACCCAATTGAAAGAACTATAAAAATCCTAAAAGGGTATATGAAGAATGCAAATCAGCCTAAATTATCTATTGTTCATAAATATGTTTCTGAAGAAGCCATGGAGTTTTATCAAGATTACCTATCAAATGTAAGACATATTGGGCTTCCTAAACGTCATGATGAAGAAGGGGTAGACGTGGGGCTACAGTAAAAAGTGTTGATGCTGATTATTTGCAACAAGTCCACTTGTACATCTTGAATAATGTTGATGAAGTTCAAGATTACATTAATTCTCATAAAGAAGTTGTCCAGAAAGAAAACAGTTGAATGACAGAACAAAGGTTAATTAGGGAGCATAACAAAACTTTTGCACATTGGTTCAAACAAAAGGTGGATGGAGAAGAATGTGTTTCTGATACAATTAAATGGTTAGCACGTGGTCTTGAGGTTGATGTCATCACTTGGACTTCATTTGTGATCAATGGTTATACGTTTTACATGAAGTCCCTTGATGATAGGAGCACCATCTAGAACAGTGGGGTTATTTTAGTGGCTGAATCTATGCACTTCTCTAGTTTGAAATATAAGAACCATAGATTGGCAGCAATACCTTATTATGGGGTTATTGAAGAGATTTAGGTGGTTGATTATGTTAAAATTAAATTTCCCATGTTCAAATGCAAGTAGATTGATGTCAATAATGGTGTGATGATTGTTTAGTTGGGATTTATATTGGTTGATATGATTAGTAGAAGTTTTGGAGATGAACCTTTCATTATGACATATTAAGCGAAACAAGTGTTATATGTTACCGATCAAGCAAATAAAATGTGGTTTGTAGCTCTCTAAGGAAAAAAGGTTGTTGACATTAATCAGGAAAGTTGTTCAATGAGTGATCTTCTTGAGACTCCTTCTTTTTCTAGGGGTCTACCAAAATTAAACGAAGAAGATGAAGCAGACAATGAACACAGCACAAGAAATGATCATCATGAAGGGATATGGGAGGATATCCCTTTATAAAACTACTTTGAAGGTTAGCTAGCTAAAATAATTATCATCATGTATATTGTTGTAGCATTGGTATATATAAAACTACTTTTTCTGTTGTCGTCATAGGAAAATGAAGCAAATGAGGTGTCTTAACTAGGACCGAGGCAACTTGAACTGGTATGCTCTTAGAGGCAATGTGAATTGGTATGCTGTGAATCAATGTTGTTACAAACTTGTACTGTTTTATTATTTAGAAACTAGAAGAATAACTATTTTTTGCATGCATATTTAAATTCATATAGGATAAAGGCATGTGAGGGCCTACTCAAATGCAAAGATCGAGCTTAATTTGTCTGAGTCTGAGTTAAAGTGTCTATTGCCTATTGTTGATGCTAATTCATCTGATTCAGGTGGTTCTAATTTTTAATCTCCATCTATGCTACTACATGTATACCAACAGATATGGGTGAATCTATGTCTACTTGCATTTTGGATTGTCATGTATGTGATTTGTATAAGATGTTTGTTAAAATGTGTAAAAGAAGAATTTATTTGGATGTTGTTGAAATGGCTGCTTGCTGAGTGAAATGTAAAATAGGGGAAATGGCTTGCTGGGTAAATCTTTTAAATAGAACAATTTGTTTTGTAAAAAAATTTTAAGACTGGTTCTGTTCAAAACCGGTCTTAAAAGTAACTTTTGAGATATGTTTTGAATAGAATCGGTCTTAAAATGAGAACTTTTAAGACTGGTTATCTCTAAAACCGGTCTAAAAGGTTGTCTAAAAAGTTGAACTTTTTAGACTGGTTTCTTCGATAACCGGTCTAAAAATGATTATTTTAGACCGGTTTCGTAAATAACCAGTCTTAAAATTTTTTTAAGACCGGTTCTATAACTTGTCTAAAAAGTAACAGACTTTTGAGACCGGCTGTATCAAGACCGGATTTGGAACCGGTCTAAAATGTCACTTTTAATCAGTCTTAAAATTGATTTTTCCACTAGTGACTCGAGTCAATACATGAGAAAAGGCATTATTTGAGTAGTCACTAGAGTAACTAGGACAAATACCTTCCAGTATCTCTCGGCCAAGAATTGACACACTGATAGAGCTCAATATTTATATCTTTTTATTAATTAATCTTAGGCTTTTGTGGGACTTAATTGAATATTTTGGGCATAATCAAATGTTAATGTGAGACTTTGATGGAAGAATAATTTGGGAATTAAAGTGGTTAAATTGTTATATTTTTAATTAATATTTGTTATTCTCATTATTCTTTAATTGTGACAAAAGATATTACCTTTGTGAATATAATTTTGTAGGTGATGATGTGGCACAACTTGAGTGGTAAAGGTAAAAGATGTTATTTTGGAGCTTAATGAAGGACAAAAGTGGAACATCACAAGTACAAAATTTATTTTCACATTTTTTCTAAGAGGAGGTTAAATGAGTAAGGGCCTTGTTTGGTGGTTGCAATTTATGCCTAATGCTAAAACATATTTTTACCTCCTTATCCAAACATGGCACAGCTCATTTGACCTAGTGAATTGAAGAAAGAAAAGGATGTGGGGACCATTGGTAAATGAGAGTGGCGGCTGTGAAGAATTAGAAAGCAAACCGAATTGATGAACCAAACAAAGGCTGAACCAAGTGTGAAAATAAGACCTTGATCGAGTTGGAGAATTGAAGACAAGAAGGGAGTGGACCGAATTGGCTAGCTGGACAAAGAGGAAGGATAAAGAAAAGGCTGCTGTGTTGGTGGAAAAGCTGGACCAATTGGGGCTGGAGTATGAAAGGGGACCGAAATGGTTTAATGGAGAAATGGGAGCTGACCGAGTGGAGAAAACCTGGACCGAAAGGGGTTGAATAAAAAAAGAGGAGAGCTGACCGTGAGGGAGGAGGGAACACGGAATAAGAATGGAATAGAAGGAGTGTGAGGGGGAATGAAGAGAGGAGAAAAAGTCCATTGTGGTGGCTGGGATGAGAGGATGAAATGGCGCTGTGACCATGAGGAAAAGAGGGAGGCACGCTATAGAAAAGATGAAGACCGAGTGTGAAAAGAGAGAATGAGTTGCGGCTGGTAGAAAGGCAAAGGGAGGCGTGAGAATGAATTAGGAATAAGAGGCGCAATCTATTTGGTGCTACATATGATTTCAATGGCTAATTCTTTCCTCTTCATTCATCGAGCCTCATCTTCCTCTTCCTCCATGTGTAGCTAAGCCTTGGTGATTTCCTTGAGTTGGGCAATGGTTTGAACTTCTAAACTTCAATGGAATTCCTTTAAGCTTTTTTTTAGTTCATGATTATGTAGCTTGGTTAAGTATGTACGTGATCTAGATTGTTATGCCAAGTGAATAAACTTGGTTGTTGAGCTAGGAGTTGATTAATTAAGCTTTGTATGATTCATATTATGAGTAGGTTGAATTGTTTATTCCAACTTGGTTAAGTGGATTTAAATGATTAAGCTGAATGTTTTGAATTGTTGTAATGGTAATTACAAGCTAGAATTGGAAGTTGATTATTCATCTCCTTGAGTTTGAATTATTGGTGGTATTCATTTAATTTCTTCGGTAGAATGAATTAATTACTTGAGTAGTCACTGGAGTAACTAGGACAAATACCTTCCAGTATCTCTCGGCCAAGAATTGACACACTTGACTCGAGTAGCCACTCGAGTAACCATTTGAGAAAACTATTTACTTGAGGGACCACTCGAGTAATCTGCATAGTTATTTGAAGTATTACTTGAGGGATCACTCGAGTAATCAAGAAAGCAAAGCGCAAGCACTCTCGGCCAAGAATTTTTTGGTTTTACTGGAGAGAGTAATCAAGTAATCTGTAAACTTATTATAAATTTACTTAAGGGATCACTCGAGTAACCTGTGAAGAAAATAGATGCTTACTCGAGGGATCACTCGAGTAACCTTGTTTGCCAAGTATTATTGAAAAGATTACTTGAAGGCTTAATTGAGTAATATGGTAAGAAAACATTAATTTAGTCTCTGCCTGATTTTTAATGAGATTACTCGAGGACTACTCGAATAATGAGCATGATCACTCTAGTAGCCACTCGAGTAATAAAGTCTAGAAAACATGATTTTAATCCAATTTTTATTGATTAGTTTTCTATATGATTAACCCTTCATTGTATTAGTATTCTAAGTACATTTGCAGAGAAACAATGAAGAGATCATGCTATAGTGGAAAGTTAAATAAAACGTCCACATTCTCACCTACCGCTACCTACCGCAAACGGATAGTTTTCAAATTAGAAGAACGGTCAACCATTGCTGCGCGACTCTAACAGACATATTTGAAATGTTTCCAATGGATACCATAAATCATCTATATATAGAGCATTCAAAGAACAGAAGAGAACAACTGAGAACACATGAACATACACTGATCAACACTTTCTTAGTGTTCTGTTTTTCTTATACTCATTATTTGTACTTCAGTGATTATTCATTTACTCTGAGAGAGAGTTTTTCATTACAACCTCAATATTCATTATTGAGACAACTTAAGGTTGTGGAACCTTGAGTTGGGGATTTGATTATAACGTGTAGGGGAGAGCAAGTGTCCAAGCGAAGGAACTTGGTATGTACTGAGGTGCCAAGAATCCACTGAATCTTGGAAGATACAGTGAAACTATCAGAGACATTCTAAGGACTGGACGTAGGTCAAAGTAGTTGTGGCCGAACTAGTATAACTCCTGGTGTATACTTTAGTGATATTTATCCTTACTCTCAACTGCTTTAAATATTCTGTCAATTTTCTTATACGCAACGAAAATTTCTAGTATCACCCAATTCACCCCCTCTTAGGTGAAACACTTACACTAACACTTCTTAGCATGACTGCAACAACTCCACAAAGGCATTCACCAGATCTACTTACACATGCCTCCAGGGATAATTTTGGGCCTAACATTGGAGTATCCCTTTAGGATTGACAGGAAAGATCTCAAGGAGTTCATTAAGTTGGAGGAGATAAATGTAAGATGAGTTAAATTTGCAATCTGATAAGTTTTTTTTACATTTTTTCCTTCAATTAATTCAGTGGTTTATTGGTTTCATAGATTCAATAATTCATTTATCATTTTAATTCTATTATAGCTCCTTCCACCACATATGCTTCGGTATGTAAAGACATGATTTATATGGATTCTTATGTCCTACAAATATGACAAGGGATACTAATACTTTGGAAGTAAGGATGAGCTATGTGGGCTACACAATGGCATAGACCAAATTTTGTTGTTATCTAGTACCAATTGTTCAAGGGTACATATTTTAATTTTGTCTATTTAAGATGTTTATTAAATAATTGCCTTGTCATCTAACTTCATTTTAATATGTATAAGTTGTTATAATTACCATCAAAGTCTGTGTGTTGTTTCTCATCACCACAACAGATTCTACTGGTTTGATTCCTTGGGTAACAAGCTAGACAAAGAAACAAAATCTATCTTCAACACGTAAGCTATTTTGTTTGTATTTCATTGATTCTTGACTTAAATGAATTGTTCTAATTTCTGTTGATTTTCATTTTAATGATAGTGCAACCTAGACTTTAGATTCCTTGGCGGGTCATGCGAGGGTAAAGTTATTAGAGACCTGAAGTGGTTTTATCCAAAAGTGAGTAGTTTCAATTCAAGTTCTTTCATTGACGGTCATTTTAGATATGTCTTTATTAATTTTAACCATTTTCTTTTGATTTATAGTGCCCTCAACAACTAGGGAGTACTGAATGTGGATACTATGCTATACTTTGTATGTATAATACTATTCAGAGAAGAATTTCAAGCGATTTTCAATAAGTAATCGCTTCTTCATTCTAAAATGATAATATTTTTGGTGTTGTAATTGAATTATATTGCTAATTAATTAATTCATTCACTTGATTGATTTTATCTAAGCTTATTTTCTAATTCGCAAATTTTTGATAATGAAGCTGCTTATTTATATGAAGACATTAATTTTATCAGAGACCTTTTGACTGGACATCTTAAATATATAGATCTGTAAAGTTTATTTTTATTAGTTAGTAGTTGTATAGTAGGCAACTTTTTGACACTTTGTAGTGGTTATTGTGCATAGTATTAGGTAGTAAGAGTTAACACTTTAATTAGCTAGTGCTGCTGGATGTTTCCTTACCATTTGTATGGACATTGCGGTTTATGAATAATTGTTCAATCATGTTTATGTGGTTTTAATTTGCTGGACAATGGAAAATATAAATAAACATTTTTAGAAGAGGGACGCCTAAAGTATCTTAAGGCGCCCCTTTATTAACAAACGTTATTGCCATAATTTACTATGTCACTCACATAGACGTCCCCTTATAAAAGAACATTAAAGGGGCCTAAAAATGGATGTTAAAAGTGGTTTCTGTAGTAGTGGAAGCCTTTCCTAGAAGACTATACATTCTAGAGAGTTCATGGTATGAAATATGATGATGCTCTTCCTCAAAGTTCACAAGTAGGAGTTCAAGTAGATCTTGCTAATGATGTTGTTCGTGATGCATTTGGTTTTCAAGATGACAACTTCAATGAAGAAGTGCAGGGTTCAGACCTTGTGTTCTTATGGAATGAAGTAGCTTGAGATTTTTTTCAACCTAATGGATAAAGTAGATTGTCCTTTATATCAAGGTTGTCAAAAATACTCGAAAATATCTTTCTTGATCAAATTGTATCATATCAAGTGCTTGTGTGTAATCACTAATAAGGGAATGTCGATGTTGTTAGAATTATTATAAGATGCATTCCCTAATGTGGAGATTCCCACAATGTTTTATGAGGCCAAGAAGATTGTTAACAAATTGGGCTTGAACTACAAAAAAATTGATGCATACCCTTACGATTGTATGCTGTATTGGGGAGATGATGCTAGTAGGTAGACTTGTAAGTGATGTCACACATTGATTATATCGATAGTATACTAGATTGGGCTTGAACTACTAAAATATGGAGGAGGTGCTCACATTTGCCAGAGCAATTAAGAAAAGAATTTAATTACTAGATGCATAACACATTAAGGATGATTATCGAGAACAAGGCCATCAAAAACTTCGTCACTATACTCCAGTGACACCAAGGTAGGCAAGTACCTCTTTGATTTTATCTTTATTGTACAAGATGTTTTCACCTCTTTGATTTGCTCTTTGTTGTATAAGATATTTTCACTTCTCTAATTGTCGCTAATCCTTTAGATGGGATGCCTTTTTGCAAAATTTTTTTTACTTATTTTTAAATCTAAAATGAAGTGGATGACACATTGACTTTCCAAATCAGCATATTTGGTCAAATAACAAGTTTAACCTGGATAGCAGTCAAAGTGAAATTCCTATGATTTGAAAACTTCTAGGGTGACATTGTTCTTGAGTGAATTTCAGGGGCAAATTTGCATCAAAACCGAAAACAAAAATATCATAGAGGACACACATGGATTGCCAACTCAGCATATTTGGTCAACTAATCGTCAAACTTAAATGGGATGACGACCAGGCGAAATTGTTACAATTTGGAAACTTCCAAGTTGACATTGTGCCCTGGAAAAGTTCCATATCAAAATTGCTCCATCATAAAAACTTTTGGGGGTAAAATAAGAAATGCAAATGAAAATTCAGGTATAACCTGGTGGAAAAATCTAGGAGTATATAGATGCAAATCCCTGGAATTGAATAAATAATTTCTCAAAAGAAATTCATTGTAAGAAATGAGAAAAAGAGTTGCAAATCAGGGTATCATTTGCAAGTTGCAAATCTGGAATATGTAATATCAAATTCGGAGGGAACAAAAAAAATTTCAAGGAAAAGTTACATATGTTAAATTATATGTTCATAATAACAAGATACTACTATTAAATAATATCTTTGTTATCCTATTTGACACCTCAGATATCTGAAATAATATATCCAATGAATTTTAGAAGATCATGATATTTAATAGATAATCTAAATGATATATTTGAAAATCCTCCAAATCTAAAAAATCCTAAATAAAAATAAAACACAAAAAATGTACAGATTGACTCTGAGTGAATTCGTCTTCTAGTGATCCCTCTTGTAAATCCAAGCGAGTCACCTTTAAGCCCATCAAAAGTCTTCCATACACTGAAGGCTAAAAAACGGTATTCCATATACACTATATATATATATATATTCCCTTCGTGACTTTTCGTTGTGCATTACGATATAAATTTAGCTCTAAATGGATAAGATTATAGTTCAATTGGCCTCCTCCAAGCGTATATTTGTGTTTTGGGTCTTCAATATGTTAGACTTGGGCTCCAAATACTTGTAGTCTTTTGTGTAGGAATCTCTTTCAATTTCCTCTTCTCCACTTCACCCATATCATATAAAGTGACAGAATTACCCTCTAAGTTCATATATATGTGTGTATATATATATCAAGTAGGTGTTGGATATTAGGACCACAGTTGTTATACGTGGTCTTGCCCTCATGGGATCGATCCCACAATTGTCATAGGTTTTAAAATTTTGGTTCTGATACTGTTCCCAAAAACAAGTTGCTCTAATAATTCAATTTCTTCATGTGGGGCACCATCAGTGGCGTTTGGTTTCTGATGATTAATGTGATAAGATTTTGTATTTATTTTCATATAGATGTTCGTTCTTTCTTTCAGTTCCCCCTGTTTAATTTATAGAAACCAAATTGGTCTATATTTTGATAATTAATTACATTGTTGTGCCGCTATCATTTACTTGTTAGCCGTTCGTGTATCATCATTGCTGAAAAGAATTAAATTGGCTTAACAGAATACAGTTCCTCATTTTCTCCCTTCCCACGTGGGCAAAGCTTAATTATTGTTGTTCCTGCTTATATGTAAATATGGATAAAAATATTTATTAACTTTGATAATAAATATAAGACCTAATTATCTAATTTATGGATAACAATGAAATTAATAAACTTCTTAATTATAATATATGTTACATGATCTCTCTTAAATATTTACATGTAACATTTGATTATATATCAGTTTATAAGTTAAGTAAATTAGTTTGAAAAAAAATAATAAATACTAGTGATAAAATGAAAAAAAAAAATTCTTATATTTAAGATCAAAATTCACTACTAAATTAGGTCTTATATTTAGGACCAGAGGTAGTTTTATTAATGCAGCTAAGCATTAATATAGTTAGGTAATTAAAAAATGCATCCTCCAATAGATTTCATACATGCTTTTTATTTTGGTCGAAGATTTCATACATGCATATTGATAACACACACACACAATGGAAAATAAAATAAAATCAAATCAAATTCTCAATTGAAGTGGTCCATTGCCAATTATAATACAACAATATGTCTTTCAAGCCTTTCAACACACAAAATAGGGTAAGATCTCAAGCTTGTACGGAACAGAGCATATTACATCAATTATTTCAAATGCTTATTAAAATCAAGTAAAGGTAATCAAACACTAGAGCCTAAAAAGGTACCCCAAACAATCAACAGTTGTAATATATAATGATCTCGCATGTAGCATCTTTACTTACCAATAACATTATAATATATAATGAAGTATTATAGCTAAAAATATAATTTAAACGACCCCCCATTTATAAGCAAATATATCACACTTTTGGCATAATTCTTTCCTTAACAATGTCTTAATATATTGGAACCAAAATGAACATACTAATATTACTTTAATATGATCACATATACCCACTTTGGGAATGGACACAGCATAGAATTTTGCAGCATCACTTTTATGATTGAAACAATGGTTTTCTTGAAGCCAATTTTTTCTTCTTTTCGTAAGCTACTCTTTAAAATTTATTGCCTAAAATCACTATTATAACTTTCTCTCAAAAACTATTCTCCAAAAGTTAATCCAAATACACAAACCTAAAAAGCATTTTTGTTTTGAAAAATTAATTACTTTCTACACCAGTTGTTGATTTAATCAGTACAAAAAGTGCTTTCTACATCGGTTATATTGGCAGCTGAAGTAGAAGATAAAAAATCTCACTTTTTATTTATGAAATTACCACCGGTCACATTTTCTACATTGTCCCCACTACAACCAGCAGTGAGGAAAGGCCACTGTAAAAAAGGTACTTTGCACTAGCGTTGTTAGTTTTTTCTCATTCGTAATTTCATTTGTGATCAACTCATCATTCAATTATCTCTAGTTCTTTAATTTTTTATTTTTAGTTGAGTAACTTAATCCTTCGTTTCTGAGATTCGAAGATATTCAATTGTTTCATTCTATGAAATGATAATTTTGATTTGCAAAACTGTTGTCAATAAAGATTTGGTGAATTTATATATTGCCTTCAACTTAAAATTGAACCTTAAAGATGAAACATCAATGATTTCATTTACCTGTGATTGCAGTATACAACAATTGCGTCTCACATACACTCATTGTTTCCTATACAGTACCTCTTATACACATACACCTAATTTCAATTGCTTAAATAAACATATTTGCCGAACTAATGTAAAATTGTAATTGACCAAATATTGAGGATGAAGGGAAAAAAATTTGCCTAACTAAATTCAAACTATTTATGTTTATATACTTATACTATTAGGCACCCCTCTACAAGTGGCTCCTGGACCAGAACTAGCCATGAGCAACTCATATGGTGGAATTCCAGCTCCACATCTATTTCTCAAATTTGGGTCTTTATTTCTCTTCTCAATCTCTTTTTCTATTCTCTTCAAATCCATTGAGAACCTATAGAAAGCCTCTATGATTTCAGGGTCACTAGTCCAATCTGAAAGATCCTTCCTTTCTCCCAAATACTCTTCCTCAGTGGAATGTTGTGAAAGAATGTTGACCACAGCCAAAAACTTAGTGGTCTGAAACAAGTCAGGCATTGAGCTCAAAAGGTACCCTTCTGGGTCCTTCCTAAACTCTTCATACTCTGGGTCATCTTCTTTAGGTAATAGTCTTTTCATCGATGGCGGACGCATTGGGACATAACCTCCATAAGCGTACTGCCCAAAGTTCACTGCAGAATGTTGAACTGATGCAATCCAAATCAGAGTCGTGAGTATAGAAATGAGGTCACTTGGAGTTGATAGTTTAGGCCACCAACTTGCTTGCTTGTGATCTGCATGGCCCACATTGATGGCCTCACTATACCAGGCCTGAAGCTCATTGTCAGATTGAACCATGAGCCCGTCTCGATAATAGTAAGTCACATAGGTCCTAACCCAATTCTCTATTGCAAACCAAATGAGAAGGCCGTCATTTGCATAAGGGTAGTCTTCAATGAGCAATTTTAGTCCATAGGGTTTGGTTTGGTCAGGTTCAGCCAATCCTCTGTTTTATCAAGAGTTCATTAATCTTTATATTTAGTTAAACATCATTAAGAATTGAGTTTAAGAAGATTGGATTTAGAATGCAAACCTTCTGATAAGATCGTTAGGAAGGGCTTCCATGTCGAAACGCCACCACTCTTTGTAGGCAGCAGAAACAATGTGGTTACAATATTTACCACAAGAGAAGTCAGATTCAATAATGCCTCCTGCGTTGATGAGAGCTTCACGTGCCAAGGCATTTATTTGCATGGTGTCTTTCATATGAGGCTTTAGAAGTTTGAAAATTGGGTGCATCACACTCAACTGCCTATGAGCTGCTATAATAAACGGTTCCATGCATGCATGTGTCCTCAACCTGTAAGTTCAAAGAGGATTTCCAAGTTTAGCCATTAAAATTTGATTCATTCATTGGTTCAAACCGTAATTATATAAAGAGAGATTGGTTTTTCAGAATTAGTTACCAGTGTTGGACAAGTTGGTGGACCCCGGAATCGTTGGAGCCAACATGTGCTTTGGCAAATTGCCATAACCAATAAGAGTTGGAATCCTCAGGAGGAGTTAGGACTTGTTTGGACGAACAGTTTGGATATCCTTGTGGAAGACAGAGCTCAATTGCAATAGGCTTCAAAGTTCCTAGTCTGGTCAAGAAGAAGATTGTACGGGTCGCATAAGCCTTCCGATCTTCTTGAGCATTTATACCTTTGAGAAATGGGATATAAGCATCATGATAATCCAATATGAACAACTTTTTCTCTTCCATTGCCTGCAGTATAGAAAATTAACACAATATTTAGATTATTTAATTTACCAAAAAAATATATATTTACCTTTGCCAACAATAAGACTTTTCAGGGTAAACAATGATACTTGTTTTATAGAAATTCCGTCGAGTTGGGGCGAAATATGTTCGTCTTTTAGCGCAGACTCTTGAGGACCATATATAGATGGATCCAAATCACTCTTTGGAGGAAAGGTCTACAAAATTTTACAGGTAGGAAGTTACGTTAGGATACCTCGTTATTGTGGTTCGTATTAATTTTTCTCAGAAAAAGGTAATAAATGTATCACTATATGCATAGTATAAAAAAAAAACAGATAAATTAGAATTTTCTTCAGACTATTCCACTTACTTCAAGCCTTTTTATGCTTAAAGGGTTGATTCCAGCCAATGTCTGACGGCCAAGTTCCTCATCTCTTATACAGAAGCCACTGTTATTTCCTGCAATTGTTGGTAATTGTGTACTTAAGACATTTTGCAGTAATTCCAAAGTTTAGAATGAAATAAAATTTTACAGAACTAAATTTGCAGAAAATAGCTATACATACCTCTGATAATGTTTGGTGTATTAAATTTTAAGTGATCATCCAAATAAGATTGGATCTTGTTGCCCACTTCATCACACTTTGACTCATGAAAGGTCTTTCCATTGTAAATGCTGGTAACATCTGAAAGCTCCTTGAACGATCCACATTTTGTGACACAAGTTTTGAAGAAAGGAAAAAGATTCCGAGTTATTCCTTTTGTCCTTTCCACATCAAGAGCTTCCATTCTAATCCCATCAAATACTTCATCTCTCGGCACATACGTCTCGTTGAATGCATTTACCGATGTCTCAGCTTTCTGGTCTGTTGTATTTATGAATTCCAAGATAAAAAAATAAATTATCGATAAAACTTTATTTTAATTATGAAGTTATCAGTGGGGTAGGATTGATTACCCACCATAAACCGATGGAGGACGACCAGTTCGGCATCGTCTAGGATAAGGGTATTGATGACCACCAAAGATAGGCCTTGAATCTTGCCTTGTTTTGTCTGGATTCCCCAAATCATTGTACACATCAAAGTCATAAATCCTATCAGCGTGTTTTCTCACGCCTCTTCCATCTCCTCTTGCTTGTCTTAGCTCTTCTTTTCTTAGTTCTCTTAGACCCGCCGGAGACTCCCACGGTAAATGAATCTGTTTAAGACACCATATTAATTACAAGATACAAGATCCATATAGAAAGGCCCAAAAATAAAAAAATAAAAAAAACCTCAATGTTGGAACGAATTAAGGAAATAGAAACATCATATTACAACATACTCTTACGTTGTTAGTGAAGAAAATTCTCTTCTCTAGATTAAGCTTCTCAGGTTGAACCCAAGAATTGCATGGAAAATGGAAAATGCCTTCAATGACAATGTCTTCCAAAAAGAACTCCTTTTCATATTTATTTATCACAGTTATTGCTCCTGGTAACCCAAAATCTGAATCAATCTCGAATTGTACTTTGTAAGTGGTCCTGGGAGCCCCCACCTTTACTTCCTCCATCCACTCCAATACTGCGTTTTTGCTCACCTTTGGTTCCATCGTTCCTTCATTTTCACACAATACAAATTGATAAATGAGACCACATGTATTTATTTAGCTAAGGGTATCTAACAAGAGACACTTGAATAGAGCCCAAAAACATTAAATAAAATGACCTAAAAACTTGCTGGGGTCAACTTCAGTACTCACTAACTGCATAACCATGCCCTTTGCGGTGGCGGTTTTGTTGAAAGCTTCAAAATGTTGAAGCATCATGGACATTATCTCATTCTCTTTATTTTTACCGTTCTTCAAAGTTACGGTGGCGGTCACTGTGACCATCTCCGTCGTCTCTTGCACCAGCTTCCAAGTACGGGCTCTCCTAGACTTAGCCTCAATAAAAGATGGGAGTGATGAGACAGAGTGATTCATCACCTCCTTCTTCTGCTCCTTTGTTGTGTGATCTGAACAATAGAAAGTGGGAGACAAGGAAATTCTATGCCGCTGCTTGGTGCAGCTTTTCAAACGAAATGCTTGAACCATTGATTGACCCATAATCTCTTTTGTCAAGGTCATCTTGCGAAAAAAAAAAAAACAGTGTTTGTGTGTGTTTCTCTTCTGGTTGATTATACTATATGACTTACTTGTTGAGACCTGGCTTGAAATCTCGAACTAGACTTGTTAACCTGGGAAGTGAACTAGACTTGCATTTATAGCCAAGAAAAGAGAGAAGTTTCCACAAACGAGTCTGACGCGTTTCAGCGTGTGGATAGATTTCTTGTGTGGATTGACAGATTGTGAATAGCGTGATAAATATGGGATAAATTTTGGTTGTTATTTTGCTCATTAGATATGGTATAAAGTAGACTAGTCAATAGCAAAGAGTCCCACAAAAGTCTCTCAGTAACGTTATTGGTGTTCCTTTTAATTTTCACTCACACTTACGTACGGTTCAACTATGTAACGTTTCATGTTTATTATTTTGCTTACTTTGGAGCATCTCAATTTCTTTCTAAGTTAGCCGTATCAATTTTAAATAATTTAGGTAAGCATAATGTGTTTCAAACTCCAATAGTTGATTAGATTACACACAATTTTCATTTTGGTTGAGAACCAGGAGTGTCCTACGTTGGTCCATACTAAAAGGGTAGAGTCGAATACTAAACTACTCCTTTAGACCTCAATTTTGAGTATATTAAGAAAATTTGTTCAGTTAATTAGTATGATATGTCTTTCCTAAAACATACTAATTATCTTTCTTTATTTTCTTTTATCTCTCATGGTTGATTATTGTTGAACGAGTATCAAGAGGGATAATTTGAAAAAAAAAATTGATAAATATTGGAAATAGGTCTTACGCTTAGGACCAATATCAACCTCAATTAAATCCTACAAGATTGGAAGGAGGAGTATTAGCTTATAATACAAACCCTCCCAATAGTTAATTAAGTTATTCCATACTTTTTATTTTAAAACATGTTTAATATTCACTCAATAATAGGATATTAGGACACTAGTGGCAATACATTTTCATGGGTTCGGTCATCCTGTCCCTCAACAACCAGTTTGTTCTAGTAATGCAAACTTTCATGTGATTCATATGTGGCTTGCTCTTCTACAAAACGCGCTTACCATTTCTTTGTTTGCAGATTACACACACACACACACACCATAGTTCTTTCTATTTTCCATGTTTTACTCTGTTATGAATGTGTTTTATTGAGTTTTGCATAGATGTGTGGCTTTCGTTTACTTGTTAGTCACATGCGTACTATTGCTGACAAGAA
The DNA here is from genome assembly GCA_963242795.1 of Inga leiocalycina. NCBI lineage: Eukaryota > Viridiplantae > Streptophyta > Magnoliopsida > Fabales > Fabaceae > Inga > Inga leiocalycina. Next base: position 39,794,282 of record OY725321.1, on the reverse strand, counting down.
TTTGATTGGCTCATGAAGAATAGCGTTTGTCGTTTCCTCACTCACCGTGTGGACATGCTTAATTGATGTTCCGACGCGCTTGAATAGGGAAAAAATGACAAATACATAATCTCAACAGTTATATAATCACAAGTAGAAAAAGGGTTTGTAAATATTGAAATACTCTTTAAGGCAGTTTTGCACCATTTAAATGATACTTTTTAGACCATTTGTTAGAGCAGCTGGAATAGAAATTAATAAAAATAAGTTTACATTTATAATTTTATTTAGTTTCTAGACCGGTGTCTCAAACAACCGATCTAAAATTGCTTTTCTAGACCGGATATTTCACAGATGATGCCTCAACTTTCCTGGATTGCTTTATCTTCCAAAGTACTCTTTTGTGCATGTCTCTTCAAACTCTGAGTTTAGAAGCCCGTTCTTTCGTCTGGACTATTTAAACTTGGAACCTCAAGTCCTCTTTTTCACACTTTGAATTAAAATGATGGAGTGACAGTGTAACCCCTTTCACGACTAAGGTTGAGATTAGTTCGTAAAAACATAATTAAGTTTGAATTAGAGACCATAAGATGATTTGAGACTTAAAGAAAATTAAACTTTTCAAAATCAGGGTTTACAAAAACTTTTACAAAACCTGTTCACAGCAGTCTCATATTCACATTTCAATACATAAATGATATGTATAGGTTGATTTCATTCATACATATCAGAGTACAGCATAAATTCCCGACACACTCGGGTTCCATTGATTAAGTGAAGGGATTATACAAAGGTATAAAGCCAATAATTCTTTTCCCTTATCTTGGGGATTACACAAAACTACACTATACATCTATTTACCACAAAATATCCAATGGATTTTACATTGATAACCATTAACCAAAATAAACTCATAAACTGGAGTTTTAACTGCTCTTCATCTCCCATTTTCCTTTGGATCCTTCAACCCTGTGTAAAATTTGTTTTTGGGAGAGTAAGATTCTAAAGAATCCCCGTAGTAACAAATCACTCATAATATGCATAACATCAAAGCATGAAAGTAAATCATCCACAACACACAGCAATCGCAACAATAGTTGAAACGGCCAGAGTAGGTATCATGGGCAACGCCCCCTACGACGGCTCATGTTGAACTACTTGCTTTATTGCATATCCACATGAACATATCACATATATCATCATAGCTGGGATCTATATAAAACATTTCACAACACACAGCCCCCATGGGCTAGATACTCAAACAGGAATCCACGATTCCACAACGCAGCCTCGACACTTACAGCGGCAGATACAACGACCGGGGTAGGTATCATGAGCATTGCCCCCCTACGATAGCTCACGCTAAACTGCTCGCGCTGTAATGCCCTATGGCCGATAACACATTCACAATGATAAACATGCATACCAAGTATCATACACAACATGAGAGAAAAGTCACTACCTTGGTCCTTCCGGGCGTGTCCTAGCGCCGGTCTCTCCCGAGTAAAGCAAATGTCAAATCCTAGAATCATAATTAAGGATGAAGAATTATACTCTATTCCAAAACTTAATTTACTTCATAACACTTAAATTTGGTTATCATAAATGACCCTTAAGAGGCCACAAATGCCTCTAATAAAAGCCTTAAAAGGTTGGGAAACAATAGGTTAGAGATCTTCTTTCAAAAACTCAAAGTGCTGGAACACAGGGGTTGGCCGAGGCTAGCCCTTCCTTGGGCCACGGCCAAAATATGGTTAGAAGGTCACTGGTCGCGGCCAGCCACCTTGGGCCGTGGCCAAGAAATTCCCTGATTCTTGGTTGAACTTTCAAAATTTATAACTAATTATAGAAAAATCGAAAAAAGGTGATTTCAAAGCCAAATGAAAGGTATTTAAGTCCTCTTTACTAGAAAAATATGGACCATAACCAGAATTCACCACAAAATTCCAGAATTATCCAAAACTCAACACTACTTCAAAACAGAGTTCAGTTTTTGTCCCAAATGTTGGCAAAGCATAACTCTCAGTTAACAAAACGAAATGACACAAAATATTTATCCATTTTGAAGCTTGGGATGTGAACTTTAAGACTGAAAAGTTTCAGAATTTTTCAACACCATTTGGTCATTGAAAATGCTCGTGCAAACTGACTGCCCAGACAGAATTCACACAAGACAGATTTTCCAATTTTCTACCAAAGTGTCCAATGGCTCCAAAATTAACAATCAAGCCTATTCGCACATAAATTTTCACAAAGAATACAATGGTAACCTCAAAATGACCAAAATCACAACCCAATTACATGCCCTATTTTTGCCCAATGCACAAAACCAACACAAAGGTGTCAAACCTTACATTTAAGCTTCAATCAAATTCTATCTACCCAAGATACATCTCAAAGCATCATATCCATGACAACAACAATTCAAACACCACAAGACCCTAATTTTCGAAATTTCAGGACAAATTTCCAGAATTTCCAAGCTAAAGCATTTGGCACAAAAATTATATAGAAAGGTCTCTTAAACTCACCTTAACAACTTTCTCAAAGGAGCTTCTTGATTCTCCAACCTCCACAATTTCTTGAAGTCTCAAACCAACACCAAATGGCAAACTATAACCATATAAATGTAACTCTTAACTCACAGAACAACTTTAAAGAAATGAGTTTGAGCAATGGAGGCCATTTTCCTTACCTTTTCTCAAGCTTCTCTTCCTCTATTTTTCTACAACAATGGTGCCAAGACAGAAAGAGAAAACGAGAGAGAGAAAATGTGAGAGGTTGGAGTGAGGAAGGAGATGAAATGATGAAGAATCACCCCTCCTTAAGCTGCCAGCCGAATTCAAGGAGGGAAGGAGAGAGAAAATTCATTTAAAAATCATTGTTTGATTTTCCTCCTCTCTCTTTCTAATCTCTTGCCACTTATCTGAATTTGATTTGTTCTGATAAAGTAACCAACCAATTAATCACCTTAATCTCTCCATTAGCCATTGTAATTTCACATCTCATTCTCTCTTAGTTAGTAATTAATTTCTTCCATTAACCACTAACTTATGGCTATTCTTCCAATTTCCCACTAATTATGGCATATTTATTAAAATTGCCACAAGATACATTATAATTCCAATTGATTCACAAATTATCCACAATAATCATCATTAGCCCTTAATTAAAAAATTGGGACTTTACAGACGGTACGAAATATAAGAGATTTCACACCCCTTAAGCCTTAAAAATTATAAACAAATGTCTAACATAATAGCTTTAATTTATATGGATAAATCATTTCTAATTTATATACATAAATATCGTTCTTATAAAAAAAAATTAAGCTATTTGTAGAAATTTCAGTAGTCTCCTCTATAAGTAGCACTTTCCAAAAGTTCTACTATTACTAGCAAGTTGAATACAGTATTCGAAGTCTCGCTTCACAACAGCGATCCAGCTTATAGACTACGTGAAGCACGTAAAAGAGATTAACTAATGAATATGTACACAAGAGTTTAAAATTTACACTCCACCAAAGGTTCAAGCCTCAACAACTCTTTACCAGGAGTTGAAGGTACAATATCTACTGTGTTGTTTGAGGCCAAAAACATTTATCATAGAATAAAGTCCCAATATATGAATAAGGAAGAGAAATAACAATAAGGTAACTGTGAATCTAACTTTTAACAACTACTTAAAATAACATTACATTCTTCATAAACCAAATAATTTCATGAAAACATTTATACTAATTTAACCAAATATATAATAATTACATGGTGACTGAGTTTAGCTTCTAAACCACAATGTTGTAAGATAATTAATAGTTATATATATTGTTAACTAAATAAAATCAACCACATCATAAAACAGATTATTTTAAAACATCAGTTTGAAAAACAATATATCTAAAATCTCATTCTTTCATAAGACTTCATCAGAATGAAATAACAAGTCTGGACACATAGTCCAAGAGGGTAGCTAACCATTCAAGCATGACTCGAAGCCATGAAGACAAGTATGGATACACAATCCATGAGGGTAAGTAACCAAATACAGCTCGAAGCCACAAAACAAGCACATGTACCATACCCACGAATAACAAGCATGAGACGAAGCCCGCGAGTGTCAAGCGTGACTACTGTGCCCATGAATGTCAAGTGCGTTCAATGTTAACCATTGCGTGCCAAGGGCTAATGGGACCATTGTTAGCAACCAATGCTCTAATTCAGTATTATTAAAAATATGTTTTCATGCATGCAGGTGATCAATTTACCATTAACAAACCAATAAGCTCCTCTAATAATGAAAGCTGGTAAATAATATTTTGAAATAGAAGACCTTAGTATGCAAGTCTTAAAAATAATATCTAAAAAATTCTTTCAAATTCCATGCATAAATCTTCTATTCTTTTCAGCATCATCTGTCATATTTTTCATTTGAAAATCTTTTAGCCATTTCTATGCATAAACCACATTGATCATATACTTTGCTAACTATGTTATAGATTCAAACATTATAATTAAGTTTAAAGTACAATGAATACCAATCATAAAATAAATTTAACTTCATTTCAAAAATGAACTAGAATAACTAAATTACATGAAATGAAAAAAAATATTAAGATTACAAGAAGAATCACATTAAAATACATGTGAATCTGTTGAAAACCATATATTGAGATAAAAAAATTTTATTCATAAATTAATTGGGACGCTATTCACTTACCTAATTAATGTGTTCTCAAACCTTGTCATTTTTATTAAAACTTTCTTTCTCCACACAACCTATATATATAAATAGAATTTTAATTAATTATCTATAAGGTATATAACTCCCTATCAATATTAGTGTAACATCCCAAATTATGGGCTTAAAATATAATAAATTAGTCTAAATTAAGTAAACTACTAAGTCTAGTTGAGCCAAATGTCTTAAGCATATTATGAGAAAAATGCTTAAGATAATTATATAAAAACTTATTTAAGGGCCCGGATATATTGAAGAAATAGTATGAAATTTTATTATGGGGAATTAGAGAAATTATAAAGAGGCTTAGTTCCCCAAAAATGGCCCAAATAATTTTAAAGATAATTTCTGGGAATTTAAGAGCCTATTTTCTCAAAAATTCAAGGAAAAATAGTTAGAGGTTATGATTTGGCTTGAAAATTTTAGGAAAATTATTTTAAGGCTTAAAGAAGCTAATTAAGGAAGAAAATACTTATAAAGTATTAAGGATTAATTTAAGAAAATTATATGGTGAGCCAATACCGATTTAGAAAAGGGGGAAAACTAGTAAAGTCTCATGAAGGTTTATTTTTGGGTAAAGAAAATTTGGGTAAATTTGATTCAAAGTCTTATGAAGGTTTATTTTTAGGTTATTCAAATAGAAGTAAAGCATATAGAGTCCTTAATAAAAGAGCATGCATTGTAGAAGAAACCATTCATGTTGTGTTTGATGACATAGACTCTCAGACAAAATCTTTTGATGAAGAAGAAATGGATTTGATAAAGAAAAATAAAAATCTGTCTATTTCAAATCAAAATGATTTCCAAACAGATGATTTTCAAACTGAAGAAAGTGTCAATGATCATGCTCAACCAATAGCATGAAGACACATGAAAGATCATCCAATTGATTAAGTAATTGGAGATGTTCGTGAAGGTGTCAAAACCAAAAATAGAATCCATGATGAGGTTACATTTTCTACATTCATTTTTGAAATTGAACCTACCAGTATTGAAGAAGCACTTTCTAACAATGATTAAGTGATTGCTATGCAAGAAGAATTAAATCAATTTGAAAGAAATCAAGTTTGGGATTTGGTACCTTGGCCTAAAGATCACTCAGTCATAGGGATCAAATGAGTTTTCAAGAACAAACTTGATGAATCTACAATCATTGTGAGAAACAATGCAAGGTTAGTTGCCAAAGGCTATAATCAAGAAGGTATTGATTATGAGGAAACATATGCTCCGGTGTCAAGATTGGAGCCATATAAGTACTCTTAGCCTTTGCATGCATTAAAGGTTTTAAACTTTATCAAATGGATGTCAAAAGTGCCTTTCTAAATAGTTACATTATAGAGGAAGTTTATGTAGAAAAACCTCTTGGTTTTGAAGATGAAACAAAACTTGATCATATTTTCAAACTTAAGAAAGCTTGATATGGTTTAAAATAAGCACCTAGAGCTTGGTATAAAAGACTGAGTAAATTTCTTCTTGATCAAAACTTTGTCAGAGGAAAAGTAGAACTATGTTATTCATCAAACATAACAATAATGATTTATTAATAGTTCAAATATATGTTGATGATATAATCTTTAGTGCCACTAACAAATCTCTTTGCCAAGAATTTTCAAAGCATATGTAAGGAGAATTCGAAATGTCCATGATGGGTGAACTAAGCTTCTTTCTTGGACTTCAAATCAAGCAACGAAAGAATGGAATCTTTATATCCCAAACCAAATATTTGAAGGATTTATTCAAGAAGTATGGAATAGAAAATGCCAATGGAGCTGACACTCCAATGAGTACTACCACACTGCTAGATGCCGACGTGAAAGGCCCTGACTTCAACATTACAAAATATAGAGGAATGATTAGTTCATTACTCACTACAAAAAACAAAGGGTTTTTGTAGCGGTGCATTTGTAGCGGTTAAACTTAACCGCTACTAACTGTGACATTTGTAGTGGTTACAATATAAATATCTACAAATCTATAGCGATAAGCTACGTGCCAAGTAACATGACTGATTGGCAACATTTTTTGTAGTGGTTAAAAGTGTAAAACCGCTACAAATATGGCACAAGTTTCCCGCAAAAATTTGTCAAGGTTAACTTGTAGCAGTTACAACATATGAATAGCTACAAAGTTCACGCCACTTGATACCACCAAGCCGCGCCAATAGTGTAGCGGTTCTTTGTAGTGGTCATAATGAAATGAACCGCTACAAAATGTCAAAGGTCACCTATTTGTAGCGGTTGGGTATTCATAACCGCTACAGAACTTCAATGGTTTGCAAATTTGTAGAGGTTATTTTATAACCGCCACAAAGTTTTGCCGCCCTAGCTTTTTTGTAGTGGTTGACGTAGCGGTTTTTTCAAGAACAGCTGATAAGTCCCAATTTTAATTTACCACATATTTTCATAGCTTTTTGGGAGGCTTTAGTGATAATAGTGTGCTTGAAATTCATTAATAATGAAGAATTGTGACTTATTGATTTTATGAAATTAGTGATTAAGAATAGCTCAATTGATATATTTTGTAGTTTCTCTGAAGTATTGATAAGGGAAGAATGATATTACATTTATGTGAATTATCTTGTAGGGAGCTTGGTGGAAATTGGAGCAAGAAGAAGCTCGAAAACAGAAAGAGGGACTAAACTACAAAGTTTGGAACTTTGCAAGTGGAAGGAAGAAGGACTAAAATGCAGAACAGAGAAACCTTTTTAGTAAAACTACAATTTTTTCCAGAACCAATTTTCCTACTCAGTGATTCAGAGTTCGCGGGTTTAGATCGAGAAAAATTCTGAGAAACAGAGAATGGCGGGCATTCAAACCAAAGAGAAAGAGAACGAAAAACATAACAGAAGAAGGAAGACTCTCACAGATCCAGATCTTGTCTTCTCTCCACAATCGATAGCTCGTGAATTCTGGGATTCAAATAGTTCCTTTACCATGATTGATGCTTATATGAAATTCAATGGCGCTCATCCCTTTATCATGAGTGGCTAATCACTTAAATTCTTACTAGGAGTAATGCATAGCCTAAATCCACGCACTTAAAGAAGGACTTGACTAAGATTTGTTGTGCTTATCCGATTCTGTTTTCATAAAATTACATGAGTTGTGTATTTGTGAGACAAATTATATTTTGAGCTGTGAATTTGCATTATGCTGAAGAACTGTTGGATCTGATTTAACTTTTGTAGGAGTAGCAATTTGTTTGCATGAACTTAGTTGAGGAATTGCATTCTCTATTCTTGAGTAGATGTAATCATGTTGCTGATCCAAGTTGCGTCAATTTCATTGATTATCTCAAATGATGTTATAATGATGAGCAATAGCTATTATTAAGGGAATTCAGATGTGCTACACTATAATTTTCTTTGACTGAATTGCCCACAGTATCAATTTATTCCCTATATGTGTTCTAGTTGAATAACTGTAGGAAGCAAATGTGTGACAGGCTAATTTTGTTGAACTCTATAGTCATTATTGGATGTGGAAGGCAGAGTGGAACTTCTAGGGAGAATTATCTCATCATTGTGTTAAATCATCATTCATTTCACTTGCATCACATTGTCATTTTTAAAGCAGAAAATTAGGAAATAGAATTAGGTACATAGTGAATATGAATCAGTTAGCTCTCTACATTCTTTCTGTACTTATTGTGGCCCATAATTTGCTAAGAATTATTACAATAGTTAGGTTCCTTAGAAAAGAATGACCTAGGCTAGGTATTGCTTTACTATAGTTAGCTTAGTACTTTTGGTAGGGTTAACGACAAGCTCTATCAAAATGGCACCATTGCTAGGGAACCTTACTTGTTAAGGTTCTTTAGCAATCTTTTGGGCGCAAAAATATTTTTTTACTCTGTTAATGTGAGTGGTGCTAATATTTTGCTACTAATATTCTCATTTTTTCTATGCTAAATTGACTCTGTCAATATGTGGTAGCTGTTGTTTGCTTGATTGTGTGATTTAACTCTTCACCATTAAGGCTGCTGTTTGTGAATTTCCATTTGGATTTTGTATTCAAAATTGCCTCTGTAATTAGTTAGTAGATTGCTCTTTCGTTTGGGGTTAGGGTAGTGTGTTGTATGACTAGGAGTCAACCAACACCATTACTTCCTCCAAGTGAAGACATGAATAGGACTGTTAGGCAACTTAAGAAACTCAAATGCCTTGAGCTTAATCATTCACCTCTAGTTGAAGAAAGTAGTTCCCAAGGTCATAAGCACATCAAAAATAATTTGGATAGAACTAGTGGAACATACTTAGATAGGCATTTCATAATGGATCATGTTGAACAACCTAATAATGGGGGCATAACAATGATATACCTGGGAATAATGGTGGAAGGAAGACTATAAAAGACTTTACCTCTACTTCTGAAAATGTGGATCAATCCCGTATATATCCTGAATTTAAGATTAACTTTGAATTGAAAAGTCTTTTGCTGAGCAGGTTACCCAGATTTACTGGTCTATCAGGGGAAGATCCTCAAAAGCATCTTAGGGAATTGAGGTTGGTCTATTCTTCTATGAAACTAGTAGGTGTGGATATGGATGAAGTGCTTCGACAAGTCTTCCATTTTACATTGGAAGGCAAGGCTAAGGAATGGTTCATGATGCTGTCTCATCATTCTATTGCTGCTCTAGCTACATAGTCCAATCTGCATGAAGCCTTCTTAGAAAAATATTTCCCTGCCTCCAAAATTATCTCATTGACTAAGGAGATTTTTGGAGCAAAACAAGCTGCACAAGACGCTTTTTTGAACATTGGATCAGATTTCAGGAGCTCCTATTTAATTGACCAAACCACCAAATACCAGAAGCAAGATTGGTTCTTTACTTTCACAGTGTTTTATATCCTCAAGATCGAAAATATTTGGATTCTTCAGCTAGGGGTATACTCACTCTTGCAAAATCTTGGGAACTCATGAAAGAATTGCAAACAACGATCAACAATTTAAGGGATTAGATGCACGGCAAGTTCATGAACTTTCTGCATCTAACAGAAATAATAGAATCGTTGATCTAGTAGCTATGCAACTTGCTGCCATGAATGCAAATCTCACTAAATTGTGTCAGCTTGGTAATCTAAATATGCAAGGTCAATTAGTCCCATCTCAAGCTTTGGTGGCTGCAAGTTATGATACATGTCAATCTCTAATGCATATTACTACAAACGCCCTCATGATAATCAGACTGTTGCAGCCATGTTTCAAGGACGTCAAGGACATAATTCTAGACCTTGGAATACCTACAATGAAGGGTCTCGAGCACACCCAAATTTTAGTTGGAAAAATAATGCTTCCAAGGAGTTCCATAATTAGTTTAATGTTAGCCAACCAAGTGTTAATCAGGGGCAATCTGTTGGGAATCAAGGTATTTCTAATAGAGCCATTGTTCCTACTGAAACAGGTGCCTCTAAGGATGATATAGCTCAACTAATTAAGAGTATGAATAATCTCTCATAGTCCCTCACTTCTAAGCTTGATGAGGAGCGAGCTCACACTAATTCTAAACTTTCTGCTATTGAAAAATGGATGGAGCAATAGGAGATTAAAAGCAATAATATTTCTAGTTTTGTGACTCAATTATCCGATAGTTTGAACACTCTCTAAGCTCAAAGTAGTGGCAAATTACCTTCCAACACAGTGATTAACCCCAAATCACTCAATGCTATCCACTTGAGGAGTGGAAAGTGAGTAGAAGTCAGCAGAAAAAAAGTTGATACAGCTAAGGATCTGATTACTAAAACTTCTGCCTCTCTTCAATTCGAGTGTTCCAACTCTAGCAGTGACAAGGAAATGAATTTAAATGAGAAAAAGACAGTTTTAGCTAAGCTTACAGAGGAACATGACATACTAGATCATGTGATTACTCATACAACAGTACAGAATGACATTTCTACTGGTCCAGAACTTACTAAGGCTGATATGAAAAATTTACCATTTCCAAAAGCCTTCTTACTTGGTCCAAAAAGGGAAGTAGAGAACCAGGATCAGGATATAGTAACTTTTTTAGAAAAAATCGAAGTAAATGTTCCTCTTTTGGAATGGGTACAACCTATACCATAGCAAGCTAAATATTTGAAAGATTGCTGCACACATTAGAGGAAATTTAAACCCAATGAAGTGGTGCAAGTTGGGGCAAATGTTTCAGCCCTATTTAAAGCTCAAGAGCTACCCATTAAATGTCAAGATCCAGGTTCTTTCTCAATTCCCTGTACTATTGGTAAGCTTCATATTGCTAAGGCCTTGTTGGATCTAGGTGCTGCCATCAATGTTATGCCTACTACAGTTTATGATGCTTTGGGAATAAATATGCTCAAACCTACTAATATGTAAATTCAACTAACTAATAAATCTATGAGAAGACCTAAACGAATTTTATAGGATATTTTGGTGCAAGTTCAGGATATAGTGTTCCCTGTAGACTTTTACGTTCTGGATATGACAAGCGATGTCCTTTGTGATAGTACATTGATTTAGGATTACCGTTTTTTAGAACTGCTGAAACAATAATTTCAATGAAAGAGGGTATTATTACCATGGAATTTACTGGGCATAAAATTCATTTTAATATCTATGAAGTCATGAAGCATCCACATGAAGATTACTCTCTTTTGGGAGTCAATTTGTTACATTTGTCAGTTGATCCAGATTGTATTTCTTCTTCTGATTTTGAGCTAGATAAAATCCTTGAAGATTCTGGTGTTTCTAACTTGCCTTTTTCTACTACTTTTAATTCTAGATCCTCACATGGCAGCCTTTTTTTATCTGATTCTGAGATAGATGCTTGGCTAAATTCAAGGCATGGCATTTATTCTGCTTCTCCTGGTGTTCTTACTGCTGATAATCAGAATTATGTCATACATACTGAGACCATTTATCTAGTGTTACTACTGACCACAATCAAGATGTTAGTCCCTAATCAACCACATCACTACAGCTGTAACCTACTGTACATTTGCTTGCTGATTTGCCCATTTTATCAACCATTTTTGAACCTACTTATAGGGAGGCTTCATTATCAGATCTTTTTTTAGATTTCTTCAGCAATATCTATGAAATCTTACATTCCTCTCTACCTCACAGGAATTTTAGGCTCATTTTTCTTGAGATTTCCCAGTCTGTAAAATTGCAAAAGTTATTGCAGAATATATGCATACTGCCTCTTAGCCAATCGCTGCTATTGCATTCTGATTTTACAGCAATTCCTAGTGTTCCTCCATGTTCTACAGCTCCTATGTGCAGTGTTTGAGCTAACACTACTCTAAGGTCTAATGCTACTACTTTAAATGGGTTAGAGCTCTAGGATTTGATTCCTTCTATCATACAACCACCTAAATTGGATCTCAAACCTTTACCTACTACTTTGAAGTACACTTTTCTTGGTGATGGTGACACACTACCTGTCATTATCTCCAGCTCATTGACAGAGACTCAAGAATTTTAGTTGTTGAATGTCTTAAAAAATATAAGAGTGCTCTTGGGTGGACATTGGCAGACATTCCTGGTCTTAATGCTTCTATTTGCGTACACAGAATTCTACTCAAAGAGGATGCCAAACCCATTCGGCAACCTTATCGCCAATTAAATCCTCTTATATTAGATGTGGTTGAAAAGGAAGTTACCAAACTACTCAGTGCTAGCATCATTTATCCCATCTCTGATAGTGAATGGGTTAGCCCAGTACAGGTTGCTCCTAAGAAGAGTGGTATTACCGTCATACGCAATAAGAAGAATGAACTCATTCCGACAAGAATTCAAAATTCATGGTGAGTTTGCATTTATTATCACCGACTCAATGACTTTGCTCGGAAAGATCACTTCCCACTTCCATTCATTGATCAAATGTTGGAGCGTTTGGCTGGGAAATCTCATTATTGCTTTTTGGATGGCTTCTCTAGCTATTTTCAAGTCTCTATAACACCTGAGGGCCAGGAGAAGACCACGTTTACCTGTCTATTTGAGACATTTGCCTACTGTAGAATGCCTTTTAGGTTAAGCAACACTCCATGCACTTTTCTACAATATATGCTCTCTATATTCAGTTATTTGCTTGAGCATAACATTGAAGTCTTTATGGATGACTTCACACTCTATGGTGACAATTATGAGGCATGTTTGATTAATTTGGAGATTGCTTTAGCACGATGTGTTGAGAAGTAATTAGTCTTAAACTTTGAAAAATGCCACTTTATGGTTGCACAAGGTATAGTCCTCGGTCATTTAATTTCTCATAAGGGCATTGAGGTTGACAAATCCAAAATCTAGATTATTTCTTCTCTACCTTTTCTATCTACCATCAAAGAGTTAAGATCCTTTTTAGGACATGCTGGATTTTATAGGAGGTTTATTCAAAATTTCAGCACTCTTGCTTTGCCACTTTCTAAGTTGATACAAAAAGATGTTGATTTCAAGTTTGATGCAGCATGTCAAGCTTCTTTTAATGCTATTAAGGCCAGATTGACCTCCCCAGCTATACTGGTTACTCCTAGCAGGAATCTGCCATTTGAGTTATGTTGTGATATTTTTAATGTGCAATGGGTGCTGTCTTAGGTCAGAGGCATGACAAGCTGTCTTATGTCATTACCTATGCCTTAAAAACTTTGGACATGGCACAAGTTAATTATACTACAACGAAGAAGGAATTATATGCCATTGTCCTTGCTTTGGATAAATTCACACCTTACTTGTTACACTCCAAAGTGGTGATATTCACTAATCACGGTGCTATTAAGTACTTGACTAGCAAAGTGCATACCACACCAAGACTCTTACACTGGATACTGCTGATTCAAGAATTTGATACAAATATTGAAGATAAGGTTGGAGTTGAAAATGTTGTTGCTAATCACTTGAGTTGATTTCCTTTACATACTGCTGGTGTCATTGATTCTACCATAATCTATGATAGTTTTAGGGACTGTTATGTTTCCAGTTTTGCTATTTTAGATCCTTGGTATTGCCATATTGCTAATTACTTAGCCACAGGGTTGATTCTACCTTCCTTATCTAAATTCTAGTCTAATAAAATCAAGGTTGATTCTAAACATTATATCTGGGATTCTCCAATTCTATGGAAGATATGCAGTGACCAAGTGATTCGACGCTGTGTTCCTCATACTAAAATCAATGCTATTTTGACCAGCTGCCATTCTTTTACTTGTGGTGGTCATTTCAGCCCTAATAAGATAGCTAGGAAAGTTTTAGAAGCTGGCTTCTATTGGCCTATTATCTTCAAGGATTCTCATGCATATTGCAGCGCTTGTGATCGCTGCCAAAGATTTGGGAGTCTGGGTAAGAAACATGAAATGCCTCAGCATCCTATGCTTTTTTGTGAAGTGTTTGAGGTATGGGGTATTGATTTTATGGGACTCTTTCCTTCTTCTATTGGATATATCTTTATTTTGCTTGCTGTGGATTACTTATCATGGTAGGTGGGGGCTATTGCCCTAGAGCTATTGTGAGTGATAATGGCACTCATTTTTGCAACAAGTTGCTTGAAGGGTTGCTTTCTAAACATGGTGTGCAACACAAGGTGGCTACACCTTATCACCCACAAACCAATGGTCAGGCTGAAAACTGCAATAGGAAAATTAAGTAGATTTTAGAAAAGGTAGTATCTCTTAATAGGAAGGATTGGAGCACTCGGTTGAATGATGCCTTGTAAGCTTACCGTACAGCCTTCAAGAGCCCCTTAGGCATGTCTCCGTATCAGATGGTTTATGGTAAAGGATGTCACTTATCGGTTGAAATTGAGCATTCTCCTACTGGGCTGTTAAAGCGTGTAATCTAGATATTGTTGCAGTATGTAACCCCCTGCCTTAAATAGCGTAATTATAATTCGATATTACGTAATTAAATTGGTTTAGAGACCGTCGAATAGTTCAAAACTTATTTAGAACTCCCTGTGAAGTAGGGACTTTATAAAATTTTCAAAACTTCTTTCCTATTCCGGTCTCAAGTTCAATTATCGAATATAATCACCTGTGCAGTTAATTCACATTCATTCATATCAGAATATCTAATAGCAATCCCGACAACCCGCGGGTTCCATTCATACACAAAAAGGGTTTACAACCTCCATATAGGGGACTACACAACTACGTTAAACTATTCTTTACAACCAACATAATATACAGACACCCTGTCCAACAGGTTTAACCAACATAACCAAAATAACTGTCCCTACAGGATTCTAACCGCTCCGGGTCGTACGCTTCTCCTTAGAGCCACTCGCCCTGTCTGAAAGGTTAGTTAAAGGAAAGAATAAGATTCAAGAGAATCCCAGTAGTAACAAAACATTTATACCACACATAAGCACACAGCATGTAAGCAAATCATCATACAGCAGCAGCACCACAAATCACACTCCACCCTCATCCCCTTTCTCCGCCGGGAAGGCACACCGCCTAACCCGAACCGTTGTTAGCTACTCAGGGACTATTGGCATGGCAGTGCATACATATAGCCTTATAGCCCATACAGCTATTCGGCTTTCACAAATGGCCCGTTGGCCTCCACAAATAGCCTTTCGGCTCACATAATCACATATATCACACCTCATCCTCATCCCCTTTCTCCGCTGGGAAGGCACACCGCCCTAACCCGAACCGTTGTTAGCTACTCAGGGACTATTGGAATGACAGTGCTAACACAAATCCACAGATGTCGCAGCATACGAATTCATTACAAATCAACGATATAACACACATACAATGCATCATATATGGTACAAAAGAAAAGTCACTACCTCGTTCCTTTCTGACGTTCGCTGGCGTAGGTGGCTCACGAGGGCGGCAAATATCGAATCCTACAATTCCAAATGCACTATTTAGACACTTCCATAGTGTTACTTAGGGTTATATGAGTCTATAATGAAAATTTACAAAAATACCCCCGGGGACCCGGCCTGGGCCCGCCATACCCGGACCGGTTGCACTTTTCTCGAAATTCTAATATGGGCTATCCTAACATATTTCCGCCCAAGGAATCCATTTCCGTACTCAGAATTATCAAATTCAATATCAAATTACGAAATTGCCCTTGGCAGCCCTACTTTTAGGGTTTTAGGGGTGTTTCCGTAATTATGCTTTCTCGGCCTTTTTTGAAAAAGTGCCCAACTGTAACCCCACCTATTTTCGCCCACTGAATCCAATGGAATCATCAAATCATTGAAAATCCAACTCTAAGACCCATTTACAGCCTTGGCCGAAATATACATGTTCTCCGGGAAAAATTGGGGTTTTACGATTTCGGCTCCGTAAACGCGTTCCTTTCTACTCCTAACCACTTTATTAACCATTACATTAGGTTACAACTAACATTAAGACCCAATTTGGGCAGCATAACCCCTAGGCCACATCATTTCCAAACTTTAAAACCAATGGCAATTCAGCGAAATTTCACCGATTAAATTGCCCACAGCAGCCAGAATAATCAATATACGAAAGTTTGGAAGTTACCTCAAGCTCCTTCTAGCTTTTCTCAAATTTGGCTGAACCCTAGCCTCTTTGAAACACCAAATTCTTTGCTTCAAAACCTTAATTCACATAGAGGAATAGCTTAGGAGAAGGATTGTACGCGTTAGGAGCTAGATCGTCGGAGAAATCGGCTTACCTTGCGAGATTTCTTCCTCTTTTCTCTCTTTTCTCCAAGCTCTCTCTCACGTCCTTTTGTTTTCTGAATGGGGTCGGGAATGGCTGATGAAGATGGTGTAATTGGTTTTAATTCCATGTTGATGTCATCATACAATATGATGATGTCATAATTTTTAATTTCCCATTTTCGGATTTCTCAGAAATTCTGGCAGATTTTCTGCCCTAACTTTGAAAAATCATAACTAATTCTAGAAAAATCGAAATGAGGTGATCCCAAAGCCAAATGAAATATATTTAAGTCCTCTTCATAGGAAAAATATTGGCCATTACTGTAAATCACCAAAAAATTCCCAGAATTTCAATCTTTGCATACTGTTCCAGAAAATAATTAATTTCGCTGGGCAAACTTCAAAAATCCAAAACTCTTAGGTCACAAATCAAAATGATACAAATTATATGTTCATTTTTAAGCCTGACATGTGAACTTTAATACTGGAAAATTTCAGAATTTTTAGACACCATTTGCCTATTTAAAACGTCCATACAAATTGGCTGCCCTGTACAGAGTTTCAATGGACAGAGTTTTCAACTTTAGCACAATTGTTCCCAATGGTTCCAATTTCACAATAAACACTCTCCCCACATGAATTTTCACAAGGAAGCCATTGGAATCATTAAAATATCCAAATTCCCATCACACATTCTCCAAAAGTGTTTATTCAACAATAATTATATCCACTTTTAAAGTCATTAGCCCTTAATCACTTTTTGGGATATTACACAGTAGGTGATGAACACCTATTACAGCTCCAAGAACTTGATGAGTCGCGTATGGAGGCCTATGAAAATTCTTGTTTGTATAAGGAGTGTATTAAGGCCATTCATGACAAACATATGTTGCGCAAGCACTTTCATGTGGGTGATCAAGTTCTCAAATACAAGGTAAGGTATTCCTTTGGGCTTGGCAAACTCAAAACTAGATGGGATGGTCCTTATGAAATCCTCAAGGTTCACAACTTTGGCATGGTTGAATTGTTTGATCCAAGAAACGATCATACTTTCAAAATGAACGATAACTTACTCAAGCTTTATTCTAGCCCAGCTATTCCTCCTTAGGCCCCAGTAGTCCTTTTCCCTTACTTATATTTTCTGTTTTGTTTTGCTTCATTTCCTTATGATTTTGCATGTTTGACATAAGTGTGGGGGAGGGACCGCACCAGTAGCTATAGGTAGTTCTTTATTTTCAACTTCCTCATTTTGCTATTGTTCTATGAGATTATTGGATTTGGGTGCATATTTCCTTTACTTGCTGGTTGGACACTTCCCATACAAGCGGTTTCACTTTGCATGTGTTGTGTTGTATCTCTCTGTTATGCTATGCCTATTCAGGTTTCTACCCTATCTTTTATTTTCTTGCATTAGGGACCATGCAATCTATAAGTGTGGGGGTGGGGCTGTGATATATGTGTAGTTCTATTGGTCATGTTTTATGGCTTGTTAATTACCTTGCAAGTAATATTTTGAAAGCCTGGGTAGTTTTAAGTGTGCTGTATCCTTCTAACAAATCTAGGAATGATAGACATATGAGTATATGAGTGTTTGAGGGAACGTATTGAACAAATCTGTTTCAAGGGATACAAACCATGTAAACTTGGGAAACTGATAGTACTGAATTTAGTAATATATATGGCTTAGTTATTATGAGTGAAAGCAAGAGAATTAGCCTACATAGAAGGATATTTGAGCTTGTTCAATTCATTAAATTTTGTGTGCATACTCTCTAGTTCTATAACACTCTAAAACTTGTTCCAGCTCTTAGTTGAAGCCAATGTGCACATGAGATTACATGTATATGATTGAGGCATTCATTTCACACCCACATGACCTAAACACAAGCCACTTACACCTTATATCCCTTGCTAACCCATTTGAGCCCATCATTTTCTTTTCTCATCCCATCTATGTAGTTTTGAATGAGTATGCCAACAGTGCTATGATGCTGTGTTTATAGTTGCATATGATTGAAAGAAAGAGTGATATATAGGAAAAAAAAAAGAAGAGCTGAAAAGAAAAGGAAAGAAATATATATAAATGCTCTCCAAAGAATGTTTAAAAGTAAATTGAAGAGATCAAGAAAAGAAAAAAAAGAAAGAAACAAAAACAACATGTTATGGTAATGCAATTTTATCATGCATACTTATTTGGCCTGTATAGATTGACATTCCATATATTCCATCTTAGCCTTATCAACTTTACAACCTTAATAAAGTCGTCTTGATGCATAGAAACTTGTGTTTATATATTGGAGATGATAGAGCTTTGACAAGCCTATGGTAGAGCATAGACTAGAAGAGGGGAGTGAAATCGATTACCCTATAGTGAGAGAAAGAGAAAGCTAAACACTTAACTCTGAGAGTCTCTTGAATTCTCTTTGCAATGGCTGAATCATATATAGAGTTAGATTTGTACTGGGTGGTGGGATTGTTTGCATGGGGAATTGAACTTGAGACAATGAAGTGAGATACATAACCAAAGGCATGAATAAAATTCATATGGATATAATTGCTAGAATAAGTAAGAAGGATAGAATACTTGATTTTGCCCAGGAGTGCAAAAAGCTAAGTGTGGGGGAATTGATAAGTCCTAATTTTACCACATATTTTCATAGCTTTTTAGGAGGCTTTAGTGATAATAGTGTACTTGAAATTCATTCATAATGAAGAATTGTGACTGATTGATTTTATGAAATTAGTGATTAAGAATAGCTCAATTGATATACTTTGTAGTTTCTTTAAAGTATTGATAAGGGAACAATAATATTACATTGGTGTGAATTATCTTATAGGAAGCTGCGTGGAAATTGGAGCAAGAAGGTGCTAGGAAATAGAAAGAGGGACTAAACTATAAAGTCTGGAACTTTGCAAGTGGAAGGAAGAAGGACCAAAATGCAGAACAGAGAAGCCTTTTCAGTAAAACTACAATTTTTTCTAGAACCAATTTTCCCACTCGGTGATTCAGAGTTCACAGGTTTAGATCTAGAAAAATTCTGAGAAATAGAGAACGGAGGGTGTTCAGACCGAAGAGAAAGAGGACGGAAAATAGAACAGAAGAAGGAAGACTCTCGTAGATCTGGATCTTGTCTTCTCTACACAATCGATAGCTCGTGAATTCTGGGATTCAAATAGTTCCTTTACCATGACCGATGCTTATCTAAAATTTGATGGCGCTCATCCCTTCATTATGAGTGGCTGATCACTTAAATTCTTCCTAGGAGTAATGCAAAGCCTGAATCCACGCACTTAAAGAAGGACTTGACTAAGATTTGTTGTGCTTATCCAATTCTGTTTTCATAAAATTACATGAGTTGTGTATTTGTGAGACAAATTATATTTGCATTGCGCCGAAGAACTATTGGATCTGATTTAACTTTTGTAGGAGTAGCGATTTGTTTGCATGAACTTAGTTGAGGAATTGCATTCTCTATTCTTGAGTAGATGTAATCATGTTGCTGATCCAAGTTGCGTCAGTTTCATTGATTATCTCGAATGATGTTATAATGCTGAGCAGTAACTATTATTAAGGGAATTCATATATGCTACACTATAATTTTCTTTGAATGAATAGCCCACTGTATCAATTTATTCCCTATATGTGTTCTAGTTGAATAACTGTAGAAAGCAAATGTGTGATAGGCTAATTTTGTTGAACTCTACAGTCATTATTGGATGAGGAAGGCAGAGTGGAACTTCTAAGGAGAATTATCTCATCATTGTGTTAAATCATCATTCATTTCACTTGTATCACAGTGTCATTTTTAATGCAGAAAGTTAGGAAATAGAATTATGAACATAGTGAATATGAATCAATTAGCTCACTACATTCTTTCTGTACTTATTGTGGCCCATAAGGTTTCTTAGAAAAGAATGACCTAGGCTGGGTATCGCTTTACTATAGTTAGCTTACTACTTTTGGTAGGGTTAATGACAAGCTTTATCAACCGCTACAAATGCCAAACCTATAAAAACGCGCTGCTTCTCCATTTTTCAAGTTTGGCCATTTTGTTTTCTGGCATTTCTCTGAGAGTTTTCCTTCAGATCTGAGCGTTCTAACATCTATCAGAGAGTTTTCGCTACAACATTTTGCATTATTATCAGTTGAGGTATGGAAAATACATATTTTATTTTTATTTTCATTATAATTTAACGGATAAATGTGACTAACTGATTTGTTGTTTTTTTTTTGAATTTTAGCAGTTGATATGGCTTCAGGGATGGATAAGGGGAAGGAGCCCAAGGTTCTGAGACCAATTCTACGGGGTGGCAATAGTAGAGGACGGGGCAATGGGAGGGGGCAGCATGGAAGGAAAGCGACCGCACAATTTTGACCCATCTCCCTATAGCAGCCACAGGAGTCGGCCCTACCACAGTCACTGCAGACAGTCCTATAGGAGACAACTGTACCATAGGTTCCTAATCTAGGACTATTACTTGAACGAGGATTTCAAGATCCTGATTCCGATAAGAGATATGGATCAGTTCCTTGATGAGGAGGAGGTGTAGGAGCATAACAACCCACGAGGGTCATCTTCTCTGTCTATTGGGTTTGAGGTGTAGGTCCAAGGTAAATATTTTTTTTATTTAATAAATTAAATTTTTAAATTCAAATATTAAATTTGAATTATAATTTATCTAAAGTGTGGTAAATTATGCAGATGAGCAGGGGAACGCGTCCATGAGGAGGCTGGATGTGGCTGGTCTAAAAAGCTTAGACTGGACACTACGAGTTGTAGTTTCGTGAAATGATGCCACGGACCAACCCATCGACAATGGGGGTCACCTATTTAACCGCTTCCTGAATGAGTTAAGCTTGAATTGGATGTGGTTCCCCCTTTACTTCAGGACGTGGAGGAACATTTCGACGGGGCCGAAAGACCTGGCATGGGATGAGGTGGTGCAGGAATTAATAGTATTTCATTATATTATATTTTTTTCAATTAGTTCTATTTAATTAATATTTTTGAATTGTCTTATTTGTAATTAGTCATATTTAAATTTTTTTTTTCAATGGTGTTACAACTGAGGTTTGCCGTCCTGGCCAACCGGAAGAGGTACATGCTGATAAAAATGGGTGATGGTTGCAGGAATAGGAGGAATTGTCTCTTCCATAGTATGGATAAGGATGGGACGATTCCTCTGCAACAACTAATCGACAACATCCCGGACGACGTCTAGCCGAACGACTGGGCGAGTTTCGTCCAATTGAAGAAAAGCGCTGAGGGGCAGGTAATGTATTTATTAGATTATTTCAATTATTAGATTTATATTAGATTATATAAAAAATTAAATAGTTATCTTTAATTTTTTATATAAATATTAATTATATAAAAAATTAGATTTAGATTAGATTATATAAATCTTAATATGAATTATTAAAAATTAATTAATTACATATAATTTTTAAATTTATAATTATTAAATTATAATTTCAATTTAAATTTAATTAATTTATGATTTTATTAATTATAAATTTTTATATTATTTTAATACTTTTCATATCATTTTTATTCTAGGTGCTTTCTCAAAGGAACATGAGGTGCTATGGGCAGCAGATGATCCACCACACAGCAGGATCGAAAACCTTTGCTATCACTTACAGCGAGCTGGTAACTTTTCACAATATCAATTATTTTTAACTGGTTATTTCATATTATAAATCCAGTATTTTGTTTTGATAATACTAATTTAATTTTGTAATTATTTTAGGAGAGAGAGACACAGGAGGAGAACCGTCAGACGGACTACAGGGAGTTGTTCGCTATCACACATAGACACCATGAAGGGACTCTGACCTCTCAGCAGGCAGAGGCGGTCATTGTAAGTAATTTCATTATCATATTGTTTATAAAACAAACTTTATTATGAAAAATACAAATAAGTAATTGTTTCATAAAATGGCAGGAGCAGATGCAACAGTCGCAGGCTGAGTGGTGAAAGACCTAGACTGAGGAGTCACAAGGGTTTGTGGACTCCACAGATCCTTTGAAGGCGGGTCTGGGTCAGGTTAAACACCCCGGATGCATGTGGGGGATGGGGACAGGTGCCAGACCTAGCATTGTCTATGGTAGGCGTGCCGTCGCTGAGGCTAGCAGCTCTAAAGCACAGACGTTCGGGGTCAGATGTCTGAGGGATGAGTCTGTTGAGGAGTTGCTCTCAAATTTGACTAGGACATAGGATGCAGTGGCTCAGCAGCAACAGCAGATGCAGCAGCAGGCCAATTTCTACTACACTCAGCATGCGCAGTGGAACGATATCACGAACTTCATGCTCGAGCGGTCTTAGAGTCATCTATTCTCGGACGAGTAGCATCCACAGGTTCCCCCTATCCCTCGGTTCGTCATCCAGCCTCCTCCTCCTCCTCCTGTTGATGATGATGGTGCTGTTAACTCTGCCTAGTGCCCCAATCTAGCAGCACCTAAGGGAGCTTCACCTGAGGGCAGACCAGATAATCAGCCTCCTGCTAGTTAGTTTAAGACATTTATATTTTTTCTTTTTGAAACATTTGTAAATAAATCTGGATATTTTATTTTTAGAACTTATTCTTATTGCGTTTACAATAGTTATATTTATATTTTTAGAGCCTTGTTAAATTTGTGTTGCATTTATGACAGCCTTATTTATATTGATAAAACTAACCACAAAAAAAAATCACATATATTTGTAGTGGTTTTATTATAAACTGCTACAAATATTTAAAAAAGATATTTTGTACCATATTTGTAGCAGTTAATGTTAAAAACCGCTATAAAGTCGGTTTTCAATTTGTAACGGTTATATATAAGTATAAACTGCTACAAATGTAAAGCATTGAGGAAGGCAATTTCAAAAATTTAACGTTGTTCTTTTTTAGCGGTTACAGTAATAATTGATACAAATATTCAACATTTAAATTTTGAATTTCTCCCCACTTTGTTCTAAATTTGTAGCGGTTTACGCCAATAATCGCTACAAATTGAAAACTTATTTTTTTATAAAAAAAATTGTCCAACGGTTATTAATATTTGTAGTGGTTTTTTTCTTATAACTACTACAAAGTTAAAATATTTGAAATTTGAAATTCTTCTACTGCTTGAAATTTGTAGCTGTTAAGAATTTATAACCACTACAAATATATATTAGTAGTGGTTATGTTTTAGAACCACTACAAGGTTAAAATAAATTCTTCTAATTTATTCTAACGGGTCAAAAATTGGTAGTAGTTTTACTCATATAACTGCAACAAATTTGGAACATGGTAGTGGTTACTGTAGTGATTTCTGAACCGCTACAAAATATTAAATGTTGGAAAATCAAAATATAAGCTTTCAGGCATTTATAGTTCTCTATTCACTCATATTCTTCACTATACTTTCTTCTCTCTCACTAGTAGCTATGGATAGTCATGGATCAGGTTGCCACACAATTCTTTAGAATATTTATACATATTAAACAATTTCTTGGATTTCGCATTCACTCACGCCAGCTATAACGATAAGATCGTTTGTCTGTGTCAGAGATGCAAGTTGAAGAAATGGCATGCATGACATGTTGTCAAGCAGTATTTGCTTTTGAAGCCTTTCCCGAAAGACTATACGTTTTGGGCAGTTCATGGTGAGAAGGCTGGTATGAGATATAATGATGCACCTCCTTGAAGTTCACAAGTCGTAGTTCAACCAGATGAAGATGATCCTGTTAATGATGTTGTGCATGATGCATTTGGTGTTTATGACGACAAATTTAACAAACTAGTGCAGGGCTCAAAGTCGATGTTCATGCAGAATGAAGCTACTAGGGATTTTTTTAGCTTGATGGATGAAGTAGATCGTCCTTTATATCAAGGTTGTCAAAAATACTCTAAATTATCTTTATTGATCAAGTTGTATCATATCAAGTGCTTGTGTGGAATCATAGATAAGGGAATGTCCATGTTGCTGGAATTATTACAAGATACATTCCATGACGTGGAGATTCCCACAATGTTCTATGAGACTAGGAAGATTATTAACAGATTGAGCTTGAACTACAAAAAAATTGATGCATGCTCGAACGATTGTATGTTGTATTAGGAAGAGGATGATAGCAACGAGACTTGTAATTGATGTCACATATCGAGGTACAAGACAATTGGGAAGGGAAAAAAGCAGAAGAAGAAACCTGCAAAGATTCTCAGATACTTCCCTTTGAAGTCACACTTACAAAGATTGTTTATGTCATCTAAAATGGCGGAGCACATGAGATTGATAAGAATGAAGATGGTAAATTACGACATCCTCGGGAAGTAAAAGCCTGGAAAACATTCAACAAAGACTTTCCATCTTTCACTGCTGACCCTAGAAATGTTAAACTTGCTTTGGCAACTGACAGTTTCAATCCATTTGGGAATGTTAGCATAAGATATAGTAATTAGCCAGTAGTCTTAGTTCCCTACAATTTACCACCTGGATGTGAATAAAATAAAGCTCCTTCATTTTGTTTATGATCATTCTAGGCAAAAGGCACTGGGTATTGACATCGATGTGTATCACCAACCGCTTATTGCAAAATTGCATGACTTGTGGAATTTCGGCATCGAGACATATGATGCCTTCAGGAAGACTTTGTTCAACTTGTGTGCAACCTTGATGTGGACTATTAGTGACTTTCCTAGCCTTAGAACATTATCTAGGTGAAATGTGCATTGGCTCAGCTTGTCCAGCTTGCAATTTTGACTCTAACGCAGTATGCCTTCCCCACAGTAAGAAGTATGCTTTAGGGGGCATCAGAGGATTCTCAATAGAAGGCATAAAATTAGATTGCAATGGAGTCACTTCAATAGGAAACTAGAAACCAAAGGGCACCTCAGACTTTATTTGGCGCAAACATCTTACAACAGCTTAAGGATATTGAATTCGAGTTCGGAAAAAGTGATGATGCAACACAAGCAGGCCGAAAGAGGGGCAAGACTTCTACATCTCAACAATGGAGGAAGATAATCATTTTCTTCACTCTTCTATATTGGAATTCTAAGTTACTTTGCCATAGTCTTGATGTCATGCACATTGAAAAAAATGTATGCGACAATGTGCTATATACACTGCTTAACGAACTGGGAAAGTCAAAAGATCATCTTCAAGTGAGGAAAGATTTACGTGACATGGGAGTTCGTGAAGACGTGTGGCCAGATGAGCATCACAAATTTTAGCCGGCAAAGTTCACCCTCACAAAACCAAACAAAGAAGTCTTCTTCATGACGTTGAAGAAAATAAAAGTTCGAGATGGGATTCAAGTAATATTTCACCATGTATTGATATGCAAGCTCAAAAGGTTGCTGGCCTGAAGTGTCATGACATACATGTGCTTATGTAACAGTTACTTCCGCTGGCTATAAAGAATGCACTTCCTCCCGATGTGTCAATCATTTTAGTGGAGTGTTATTCTTTGGAAATTCTTGTATTTCATCACATTTTTCTCATATATTTGTGGTTTCAAACTAAAATTGTGCATAAGTTTTATACATATGAAGAAAAATGTGATATGTTGAAAATACTTGAAAAAGTGCAAATTTTGAGCTAAATATATAGGGTTTTAGATTAAATTGAATAATTGAAAAGCTCATAAAAATCATTCTCTTTGTAGGAGGATGATGACAAGATATGGAAGCTTACATGGATCCCTGGAGGTGGAGAAAAGAAGAACAAAAGCCAAAAAGGAAGATCAAAGTAGCTTGAAGGTGCCCCCGGTTGCTTTTGCTACGCCACAGCGAAGCAAAAGCGAAAACACATCAAAAATAGGCCCTTCTGACCGCGTACGCTGTGGGTTCACTATAGCGAAACGAAAGAGAAAACACATCAAAAATAGGCCCTTCTGACCGCGTACGCTGTGGGTTCGCTATAGCGAAGCGAAAGCAAAGTCGCGATACTACAACTGTGCGTTTTGAAAAACTGATGCTTCAGCTGACTTTTTAACCTAATGGGGGCGCCGAATTGAAGGCATTCTGCACAAGGAAGAGCTCAAGGACTACAAGGAGGCTTCTTGGAGAGCTTGAGGAGGATTTTGGTGCTTCTTGGAGGAGATTCTTGGAGAAATTCAAGATTTTTCTTCTCTTTTTTTGGTTTTTCCCCTCTTCTCTTCTCATTTGCTGATATGGTCATGAGTTTTATGTTGAGTTGTTGGATTGTATTGATTATGAGTGGCTAAAACTCTCATTTAGGATTACTTCTACTCATTGTATGGATTAAAACTACTATATTTTCTTGCTTTTACTAGTTGTTGAGAATATATGTTGATTTTTCTCTATGCTTAATTACTATCTTGTGCTTGATCACCACCTGATTAGTTTAGTTCAATTGAATGATGCTTGAGAGAGCTATTTTGGTTGTAGAACTTGAGAAAAATCATGTTAGACTTGAAGTTTAGGGATTAAATGGATGGTTTGTTGTTAGAATAGAGATATATCTAATAACCTAGCATAGTCTAATGAAGAATTGATTTGGGAAAGATGATTTTCATTAATGATATACAAGAGATTGAACATTGTTAATGAAGATTAAAAATCAATCTTGACTTGAGAGAGCTTGATTGATGATCTTAGAATCTTTGACTAGCATATGGACTCACACAACTAACATAAGTGAATTAATTGCATAGTTTTATGAAATACAATGAGGAAGAAGTAATCCTAAGCCTTTAAACCTTGAAGTAGAATCAATTTTACAATCACCTTTGTTTTACCTTATTGTTTTTAGCAAATTTCCTTACTTGACATACTCAAATTCAAATGATTTCATTCAACCCAGTTAAGAACATAGTTACAATAATTAACTCACTTTCGTCATAGTCCTCGTGGGAACGATCTTTACTTATCATTTTATTACTTGCGACCCGTGTGCTTGCGGAAGCTAAACGGCGAACATGGAGCTTTGCTCTTTCTTTTGGAAGTTGTGTTCCAAGGTTTTGATCGTTGAGGAGCTTGATCAGCTATAATCCAAGCTTATTCTTACGCTTTGTCATTTGCAGATGATCTTTCCTCTGTCCTTTTTCACTGTGATGGTTCACCTTACAGTCCACCTATTTATGAAACAAAGCTCGCTAGCCCAGTTCAATATCCATGGATGTATCCTATTGAGAGGTACTCTGTAACCCCCTTCCGTAATTATATCCGAAATACGCAATTAAAGTGAAATAGAGACCAATAAAAAACAAAACTTATTTAAAATCCCATCTTCACGTTAGATTTTTCACAAATAACTTTCGAAATCTAATTAACCTGGTCTCATATTTAATTTCGAATACAATTACATCACGTAGAATATCACATTTATACAAATATCAGAGTGTACAACAATATCATCCTGACAACTTCCGGCTTCATACCTTTACATAAAATTCATAGGGCACATTCGCCCTTTACAATTCCTCAAACGGGGATTACACAAGTCTCATCTCTATACCTAATCAAATATACATCTATATATACATATCCAAATCCAACTACGAATATCCAAATATACATCCCAACTATGATAACCAACTACCAAAATCTATAACCCGAAGCAGTCCTCATCGCCTTTGCCTGTTTGCTCCAACCTCGATCCACCTACCCTGTCTAAAATGTTGGTAGGGAAGGGTGAGATTCGAGAGAATCTCAGTAGGAAACAAATACCTATATGCATGTATGATATGTGTTTAATGCATGACATGCTTGCAATACATAACTCATGTTCACACAATGACATATCTGCGTGCTCAATGTTTCAACAACATGCTCATGGCTATAGCATAACTAGAAACAAAGCTACAATCATTCACACATGTTTCACATAATCCAGCAAAGCAATACATGCATCAATACACAAACACAAATATCAAAGCATGCAAGAGAGGTAAGTTCCCTACACTTGTTCTTTCCACGTATGCTCCAGCACCGGCTACTCACGATCAAAGTGAATATCTAACCCTATAACCAAATCAAGGACATAGGGTTATTCTCTATTCCAAATCTTTACTTTCCTATCACTTAAGGTTGGTTACCATTCACACCCTTTAGGTGGCTAAAATAAGCTCAACGAAAGCTTAAAGAATTGGGACGTACTAGGTTGGAAATCACCTTTCAAAATCTCAAAATGCTGAAAATGGGGGTTGGCTGCAGCCAAGAATCCTCAGGCTACAGCTAGAACACGCACAGAAAGTTTTTGGCTACAGCCAAGAATTTCTGGCTGTGGCCAAAACGTGCACAAAAACTTTTGCGCTGCAGCCAAGATTTTCTGCTGCAGCCAAGGAAACTTCAAAAATTCATAATTAATTCTATAAAAATTGAAACAAGGTGATCCCAAAGCCAAATGAAATATTTTTAAGTCCTCTTCATAGGAAAAATATGACTCATTACCATAAATCACCACACAAATCCAGATTTCCACGAAATTGCCTTGCTGTTCCAGATTTGCACCCAGTTTCGACATCAAACTTTGGGCAAACATAAATCTCAGTTCACAAAACGAAATGACACAAATTATATGTCCATTTTGAATCTTAAGATGTGAAATTTAAGACTGGAAAGTTTCAGAATTTTCTGACTTCAGTTGCCCTTTCAAAATGGCAATACAAGCAGACTGTCCAGAACAGAGTTTCAAAAGACAGAATTCCAGTTTTTGCAATTTGGCTTCCAATGGTTCCATTTTCATATCAAACATCATTCTCACACAAAATTTCACAAGGAATCCATTGGAAATACCAAATCAATCAAATTCACATTCCATTGACATGTTTCACCAATAATCACAACATGTCAACACAAGTCACAATTCAAACACACATTGCAATTCTTTACTTTCCAAAGTTCCAAACCAATTCCAATGAACATATAACACAACAAAAGACCATTTGCAACACACCACACAATTCAATTCCTCCATTTCAAAATCACATAAAATCATCACAAAATCAGGGCAAAATTCACAATTCACAAAATTCATCCTCAAATCACAAAGCTTAGATCAAAAGGCTCCAAATACTCACCTCTTCCTCTTTCCCAAATCAATTCCTTGATTCTTCATCTTTCCACTTTTGCACAAACCATAAAACACCTCCAATCAAGAATCTAAAACCATAGAGATGAAGCTCTCATCACTATGAACAACTTTATAGAAAGGTGTTTAAGCATTAGAGGCCATTTAGAGCACCATACCTTGAATTTCTTCTTTCTCTTTCCACCTTGAGATAAGCGAAAATGGAGAACAAGAGAAAGAGAGAGAGATGAAGATGGAGAGATGAAGTGAATGCAGATTTTGGAGAGCCCAAAAACGTCCAAATAGAGAGGAGAGGAGAGAGGGAATGTGTTGACAATTTGACCAAGATCCAAGGGTCCAAAACTTGCCAAGTGTCAACATCTTGTTCCATCAACCATGAGTTCACATAGGCACACCACATGGGATTCCACCCTTTGATCTATTACACAATTCAATCTCAACCATTGATCTTTGAGTTACTAGTGAGCTTCCTCTTCGGTACCTGATCAATTGGTCGGTAACTTTACCATTTTGCCCCTGATTACGGTAATTCCCACTGAATCACCACAAAACACTTCATATCGTTTCATTTATCGCAAAACATGCCTTCCCTCTATTCTAAGTCAATTTGAATGTTAATTCATAATTGAACTTAAATACAGGGTTTCGGCATTGCTCACAACACATATGAATCTCAAATCACATCATGATCTCCAAAAGGGTTCATTTATCACTAATGACATCCACTTTTGGAGCCATTATCTCTTAATCACAATTTGGGATCTTGCTAAACCAAGGCTTAGCAGTTCACTAATCTCAGGCTTATTCTCTAGCCTCAAGTCTCAAAATTTGGGGTATTACATATTCATTTTATATATGTGCATTATTAATAGTTCTTATGTTTATTAGTTGCCCTTTTGAGCATTTTGTATCATTTTACCCTTCTTTACTTTGTAAGTTTCTTAGGAAAATGAAAATCTTACGTAAGGATTAAGCCTTGGCCAGAAGGTTCTATGGCTGAACGTTATATAAGGGATGAGGTCCTGTATTTTTGTTCAAGGTACTTTGATGACATTGAGATTGCCTTCAGCTGATCGCCTTATGTAGACGATTGTCCTGAACCTGCACCAACAATAGGAGAATTTATCCCTCGTGTTGGTCAACCAGTTAGAGGAATTGAGAACTTCAAACTAACCGCAACTAAGAAGTTGCAAGCACATAGACATGTCTTGATTAATTGTACTCAAGTTGAACCTCTCATATAGTAAGAATTGTACACTCACATGTTATTCTATATCTTTCATAACATTTTTCACTTTCATTTCACTATCACCTTCCTATGATTTATTGCAGGGAATTCAGAAGTCATGTTAAGCATCAGTTAAAGATCCATACACAAACATCCTTTGAAGTTGACAAAAAGGTCCACAGAGAATTCCCAAGCTGGTTTGCGCGCAGAATGCTAAATGACCTCAACCGACCCTCACCAGATTTCAGAGCTCTTGCAATAGGCCCTCTTGATCATGAAAAAAGGTTTACAGCATACAATGTCAATGGTTTCAATTTTTGCACGGTTTCATGGGATCAAAGATTTCAAACTCAAAATTCTGGTGTTTTATGTCACCTTTGGGGTAAGGAGTTATACGAGCAGAAGTGACACAAACATGCAGTTTAGAGGCATCCCTTACTATGGAAAGCTTCTTGATGTCGTAGAACTTAATTTCCAAGGCCGTTTCACCGTTACGCTATTCAAGTGTTTGTAGGCAAATACCATTACTTCCCGGGGACTCACAACTGATGACTTAGACATCA
Source organism: Inga leiocalycina (assembly GCA_963242795.1). Taxonomy (NCBI): domain Eukaryota; kingdom Viridiplantae; phylum Streptophyta; class Magnoliopsida; order Fabales; family Fabaceae; genus Inga; species Inga leiocalycina. The sequence goes on along the minus strand of OY725321.1, from coordinate 39,763,143 downwards.
AATTGATAAATTCTTCACGGCTAATTCACACTAGTCATTCTCAAGATGATGAGCCATATATTCTTACCTCAGAGGCACACCAGGTTTATTATGTTGAGGACGAGAGACATAGGGATTGGCACATAGTTGTTCATTTAAAGCCTCGAGACCTTTACAACATGGGTGATGGTGATAACATTGCCTATGAGAGTGAGCTATTTCAACCCACCAATTTTGAAAACTTCTTCCCAGAAGGCGATCACAATTTACCAATAGTTCGGTGCATTTTTTAAATTCATATCTTTATAATTAAATTTTTTAACAAAAAAATGCATCGCTAACAATTTTTCTATACTATTTCTGTAGGGATGGCGTGGATGACTAATCAAAACAAATTATGTGTTGTTTTAAAACAAATTATGTTTTTTTTAAAAAAAAAATTAAAAAAATATTTGTAGCAGTTTCAAATACAACAATAACCACTACAATTTAAAACTACTACAAAATAATGACAATAACCGCTACAAGTTCCATGCAGATCTCTATAAATACCCTAACCACATCTCATTTCAAACACTCCCCCATTTCTTTCCACCTTACTTCTCTTTCATCTTCTCTTATTTTCACTTTTTTTTCTATGAGGCGAGGAGCTTAACAAGGTGATCAAATATGGTAATAACTTTTTAAATTTTTTATTTCAATACTTTTTTCTTTCGCATAATATTTATTCTCACTAATTTTTCCAGATATTTAAGAATATTTTCGCATTGTTTCCTATTTTCTTTACATAATCATAATTACATTATAGCAGACAACATAATAGTTCTTTATTACCTACGTATCACCAATAATATTATCAATACAATTTTCAAACTTATCTAATTTAATTAAATCATTCCTTTAAAATTATAAATGACCTAAACTAATGAATAATAAGCTGATTAAATTAGCTAACTATTAAAATATTAAAATATTTAATTTAATATTAAATAAACAAAAACAAATAATTGTATTTTTTTTTCAATTTTTCTAACATTTGTAGTTGTTTTATAACTGCTACGAATATACTTTTTAAAAGACAAATTAAATTTTTGGCGAACATTTTGAATTTCTATTGAAATTAGTAGCGGTTATGTAACCGCTACTAATATTTTCCGCCCTTTTTAAATTCAATTTAGTAGTGGTTTTATAATCGATATAAATATCAAGAAAAATTTTCATTTTCATTTCCCTCCATCCAATATTCATGGTTTGCCATTTGTAGCGGTTATATAACCGTTACAAATTACCTAGAAAAGGATTGCCTAGATTAGGAATGTTGTAGCGCTACTAATTAACCGCTACAATAAAGTAGCGGTTAAAAATATCCGCTACAAATACACTTGCAATAGTGGGTTTAGTAGTGGTTCAAGGAATCGCTACTAATTATGTTTGTAGCGGTTAAAACCACTACAAATACACACTTTTAACTGCTACTAAACCACAATTGTGTTATAGTGATTCTATCTAACAGCAAGCAGGCTAGATATACAATTCATCATTGAGATGTGCGCAATGTATCAATTTGCTCCCAAGGTATCACATGTAGAAACCGTTAAGAGAATTTTCAGGTACTTAGGAGATACTACAGAGCTTGGCCTATGATATCTAAAAGGAGGAAATGAGTACTTGATGGCCTACCCAAATTCAGATCATGGAGGATACAAAAATAACAGAAAGAGCACTAGTAGGCAATGCCAATTTCTTATAGGATCTCAGGTATCATGGTCTAGCAATAAGCATAACGTAGTTTCGATATCCTCTACTGAAGCTAAATACATAGTTGCAGCAAGTTGTTGTTCTCAAGTACTATGGCTAAACCAACAACTTCAAGACATGATAATCAACTTAAAGGAGAAACCTATTTATTGTGACAACACGAGTACTATAAGCTTGGCCAAGAACCCTGTACAGCATTCAAGAACCAATCACATAGATATCAGACATTACTTCATTCGAGATCATGTACAAAAAACCCTGTACAACATTCAAGAACCAATCACATAGATATCAGACATTACTTCATTCGAGATCATGTTCAAAAGAGGAATGTCAAAGTAAAATTCATTCTTACACATCTTCACCTCATTGATATATTCATAAAACCGATAGCTAAAGATCAATTGTGTTAGCTTCTTGTGTTTGCATTTGTGGTTGTATAGACAAAGGATGAGTTTGTCGTCGCGTGAACGAGAGACTTTTTGTGCTCATATTTGGCTCCAATCCAAGTTTTTTTTAAAATTTTTTTTTATTTTCATCATTTTTCAATATGGGTTTGTGTTAGTGCTGAGAATAAGTTAACTTTCTGTCCTATTTTTTATTTGTTTCTATGGAACTGTGTTCATTTCAAAACAAGTTTATGTGATCATATTACAGTAATATGTTCATTTGATTCCAATATATTAAGGCATTATTAAGGAAAGAGTTCCGCCAAAAGTGTGATCTAGTTGTTTACCAAGGTTGAATTCGTTTAGTGGCATCAAACCCACTCTCTTTGGGGGTGTGTTTCAATATTTGTGTGTTACAGTTTGATCCCTTCCAAAAAAATAACGATTTTTGTATTTATCCAGAAAAAAAAAATTTATGTAGTTATAATAATTCTTTATGTGTCACTGTGTTACTGTTTTGTTAGTATAAAGATGCCACAAGCAGGTGAGCTCTATATTCATGGAAAGGATTGCGATGGGATGTGGGATAGCTGTTAATTAAGGTTTTAAGATGTTTCAGGTATTTAAATTTATTAGAGATGACTCAGAAATAATTTATTTTAATTTGTGTGTTAAAGGATTGAAAAACGTAGTACAATAATTGGTAATGGACCACTTCAATTGAAAATTTTATTTTACTTTATTTTGCATCAATTAGCCATATATATATATATATATTACCAATGCATGTATAAAATCTATCGGAGGATGTTTAAAATATAGTTTATGAATGTTTCATAGAATTTTTTATTAGAGCAATTTTCATATATTGAAAGAAATGATTTTCATATGAGATTGTTAGTGTCAACAAAATCTTGGTAAGTTTACACTCAAGGTAATAAATTGGGTGACATATACTCCTTTTGGTCTATTTTATATGACATTTCTAACAAATTGTAACATCTCAAATTTTATATTCACCTAAAATATAATGTAATTAATTGAAAAATTCAATGTAATGGTGAATATTTAAGGCCAAAGGAATTAAATATTGGAAATTGAAAGTTGAATAGTGTGTTTCAGTGAAATTGCCTGCGAGACAGTGAGTTTGTCATGTGGTTTTGGAAGAATAAATGATTAGCAAAAATTATGAAATTTTATAGGATAAAAGTACACATCCTAAGCTTTAATTTGATAGGTTATACGAAATCAATTGAAGCTATGTATAAAAAGATATGAATTTTTGAAATTAGCCCAGAAAATCTAGAAAGTTTCTGGAGCAGCAGTCAAAGATTGAAAATCTAGAAATAATATGATCCCAGCTAGTAAAATTCCATATTTTTCCTTGAAACTAGACTCAATAAGGGTTTCATATCCTTTGAAATCATTCCAAAAAGATATCTACAAAATTATTTATGATTTTTCAAAGTTAGGACAAAAAATCTACTAGAATTGGCATTATTCCAAAAATTGAAAATAAAATGTGTTAGAAATTGATTAATGGAATTAAAAAGCCAACTGTCATGAAGAGAGTAATCATGACAATGGTAAGGTGCACATTACATGAAGGTATGGTGAAGTGCATGATGGTAAGCTAGGGTGAAGGAATGGGTGAACTTGATTGCTTGGTGGAGTAGGAAGTTGGATTTAGTTGGAAAAACACTTGGTTGGTTGGAGAAGAGAGGGAGCACGTTTTTTTAAGCTAACCAAGAGAAGAAAATCTAGTCCAATTCCAATTGAAGTCAATGATGAAGGAGGTATGGCATAAAGTAGAGAGGTATGGTGAAAGCATGGAGGGATGTATAGTGCAAGACAAGCGTTGCCATCTCAACCTTAGATGAGATCAATGGTTTGGAATCAAGGGAGCATTTTTATTAAGGCTTTCCCTTCCCTTCCCTTCATGCATTTTCGTTCAACATATAGAGAGAGAGAGAGAGAGAGAGAGAGTTTGGAGGAACTTTGAAGAGTTAGAGAGAAGAGGAAGAAGAATCTTAAGGTAAGAGTTGATTCTTAAGCTTTTCTTGTAACATTTCCCTAGATCCTTCTCTAAACCTTGTTTCTTCATGAATCTATGATCTTGAAGACTCATTCTTAGCTCAAGGAGAAGAAAGAGAGGGCGCATATAGAGAGAGAAACCAAGAAGCCTAAGAGGTAACTACACCAAACTCAAATCTATATTTGTATAAAGTTGGTTTTGAAGTTTGTTGTTAGTTTGGTGATTTTTGGTTGATTTGAAAAATTAGAAAAGCTATAATCCTAAGGAGTTATGCTGCCCAAATTTCTTTAAATCATGGTTAATAAGTGTTTAAATGAATTAATAAGGGATTAGAAGTGGAAAAGTACAAGTTTTGGAAGCTAAAACACAAAATTACATTTTTTCCATTTTTCTTGAAATATTTCGGCCAGCACTATTTCAGGGGGTAGAAGATGGATTTTCATGAAATAGATGGTTCCATTGAATTCAATGGGCAAAAATAGGTAGGGTTATAGTTGGACACTTTTTCGGTAGAAGCCGAAAAAGCATAATTACAAAAATGCCCCTGAAATTCCTAAATAGGGACTGTTATGGGTATTTTCATAATTTGATAGTGAATCTAGTAATTTCGAGTCCGAAAATGGATTCCTTAAGAGAAAATAAGTCAGAATAGCCTTGGTCAAAATTTTGGAAAAATGTGCCATCAAGCTAGGTACAGTAGAGTCGGGCTGGGCCAGGGTCTCAAGAGCATTTTGGTAAATTTTCACCATAGACTAATAAAACAACAAGAAACACTATGGTAGAGTCTAAAATGATATTTGGATAGGTTATGACCTATTTCTTGTACATTTAATATTTTAGAACCAAATTGGAGGTCAGAATGACACGTTTTACGAGACATCTAAAAAGGAATCTATAAAGCTTTGAGGTAGGGACATTATCCTTCATACATCATGCCATAGTTATATGATTGTGTGGATGCCATTGTTGTAAATGTACTTTATTAATCAATATGATTTGCCCAAAGAGAGGCCAGTAGTACTAGAGGAACTTACATTAGAGTTGGTGAAAACCCAATCGTGCAGATTAGTGGGGTTAGGCCCTACTCATGTATACATGTAGATGATATGTTTATATTGTTCATTAATTGGTGCATACATAGCATATATCATATTTACTTTTCACATTTTCTATGGATGATAGCATGTCTCTACTGAGATTCTTCAGAATCTCACCCTATTTTTAAATAAACATTTCAGCGAATGCCAATGGATCGAAAGGCAAAGGCATAGACGTCGAGAAGTAATTGGCTCATGTCTCAAGGTGAGGACAAGATCGTGATTATAATTCATTTATGCTTAGATATTTTGGAAAATTCTATAAATATTAAGTTTCCACTGTATTTTTTGTATTCCATTGATTAATGATGTGGGATTGTAAACTAATATTTTTATCAGTATAATTGTATTTTTCTATATGCCCATTGAATTCCATCTCTATTACTCTTTGATTATCGAAATGGAAACGGGTGTTGACACTAATTCTCATGTATCAATAAAAATAATTAAAAGTATTAAATTTGTCATAAAATAATATTACCCTTATCATAAACACAAAACTCCAAAAGTATATTGATTTCTACTCTCCCATTATCCTTATTAAATGTGGGCATATATGCAAAAATATTTAATACTCATTGAAAATATCAAAACATCTTATAAAAGGACCAAAGATACCCTCTAGAAGACATCTTAGACGGAAAGGAGTATTTGGTAGGTGTTTTAGGACATTTCAAAACTAACTATTTATAGTGGACTGTGCTATTATTTTAGGAGATACTCTGCCAAAATTTATATATTACTCCCTAACTTTAATTTATCTATGTGTGTCTCCTCGTTCAGGTGGTCATTAATGGACTATAGTTGAATAAATGCTTAAAAACTAAGTGATAAGTACAATAATTGGATATGCGTAGTGAAGAATTAGAAAGCCAGAGTGTGTCCTCTTTTGGAGGGGATCAACCTTCTTCACATTCTCTTATGAGTGAAGGAGTAGTTAAGCTTATTGAGCCAAAAGAATAAGATAATTGCGTCTAGGGTTGAGCATGTCGCCCACAGCCTAGTGAGCTTTCCCCATGCCTAGTGAAAAACTGTTAAAGTTGGGAAAGTGGGCTGAGCCCGTCTGGCCATCCCGTTTAGGCCCTGGCCCATCAAGGGCCGGGCTTGCAAATTGTAGTCTCTAAGGAAGTCAGGCCTAAAAGGGCTGACCCTATAGGGCCTCGGGCTTAAAAGGGCTGGCCCTGTAGGGCCTCAGGCCTGCCCTTTAAGCTCGTGTATTTTTAGTTTTTTCTTCGAAAGGGAAACCGTGTTGCCTTTTTCAATTGCATTATTGAATCTATATGTCACTGTGTCCTCATATTATATAGAGAATGATTTTTGAGTATACTGTTTTGCCTAATTAAATCATATTGTGATTTTTGAGTATATTATTTTGCTTATTTAGAATAAAATCATATTGTATACTATTCTGCCTAATGGAGCATGATTTTTGATAAAGGTTGTGATAATTTGACTACTTGAGCCTACTACTCAAAGTGAAGCACAATCAAATATCCTTGAAATTGATGATAGTGGCGAAAAAGATGAAAATGATAGTCGTCATACTCATGTTGTGTAATATCCTAAATTGTAATTAAGGGCTAATAACTTCAAAGTGATGTAATTAATGTTAATTAAGCACTTTTGAAGAGTAAGATGTGCATTGTGATATAAATGTGCTTGATGATGGTTTAGTATATACTGTGACAATTAATGGCAAAATCGTAAATTTACCGACCAATTGGTCAGTTACTGAAGAGGAAACTCATAGGTAATCTGAGATCAGTAACTGGGATTGTTGATTAAGATAATGGAAGTGTGTGTGCATGGGTTATATGAATTCATGAAGGGAGGCATGAGATCATAGCAAGTGGCACAATGAGGGCCCTTGGATGGGAGTCAAAGATTCAACTCCTTCTTTCTCTTCCCTCTCACTTTCAAGTCGGTTTGTGCATGGGAAAAGGGAAGGAAATTAGATCATCATCCTCTCATCTCATTTCTCTCTCATCCTACCTCCATTTCTGACCAAGTGTATGAGGAAAGAGAAAAGAAGAACTAGAGTTCTAGGTGAGTAATTGACCCTAAATGCTCAATTGTTCTTCATTAATCATGATCATAATGTCAAGAGCTACAATCCTTTGTTTTCAGATTCTTGATCTATGGTGTTTGGAAACTTGGGAAAGATTTGAAAGTTGGAGAATCAAAGATTTGATCTTGGTAAGTTAAAAAGGTAACATTTGATGCATTTAGGTATATTTGTGATAATTTTTGGTTAAGTTTTGTAAATTGTGGAATTTTGCCCTGATTTCATGAGAATTAGATAATGGAAGAGTTTGGGATGGTAATGTGTAGTAAATGGTGTTAGGATGTGTTATAATGTCATTAGGCTTGATTTGGAATTGAATTAGGAAGTTTGGTAGTTTGTGGTTTTATGTGAACTTGAGAGCTAGAGTTGAAAATGTGTTAATTGAATGTGAATTTGGATATTTTGAGGTTACCAATAGGTTCCTTAGGAGATTTTGTATAGGAATGAGCTTTGGTATAAGTTTTGGAACTATTGGGATCAGTTTTGGTAAATCTGGAAAACTCTGTCAGTTGCTGCGTTTCTGGGTTCTGATGAATATTACTCGAGTGAGTGAGGGTTTTACTCGAGTGTAGCAACATAAATCCCCTTTTCCTTCTACATTTTGCTTGGGTTTTCTAGTGGAAAGCGCGAGTGCACTTCCCAACCCGCTAGTGATATAGGTCATCACTCGAGTGAGCATGGGTTCATTCGAGTGCGGGTGTATATTCATGTTAAGGATTGCTCTCGGCCAAGTACTCACAGGCCAAACTTCGAGAATGTGATCTGATACTTACAAGTGTTATGTTCTTACTCGAGTGAACAGGGGTAGTACTCGAGTGATCTTTCTCTTCTAAGGTTGGGTGTGCTCTTAAGTAAACACTTTTTGTGTTTCACTTTTGGGAACTCGAGTGAATTTGGGGTCATCACTCGAGTGCAAGTCTTCATACTCGAATGGCCTGACCACTCCAGGGTGTGTTGGTGCTCTCGGGTACACACTTTTTGAGTCTCAATTGCTAGGACTCGAGTGCGAGTGGAGGCATTACTCAAGTGATTCTTCACTCGAGTAACTTAGCTAGAAATTGGAGTTTTGCCTCCTAAAAAGGTATCTTAGGGGTAGTTTCTCCCAAGCCTTTAGGTATATGTTTAGGCCTATAATAGCCACCTAAAGAGTTTAAATGATAACCAAGTTAAAGTATTACAAAATTAAGAACTTGGAAAAGAGATTGACGGGTTGTCCCTAACTTGGTTTATAGGATTTGACATTTGCCACCCTCGAGAGCCCACGGTGTCAAAGAGCATTAGGAAAGAACAAGGTAGTGACTCTTTCTCTTATACTGTGTGTGAAACATTGTATGTATGTTTTTCATGCATTGTGAATACTTTGAGATACATTATGATGATTTAAGATAGCAGCGAAAGTTGATGCTTAATGATACTTTGTGATACACAGAGATCGTAGCGAAAACTGACGCATAAAGTTTACAGCCATGAGTGCTGTAATATCCTGAATTGTAAGTAAGGGCTAATGACCTTAAAAGTGATGTAATTAATGTTAATTAAGCACCCTTGAAGAATATGAAGTGAATTATGATGCAAATGTGTTTGATGATGGCTTAGTATATGTTATGACAATCAGGGGTAAAATGGTAAATTACCGACCGATTGGTTAGTCATTGAAGAGAAAAATCCTTGGTAATTGAGATTAATGGCTAGGATTTGTTAAACAAGAGGTAGAATCAAGTGGGCATGGGTTATATGAGTTTATGAAGGGAAGAATTAGATCATGACAAGTAGCAAGAGATTAGCCATGGGATGAAGGTCAATTGGTCAAACTCTTTTTCTATTCTCTCTCCATTCTAGGTGGTTAAGGGGTGCATGGGAAGAGGGAAGTGGATCATCATCATCATCTCATCTCTCTCCTCATTCTCCATTTCCGGAAAGCTTGGACAAGAAAGAGAAAGGAAGGGTTTGAACTTTAGGTAGGTATTTGACTTCAAATGCTCATCTTGTATTTACTAAAGTTGTTCATGGTTTTGAGGGCTTCCTTGCCATGGTTTCAGAATTTTGATTTGTGGTGGTTGGAAGCTTAAGAAAACTTGGAAGTTGTGAAACTAAGGAAATCACTTTGAGGGAAGAAGGAGGTAAGCATTTGATGCATTTTGGTATGTTTGTTATGATTTTTGACTAAGCTTTGTAAATTCTGGAATTTTTGGCCTGATTTCATGAGAATTGGATAATGAAAGAGTTTGGAATGGCATGGTATAGAAAATGATGTTAGGATATGTTATAATGTCATTAAGTTTGATTTGAAGTTGAATGAGGAAGTTTGGTAAATTATGGTTTTGAATGGCCTTGTGAGTTAGAATTGAGATTGTGTTGATGGAAGGGCATTTGGGTATTTTGATATTACCAATAGGTTCCTTAGGAGATTTTGAGTGAGGATGAGCTTTAGCACAAGTTTTAGGACTATTGGTAGTAAAATGGGTAAATCTGATGAATAACACTCGAATGAGGGAAGGGTTCACTTGAGTGCTACGAGGCATTTTCCCTATTTCCCTTCAGTTTCATTTCCTATTTCCTATTCCCTATTTCCCTTCAGTTTCATTTCCTATTCCCTATTTCCAGGCAAAGCTCAAGAGTGCACTTTCATTTCCGTGAGTGATATAGGTCATCACTCGAGTGCAGCTCCTTGTGCTCTAGTGAGGGAGTAAGTTTAAGACTTTGAAATTTATGGTTGCTCTCAGGTAGTCACTCGCTGTGTCTCACTTTTTAGTTCTTGAGTGCATTTGAAGTCACCACTTGAGTGCAGCTCCCTGTGCTCGAGTAAGGGTGTAAGACATATTTGTAAGAGGCAAGCTTCACCCAAGAGGGGGTGAATTGGGTGATGTTATAAATTTTTCGCTTGATGTGGTGATATGAAAAATATAGTAGATAGAGTAGAGTTGAGAAGATTTGAACACAGAGAGTTATACTGGTTCGGCCTAACAACTAGGCCTACGTCCAGTCCTCAGAGATCAAGACCTACTGAGATTTTCACTATTCCTCCAAGATTCAATGGGCTCTCAGAACGCCACTAAACAACAATTGTCCTTGAAAGGACAACGAGCAGAAATATTCTCTTACTAAGAAATTTCTCTCCCCCTTACGACAAGTCTTACGTGCAGAAAAACAACCTATGACCCTTCTCACTTGCTTATGTATACAAGACTTATGAGCAGTAATGTTCTCTCCTGCTTACACCACTGTAAGTCTTACAAGCAGCAACGTTCTCTTCTGCTTGTATCTTATAAGGCTTATGAGTAAGAGGCTTAACAAGGAATTCTCTCAACTGCTTCTCTCGTAAGGAAATCTACCCTCTCATGGTCCCAATACCTTGAGATCAAATAAACATAGAATTTGAATTGTATGAAGACTCTCTTACAGAGCAAATGAATAAATACTGAAGATCAATATGTATACAGAGAAAATGATGAATAGCAGAGACTCGTGTATAAGCTTATGAATTCTTATGCTTCGTAGTTCTTGACTATCTCTGAATCTCTGTATATATAGTTGCTTTAGTTTTTGCCCATTTAGGTAATCATCGTTTGAGGAGTGGGACTTTGCAACTGTGGAAAGACACGCGCATGTTTGAATAATCTGAATGCGATAGGTACGTGCGTGCTTGTAATGATGTTGTCTGCCATTATTTGACTTTCTCCATATCAACTAATTTCAAACGTTCATCTTCCTGTATCACACTTATAATACATTCAAAATGGTGTTAAGCAATGATAATAAGTAATGATGATATGAATAAATAACAATAAACCATATTCGGATTGAACGTTGTGAGACTTGGCATTTTTGGTGATCTGGCAGAGCATCACTCGAGCATGAATGGCTCACTCGAGTGATCTCCCTTACTTTCTCTTTGTGCTTCAATTTTCGGGTTGTGCTTGCATAGAAATTCAGAGAGACAGAATTCTCACTCGCGAGTGATGTGGGGTCTCACTCGAGCACAACTCCTCCTGCTTGAGTGATCTTGCATTTTCCACTGGGAGTGTCTTCTCGAGTCATCACTCGCACATCATTTTATCAAGAGTGAGATTTTGTACTCGCGGGTGATATGGTCCCTCACTCAAGCACACACACTCCTGCTCGAGTGAGACGTATATTCTCAAGGAATATGCTCTCAATATCAACACTCGCATCAGGATTTGAGAGGGATAAAATTATCACTCGCAGGTGATATGGGCCTTCACTTGAGCACACAGTCTCCTGTTCGAGTGAGAAGAATATTCTCAAGAATTATACCCTTTATACAAGCACTCGCATCAGATTTGGAGAGGGATAGATTTTTTACTCGCAAGTGCTGATGTGTCACTCGAGCATATGAGGTTGTGCTCGAGCACACTTGCACTTCTTTGAACTTCATGACTCTCGGCCAAGCACTTGCAGTACCTTGCTCGAGTACAGAATGCTCATGCTCGAGCATTGATGTCTCTGCTCGAGTGAATCAAGGAAGCATGATAATACTTGCTCTCGGCCAAGCACTCACGGACCTTCACTCGCATGTGCTCGAGTGAGAATGGCTTCTCTGCTCGAGTGCAAACTCCAGTGCTCGAGTGAATAAGTGAGTATAACAGTGGCATGCCTCTCGAGTGAATACTTTTTGGCTTTCACTCGCACCTGCTCGAGCACAGAAGGGATCTATGCTCGAGTGCAAAGCTCATGCTCGAGCATTCCAATTCAATTTGACAGCAGATACCAGAAAACAATGCTATATGCATTTGGTAACTTTGTAAACATTTCTTAAACTTATAAAACCATGATTTGTACACAATTATCTTTTTGTTATCATCAAAACTTGGGATCTAACATTCTCCCCCTTTTTGATGATGACAAAACCTTTGTGATGGAAGTTTAAGAAAGATTGATTAATATTGAAAATTTTGAAATATTTCATTGTTTCCAAATGCATATTAAGTTTTAGTTTCAAGTTCAAGTTTCCCTGCAATACTTCCTCTGGACACTTAACAACCAAGATAAGCATAGTATGAGGCAAATAACTTAGTAACTTGAAACATGAAAATAGTCATTAATATTAAACTTGATTTCAAACTTTGACATAGTTAATAACATAATAACTGATAATCTAAAATAACATCAAATCCTACCCCATACAGAAAATCTACCCAAACTCCCAATACATCCCATAGCTCAGAAACTCATCACACATCCTTCTCCCCTGTTTTGTCAGCATCGGAAGGGGGCTGAGGAAAAGTGGTACCAGGAGGTGGAACAAATGAAATCATGGCAGAGAGAGGGTCAATAGGTGGAGATGATGGTTGTGGTACGGAGGATGAGGGAGGTAGTGAAGGCGACCGATCCAAAGTGACATCAACATTAGAATCTGGATCGGTGAAGAGTACATGAATCTGTGGTACAGAAGTATGAGTAGTCTCTGGAGGCACCTCTGAAGATGAAGAGGGGAAATGTGAGTGCAAGAAGGTCTCCATATTTGTTATCCTCTGAGACATCTCATCCTGAGTTTTGAACATCAACTCAAAATTGGTATTGGCCTTGTCTACCAATTTGATGACCTGTGCCACCATCTTTTCCACAAGCTTTTCATACTCAGTCACTAACTCTTTCTTTAGACTTGATACAGCTTGATTAATTGCCTCAGTCACATGGTTGGAAAGAGAGGCATTAATAAAGGAAGGAGGAGGAATAGGACCTTGAGCAGATGATTGCTCTTCATCACCTCTAGATGGAGTGGTTTCCCTCTTAGATGTGGCTTTGGTTCGACTCACAGGAAGATTAATACCCATATGAGTTAGTTGAGTCTTACCAAACCTTGAAATGAATACCCTTTCATTTCCTTCAAAATACCATATCTTGTTTTTCATCAGGATGAAGGATACAAGCTGAGGGTATGGTATGGTTGCGGATTTTGATGAAGAAAATCAAAATCTTCTCATCTCATTGAAGATAATCTCCCCTATATTCCTTTGTTGCCTGGCAATCAAAGAGGCCAACATATAGTAATCCTTTTGAGCAAAATGGGTAAAATTTTTGGACTTATTAACAATGCTCCAAGAATATATATAATGAAGGACTCTATGAGAATCAGGCATATCAATGGGTTTAAAATTGAGAGGGCCTATGGGGTCTTTTGGTCTCAAAATATGGAAAGCTTCATTGGCAGAGAAAAAGGTGGATCAGGAGGTGGTGCAACATACCCAAGCAAGTCATTTATGATCTTAGCAGATATCATAATAAACTTTCCTCTAACAGTTGTAGATACTGCTTCCTCAATCAATTCACCAGATCTAGACATAATATTATGGGACCTCATGTTGCAGTAAAATGTTTTCACAATGGTGGGAGAATATGGTATATGAATATTTAGCCAGGGAGCATAGTATTGAAGATAAGGGTATAAATCCAAATGGCAATTCTTCTTCAGATAATCTAAATCCACATACACAACAGGACAGAAGTACCTATGAATAAACTCATCATCAAATACCTTCTGAGACAGTGCCTTGAGTTCCTCAACAATAAATCCCTCTGGAAGACTGGTGATGTGATCATCCACTGGTGCTTGTGAGGCAGAAGGAGCTCCTGAAGCAGAGGTACTTGATTGCCTTGCTTGGTGTGAACTTGAAACACCGGCTTGAGAAGCGATCTTTCCAACTATCTTGTCAAGTTTGGACTTCTCCAATGCTTCCCGAAGTTGTTTGTTGAATGAATCACCAGAGGAAGAAGATGAATGTTGGGGTTGCTCTGTTTCCTTTTTCTTTCCTTTTCCTTGAACCTCCTTGGATTGAGACTGGGTAACTATTGGTTCCTTAAACACCACACCTTTTGGCTTCTTTTGAGGAGGTTGATCTTTCTTTGCAATTTGAGGCTTTGGATGAGGTTTCTTAGCCGGAGTCCTCTTTTTGGTCTTGGGTTTAGGAGGAGGTGACGGTGAGGAAGAGATTTTGGGAGAGGGAGGTGTTGGTTCTGGGGTACCAGATGCACTGGCAGCAGAATGAGTAGGAGAAGGAGAGTGAGATCTTTGAGGGATAGAGGGCAGTTTGGTTCTTGCCATTGTAGAGAAAGTGAAAGAGAAGCAAGAACTCACAGTTTTTAAAAGAAAAGCAAACTAAGATTAGGGCACGAATGAGAAATGTAGAGGGTAAGAATCACCTTTTATAGAGGATTAAAGAGTTGTAACGGTGATTTAAGGCAAATGGACGTGATTGATTGAATAGAAACGGTTGAAAGTGAAGAGTTGCGCCCTTCAAGTGACGAGACACCTCGAGTGAGAACAGAAAGTGTGACGTTCTGAGCTTCTGTGAAACTGATATAAGTGACAGTGCTCGAGCATAAACCCTAGTGCTCGAGTGATGTTCATACTATGCTCGAGTGTGTTCTATCTATGCTCGAGTGATATTCTAGAAAATTTAAGAAAACATGTAAAAGCATACCTGGATTATGGATTTCTTGTCATATTTTGTATCTTTGTACTCAAATCCTCCAAGATCATTTGAGTAACCATGATTTGGATTGCTTTTGAAAAGGAATTCTTCCTCTTTACTCGAGCAGGCACTCCTCACCTCAAGCATGTTCATATCATGCTCGAGTGAGAGTTCCTCACTCGCGAGTGAGTTCATTTTTCACTGTTGCTTTTGAGATAGACTCTTGGTATTCTTGTTACCTCTGTTAACCTCTGTTTTGCATATCAAGAAGCAGAGTATTTTCAACAGTGCTGTGCTCGAGCAGAGCTACTTGTGCTCGAGTGAAATAGCTTATCACTCGAGCAGCACTCTCAGTGCTCGAGTGACAGACCTACAAAATGATTTTTTTAACACTCCGATGCCAAAGTCAGTATGGTTATCATCAAAAGGAACATTTAATTAAGATATTTAACAAGAAAACTTACAACTCATTGGGATTAACCATTCTCAATTCTCTTCGAATAAATAAGAATTGATCTTTTGCAATTGGCTTTGTGAAAATATCCGCAAGTTGAAGATGAGTTGGTATGAATTCCACTTTGACATCCTTCTTTTGAACATGATCTCGAATAAAGTGATGTCGAATGTCTATGTGCTTGGTCCTTGAGTGTTGTACAGGATTCTTGGCCAAACTTATAGTGCTAGTGTTGTCACAATAAATCAGAATTTCATTTAAATATATCCCCAAATCTTGAAGTTGTTGTTTCAACCATAATACTTGAGAACAGCAACTTGCTACAACTATATATTCAACTTCAGTTGAGGATAATGAAACTGTGTTCTGGTTCTTGCTTAACCATGATACTAGAGAGCCTCCAAGAAATTGACATTGACCACTGGTACTCTTTCTGTCAGTTTTGTATCCTCCGTGATCTGAATATGAATATGCCATTAAATACTCGTTCCCTCTTTTTGGATACCAAAGACCAATCTCTGAAGTATCTCCTAGATATTTGAAGATTCTTTTTACTGTCTCTGCATGTGATACCTTGGGAGCAGATTGATACCTTGCACACATTCCCACACTGAACTAAATATCTGGCCTGCTAGCTGTGAGATAAAGTAATAAGCCAATCATTTCTCTATACTTAGTGATGTTGAAGCTAGGTCCCTTTACATCAGCATCCAACAGTGTTGTAGAACTTATTGGAGTATCAGCTCCGTTAGCATTATCTAATCCATATTTCTTTAACAACTCTTTCAAATACTTTGTCTGAGATATAAATATACCATTCTTCTTTTGTTTGATTTGAAGTCCAAGAAAGAAGTTCAATTCTCCCATCATGGACATTTCAAATTCTCCCTGCATAATCTTAGAAAATTCTTGACACATAGATTCATTAGTAGCACCAAAAATAATATCATCAACATAAATTTGAACTATTAGAATATCATTTTTGTTATGTTTGATGAATAGAGTTGTATCAACTTTACCTCTGACAAAACTTTGATCAAGAAGAAATTTGCTTAGTCTTTCATACCAAGCTCTAGGTGCTTGTTTCAAACCATATAGTGCTTTCTTAAGTTTGAAGACATGATCAGGTTTTGTTTCATCTTCAAAACCAGGAGGTTGTTATACATATACTTCCTCCATAATATAACCATTTAGAAAAGCACTTTTCACATCCATTTGATAAAGTTTAAAACCTTTAATGCAAGAAAAGGCTAGGAGTACTCGTATTGCTTACAATCTTGCCACTGGAGCATATGTTTCCTCATAATCAATGCCTTCTTCTTGATTATTGCCTTTGGCAACCAATCTTGCTTTGTTTCTCACAATGATTGCTAATTCATCAAGTTTGTTTTTGAAAACCTATTTGGTTCCTATAACCGTATGGTCTTTAGGTCTTGGAACCAAATCCCAAACTTGATTTCTTTGAAACTGATTTAGTTCTTCTTGCATAGCAATCACCCAATCATTGTCAGATAAAGCTTCTTCAATATTAGAAGGTTCAATTTCAGAAATAAATGCAGAGAAGGTTACCTCATTGAGGATTCTATTTCTGGTTTTGACACCTTCATGAATGTCTCCTATAACTTGATCAATTGGATGATCCTTCATATGTCTTCATGCTTTTGGTCGAGTATGATCATCGACATCTTCTAAATTTTGAAAAGCATTTGTTTCAAAATCATCTTGTTTTGAAATAGATTTGTTTTTCTTGATTGAATCCATTTCTTCTTCATCAATAAGTTTTGTCTAGGATTCAATTTCATCAAACACAACATGAATAGATTCTTCAATAATACATGTTCTTTTATTGAAAACTCTATAAGCCTTACTTCTATTAGAATATCCTAAAAATATACCTTCATCAGACTTTGAATCAAATTTACCTAAGTTTTCTTTACTATTGTTGTGAATGAAACACTTACACCCAAAGATATGTAGATGAGCAATATTTGGCTTTCTTCCTTTATAAAGTTCATATGGCGTCTTTCCAAGTGATTTGTGGATATATGCTCGGTTTGAAATATAGCATGCAGTATTCATTGCATCTGCCCATAACACTTGTGACATTTCTTTTTCATTAAGTAATGCTCTCGCCATTTCTGTAAGAACTCTGTTCTTCCTTTCCACTACTCTATTTTGTTGAGGAGTTCTAGGAGCAGAGAAGTTATGATCTATTCCTTCGTTGTTGCAGTAGTTTTCAAATAGTTGATTATCAAATTCTCCTCCATGGTCTGTCCTAATAGAAACAATAGAAATACCTTTCTCATTTTGAACCTTTTTGGCAAACATAATGAATTCAGCAAAGGTTTCATCTTTTGAAGCAATAAATATAGTCCAAGTAAATCTTGTAAAATCATTGACAATTACTAAAGTATATAAATTTCCTCCAAAACTTTTTACTCTTGCAGGTCCTACCAAATCCATATGAAGTAATTGTAAAGGTTTTGAAGTAGAAATCTCATACTTTGTTTTAAAAGAGGATTTAGTTTGTTTTCCTTTCTGACATGCGTCACAAATCATATTATCTTTGAATTTGAGTTTGGGAAGACCAACAACTAAATCTTTTCTAATCAGTTTGTCAAGTTGATTCATATTGACATGAGTCAAACGCTTATGCCATAACCAACTTTCCTCTGATCGACTAATAAAACAATTTTCAGAAGAATTTGAATTTAAATCAATAGTATAACAATTACCGTCCCTTTAAGCTCGGATCTTTGCCTTGATAGATTCTTTGTTCAGTGGTAGATCTTTCTTGCTTACTATCAAATATTCTTTTGAGTCAAAAATTACCCAGTTATCTTTATCAGTGCTTTGACTTACACTCAGGAGGTTGTGGCATAATCCCTCAACATAATATACTTCATTGATTTGAACACCATCGGATTTTCCTATTTCACCAATTCCAGCAATACGTCCAGATTGATTACCTCCAAATGTTACCTTTCCTCCTTCTCTAGTTTCTAGCATGGTGAACTTATTTTTGTCACCAGTCATGTGTCTCGAACATCCACTATCAATATACCATTTGTTCGCTCGAGATGCTTTAAGACATACCTAGAATAAGATGATCAAGTTTTAGGTACCCACACTTTCTTGGGTCCTTTGTGGTTAGTATGTGATGTATGTGTCCCTTTCGGAACCCATTTATATGTTCCAACAACCTGTCCCTTTTTGAAATAACATGATGAAGTATAATGTCCTTTCCTGTTACAATAATTGCATGATGCGAAATGGATTTGATGTATGCACAGAATTCCTGAAATATTTAAGATATGCTCTACTATTCTTCTTATATCCTTTATTCTTATCATAAACAGAATTATATCCAATTCCAAATTTATCAAATGAAACTTTCTGAGAATTTAAAATAACCTTGAGAGTTTCACTTCCTTTAGTAAACTTTTCAACAATTTTAGTTAAATCTTCTATTTTCTTATCTTTCTCTTTACACATTTCATATGATGATATGACAGTACTTTCTAATTCTTTTACTTTCTTCTTATAGCTAACCATTTCTTTAGCAACTTTGATGAACTCTGTATGCAATGCATTATATTCAGATAACAATTCATCATAAGTAGGTTTAGAATCACTTACCTCAGAATCTGATTCTTCTTCCTTGGCTACTAAGCACAGATTTGCTACTTCGTCATTGTCACTTTCTTCGTCTGACGAACTATCTCCCCATATAGATGATATATATGCTTTCTTTTTCTGCTTCTTTTTGTCTTTGTTCTTGAAGCATTCAGATTTGATGTGTCCAGGTTTCCCACATTCCTAGCATACTATCTGTTCTTTATTTTCTCTCTTGCTTGGTCCACCTTGATAATTTTTGAAGTTCTTTTGACCTCTTTTGTAGAATCTTTTGAATTTTCTTACGATCATTACCATTTCATCATCATTAGGGATATCTTCATTCTCGGACGATTCTTCTTCCTCCTTGATAGCTTTTAGTGCAACTCCCTTTTTCTTCTTATCATCGAACTCTTCAAGTTCCTTTTTGAACCTCAACTTTCCTTCATACTCTAAAAGACTCCCAAAGAGGGCAGCTACGGATCTCATAGATTCTCCTTTAGCTTCTTCAATAGCTGTCACCTTCGCTTCCCATTCTTTGGTAAGAATATTAAGAATCTTTCTTACTTGAGAATTTTGATCAAACGATTTTCCAAGAGCAGATAATTGATTAACAAGATGAGTATACCTGAGTTTGAATTCTGATATACCTTCTCCAGGTTTCATAGGAAATAGGTCATATTCTGTAATTAGAGTATTGACTCTATTTTCTTTGATTCCGGATGTACCTTCATGAGCAATTTCTAGAGCATTCCACATATCTTTGGCAGTTGGTAGAGTACATATTCGAAAATATTCTTTTTGTCTAAGCACACTCTGTACCATTAAAATGGCTTTACTATTTAATGTTACTAACCTTTTGTCATTCTCGTCAAACTCATATGGGCTCTTTTTAACTACTCTATCTTCGATTTTCTTCATTGGAACATAATCACCGTCTTGTATAACATTCCACAATCCGTACTCGTTGGCCATCATGAATACTCTGAATTTAGCTTTCCAGAACAAAAAATGTTCTCCAGCAAAACCAGGAGGTCTAGTGATTGAAGCTCCGTCTGGAAGGATGTTTTCACCCACTGTTGCCATTTGTCGGATCCTTCTCAAGCTGTTAGGCTCTTCGGAGAAGACTTGGCTCTGATACCAAATGTAAGAGGCAAGCTTCACCCAAGAGGGGGTGAATTGGGTGATGTTATAAATTTTTCGCTTGATGTGGTGATATGAAAAATATAGTAGATAGAGTAGAGTTGAGAAGATTTGAACACAGAGAGTTATACTGGTTCGGCTTAAAAATCAGGCCTACGTCCAGTGCTCAGAGATCAAGACCTACTGAGATTTTCACTATACCTCCAAGATTCAAAGGGCTCTCAGAACGCCACTAAACAACAATTGTCCTGGAAAGAACTACGAGGAGAAATATTCTCTTACTAAGAAATTTCTCTCCCCTTTACGACAAGTCTTACATGCAGAAAAACAACCTATGACCCTTCTCACTTGCTTATGTATACAAGACTTATGAGCAGCAACGTTCTCTCCTGCTTACACCACTGTAAGTCTTACAAGCAGCAACGTTCTCTTCTGCTTGTATCTTATAAGGCTTATGAGTAAGAGGCTTAACAAGAAATTCTCTCAACTGCTTCTCTTGTAAGGAAATCTACCCTCTCAAGGTCCCAATACCTTGAGATCAAATAAACATAGAATTTGAATTGTATGAAGACTCTCTTACAGAGAAAATAAATAAACACTGAAGATCAATGTGTATACAGAGAAAATGATGAATAGCAGAGACTCATGTATAAGCTTATGAATTCTTATGCTTCGTAGTTCTTGACTATCTCTGAATCTCTGTATATATAGTTGCTTTAGTTTTTGCCCATTTGGGTAATCATCGTTTGAGGAGCGGGACTTTGCAATTATGGAAAGACACGCGCATGTTTGAATAATCTGAATGCGGTAGGTTCGTGCGTGCTTGTAATGATGTTGTCTGCTATTATTTGACTTTCTCCGTATCAACTAATTTCAAACATTCATCTTCCTGTATCACACTTATAATACATTCAAAATGGTGTTAAGCAATGATAATAAGTAATGATGATATGAATAAATAACAATAAACCATATTCGGATTGAACGTTGTGAGACTTGGCATTTTTGGTGATCTGGCAGAGTATCACTAGAGCATGAATGGCTCACTCGAGTGATCTCCCTTACTTTCTCTTTGTACTTCAGTTTTCGGGTTGTGCTTGCATAGAAATTCAGAGAGACAGAATTCTCACTCGCGAGTAATATGGTGTCTCACTCGAGCACAACTCCTCCTGCTCAAGTGATCTTGCATTTTCCACTGGGAGTGTCTTCTCGGGTCATCACTCGCACATCATTTTATCAAGAGTGAGATTTTGTACTCGCGGGTGATGTGGTCCCTCACTCGAGCATACACACTCCTGCTCGAGTGAGACACATATTCTCAAGGAATATGCTCTCAATATCAACACTTGTATCAGGATTTGAGAGGGATAAAATTATCACTCGCAGGTGATGTGGGCCCTCACTCGAGCACACAGTCTCCTGTTCGAGTGAGAAGAATATTCTCAAGAATTATACCCTTTATACAAGCACTCGCATCAGATTTGGAGAGGGATAGATTTTTCACTCGCAAGTGCTGATGTGTCACTCGAGCATATGAGGTTGTGCTCGAGCACACTTGCACTTCTTTGAACTTCATGACTCTCGGCCAAGCACTCGCAGTACCTTGCTCAAGTACAGAATGCTCATGCTTGAGAATTGATGTCTCTGCTCGAGTGAATCAAGGAAGCATGATAATACTTGCTCTCGGCCAAGCACTCGCGGACCTTCACTCGCATGTGCCCGAGTGAGAATGGCTTCTCTGCTCGAGTGCAAACTCCAGTGCTCGAGTGAATAAGTAAGTATAACAGTGGCATGCCTCTCGGGTGAACACTTTCTGGCTTTCACTCGCACCTGCTTGAGCACATAAGGGATCTATGCTCGAGTACAAAGCTCATGCTCGAGCACTCCAGTTTAATTTGACAGTAGATACCAGAAAACAATACTATATGCATTTGGTAACTTTGTAAACATTTCTTAAACTTATAAAACCATGATTTGTACACAATTATCTTTTTGTTATCATCAAAACTTGGGATCTAACAATATTAAGGTTTGCTCTCGGGCAAACACTTTCAGTGAGGCACTTTGGGTGCTCGAGTGAATTTGGGGGTCATCATTCGAGTGGGGTTATCTTTACTCAAGTAAGTCGACCAAAAATCAGTGCTTTTGCTTCTAAAATGGCATCTTTGGGGTAGTTTCTCCCAACCATTTAGGCATATGTTTAGGCATTTAATAGCTACCTAAAGAGTTTATATGAATACCAACTTAAAGTATTATGGAATTAAGAACTTGGAAAAGAGATTGATCTATTGTCCCTAATTTGGTTTATAGGATTTGACATCTGCCATCCTCGTGAGCCCACTGTGCCAGCGAACGTCAGAAAGGAACAAGGTAGTGACTTTTTCTTTTATACCATATGTGATGCATTGTATGTGTGTTATATCATTAACTTATGATAAATTCGTATGTTGCGACATTTGTGGATATGTGTAAGCACCGCCATGCCAATAGTCCCTGAGTCGCTAACAATGGTTCAGGTTAGGACGGTGTGCCTTCCTGGCAGTAAAAGGGGATAAGGATGGGGTGTGATATGTGTGATTATATGAAAAGCCAAAAGGCTATTTGTGAAGGCCGACGAGCCAATTGTGAAAGCCAGATGGCTATATGAACTATAAGGCTATGTGTGTTAGTGCAAGCGTTTCACCCAAGAAAGGGGTGAATTAGGTGATACTAAAGATTTCATTGCGTATAAGGAAATTGATGGAATATTAAAAACAGTTAAGAGCAAGGAGAAATATCACCGTAGTGTACACCAGGAATTATACTGGTTCGGCCACAACCACGTTGACCTACATCCAGTCCTCAGAGCTTATCTGAGAGTTTCACTATATTCTCCAAGATTCAGTGGGTTCTTAGCACCTCAGTACACAGCAAGTTCCTATACCTGGACACTCGCTCCCCCTTACACGTTGCAATCAAATCCCCAACTCAAGGTTCCACTACCTTAAGTTGTCTCAATAACAAATATTGATTTTGTAAAAAAAACTCTCTCGCAGAGCAAATATATAATTTCTGAAGTACAAATGAATGACTATATGAAAATAAAGCACTAAGTGTATTGATCGATGAGTGTTCTCAGTTCATGTCTCTGTTTTCTTCTCTTTGAATGCTCCATATATATAGATGATTTGTAGTGTCCGTTGGAAGCAATTCAAACTTATCCATTAGAGTCGTGCAGCAACAGTTGACTATTCTTTGTATTTGAAAACTATCCGTTGGTGGTAGGTAGCGGTAGGTGAACATTTAGACTTTTATTTGACTTCTCAAATCTGTCATACTCTTTTATTGTTTCTCTGCAAATGTACTTAGAATACTAATACAATAAAGAGTTAATCATATAGATAACAAATCAAGAGATATTCGATGAAAATATAATTTCTGGACTGCCTTACTCGAGTGGCTACTCGAGTAATCAAGCTTGTTACTCGAGTAGTCCCTCGAGTAAACTTGTCTAAAATATGGTAGTGAGTAAATCAACAGTTTATATCAGATATTACTCAGGTAAGACATGAAGTGATATATTACAAACCTTGAAAATACCTGATTACTCGAGTGGCTACTCGAGTGGCCATGTCTTTACCTTCACAGATTACTCGGGTGATTACTGTGGTAAACTGCTTACTCGAGTGGCCTTCATGTTTCTTCACACCTTACTCGAGTGGCTTTCAAATAACCCGACAGATTACTCGATTACTCCCTCGAGTAATGGAATTAAATTGTTGGCCGAGAGTATGTTTTCTGGTTACTCGAGTGACATGCTGCATTTCTTGGCCGAGAGTCACTGGAAGATTTTGGACCTGGTTACTCGAGTGGGCTACTCGAGTTATGCCTATGAAAATCTTGTTACTCAAGTAGCTACTCGAGCAATAGTCTATATAACTTTATAGATTACTCGAGTGGTCCCTCGAGTAACTTCATTCAAAATTTGGTAGTGCCTCACTGGATGAAATTCTGTTTGCTTACTCGAGTGGCTACTCGAGTAATGGCTTCTGTTACCCAGTGGCTACTCGAGTAAGCCTTCTTAAAAATTGTTGATTACTTCCAGTGCTGACTCCAAGTGATGCTATGCTACTTTGTTCAAATCCATTTGTTTGTTATCAAATCCTTCCATATTATTAATCCACTCTTTGTTATCATCAAAACATATGAGATCTAACAATGTGTATGCACTGCCACGCCAACAGTCCCTGAGTCACTAATAATGGTTTGGGTTAGGATGGTGTGCCTTCCCGACGGTAAAATGGGATGAGGGTGGAGTGTGATCCATGCTGCTACTGTATGATGATTTGCTTACATGCTGTGTGCTTATGTGTGGTATGAATTATTTGTTACTACTGGGATTCTCTTGAATCTCATTCTGTCCTTTAACTAACATTTTAGAAAGGGTAAGTGGCACCAAGGAGAAGCGAATGACCCGGAGTGGTTAGAACCCTATAGGGACATTTGGTTCGGGCCATGTTGGTTATTTATTTTAGATAAGGGATTACTGTATGACATTTTTGAGTTGTAAATAGTTTTTGAACACATGGTAGTGTAATCTGTTAGATCCCAAGTTTTAATGATAACAAAAGACAATTGTGTGCAAATCATAGTTTTATAAGTCTAAGGAATGATTACAAAATTACCAAATGCATATGGCAAAGTTCTGTGATGTCTGCTGTCAAATTTAACTGATGTACTCGAGTACAAGAACTAGCACTCGAGCATGGAGCTCTTTTGTACTCGAGCATATGCGAGTGATAGCCAGAAAGTGTTTGCCCGAGAAGCATACTACTGTCATTTTTACTGATTCACTCGAGCACTGGAGATAGCACTCGAGCATAAGACTCTTTCTTACTCGAGCACAAGCGAGTGAGGGACTGTGGTGCTTGGCCGAGAGCAATTCCTGTCATTCTTTCTGATGTACTCGAGCATGAAGCTCTGTTGTACTTGAGAACTAGCGAGTAAAGAACTGCAAGTGTTTGGCCGAGAGTCATGAAGGTCAGAAAAGCACAAGTATGCCCGAGTGAGGCTTCATATGCCCGAGTGAAACATCAGCACTCGCGAGTGAGAAATCTAACTCTCTCAAATTCTGATGCAAGTGCTGATCACAAGAGTATATTACATGAGAATATTCTTCTCACTCGAGCAGGAGTATGTGTGCTCGAGTGAGGGCCCACATCACCTGCGAGTGTAAAATGTCACTCTTGATAAAATGGTATGCGAGTGCTGCCAGAGACGAGTCTCCTAGTGTAATATGCAAGGCCACTCGAGCAGAAGGAGTTATGCTCGAGTGAGGCCCCACATCACTCGCGAGTGAGAAAATTATCTCTCTGAAATCCTATGCGAGTACAAGTACAAAACTGAAGAACAAGGAGAAAAATGGTGAAATCACTCGAGTGAGCCCATCCATGCTTGAGTGATACTCTGCCAAAAGACTAAATGCACCAGTCTTATAGCGTTCAATCCGAATATGGTTTAATGTTATCTATTTATCTTATCATTACTTATTATTATTATTTAACATCATTTTGAATGTATTATAAGTATGATATAGGAGGATGAATGTTTGAAATAAACAGACGCGAAGGAAGTCAAACAACGACAGACAACAGCATTACAAGCACTACCTACCATCTCAAAGATTTCAAACGTACGAGTTCCGTTCCATAGTAACATGCCCCGCTCCTCAATGATCGTTATTCAAACAGGCAAAAACTAAACATCTATAAATACAGAGTTCCAGAGATCGTCAACAACAACAAAGCACAAGAATTCAAAATCAAATTCGCGAGTCTCTGTTATTCATATTTTCTCTGTATTCTTATTGATCTTTAGTGTTTATCATACTTTCTCTGTAAGAGAGTCTATATACATTTCAAATTCTATTTTCATTTGATCTCAAGGTATTGGGACCTTGAGAGGGTAGATATCCTTACAAGAGAAGAAGTTGAGAGAATTCCTAGTTAAACCTTCCACTCATAAGACTTATAAGATACAAGCAGTAGAGAGTGTTGCTGCTCGTAAGACTTATAGTGGTGTAAGTGGGAGAAAACGTTGCTGCTCATAAGACTTGTATACGTAGCAAGTGGGAAAGGTCGTAGGTTGTTTTTCTGCACGTAAGACTTGTTGTAAGGGGGAGAGAAATTTCTTAGTGTGAGAATATTTCTGCTCATAGTCCATTCGAGGACAATTGTTGTTTTGTGGCATTCTGAGAGCCCATTGAATCTCGGAAGAATAGTGAAAATCTCAGTAGGTTTTGATCTCTGAGGACTGGACGTAGGCCTGGTTTTTAGGCCGAACCAGTATAACTCTCTGTGTTCCAATCTTCTCAACTCTACTTTGTCTACTACTATTTTCATATCACCACATTAAGCGAAAAATTTATCAAATCACCCAATTCACCCCTTCTTGGGTGAAGCTTGCCTCTTTCATAATCCCCTAATTGGGTACTGGAACCCTATAGTTATATATATAGATGGAACCCGGGAGTTGCTGGGAATTAAGTTATACACTCTAATATGTTTAAATATGGTATAACTGCACAGGTAATTATATTCGATGTTTGAACTTGAGACCAGAATTGGAAAGAAGTTTAGAAAATTTTGTGAAGTCCTTACTACATAGAGGGAGTTTTAAATGAGTTTCGAATTATCCAATGGTCTATAATCCATTTTAATTATCTTTGATCGAATCATAATTACTTTAATCAAGGCAAGGGGTTACAAGTGCTGTCGTTTGTGGCGTGAGCCATGATACATTGTGATGCTGCTAACATGACCTTATATGCTATATGTTTATGCACTTCGTGAGTGATTTGTTACTACTGGGATTCTATTGAATTCATTCTTTTCAATGACTAACATTTCAGATAGGGCAAGTGACTCTAAAGAGAAGCGGGCAACCTGGAGCGATTAGGACCCTTTGGGGTATATTTGATTTTAGGGATGTTGGTTATCTATATTTGAACTTGGGATTACTGTATATTTTGAGATGTAATTATTACATTTAATTTTGGTCATGTAATCCCCTAGTTGAGACATATAAACCATTAGTTTATATCTGTGTTAAACTCGGGAGTTACCGGGGATTTGATTATACTCTCTGATATATATGAATGTAAATTAACTGCTCAGGTAATTATATTCGAGATTTGAAATTGAAACTAGGATGGGGAAAAGTTTTTGATAGATTTTGTGAAAACCCTACTATAAGGTAGGAAGTTGAAATGAGTTTAAATTGTCTGACAGTCTCTAATTCATTTTAATTATGTTTTATTGAATCATAATTACGCTGATCAAGGCAGGGGGTTACATGTTGCTTATAGGTTAGAGTGTTTAGCTTCTTACCTTCTTATGCTTTAGCCTTTGTGTAAGTTATTTATAGACATGATTTTACCTTTGATTACACATTAGTAACTGTGTTTATTTGTTGTATGAGGCGTGTTGTTTAAACCTTAGTGTTGACAACATTTATGTGTTAAATTAGAACTTTAATCGTTGTTATTTACTAATTATATCTCTCTGAGAAAAAAACGCAGGAAAAATAGTTAAATATTGTGAAAAGGACTTTCTGACCCTGCGAGCCGGCCCTAACCCATATGCTCTCAGGCAGAGCCTTGAAAAACTACAATTTTTCTGACCCCAAGCCTAAAAGGGCTGGCCCTTTTAGGCCCTGGCCAGTCAAGGGTCAGCCCTAATTCCCAACTCTAAAAATTGCCCATTTTGACCCGTCCAATGAAAGGCCCATAACGGACGAGCTTAAATGGGCAGACATGTGCACTAAATAGGACCGGCCACGAGCACACCCTCGGGCTGCATATACCCACCCATTTATGTGTGTATATATATAGTATTTATTTAAGTATACATATATAATATATCTTGTTTGCCAATATATAAAATGTATATTGTAATATATAATATTTATTTAAGTATAAGAGATAATATAATTCAATAAGATAAATTTCCAAGCGAGTTAAATAATATAATTACATATATCTCATAAATCAATTATTATATATTATGTTCATATTTCATAAATCAGAATCATGATCATGATATATAGCTTTTATATAAGCTATAATTCTATATACAATTGATAAATTTCTCTTACTCTAAAGATTTTATCAACTTTTAATTAAGGATTAATTAAATTATTAAATAAATTATCTTATGATGAATAATGATGATTATGGTGCTTTATTAATTATTATTATTTTTTGTAATTTATATTGAGAAATTAGTAACAACAAAATAGTAAGGTTGAAATAAATTTTTTGGAAAAGATGTACTAACGGGTAGCCCATACCCATTCTAACCCACACGGATTTAGCCCAGCCCATTTGTTATGGGCATGAGTGGGCTTTTGATGGACATGGGCTAGACCATGCCCATTAAAAAATAAATGGGTGAGTACGCGGGAAGATCATTGGATAGCTCATATAGTTCATTACTCA
Source organism: Inga leiocalycina (assembly GCA_963242795.1). Taxonomy (NCBI): domain Eukaryota; kingdom Viridiplantae; phylum Streptophyta; class Magnoliopsida; order Fabales; family Fabaceae; genus Inga; species Inga leiocalycina. Next base: position 39,734,699 of record OY725321.1, on the reverse strand, counting down.
CTTTGCGTCACTGCTTGAGGTGTTAAAAGCTGGTACTTTACCTCTTCACAATTACATTATCTCCAGAGGGTCCTTTTTGTAGAACAATGACTTCTGATTGTCCTAGGAAACTAGAATATCCTCCTAGTCATGTAGTATTTCCAATGCCTAAATATAAATGTAATTGTTTATGTTATTGTGCCATAAATAAGAATTACATTTATACACTGAATTAGGACTTCTACATTAAACGTTATTAATTAATTAACATTGTTTCTACATTAATTGTTTTTAAGTTGTTGTCACTATGAAATTAGAACTTGTAGTTTAATTAGCTTGTCTGTTGCTTGATCGTTGATTGGTTGTACTGTATATTGTTCAATTTGTATTTTCCAACTGTAAACAAGGAGTAAGGGAAGAAATAAAGCAATTTTATTTGGAAAAAAAAAAAACTTTCTACACCAGTTATAACATTAACCGATTTAGAAATATCAGTTTCTACACGGTTGAATTGCACAATGTAACGTGGTTACAAAATTTGAAAACATTTCAAATACCATAAGTAGTGATCTTTAGTGCCTTATCATTATTGTGGTGGGTCTCCGTCCATTACTGATTTACGGGTAAATTTTTCCATAAAGCTAGAATTTCTCTACGTGCAAATGAGATTGCGAAGAATTTTGCAATTAGGCTTTAGCATAATTAAACAAAGGGAAAATAATGGCAGAATTTAGTAAACTTGAAATTTTTAGCAAACTGCTCCTCATTATCAAAATTTAAAAAGAAGGAAAAAGCATAGAGATTTTGAAAAATTAGGGGGTTCCACAGCAATTAATATCCTCCTTTTTCTAACTTTCAAACTCAACTTCTCTTGCTTAATTATACTAGCTTCATGTAGCAAGTTCGCTTCACACTACAAAAAAACATCGGATTAGCGACGGAATTTAGCGACAGAATTTCCATCACTAGTTAGTTTAGCGACGAACATTAGCGACAGAATCAAATTAGAGACAGAATTAGCGACGGAATTTGTTCCATCGGCAAAAAGACCGTTACTAATTAATTAGGAACAGAATTTTAAATTCCGTCGCTAATTAAAGACGGATTAGCGACGGAAATTCCGTCTCTAAATTAGCGACAGAAACTTCCGTCGCTAAATTCCGTCTCTAATTAGAGATGGAATTCACTAATTAGTGACGGAATTTTCCGTCTCTAATCCGTCTCAAAATATTTTTTTTATATAATTTAAATTGCCACATATCCTCAAAATGAGCCTCCACATGTCCCTTGCCTGCGGCCGCCACGTGTACCCACCGCCGGCCACGTGTCCCCGTCCGCCACCGCCGCCTCGCCTTCACCCTCCACGTGTCCAGGTCTACCGCCATGTGTCACCCTCCATCGCGGGCCACGTGTCAGCCTCCATCGCGCGCCACGTGTCCAAGTCACAAATTGATTGCATTCTGTGGCCAAGTTAGGATTCGAAGCCTTGACCTCTCATGCGGGTGCCAGTACCTTTACCAGTTGAGCTAAGAAGAACCTGTGTAATTTAAATGCAAAATCATATAAATATATATATATTTCTTTGTGAACAAAATTAGAAATACAAAATTTAATCTATTATTAAATATTTGAATTTAGTTTTCTTATTCTTTTTATGTAATTTTTCTACCTAAATTTTTATTATTAATATCTTTTTTATTCATTTTATGATATATATATATATATATATTGTTGCATTTATAACATTTTTATTTTTATTTGTATAGAATATATTATTAAAAATTCAAATATATTATATTATAATTTCAATTTCAAAAATAAATTTGAATTAATAATTTTATTTATTTATTTTAATATTTGTATTATAAATTTATAATTATTGAAAAAATTAATTATTTGTGACGGAAATTAGAGACGGAAATTAGGGATGGAAAAATTCCGTCGCTAATTTCCGTGGCTAATTTTTAATGACGGAATTAGAGACGGATTAGTGACGGAATTTAGAGACGGAATGTAATTCTGTCTCTATTCCATCTCTAAATTAGCGACGGAAATATTCCGTTGCTAATTTCCGTCGCTAATTTTTAATGATGAAATTAGAGACGGATCAGGGACAGAATTTAGTGACGGAATATGATTCCGTCTCTGTTCCGTCGCTAATTTAGTGACGGAAAAATTACGTCGCTAATTTTAGGGACAGAATTAGAGACGGATTAGGGACGGAATTTAGCGACGGAATACATTCCGTCGCTAATTTAGGGACGGAAAAATTCCGTCACTAATTTTAGTGACGGAATTTGTGAGGGATTAGGGACGGATTAGCGACGCAATGAAATTCCGTCACTAATTTTCATTTTTTTTGTAGTGTCATTGATCCAATAAACAACACAAACTAGTGAGGAGTTTATATCTCTAAGCTGAACCAATATTCATTAAATTTTAATGACATTCCCACTTCAAGTCTCCCTGATGAACAAAAGTTAAATATTCCTTTATTTAAACAGCAAGGACAAAACTTAAGTTTATTTGCTTATATATATCCACTAGGCCCAATTCTACAATCAAATATTGTCATATATGAATCTTATTATTAATAATGGTTTAATAAAATTTTGAAGTGGTATCCATATAAATTTTTACTATTAAAAACATTATTCATGTGTTAAAATTTGATTGGAAACTGGACCTAATGGATATAAGTAAATGGTCATACCCTTTGTCTTACTCCCAACATAAAATGCAATGATGATTCCTAACATATCTCCTAGAAAAAAAAACACCCACACATATATTTTACATCAAATATCATTGAATTTGATGAGAGATTGGTTACTTTTCAAACAAAGTGATATTTAATTTGGTGTCAAGACTTAAGTGTATAATAGTATATGAAATATTTTTTGGCAGACTAAAGTGAGATCCCAAAGAAAATTTAATCACCCAAATGTCCAATAATAACTAATTAAGGGTCATGTAATGACAAGTTATAATATAGAAAATGACAACAGGTTTGTGTTGCTTACTTATCATTTGGACCTTATTTTTGTCATTAAATCCCTTTTTTGGGAACTCAGGCCCGTTTGGTTCAAAGAAGAGGTTGGAATGGAAAGGAAAATACAAAAACAGAATGGAAAGGAAGGGAACATATTTTGTCACTAACTCCTTTAGTTCGCATTGGAAAAGAAAATAAGTTGATAAGAAAATTTTTGTTTAGTTAGAAGAAAATGAGATAGAAAAATAGGCAAAAGACCATCTTATTATTATTATTATTATTATTATTATATTAATTTCATCAACCCATCCCCATCAGTCGTCATCCTCAATTCCTCACCATTGTCAACTTCTTCTTCCTCATCATCCGACTGTCACCCTCTCCGCATCATCACTACCGTCGACCTCTTCCTCCCCCTCCGCACTGACGGATCTACAGCGACACCGGCAAAGAGCCCACTGTCGGCTTCTTCTTCCTCCTCTGTCAACCTCTCCGTCACCATTGTCGAACTCTTCTTCCTCCTCTGTACTGACGAATTGCAGCGACGACGGCTCTATCAAACTCTCCGCTTCATCACCATTGTCAAAGAGGGGTAAGTTGGTCTTCTTCCATTTTGTAAGCTTGCTTGAAAAAGGGTTCCCACCATTTTTGGTGGGAACTAATTTTCCCATGACTAAAGGAAGATGCCCCACCGCCGAAAAACATTTTCCAGAGAAAAGGGGAACCAAACAGCTGTTGCTAGACGGAAAATGGCTATTTTCCTTTCCCTGCCCTCCATTTGCATTGAACCAAACGGGCCCTCATAGTAATTTGCCCGAATTTATTTTGGCAAAGCAAATAGATGGAAAATTGGAACCTAGGTTGATTAAGATAAAATAAAATATTTTATTATATTCGGTAAAAACCATTTTGTGTTGTCCCTATACTTTCCTTTAAATTTTAATCTGGTACCTATGCTTTTCTCTATCTTAATTAAATCTTTATATTTGCTCTATTAGCGCAATTACCTCCTGCATAAGAGTTAACGAGGCTAATAAAGCAAACTTACAAGGTTAATGGTTCTAACCTATCAAAATTAAGGGATTTAATCAACAAAAAAATGCACAGGTACCAAATTAAAAATTTTAGGAATGTAACCCCCTGCCATAATTATATCCGAAATACGCGATTAAAATGAAATAGAGACCAATAATAATCAAATAACATTTACTAACCCATCACATGACGGGGTTTTCACGAATACTTTTTGAAATCATTTATAAACTTGGTCTCATATTCACATTTCGAATACAATTACTACGCGAAGATAAATCACACTCATATAAATATCAGAGTGCACAACTTTATCATCCCGGCAATTCCGGGTACATACCTTCGCTAAAGATACACAGGGTACAATTCCCCATTACGATTCTTCAATGGGGATTACACAATCTCATCTTGAAGGAGTCCTAGCCGCTCCCTCCACGAGCCACTTGCCCTGCCTAAATTGTTGGTAGGGGAGAGTGAGATTCGAGAGAATCTCAGTAGGAAACAGATACCATAATGCATGCATGATAGATGCTATGTGTATGACATGTTAGCTTTATCTAGATGCATGCCCCATAATGACATTTCTGTATGCTCAATGTTTCATGTAACAAAACTATGGCCACAGCAAAACAGAAACATAGCTTCATTTATTCAAATATGCTCTACACAATCAAGTAAAGCAATCACATACATCACTACACAAGCAAAGATATCAAATACATGCAAGTAAGGTAAGTCCCCTACCTCCAGTCTTTTCTCCTCGATTTGCGTGCCAGCAACTCAGGGCTTCACATTTGGTCCTACAATGTCAAATGTACTATTTAGACACTTCCATAATGTTTCTGGGGGTTATATGAGTCTATCTTGAAAATTTACCAAAATGCCCCCGGGACCCCGGCCCCGCCATACCCGGCCCGATGGCACGTTTTCCCAAATTTTTGACTAGGGCTATCCTGACGTATTTTTCATCCAAGGAATCCATTTCCGGACTCAAAATTATCAAATTCAATGTCAAATTGCGAAAATGCCCTTGGCAGCCCTACTTTTAGGGTTTTAGGGGCGTTTCCGTAATTATGCTTTCTCAGCCTTTTCTGAAAAAGTGCCCAACTGTAACCCCACCTAATTTTCCCTCCTGAATCCAATGGAACCATAAAATCATTGAAAATCCAACTCTAAGACCCATTTAGACCCCTGACCGAAATATATGGGTTTTCCAGGGAAAATCGGGGTTTTTCGGTTTCGGCTCCATAAACGCGTTCCTTTCTACTCCTAACCACTTTATTGACTATTCCATTAGGTTACAACTACCATTTAGTACCAATTTGGGCAGCATAACCCCTAGGGAAACCCATTTTCCATTTTTAAAACCAATGACAAACCGGCAAAATTTCACCGATTAAATTGTCCACAACAGCCAGAATAGTCAATATACAAGAGTTTGGAAATTACCTCAAGCTCCCACTAGCTTTTCTCAAAGTGGCTGAAACCCTAGCTCTCTTGAACACCAAATTTGAGCTTCCAACCCTTGAATCACATAGAAGAATAGCTTAGGAGTGGAGTTATACGCATTAAGAACCGATTTACCGAAGAAATCACTTACCTTTATAAGCTTTTTCCTCCCATTTTCTCTCTCTACAATTTCACACTTCCTCTCTCTATGTTCAGCTTCTCACGTCTGAAATGGGCTGAAGAAGGAGGGGCTGATTTATAATAATATATCCCATTTATTTAATTAATTTTCCCAATTTCGGATTTTTACAAAATTCTGGCAGATTTCTGCCCAAACTTTGGAAAATCATAACTAATTCTAGAAACATCGAAATGAGGTGATTCCAAAGCCTATAGAACCCTTATTGAGTCTAGTTTCAAGGAAAAATATAGACTTTTGCTTCCTGGAATCACAAAATCCCCAGAATTTCAATCTTTGCATATTGGTTCAGAAATTTCACAGTTTTTCTGTGCTGACTTCAAAAATTCATATCTTTTTGTGTATAGCTCTAATTGCGTCATATGACCTATCAAATTAAAGCTTAGGATGTCTAATTTCATCCTGTAAAATCTCATAATTTTTAATTATCATTTAGTCTTCCAAAACCTTATGATAAGCTCACTGCCTCATAGGCGATTTTATCAAAAACATAATTATATTCTCCAAAATTCACCATTTTACTTTCTTTAATGCCCCAAAGATATAAAAAACATTGGAGAATAGATTTGGGACATCTACTAAATCGGGGCTTAGTAGTCCACTCAATTTAGGCTTATTCTAAAGCTTCCAATCCCAAATTTTGGGGTATTACAAGGAACATATGATCGAATCCCGGGAAGCATACTTATTGAGAGAGATGAAAACTCTTTATCCTCTAAACCTTAAAAGAAACACCCTTGATCAAATAAAAAAAATATAGGAAAATATAAATACATGCAAAATGATTTTCCCATGTATTTTTTCATATTCTAGGATAAAGGAACATCAATAATTAAACTTGCCCATGTGGGAAGTGAGAAAATGACAAACTCTATAATTGTTGAGTCAATTTAATTCTTGTCAGCAAAGGTACAGACGTGATCGGATAACAAGTCCATGATAGCGACACAGCAATATAAAGCTCAAAATATCTACCAATTCAAAAAGGTTGTATAAATTAATTAAACATGGAAAATAGCAATAACATACATGCAAAGAAATGATCAGTTTATTTTTGTACCAAAGCTAGGGACATATAATAAGAAGTATGCTGATTATGTTGTCAGGAAAGCTCATGAAGTTTGGAATTGTCTATTATTTGAGAACCGCCTGCTTAATGCTTAGATCAACTTCAATTAGACGTAGATGCTATATCACGGGATCGATCCCGTTCTATGATGTGTTAATAGTTACGGGCAAGTCTCAAGTTTATTGCTTGCCTCTGTAATCCCAAAATGGGGTCAAAAAGAAGCTAGCAACATATGAAGGAAATGGCATTATATACCAGCAGGTTCTAAGTGGAAAAGATTTTGAACACTTACTCTCACTATAAGATTGGAGAATTAGAGTTATAAAATTTTGAGTTTGATTTTTTTAAAAAAAAATTGAACAATTAGAGTTACAAAATTTTAATAAAGAGAATATGTAATATAAAAATGTAAGAAAATTTAATTAAAAAATTTTAATTATAACTTCTTTTATATTTTTTTAAAATTCAACTAAGAAATCAAAATTTCCTTGCATCCGCTCCCCTCATAGACACACCCAAAGTACTTGTATGGTATGAGGGGAGGGTAGGGGAGGGATGGAGGAAGAGAGGAGTTAAATTACATTTTTGAGTTAAAGGTATTTAAATTTTAGGTAGGAACTCACAATTTAAAAGGAATGAGAGGATAAATTTTAGGCGGGAATTCAAAATTTTAAAAAATGATAGGGTAAATTTTAGATTTTAATTGGACAAAATTATAATTTATCCCCCTCCCCTCCCCTACTGCCCCTCCCTGTCCCTTCCCTTAAACCAAACACGCCCTTGAGGACAAGGTCTTTAAGTTCAAATTCGTATAAATATAGATAACGTATTTGAGAAAGCTATCTCATAAGTTGGTCCCACCATATTTGAATTTCCCACAATCAAATAGACATGTAAAAGAAGGAAATGACTTTATATAATGACATACATATAAGATTGAACCGCATGGAGTTTGTTAAAAAACTTTTATTATATTTTCGATATTTTTGTTTCAACAAATACAAAATCTAAATAAAATATCTTAAAATCTATTACATTTTGATAAAAAATTATATTATTTGAAAAATTATAATTTAAAACCTTCGAATTTAAACAATCTAAATGATTTGTTTACATTTTATATCTTATGGCAATGATTCAAAACCAAACTCCACATATTAATCATATGAAGAAAGTAAAATTTTGTATTATTGGAGCAACTTGTGACCATTGTGGGGCCGAAACTCAGACTACTCGTGGACCTATCTCACGAGACAATGACCATGTATATCTATAGCAACTGTGGTCCTACCATTAATATATCGGTATATATATAGCAACTGTGGTCATAACATTAATATCCGCCTGTACCCATTGGCCAAATATATATATATAAATATATATATCCAGGACCCTGTGTTTTTTTGTTTTCAATAAATTAAATGAGATGCTTTTACCATCTAACTTTTCTGTATCTTTTTGCCTTAATCGTAAATGCTAATAATATCTGGCAATGAATAGAATTATAGGCACAAGTAAATAAACACTTTTTGCTATTGAAGTTTACTAAATTATTAGCCACCACTTGAACTTTTGAAATAATTCGTTGTAAGTGTTAATTACTGGAATATATTTATAACCTTGTATTTTAGAATTTCTAGATCATCACATATAAATTGAAGGTCATAATAAACAATCATCAAATAATTATGAAAAATTGAAAATAATATTGATACATGTCATATCACTACAAAAAAAATATCAAATTAGTGACGGAATTTCTGTCACTAATTAGTTTAACGATGGAATTGGACTAGTGACGGAATTTGTTCCACCATTAAAAATACCGTCACTAATTGATCAATGACGGAATTTTAAATTCCGTCACTAGTTAGTGTTGATTAGTAATGGAAATTTTCAATCAGAAATTAGCGACGGGAAATTTCGTTGCTGATCCGTCACAAAGTTGGAATACGCTATATTCCTTATCAATCACAAAGTTGGAATAAGCTATTCCAGATTTTTGTTACTAATCCATCACAAACTTAATTTATTTATAATTTAAAAATGCCACATGCCCTCACCATCAGTTGCCACCTTGCCGCTGGCCGCCATGTGTCCTCATCACAAATTAGCTGCATTTTGTGACTCAGTTGGGATTCAAAGCTATGACATCTTGGACGCCAACGCCTTTAACAGTTGAGTTAGAAAGAACCAGCGAGCTTTTTATGCACCATCACATATTTATAATATCATATATATAATATTTCACTATACAAACACAAATATAAATATAAATTTTATTTTTTTTTGGTAAAAATATAAATATTAATTTTAATGTATTAATAAATATTTCTTTTTAGTTTTCTTATTCTATTTTATATAACTATTTTATCAAAAAAATATTCTATCTAATTTTTTTATTATTAATATCTTTTTTATTGATTTCATTATATATATATATATTGTATTTGTAAAATTTTTATATTTATTTGTATATCATATATTATTGAAAATTCCCATATATTATATTAAAATTTGAATAATAAATACAAATTAATATTTTTTATATGTATTTATATTAATGTTTATATTATAACTTTTGATAATTCAAATTTCAAATTATCAAAAAAATTATTTTTAAAATAAAAATATGATTATTGAAATATTGAAATATTATTAAATTTAATTATGTTATGTAACGAATTCAAATAATATGGAGAGATTGTAATAAAATTTAATTATTTTATATTCTGAGTTATAATTAAATCAAATGATCTTTTGGGTTGGATATGATATCAATTCAATCCTTGTTTTAAAATTATATTATCTAAATAAAAGATATTTTTGACCAAGTTATTCTATCATTATATAATTAGAGAAAAAAAAGTCTAATTACAATAAATATTTTTAATTTCATTCCGTCATTAATTCTTTTTTTTTCCTTTTTAGTGCCGCCAGCATAGTAGTAACCAAACAGAAAACTGATTTTTCTGTCTGAGAGATATTTTTGTACATTTTTGACCACTTGACTTTGATTACAACGTACAAAAGTATTATAACTAGACGACTGTCATTTTGAACTTTGACCATTCACAGAGGGCATAGGATGGCATCTTCTTGAGTCGTTAGCCTTGTTTAAATGTGTGCAACCCAATAAACTATTGGATTTGACACACTTTACGATGCCCTCTAGTTGAAAATGATAGGGCTAATTTTAAAAGAAATCGAGATTCTCCATATTATTAAAAATCATAAAGATGTACATGTTGTTCTCATAATGATCACGCTATTCACATTAATCTCAATCAATTCAAGAGATTTGTTTTTTAATATAGGCAAAAGTTTATGTGAGTTGAGTCTATTGGGGAGTCACCAAAACCAAGATATGCCTTCATGATCAAAAAGCGTTTATAAAATTACTTACAGATCATCCATCAATAAGGTTCTCATAAATGAGATTTGAGCTCATAGTCTCTGGCTATAAGTCAGCTCCTTAATAAATGGACGATTCGTCTGTGGAAACTTCTCTCTTCCCCCTCTCTTGCTAGCTCGAGCTCTATCTCTCTCTAAATGTAAGTCTAGTTCACTGATATAAACATGAGCTCTAGCTAGTAGATTTCAAGGTCTCAATCTCACACGCATATGTATTCATGACGTAAATGTTGAAGAGAAATACACACAAAAATGTCCCAAAGATGGCCATGTCGAAAGAAATTATGGATCAATCTATTGTGGAAGCATTTCGTTTGGAAGCTACAAAGGACAGTTTTACTTTAATTTGAAACGCTGTACCAAGCAGTATAAAAATTTACTCATTATATCCCACATTTTCTATTGCTCATTTCAAACAATAATCGAGAAAATGATAAAGAAGGTGGTGCAACAAACAATAAAGGAGTAACTATTAATTAAGAATGGTAAACACGTAAAGAATGAGATGTGATGTCTATAATGCTTCAACATTATGAAGCTTTCAACAAAACCGCGTCTGGGAAGATTATGTGGTTATGCAGTTAGCAAGTACTGAAGTTTACCCCAGTAAGTTTTTCTTCATGTATTCAAGTGTCTCTTGTTAGATACCATACGTAATCATTTATGATCAGCAAGATTCTTCTCTACCACTACCTCAAGTTCTAAATATAGGAGCTAGAAAACAAGTTTATTTTGATCCTAAATATAAGACATCAATCCACTTTATTCTCCAAATTTATAATTTTTCTATAAAATATCCCTATCAATTACCCATATTGAAGTGGTTTTCATCATGGAATAATTTTTATGCACATGATTATAGATAGTATTTTTAGGAAGTCAACACATTTATTATCGGTACTAGCTAATTGATTTTCTTAATATCCACAAATTAGTATCTGGCTCTTATATTAATAAGGACCGGAGATACTATGTATATACACACACACATGCACATACAAAACCTATTAATTTATGTGGTATGAATTTGTACGGCATGAAAATGGAGAAATAATAGATAAACCTGGGCAAAAACACTATGTTAGATGTCAATATCCGTTTCCATTTCGATAATCGGAGAGTAATAAAGATGGAATTCCATGGGCATACAGAAAAGTACATTTATACCGATAAAAATATTCGTTTACAATCCCAAGTCGTTCGTCGACAAAATACAAAATACTACAGAAATTTTAATATTTATAGGATTCTCTAAAATATCTTAAGAATAGACTAATTATAACCACCAGCTTTGACCTTGCCTCGAGACACATGCCAATTACTTCTCGGTGTTTACGCCTTTGCTTTCATCCCACTGGCACCCGCTGAGATGTTTGTATTTTAAAAAAAAGGGTGAGATTCTGAAGAATCCCAGTAGAGAAATACGATCGACATATAAAATGTGAAATTAAATATGCAATGCACCATATTAAGCAAAAATGAAAGTTCAATTCGATTCAAATGTAAGTACCTCAGCCGAGTCACTGACTAAAGTTAGGATTTTTCATAGTGTACCTCAACTGAGTCATCGACCACAGCTAGGATTTCTGATATATCGATGTTGGGTACTGAACCACAACTAGATATTGTACCTCTAGCGCAAGCATATCACAAAATACAGCAACAAATACATACAATTATTCATATAGTATATGAAAGATGGTAGTCCCTACCTCAAAGTCTTATCAACCCCTTTTAATGTGTCTCGTAAAACGTGTTGTTTACGGCTTCTGACTCGGTCTCAAAATATTAAATGTACAAGAAATAGGTCATAACCCATCCTAGTATCATTTTAGATTCTTCCATAGTATTTCTTGTGGTTATATTAGTCTATGGTGAAAATTTACCAAAATGCCCTCGAGACCCTGACCTGGCCAAACCCGATGGCACGTTTTCCCAAAATTTTGACTATGACTATCCTGTAGTATTTGTGCCCAATGAATACATTTCTGAGCTCAAAATTACCAAATTCATTTTCAAATTATGAAATTGCCCTTGACAGCCCCGATTTATGGTTTTAGGGTCGTTTTCGTAATTATGCTTTTCCGGCCTTTTCCAAAAAAGTGACCAACTGTAACCCCACCTATTTTTGCCTTCTGAATCCAATGGAACCATCTATTTGATGAAAATCCAATTCCTTACCCCAGATCTGACCTTGGCCGAAACATAGGTCAAGAAAAATGAAAAATTGCTCTTTTATGCTTTAGCTTCCAAAGTTTGTACCTTTTCACTTCTAATCACTTATTAGCTCATTTAAACACATTCTAAAAATGATTCAAATAAATTTGGGCAGCATAACCCCGTAGGGTTATGACTTTTCCAAATTTACAAACTTGTCAAAAATCACCAAATCCAACCATACACTTCAACAATAACAACATACTTGTATGGATTTGAGTTTTATGAAGTTACCTCTTGAGTTCTTGGATTTTCTCTCTCTAGGCTTCCTCTCCTCTCTCTCCTTAAGATCAAAATGTGTCTCCAAAACCATGTATTCCATGAAGGAGAAAGGTTTAGAGAAGGTTTTCATGGAAGGTTACAAAGAAAATGCTTAAGAGATCAATACTTACCTTAAGCCTCTTCTACCTTCTCTGTAGAACTTCGAAGTTCTTCAAGCTCTCTCTCTCTCTCTCTCTCTTCTTTCTCTTGTTGCTAGCCAAAAATATGAAGGGAAGAGGAAGGAAGAGTGTTTAATAAAACACCTCCAATCACCCTTAACCACTTGATCTCATCAAAGCATCTTATGGTGACACTTGTCCTAATCCTTATCTCCTTCACATTTGTGTCATAATTGCTCCATTAGCATTGAAGTAATTTCCCTCCCCTTTTGGTTAGGAAAAAACCATCCCCCCTAATGCTTTCCCTAACCAAATGGGTTTCCTTGAACTAATCCAACCATGCACTCAAGTATTATACCATTATCATAATTACTATGTCCAAGTAGCATTATTTTAATGCAATTAGACATGTGCTCATCTTCATAAATCATAAACTAATCCCTTCACCATATGATAATGACACTTAGCATGTTTAATCCCAAAAATCATTTTTTTCCTCCATTTTTCTTGTGCTAGGCGAAATTTACAAGAGAAAGGGAAATAAAATTGTCTCAACATTTCTATAATTCAATTAAATAGATTATGCATAATTCCTTCTAATTTCTCAACTCTTGATTTATTCCAAACATACATTCTCCTTTATTTTCCTTAATTAATTGAAATTTAACTTCAATTAATTGGAAAATAATTAATTTTGGGCTAAATTGGCAAAATTATGATTTTGCTATTACCTTTGTAATCTAATTCCTTTCTTGAATTAATTTGCCAATTTTTTCATGAATATGAATATTTCAAAATTCATAAGTTCCAAATTTCATGAATATTCACCATTTTATTTAATTTCTAGAATAATTACAATGTATTTGGTGAATATAAAAGTTGGGGTGTTACAGTTCTCCCCCACTTAATTAAATTTCATCCCCAAAATTTGCTATACTTATACATTCATAAACTCTGGGTAACGTTTCTTCATACTTTCTTCTGTTTCCCATATAGCCTCTTTGGGTGATAACCCTTTCCAGATGATCTTGACAAACAAAATGCTCTTGTTTCTGAGTTATTTTTCCTGCTGATCAATGATTCAGTCATGCATGACTTTGTAAGTCAAATCTTCGCGTATTCCCACATCTTCGTACTCTAATATGTGTTCTGGATCAGGTTGATACTTTTTCTTCTGGGAAACATGAAAAACATCATGTAGCTTGCTTATATTTGGTGGCAAAGCAATGTGGTATGCTACTGGCCCAATTTTCTCCAAGATCTCGAACGGACCAATGTATCTTGGTTGTACCTTCTTTACTTTCAAGGCTCTATCAATACCCATAATAGGTGATACTTTCATGAACACACGATCACCGACTTCAAATTCTTGAGGTTTTTGCCTCTTATCTGTATAACTTTTCTATCAGCTCTAAGCAGCTAACAACCTTTGCTTAATCAAATTTATTTGCTCTGATGTCTAATTAACAAGATCTGGCCCCAGCAATTCCCTCTCAGACAACTCAGTCCATCATACTGGCGATTGACACTTTCTCCCATAGAGTGCCTCATATGGAGCCATCTAGATGCTCAAATGATAACTATTGTTGTAGGAAAACTTTGCCAACAGAAGGAATTTGTCCTAACTACCTTTATAATCAAGCACAAATGGCCTTAGCATATCCTTAAGGGTTTGAATCGTTTGTTCTATCTGGTCATCAGTTTGGAGATGATATGTTGTGCTGAATCAGAGCTTGGTGCCCAAAGCTTCATGTATCGCCTTCCAAAACTTGGAAGTGAATTGTAGATCTCGATCGAAGATAATGTTCTTTGGATTACCATGTAATCTCACAATCTCCTTAATGTAGATCTCCACTAGTTTGTCAGGCGAATAGTGGATACTAATTGGTAGGAAGTGAGCTATCTTTGTGAATCTATCAACTATCACTGATAAGTAAAACATTTGCATATTTATTTTCCCTTATATGATAATTTTATGGACGATATTTGAGTTTAATATAATCAATTTGGGTGTGATTGATAAATAAATTTTTTTTAGAATAAATAGTATTTAAAGAAATAAAAAAAAAGAAAGTACTGTAGCAACACGATCACTGTAGCAATGGAAGTCACTGTAGCGACGGAAGTACTATTAAGCTGCTGAGCACTGTAGCTGTTATCGACAGTTACTGTAGCAGCGGCCAGACCACTATAGCAGCCGCCGGATTTAATACCCCAAAATTTGGGATTGGAGGCTTGGAAATAAGCCTAAATTAAGTGGACTACTAAGCCCCAATTTAGTAGAAGCCCAAATTTATCCCCTAATGATTCTTATATCTTTGGGGTATTAAGAAAGTAAAATGATGAATTTTGGAGAAGTAAGCTTGTGAGGTAGTAAGCTTGTCATGTTCATTTAAATGATCAAATGATGAGAAAAAAATTATGAAATTAGACATCCGAAGCTTTAATTTGATAAGTCATATGACTCAATTAGAGCTATACACAAAAAGATATGAATTTTTGAAGTTAGCCCAGAAAAGCTGGAAACTTTCTGAGACAACATGCAAAGATTGAAATTTTGGGAATTTTGTGATTCCATTCAGCAAAAGTCTATATTTTTCCTTGAAACTAGACTCAGTAAGGGTTCTATAGGCTTTGGAATTACTCTAATTCGATTTTTCTAGGATTAGTTATGATTTTTCAAAGTTTAGGCAGAAATCTGCCAGAATTTTGTAAAATCCGAAATTTTTGGAAAATTAGTAAATGAATAGAATATACTATATAATATGATATAATCATATTCCTTCTTCTTCCTTCAGCTTAAACTGACGCAAATAGCAGCTGGACATAGAGAGAGTTTAGAGATAGAAGGAGAGGAGAAAACTCACGAGATAGGTCGATTTCTTCGGTGAATTCGTACCTAACGTGTATAATCCTTCTCCTAAGCTTCTCTTCTATGTTGTTTGAGGTATTTGAAGCAAGATTCATGGTGTTTTGAAGTTAGGGTTTTCAGCCACAAGAAGGAAAAACTAGTGGGAGCTTGAGGTAACTTCTAAACTCTTGCATATTGACTATTCTGGCTGCTGTAGACAATTTAATCGGTGAAATTTCGCCGGATTGTCCTTGTGTGTAAAAATGGAAAATGGGTTGTGGGGGCTGTTATGCTGCCCAAATTGATACTAAATAGTAGTTGTAACCTAATGGAATAGTCAATAAAGTGGTTAGGAGTAGAAAGGAATGTGTTTACGCAGCCGAAACCGAAAAACCCTGATTTTCCCCTTAAAACCTATATATTTTGACCAGCATTGTAAATGGGTCTTAGAGTTGAATTTTCAATGATTTGATGATTCCATTGGATTTAGTGGGCGAAAATAGGTGGGGTTACAGTTGGGCACTTTTTCACAAAAGGCCGAGAAAGCATAATTACGGAAACACCCCTAAAACCCTAAAAGTAGGGCTGCCAAGGGCAATTTCATAATTTGACATTGAATTTGATAATTACGAGTCCGGAAATGGATTCCTTGGGTGAAAATATGTAAGAATAGCCCATGTCAAAATTTCGGGAAAAGTACAGTCGGACCGGGTACAGCGGGGCCGGGTCGGGTCCCCGGGGGTATTTTAGTAATTTTTCAAGATAGATTCATATAACCCCCAGAAACACTATGGAAGTGTCTAAATGTACATTTGACATTGTAGGATCGAATATGGAGCCTCGAGCTGTTTGCACGTAGATCGAGGCACGCTTTCAAGGCGGAAAAGAGTTAAGGTAGGGGACTTACCTTACTTGCATGTATTTGATATCTTTGCTTGTGTAATGATGCATGTGATGGCTTTACTTGATTGTGTAAAGCATATTTGAATAAATGAAGCTCTGTTTCTGTTTTCGCTGTGGCCATAGTCTTGTTGTATGAAACATTGAGCATGCAGAAATGTCATTATGGGGCATACATCTAGATAAAGCTAACATGTCATACACATAGCATCAATCATGCATGCATTATGGTATCTGTTTCTTATTGAGGTTCTCTCGAATCTCACCCTCCCCTACCAATAATTTAGACAGGAGACGACAGAAGATATGCAAACAATAATGCAGAGTACCGTACGAAGGGATTACAATAGTAGAACGAAGACGGGAAGAAGTCTCTGTTTCACTGGGATGAGTTTAGACACCCTAGTAGCCTTGTGCGGCTACCTTTATCGTAAGTATCATGTACAAACCCCTATGGGGAATTTATATAATCATACACATATTATCAATATAGTTATGCTATTCCTGTATTGCCCACCGAACCGCATATCATTTTCCACGAATACTCTGGTAAATGTGAAATTAAAATAAGGGCGTGACATCGGACACTGTAGCAGTACTGTAGCACATGTTTTTTCCCCTATAAATAGAGTTTAAGGCCAAGCTCAAAGGGGGAGGAGAGGAAGAAAAGCAGAGGTTCCCTTCTCCGACAAGGAGAGGTCCTTCTCTGACTGGGAGAGATCTTTCTCTAACATTTCTGAGTTCTTTATGTTGTTTTTTAGATTTAATTTCATGCATTGCATGCCTCCATCTTGGAAGGCTTAGGATTGTATTACATTACATGCCTCCATCTTGGAAGGCTTAGGATTGTATTACATTGCATGCCTCCATCTTGGAAGGCTTAGGATTGTATTACATTTTGCATGACGCTTACATGGAAGGTTTTACCTCCTAAATGGACGGCTAGATTTCTTTATCTTTCATGCATCTTTTGGTTGTATATTTATATTTGAGAATTTGATATTCAAGTTTTATGCATTGTTAATTTAGTTTATTTTTGTTTTTAATTTTATCATGTGCTAAACTTTCATTTTCCTAGGGTGATGACGTAGCTTACTAATGACGGATTGAATCTTAACTTATTAAATCTAGTTTGAATTTCTCCTTTATGATTGAGTTTTAATTATTACTCTTAATGCTTTTGATTGACTGGCCATCTTTTGAATGATTTCAATATGCATGTTGAGACCGGAAGGGGATACATGTGTGTAGACCCTATAATTAAAACCATAACTTGCATATGAAATAGAAATGTATTCATATGAGTTGTGTAGTCTTACTGAGTTCCATAAATCTTAATGCATAATTAATTGCTTAAATTCATATAGGAATATATTGGATTAGAAATTGATTATAGAATTGCTTGACCTTGGAAGAGGCTAGTAATTAAATTAGGGAAACTCGACTATCAATCATGTGGAATAAATCGGGCTAGAATAGATAAGTGATTCAATCCGGAATTTGTTAAGTGAAATCTGACCCCTAGGGCTTTTTCTCATATTTGCTTTCATATCATCTGCATTCATATTTAATTGTTTTTCTTTTATTTTGTACTCTCAATCACCAACTAATCGATCGACTAAATAGAATTAAAATTACCTATTTTGGTACTTAGTGATCAATCCTCGTGGGAACGATATTCTACTTACTTCTATATTACTTGATTACGACATTGCACATTTGCACTATTTGATTGATCATCTACACTCATATCAAGTTTTTGGCACCGTTACCGGGGATTGTTGTCATTAATATCAATACCAAGTAATTTTAATACTAATTTAGTCTTCATGCAAAAATTTCAAAAAATAAAAAAAAAATAAAAAAAATGGAGTATTCACAGCATTTATTTGGTTTAATCAGTGATAACTTGTCATATCTTGGTTCTTTTTCTGGAATGCATGTGAATGGAATGAGACAAGAAAATATAAATACGGTTGGATTGAAAATTCTTCTCCTTACAATTGTTTTTCTTGTGCTTATTGTGGAGAGTGTCATTCTTATGAGCATTGTCCATATAGCAATACCATTCATTATATGAGAAATGATTTCAATATGAACCAAACTTGTTTTGATTATTCCTTTTATCCTGGTGGAATTTTGGAGCAACAAGAGTCTTTGGATCCATATGTCAAGTATTCTTCTAATCTTCCTTTCTACTCTTATCCATATATTGAAGAACAAACTCTTGAGTATAAGGAAAAATCTGATTTAGAAAGATTAGGTGAGGAGTTTATGGAATCAACAGAGAGATTTATCAGAGAGCAAAAGAAAATTGTCACTAGTATTGAGTCAAGTGTCCAAAATATTGAAATAAATGCAAGTCAAATTATTGCGCCACTTGAAACTATGAGGCAAGATAATTCTTTGAGCATGATGACCACTCCTTATGTTGATGATGATTATTATGAGGAAATTGAGGATGTGGAATTAAATGAAACCTTAGCTCTTGTAGAATGTGAAAAGGAACTTGAAATCACTTTTGGAGAGATTAGTGGGTGTAGTCAAGGTTCTGGTTGTGGAACCTGATTTTTATCATTTTGATATTAAAACTAATGAGAATGTTCCAAAAGATGTTGTTTATGTCTCTCTTGTTGAAGTATTGACTCTTACTGATGAGAGTCAAGTGGATTTTATGGGATGCTCTAAAATTTTGGAAATTCCTAAATCTATTTGCAAATACATGTATGTTGTGCTTTATTTGAATTCATTAAATAATTGTACTCTAAAATTGTCTATGATTGAAGAAGTACAATTAATTACTTTAAATGATCATTGTTGGTTTCTGAAATATTGTTTCTTGAAAAGAAATGAAGACAAGGTGATCCTGGTGTTTGATACTTTTGATTAGTAGTTTGTGTTTGAGAAGTCTGGCTGAAGACTATAAATTTAGCGCTACTTAGGAGGCAACCCAAGGTTTGGTTTGATATTTTGTTGTGATTTTGTAGGACTTCTGGTAGCTCCTGATGATGTTTTCTACTTTGATTGTTTAAAAAAAAGAAAAAATTAAAAATTTAAAAAAATTTTGGTTTGGTTTTTGTCTAGCTAAAGACGTTAAAGAAGGGCGGCTATTTAGGAAGCAACCCAAAACTTCTTTCCTACTCTTTCAAAACTTCTTTCCTACTCTCTTAGTTTTCTTTATTACTCTCTCATTTTTTTCCTACTCACCAAAACACATTGCACTGCATTGAGCATTTTAGTTTTCATCAGTTTCATTTTAAGTTACCATGGAGGAATCTCTTGCAAAGCTTAAGAACAGGTTCCCCACTCTTCCTAAAGATGTGCTCAGGAAGATCTATAATAGTCGACTTGAAAGGATGATGATATTCAATCATTTAGGCCTTCCTGTGGACGTATGCTGGATCATTGAAGCTAAGGTACGTTTAGCAGGTGAGATTCATAATTCATTTGTTAAACCTTTGCCAGGAATGGGAAGAAGTTCTTACTCCAAAAAGAGAAGAGCTAAAAGAATGAAGATCTGCCATAAATGTGCAAGGTAGAATTGTAATCAGCGCTTTAGGAGTAAATATATGGTTTCTATAAATCGAGAAGATAAAATTAAATTTTTAAAGGATAGACTGAGTAAGGAGTCACTGGATGATATCATTCAAACTCTTGAGACGCATCTGAGTGGTGATGTTCATCGTATTCTTCTTGATTTAGCAGACATATTCAACAGAGAAAAAGAGCGCTATTGTCTTGGGAATCTGACGTTAAAAAACCCTGTTTGCCAGTTTATAAAAAAACTGGATGGGAAGCAAATCCTCGATTCATAGAAAGCGTTTAAGCCGTTACTAGACATAAAACCAGAGGAAGATGTATGTTAAAATCACAACTACTGTACATAATCATGCTTTTATCTATTCGTCTTATATTTTTCGTAAGCTTTTTGTCTAATCGGTTTTATCTTTTCAGTAACTTTTGACTTTCTTTCCTCTTTTTGTTTAATTTCTTCACGCAATGATCCACTGGTTGTCTATGTCGGAAAAGTTTTCAAACTTCTTTGAAAATTGCTTGATTTGTGTGATTTTGTTGTCGTTGTTTTAGTGTTATATATATGTACTCTTCCACTTGTAAATATGCATTCTTCTACTTATAAGCATACATGGTCCGAGAGAAAGAAAGAGAAAAAGGGTATTTCACAAAAATATAGATTTAAATCTATTTGCATTTTTGGTGAAACTGATTTGGGCAAGAAAAGAGAGCTTATAACAGCAGCAAACGAACTTGGAATTGCATTAGCTGCCAGAAAAATCAACTTTGTGTACGGGGGAGGCATCCAGGGCCTAAAGGAAAGTGGCCATTTCTGCATCTATGAATGGAAGCAAGGGTTTAAGTGTAAGGGTGAAGGAGTTGGAAGATCACATTTTTTTCCTTAAGACAAGAGTTACAAGTTTCAAGCTTGCCTGAACGGATGGGACTAATGTTCTACCATGCTCAAGCTTTCATTGCTCTAGCCGGTGGTTTAGAGACTTTGGATGACATTTCTAGCGTTGCATATTGGGCTAAGTTAAACTATCACAAAAAGCCATTAGGATTGTTAAATGTTAATGTTTTTTATGATAATTTGTTGTCTTTTCTTGATCATGCTGTGGAAATAGGATTCATACCCTAAGCGACTCGCCACTCCATAATTGCTGCACCAACTGCTGATCAGCTACTCGATCAACTACAAACCTATGAACCTAAACCAGATCTACTTGTCAAGCCAATAGGTGTGCAATCTTCAGATAGCAGTCAGAAGCAGAACCCAGATACCATTCTTAGGTTGTAACTTTCCTTAATCTCTTGGTTTTACTTTAATTTATTGTGTGTTTATGTCAAAAAAAACACACCTCCTCTGAGCTCTAGAAGACATAGGGGACAATGTCTGATTTAGGTTGGGGGAGGAGGAAAAACTTTTGTTTTTCTTTTGTTAGTTAGTAAAACCATTAGATCCATAGGGTGTGGAAAAAATGGCAGAGTAAGGAGTTATTCTTAACTCCTGAGACGTATTCATTAGTTGCATGATTTTTTTTTATCTTTTTCAAAAAAAAAAGTAAAACAAAAAATTCATCTTGTTCAAGTGCTTTGTAATGATCTTAAGAAGTATTTAAGTTTGAATGATGGATCAATTGAATTTAGAGATTTTATAGCATGAATGAACAACTGATTGTTGTAATTGGTGATGAATTTTGAGATTGAATGAACTGAGTTTAAAAATCCCTATTAAGTTGTCACTTTAGAACTTGCTTTAAATCTGATTGAAATTACATCTCACATGCACATTAAAAAATGATAAAGGAATTCATTTTCTTTAGCTAAAGCCAAATAGCCAACCTTGCAATTATACCGTTGATAAGCCCCTTTAAGCCTAATTGACTGTTTCTTTGTTTTCAATCCATTAACATGTGCTTTAATGATATATCAAGTGCTTTTACCTTATTCGGAAGATTAATGGAGCATTTGAAATTTTTGTGAAATGAGCTTTTGACAAAGTGTGGGGGTGTATCTATCATCAACTTTACAGTTGCAATTCAAAAAAAAAAGAGAAAAATAAATAAAAAAAGGAAAAATAAAAAGAAAAACAAGAAGGAAAAAAATTATGAAAAAAAAAGAAAAAAGAAAATGTTAAGTGTTTGAATTGTGGGTTGTTGTTATGAGATAAATTTACAAGTAGCCCATTTTTCAATTGCTTTATTTCTTTAGCCTTTCATATCATGTTTTATATTCTTTTACCTTAACCCCATTACAACCCTTAATAAGTCCTTTTGATTTCAATTATGCATGTGAATTAGGTAGTGGAGATTGAGATTTTTAGCAAGCCTATGGTAGTGCAATTTTTTCACCTGAATTTGAGCGAAACACTTACCCTTGAACACTTTAGAGATTGAGAGAATGAGTTACAAGTACGAACTCGGTTTATTCATTTTCAATTAAAGTTACCAGTTTATATTTTCCTCGATTCATTAATACTATGATCTCTTTATGTTTCAATTGTGTTCTTACTTATGACTTGACACTTCTGATTTTGTTGGAAGCACTTATTAGTTACTTCTTGTTCGAGGACATCCAATAGTTAAGTGTGGGGAAATTTGATAAGTAAAATATTTGCATATTTATTTTCCCTTATATGATGATTTTATGGACGACATTTGAGTTTAATATAATAAATTTGGGTGTGATTGATAAATAAATAATGCTTTTTGGAATAAATAGTATTTAAAGAAATAAAAAAATGAAAGTACTGTAGCAACAGGATCACTGTAGCAGATGGTTACACTATAGTGGACGGAAGTTACACTGTAGTGGATGGAAGTCATTGTAGCGATGGAAGCACTGTAGAGCCGCCAGACACTGTAGCTGTTGTAGACAGTCACTGTAGCAACCGCCGAACGCTATAGCAGTACTGTAGCACACGTTTTCCCCCTATAATTAGAGATCAAGGCCAAGCTCAAAGGGGGAGGAGAGGAAGAGAAGCAGAGGTTTCCTTCTCCGACAGGGAGAGGTCCTTCTCTGACCGGGAGAGATCTTTCTCTACCATTTCTGAGTTCTTTGTGTTGTTTTTTAGATTTAATTTCATGCATTGCATGCCTCCATTTTGGAAGGCTTAGAATTGTATTACATTTTGCATGCCTCCATCTTGGAAGGCTTAGGATTGTATTACATTTTGCATGCTGCCTACATGAAAGGTTTTACCTCCTAAATGGGCGGCTAGATTTCTTTATCTTTCATGCATCTTTCGGTTGTATATTTATGTTTGAGAATTTAATATTCAAGTTTTATGCATTGTCAATTTAGTTTGTTTTTGTTTTTATTTTCATCAAGTGCTAAACTTTCATTTTCCTAGGGTGATGACGTAGCTTACTAATGACTGATTGAATCTTAACTTATTAAATCTAGTTTGAATTTCTCCTTTATGATTGAGTTTTAATTATTATTCTTAATGCTTTTGATTGACTGGCCATCTTTTGAATGATTTCAATATGCATGTTGAGACCGGAAGGAGATATATGTGTGTAGACCCTATAATTAAAACCATAACTTGCATATGAAATAGGAATATATTCATATGAGTTATGTAGTCTTACTGAGTTCCATAAATCTTAATGCATAATTAATTGCTTAAATTCATATAGGAATATATTGGATTAGAAATTGATTATAGAATTGCTTGACCTTGGAAGAGGCTAGTAATTAAATTAGGGAAACTCGACTATCAATTATGTGGAATAAATTAGGCTAAAATAGATAAGTGATTTAATCCATAATTTGTTAAGTGAAATCTGACCCCTAGGGCTTTTTCTCATATTTGCTTTCATATCATCTGCATTCATATTTAATTTTTTTTCTTTTATTTTGTACTCTCAATCGCCAACTAATTGATCGACTAAATAGAATTAAAATTACCTATTTTGGTACTTAGTACTCAATCCTCATGGGAACGATACTCTACTTACTTCTATATTATTTGATTACGACAGTGCACACTTGCACTATTTGATTGATCATTCACACACGTATCAATCACCCATATAGCGTCATGGTTTCGAACCTTAGGCCATCCTATCCTAAAATCCATAGTAACACTCTCCCACTTCCACTCAAGAATCTCAAGGTTCATCAAAAGCCCTGATGGTCGTTGATGTTCAACTTTCACTTTTTGACATGTCAAACAACGAGCAACGAACTCAGTCACCTCTCTTTTCATCCCTGGCCAATAGTATTGTGCCTTCACGTTATGGTACATCTTTATAGCCCCTAGATGCAGAGTTTACTTACTCTTATGTGCCTCCTCTAGGATTTGTCGTTTCAGTTTTGGTTGTAGTGGAACATAAATCCACTTCTTGTACCTAACTAATCCGTTGGGTGACAAGTCATAATCCTGAGTTTCACCCCTATCAATTATACTTATGATAGATAGTGCTTCACCATCAAGCAGTTGGGCTTCTTCAATTACCGCCCTTAGATCATTGTATACTTGACTTACCCCACTGCATAACAAAATTTGACTAGACAGATTTAAGTCTCTAAAATCCTTGATCAATTTCTACTCATAAAGCATCATGGCTGCCACCTGCACTAATTTTTGGCTTAATGCATTAGTGATGACATTAACCTTATTGGGATGATACTTGATTTCTAAATTGTAATCTTTCAGCAACTCCATCCATCTGCGTTATCTTATATTAAGTTCTTTCTGATCATATAAGTACTTCAAACTCTTGTGGTTACAGTACAACTCTACATTCTCACCATATAGATAATGTCTCCAGATTTTCAAAGCGAATACAATTGCTGCTAACTCAAGATCTTGGGTGGAATAATTCAATTCATGAGGTTTCAATTGTCAAGATGTATAGGTCACCACCCGGCCATATTGCATCAATAAGTATCCTAATCCAAGCCCACTGGCATCTATATAAACAACATACAAAAACTACAAATCTGGGTTCGTTAACACTGGTGCCGTAGTTTACCTCTGCTTCAACTCTAGGAAGTTCTTTTCACAATTCTCATCCCACACAAAATGTTGAGCTTTCTGCATCAATTTCATCATCGGTAATGAGATTTTGGAGAAATTCTGTATAAATCTTTGATAATAACTTGTTAGACCCAGAAAACTGCCACTTTAAATACAGTCTCTGGTCTCTTCCAGTTTAGTACTACTTTCACCTTACTAGGATCAACAGAGACCCCTTGTTATAAGTCAACGTGGCCCAGAAAATTTACCTCTGAAAGCCAGAATTCACATTTGCTTAGCTTGGCATAGAGTTTCCTATCCCATAATATGTTCAACATAGTTCTCAAATGCCATTTGTGTTCAACTTTACTCCTTGAGTACACCAGTATATCATTAATAAAGATTACTACGAATTGGTCCAAGTACAGACGAAAGATTCTATTCATGTAGTCCATGAACACAGTAGGTACATTGGTCATCCCAAATGGCATCATTAGGAACTCGTAATACCCATATCTATTCCTGAAAGCAATCTTCGATACATCTTCTGCTTTTACTTTCAATTGATGGTATCCTAATCACAAATCGATCTTTAAGAATACATAAGAACTAGAAAATTGATCGATCAAATGGCCAATTCTAGGGAGCGGATACTTATTCTTAATGGTCACCTTGTTCAGCTCTCAGTAATCAATACAGAGATGTAGGCTTCTGTCTTTCTTCTATATGAAGAGTATTGAAGCACCCCAGGGTGATACGCTAGGCCGTATGAACCCTTTCTCAAGTAGTTCCTTGACCTGCTCCTTTAGCTTCGCCATTTCACTTGGAGTCATATGATATGGGGTTTTGGAGATTGGACCCGCTCCAGGCCTCAAATCAATCGAGAACTCTACTTCCCTATCTGGAGGTAACACGTCGACATTCTCCGAAAAAACATCAGGGAACTTACTTACTACAAGGATTCTTCCCAAGGCTACACTAACCTCTGATTGCATAGAGCAGAATTCCATGTACCCCTGACAACCTTTCTGTAGATATCCCTCAACCTTAGCTGCAGAAAGAAGGTTAAGAGTAATTTTTGTATCAGCTTGCGGTTGTGGATTCAGATATATGAATCTCTTCTATTTACAATCCAACAACACACCATACACTATTAACCAGTCAATCCCCAAAATTACTTCTAACCCTTGCAATGGAAAACAAATCAGATTTACAGTCAATTCATGCCCCTCAGCATTTACCACGCAACTTAGATAAAGGTCGGCCGTCACAATTCATGTGCCTATAGGTGTAGATATAACCAAATCATATGGGGATTTACACACAAGTAAATGTAACCATCTCACACAGTCGTATGCAATGAATGAATAGCTTACACTAGAATTATACATAACATGCATTAAACTGCTATTAAGAGAAATCATACCTTGAATCAGCTCCAGAGACTTTCTAGCTTCTTCTTGTGTCAGTGTGTAGACATTGCCTAAAACTCTGGGTCTCGTCTTCGTCGATTGCTACTTTTGCGGGCAATCCTTAGACATATGTCCCGTCTTTCCACAATTAAAACAAGTCAACGATTTGTTGGGATTAACTTTTGGTGGTAGTGGTGCACCATTACAAGCTTTACCAGGATGGAATGGTTTACGACAAAACCAACAAGTTCAACTTCCCGAGGATCTTTGGCCTCCACGGCCTTCTATCTGATTCGACCTCTTCATAGCTCCCCTGGAAGGTCCACCTTGCTCTTTCCTTTTCTGTGTTGAGCTACCACTTCCAGAAATACTTCAATTCCTAATATGTTTCACCTAGTTCGACATGTGTTTCTCAATTTATTTTCACTCTTCTGCCACTTTGCTAAATTTTGTGAAGTGTTGAGAAATCAGCCTCTCTTTGAACTGGAGTCTTAACCCTTCAACCATTATATCTGCGTTACAGTCTTCATTAGCATTCAGCTTTGGTATGATGAGTATCATGACAGTCGAATATACCGGGCTAAGTAATCATCAAAGCTATCCTGGTCTTGCTATTTGATATCAAAGAATTCTTTCTCCTTCACTCTTCTGACAGTCAAGGGAAAGTACTTCTCATTAAACTTATCCTAGAATAATTCCCATGTGATAGGAACATTCTTACGTTTCAGGATAAGATCCATGCCCTTCTACCAGCAATCAGCATCACCTTCCAACTTGTATATAGCTAATCGGGCTTTCACTTCGTCTAGACATTACAGCATATCAAAAATCTTGTCCAAACGAGCCAACTAGTCTTCTGCTTGTTGAGGATTGAACTTCCCCCTGAACATAGGCGGCTATTATTTACTAAATTTGCTTAGCCAAACTTGAATATCCACCTGAAGCTTTGGTGGAAAATCTTTTGGTTGTTGTTCCTCTAGTATCTCTTCATTATTAACTCTCACAAATTCATCCAAACAATTCTCCAGATGATCCTGCCTTTGCTATATTCCCTGAAGGTCATCCCTTATTTCATTCATCATTTATTGTTGTTGTTTTAATATATCCAGTATTCGCTACTGTACCAGATTAGGTTGTGGCTCAATCCTACATGATTATGCCTTGCACGTCGACTGCCACAAGGTCTACTGGGTTGAACCATCTCTATGTTTCAAACTACATGACAATAGAGAAGAATTACACTTTATATAAGAAAAAGGGCATTTTCATCATTTCATAAAAGTTAGGGTACATATGTCATACATAGCACATAACAACTAATTACAGTAGTTACAAAGAAATAAAAACATCATATATCCTACATACTATTGTACATGACATATTGTCTTTTTCATATCCAAAATATCAAGTTTATGCAAACTTCCCAGTGGTCACCCATCCTATACTACCCTGGGTCGAGCACGCTTAACTTTCTCTGTTTGTCAGCTTCGCCTGATTGCCCTTAACTCGTAATACGTGTCGGTTAGCTCCGATCACCCAAAATATACCACATGAGTCCTACTTCAACCGATATACATATGTTCTGCTACAAGGGTGTTCACATGACCCAGGAACTCCCAAAAGTTCCTACTCGAACCCTGATCAATGATGAGGTTCTTCAGTCTGTTTTAGTACGCTGTATTTAGAAAGAAACCTATAGAGTATATGCCCAGACCTCATTCGTTAACTGCACTCCCATATCCTTCTGAAGCCTATACATCTCCCCCACACCTACCAAGAACATAAGATATTGACTACGGGGAGTGTCATGCTCGGTTGTAGGTTATACAGCACCTGTATCGGCTCTGCCTGAGACTCGAGGTCACTTGCCTCATCCTACAGAATCTACTCTAGTTCTTAGTCAGAATCCCACTCCTCTGGCACATCTTCGGTCTCACCAACCTCTGTCACTCCTGGGGATGCCGGCCTTGGCTATAGATAGTACACTAGCACCTGCTTAGATGTTTTTTTTTAAAAAAAAGGGTGAGATTATGAAGAATCCCAGTAGAGACATATGATCTACATATAAACTCTGAAAATTAAATATGCAATGCACCATTTAGGCAAAAATGAAAGCTCAATTCGATTCACATGTAAGTACCTCAACCAAGTCACCGACTAGAGCTAGGATTTTTTATAGTGTACCTCAACTAAATCATCGACCACAGCTAGGATTTCTGATATACCATTGTTGGGTACCGAACCACAACTAGGTACTCTGCCTCTAATACACAATCATATCACGAAATATAGTAACAAAAATATATAATTATTCACATAGTGTATGAAAGATAGTAGTCCCTACCTCAAAGTCTTATCAACCCCTTTTTAATGTGCCTTATAAAATTTGTCGCTTCTAGCTTCTAACTCAGTCCTAAAATATTAACTGTATAAGAAATAGGTCATAACCTATCCAAGCATTATTTTAGACTCTTCCTTAGTGTTTCTTGTGGTTATCTCGTACCTGGCTCGATGGCACGTTTTCCTAAAATTTTAACTAGAGCTATCCTGAAGTATTTTCACATAAGGAATATATTTATGGGCTCGAAATTACCAAATGCAGTGTCAAATTATGAAATTACCCTTGACAGCCCTGATTTATGGTTTTAGGGGCGTTTTCATAATTATGTTTTTCCGGCCTTTTTCCAAAAAAGTGACCAACTGTAATCCTACCTATATTTTCCTCCTAAATCCAATGGAACCATATATTTCATGAAAATCCAATTCCTTCCCCCAGATCTAACCTTGGTTGAAACATATGTCAAGAAAAATGAAAAATTGCTTTTTTGTCTTTTAGCTTCCAAAGCTTGCACCTTTTCACTTCTAATCCCTTATTAACTCTTTTAAACACATTCTAACCATAATTCAAATAAATTTGGGCAACATAACCCATTAAGGTTAGGACTTTTCCAAATTTACAAAATTGTACAAAATCACCAAATCCAACTATACACTTCAACAATAACAACATACTTGTATGGATTTGAGTTTTGTGAAGTTACCTCTTGAGTTCTTGGATTTTCTCTCTCAAGGTGTCCTCTCCTCTCTCTCCTTGAGCTCAAAATGTGTCTTCAAAACCATGGATTCCATGAATGAGAAAGGTTTAGAGAAGGTTTTCATGGAAGGTTACAAAGAAAATGCTTAAGAGATCAATACTTACCTTAAGCCTCTTCTTCATTCTCTCTAGAACTCCAAAGTTCTTCAAGCTCTCTCTCTCTCTCTTCTTTCTCTTATTGCTGGCCGAAAATATGAAGGGAAGAGGAAGGAAGAGTGTTTAATAAAACACCTCCAATCACCCTTAACCACATGATCTCATCAAAGCATCATATGGCAACACTTGTCACAATCCTTACCTCCTTCACATTTGTGTCATAATTGCTCTATTAGCATTGAACTAATTTCCTCCCCCTTTTGGTTAGCATAAAACCGTTCCCCCTAATGCTCTCCCTAACCAAATGGGTTTCCTCCAACTAATCCAATAATGCACATAAGTATTGTACCCTTATCATAATTACTATGTCCAAGTAGCATTATTTTAATACAATTAGACATGTACGCTCATCTTCATAAATCATAAACTAATCCCTTCACCATATGATAATGACACTTGGCAGGTTTAATCCCAAAAAATCATTTTTTTCCTCTATTTGTCTTGTGCTAGGAGAAATTTACAAGAGAAAGGGAAATAAAATTGTCTCAACATTTCCATAATTCAATTAAATGGATTATGCATAATTCCTTCTAATTTCACAACTCTTGATTTATTCCAAATATATAGTCTCCTTTATTTTCCTTAATTAATTGAAATTTAACTTCAATTAATTGGAAAATAATTAATTTTGGGCTAAATTGGAAAAATTATGATTTTGCTATTACCTTTGTAATATAATTCCTTTATTGAGTTAATTTGCCCATTTTCTCATGAATATGAATATTTCAAAATTCATAAGCTCCAAATTTCATGAATATTCACCATTTTATTGAATTTCTCAAATAATTACAATATATTTGATGAATATGAAATTTGGGGTGTTACATTAGAGTGGATGATGAAGATACCAACAAGATGGTAAGCGGTCACACCCTTATAAGGAGGAGAATACAAGTTCGAATCTCAGAAAGTAGTCTTGTTGTGAGGGTTTTAACCTTAGCTTTCTTGGCCTGACAGTGATTAGGCCCAAGTCTAAAGTGATGACTTAGGGATACTCTAGGTTCATACAAAAATAAGAGTGGATGATGAAGATGAATGAAAATGGTGTATGCTAATTTGATTTATTTCTAACTCAAAAAAGAGAACATTTTAATTACCCCATCTACACGGAATGTCGGCACATCATGTTTAACTTTCCTTAAAGTCTGGCAAACTATTATAGAAGGCTTATTCTGAAACCCATTATGTGTATATATATAGTGGAATTGTTAACTAGGTTGACAAAAAGAGAGTAACATCAATAACATAATTGTTAGTTTAGCGGTAGGGCGCTAAGTCTCTCCCAATATTGCAAACCAAAGTTTAAATTTCTGTTTGAAGCCCGTTTGGTTCAAAGAATGGGTTGGAAAGGAATAGAAAATATTTTGCCACAGGGGTGTTTGGTTTTGCATTGGAAAAGAAAATGGGTTGATAGGAAAATTTTTGTTTGGTTTGAAGAAAATGAGCCAAAAGACCTTTTGCCCGTGAGTAAAAATGTTATTTAAATTGCCATGAGAACCACGGGTTGCACTATTGCTGACACACATAGTGCCCTATTTGATTCATACGAATCAAAGGT
This sequence comes from Inga leiocalycina, assembly GCA_963242795.1. Lineage (NCBI taxonomy): Eukaryota > Viridiplantae > Streptophyta > Magnoliopsida > Fabales > Fabaceae > Inga > Inga leiocalycina. Next base: position 39,703,515 of record OY725321.1, on the reverse strand, counting down.
CATATAATGGAATGTAATATAATGATGATTACATGAAGTTGTTTAGTTTGTCATTAGCAAAAGGTGATGCATATGCATAAAATTATTTGGTTAGATTACATCAAACATAAAAATATATGAGAATAATATAGCAAGAGACAAAATTACCCCTATCTACACATATCTGTATAATGTACATGTTGGGTTCATAGTAATTTTTAAATATTTAATGGTAAAAATATTATGCAATGTACATATTGAGTTCATAATAATTTTTTAATATTTAATGGTGGGAATGTTATTTAATGAGATTCTTTAATATTTATGAATGGTGGAATGTAATTTCTTAAATTTTTTTAGTGGGGGAATATTTTTTAAAAAAATTTATATTATTAATTAATTATTTTAATATTTAATGGTCATAATTATTTAATATTTAACATCATGTATGGGTAGGCACTGTGGTCAAATTAAAAAATTGCAATGGCAATAATGTTTTTTTTACTTTATTACAGAATGTCTGCATCACTATTCATCAGTCCTAGCAATGTAATCCTGATTATATCAATTGATGTAATCAAAATTACAAAATGTAATCCTCTTTACATTACATAAGCTCAACCAAATGCTATAATTGGTTTGTTGCACCAGGATTATATATAATCCTCTCCTATGGAATCAAACCAAATGGACTAATAATAAAACTGTTAGCTCAAGTCTTTCACCCAAGGGGGTGAATTGGGTGATATTAAAAATTTTAAAACTTAAATACAAACTTAATGAAGAGAATAGAGTTAGAAGGATATCACTGAATGGAGACACGAGAGATTTATACCGCTTTGGTCCACTCCACTTGACCTACGTTCAGTCCTCAACATTCTTTCAAAGATTTCCACTAAAAATTCATCGGGCTTTTGGTGCCTCAATACAAGCAAGTTCTTCTTCAAAGAACACTCGCTGCCCCTTACACTTGCAATCAATGCCCACACCCAAGATCTCACTACCTTGAGTAACTCACAACAAGAGTAACAAATGAATTTTCAAAAGCTCTCTCAAAAAGTAAATGTAATGAACTCTAAAGTATAGAAAATATCAGAAACTTTTAGTAAACAAAGCACAAGAGCTTTTACTGAAATAGTAAAAGCTTGTCGTAAGTTGTTGGCTCTATCTTGAATGCTTCTGTATTTATATCCTGGAATAAGTTAATGACTATTGTGTTAGAACCGGCTGACACCCAAGATAAGGGGTGAATTGGGTGTAAGATAAAAATCTTAAGAACTTTGAAAATCTTTTTGCATCTTAGAGGAAGAAATAAATATGAAAGTAATGAATCATAAATCAATAGTTAATATATGCTAAAAATATAAGATTTTAAGGAAGAAAGTATGCAAACTGTGATTTATCCTTGTTCGATCCAATCTGCGATGACCTATGTCCAGTCCCCAGGTTCCTCCTGAGATTTTCAAATCCACTATCTTCTTGTTTAATCCAGGCACAAGAAAAGCCTTTACAACCCACAAGTTTAGACGGGCACTTGCGAAGCCTTTTACAAATTTCTCACAGAGTTACTCCCCCTTACACACCATAAGGTTACAACCGAGTTACTCTCCCTTACACACCCCGTAAGGATACAACTTTGATGATGAAAGATTACAATCAATCTTCTCTCTCAGAAGTGAATAAATGAATATTGAAGTACAATGCAAATAATCTCTCTCTCAAATATATATGATGTAGAAAATAGATAAGAACAGAGAATATTCAAGTAGAAGTGGATAATTCATAATCTTAGCATGTTCTTCGTTCTCTTTTCCTCTTCTTTGAATGCTTTCATATTTATAGTTGAATTGTAGTAGATGAACATTGTAAGAATTCATCCGTTAGAGTCTCGTTGCTTCGTTTAACAGTTCTTCATATTTGAAAAACTAGCCGTTAGAATGTTGGACGTTCTGCTTCTGTAAAGTCAACTTTCGTCTTTGCGCATCATCTCTTTATTGTATTCCTATAGAAATACATTAAACACTAATACAATGAAGTGTAAGAGTGATTGGAAATAAGAAGAGTGAGTTTTATAATCATTCCCCTGATTTTTGAAAGCTTCAATGTGTTGTTCTGTTCTCCTGGGAAGCATTACTTGAGTAGTCACTCGAGTAAGCCTCGGTCATTACTGAGTGATCCCTTGAGTAATCACGTTCAAAATCTGGCCAAGAGCATTTCCAACTTCATTACTCGAGTAATCCCTCGAGTAATGCTTTCTTTTCATTTCATGTTACTTGAGTGCTCCCTCGAGTAGTGTCACTCAAATCTTGGCTAAGAGCTACTGGATTATTTCTTCTCTAATTACTTGAGTGGTCACTTGAGTAATGTCTTAAATAACTCTGCAGATTACTCGAGTGATCCCTTCAAGTAATCCCATACAATTCTTGACAGAAAGCTTACTGGAACATTTTCTTACATATTACTCGAGTAAGCCCTTCAAGTAATCTCCTCATTTTGATTCAAAACATGGGAAATTATTTATCATCAGAAAGCTCTCATCGTCTACATTCCAATGCAACAAAAATCAACTCCAAACTCGTTGTATACAAAAAGTTATGATCCAAAGAATATCTTTTGCACTTAGAAAAAGTCTGAAACCACGAGCATCAACTTCCAGAAGGCATAACTCTTAGTATATAACTTGAAATATGGCAAATTATATGTCCATGGAAAGCTCCTTGAGTCTACTTTCATATGGCACTAGTTTTGTCGTAATCCGATATGTAGTTTAGGAGTTATGTCCAAAATATAGAAACTATTCTGGTAAAAGACGTTGATTCATATGTCAAATTCAACAATCATATCTCCCTCATCTAAGCTCCTTTGAATGTAATCTTGGTGTTTATTTTTTGTGTTGGGAGTCTAGTTTCATATGCCACCAGTTTCAGCTCAATCCAACTGTGATTAGAGAGATATACCTAAAATACCAAACCTCTGTCCTGCCGCGCAAAAATAGAGTATACCAGATTTCTCATTACCCGAGGGAGCCCTCGAGTAATCTTCAAGTAACTTTGCATATTACTCGAGTAAGGCCTCGAGTAATCACCTTTAAAATGAGGCAGTACCATATTACTCGAGTAATCATCTTTGGAGGTGCCATAATTTCCGTATATGTCATTTTAACTTCGTATCGACCCATTCCAACCTTCGTATTACTTCTAAGAGCTTCAATCTTGATATTCTCATTAGATTTTGCTCCTTATTCTTTCTTCTTGTTATTCCTCTTGATGATCATTCTTTATAACCCAACTAGATATCTTCTTGAATTGATGATCGTTCTTCATAACCCAACTAGATATATTCTTAAAGAAATGTTTGTAGAGAAGTAAATGTGTCATGAAAATTTTCTCTCCCTTGATTTGAAGGTAGTTTCATTTATAATTTGATGCAAATGAAAAATAATTTTCATGAAAACAAATTTGAAAAAATTTGGAGAGGTTTTCAAAAAAACATTTATAATCAAGGAAAATTAAAATCAAAGATACAAAAAGTATTCTCAAAAGATAAAGAGAGGGTTTAGAAATGTTCATTTGAATTTATCAAGTTGATGATTGATCCATGAAGTCTATTTCCTTCTTTTCTTGTTGTGTAGATCTATGATGTTGTGGTCACCATACTTTTGATGTGCAACTCTGATGAATCAAGTTCATAAGAGTGAACTATAGCTGGCTTAGTGGTAGACTTTGAAGTGTACTCAATAGGAAGCTCAAGAATAGCCTTCCTTAGAATGCTACCAAAATCATACTGATTAGTGCCTTTTGTTGCTTTGAGTGTTGCAGCCAGTATTAAATCATCTTTCCTCAAAGTTGATATATTCTCCTTTTATTGTGTTGAGTAATGATCTAGCATAGAGCAAATTCTCCTGCTATAAGTAAAAGCATTCTTGCAAAGAGAATGGTTAGTGCAATCAAGTATTAAATTTATTGCATAAACCAAAATCATACTTTCTATATGATATGTTAAAAATTAAGATCATGAAAGGAAAATATAAGAGTAACTCATCATTAAAACTAATTAAAAGACAGTGAATTCATATGAGTATGTTAAAATGATTTTCTTTCAATAAATGAGATGATCTTTTAAGAAATAAAACAATATTGAGTGACTTGGTAGTGATGTAGCAAAATTTATCATCACTCGAGTGATCTACTTCTATATATTATAGAAGGAGGCTTATCACTATCGAGTGACTTGTTAGTGATCACTATCACTTGAGTGATCTATCATAGAATATCACAAAATTACCTCATTACTATTGAGTGACTTGATAGTGATCACCATCACTTGAATGAGCCAACCATCACTTGAGTGATCTTGTTATTATTCAGTGACTTGATAGTGATGTAGAACAAATGAGACATTACTCAAGTGATATATTATGACTTGAGTGAGCCTTGAAATTTTTGAAGAGATCACTAAGAAGTGATTGTGTAGTGATGGATTTTTAATTATTACTCGAGTGGCCAAATCATAACTTGAGTGATCTGTTGAATCTTAACAAAAACTTTTAGCCATAGTCTAATAATGAGGTGCTTAGCTATATCACTCGAGTGACTTTCATCAGCAAGTCATCTCAGAATCCAGAGATCATTTAAAAAATATTTCATCCTGCAAAACCTTAATCCTAAGGTTGGTATCATCAAAACATGAATTCTAACAAAAATGAAGGAAATAAGGGGCATTTGTGGGAGCAACAACATCTGACAGGCATCAGAAAGTACACACTAAGGAGGAGATGGTGGATGAAGGAGATGTGGATTGCGGGGTTGGGAGAAGGTGATTTGAGCTTTCTGGCGTGAGATATGGACAAAGGAAAAATTTTGAATCTTGCAATCTTGAAATGGCATTTACATTTTTGGGAATTGTTTGTTTAGAGAAATTCAATGCTTTTTAGAACGAGGGAGAGCAAATTTTGAAGATGAAGCCGAATCTTCATGCTAAATAGGAACTAGGCATTTGGCAAACTATTCATTTACCACCACATGGCCATCACCTAATCGTGGTCAAACACAGTCATGAGTGACCAATGTAACCATGTGCACATGATGAGTAACTAATAGTCATGAAACACATCAAATAATTCCCTCATAACCATGACGTAACCACCATATGTAATAATGTATACATACGAATGGAATAACTCTTAACCATGATGTGCCCATAGGTTGCTTGTAGTCAAATCGTGGAAGAAATAACTTCATTTGCCCCTATTTTCTACTAATGTAACAGAGCAATACTTGCAATAGCGAATATGCTCATACCCATGACATACCCACCAATTGCTTGTGGTCATACATGAATGTATGAACAACTTTAATCACATGTGTGTGATGGGCGACTTATGGTTATACACAACCAAAACAACTTTACTTTAACCATTACATACCCATCACCCACATGTGGTCATAACTACTTTCATGTGGTCTGATTATACTCATAGGCACCTCATGGTTACAGGATAGTTATGAAACTTTACTCTCAACCATCATTCACCCATCAACTGCATATGGTCAACACCACTTCCCTTCTCTAGAATATCACATATGTATCCACGTTTATCACATGTTCACTTCATGGTCAATCAATATTCAACTAACTTTTCTCTCAACCATGGAGTTCCCACAACCTCTGTCAACTCATATTTAGCTCCGGTAAGGAATGGGCTAACATTTGCTTTCCTATACAGACACAACCATCAACATCGCATTCATAGGAAACACGAGCAAAAGAGTGACAACCATCGAGTAAAAGAAACCCACCTATTGTTCACACTTGATTGAATAACTCCTCGTCACCAGAGCAAGAAGCCCCATCCCCTATTCTTCACCTCTATACTTTTCTCCAACTGTAGCAATGAAATTGCTATCCAAGGCACAATGTTTTTATATCACATCAAGGGGAATTTATATCTTTGTGCCATTTTTTGACGGGGACTGAAAATGGTTCCCACCAATTTTGGTAGGAACCCATTTTCATTTAAATAGCTGAAAATGGGTTCAAGTGAGAAATTGTTTTTTAGTGAAAATGGTGAACCAAACTGCAGTCGCCAATGGGAAAATTTGATTTTCCCATTCCTGCCTATCATTTTCCCTAAACCAAACAAGCCCTCAGAGAACTCTGTATATAGTGTCTAATAGTACCTCAAAATGGATTGGCTTCACTATAATGATACCTATGCTTAGATAAAAGAAACATGAATAACAAGTAAGGGAAATTAAGAAAAGGAAAGTAAGAAATACTATTAAGATAATACATTACCACCACTTAAAACAAGATAGAACTTGGTCAATAGAAAGAGAAGCTTTTATAATTTATACACTCAGTTAATGCATTTAAAATCAAGTGTAGTGGTGTGTAATAAGTCAGCAATGAGCTATGAAAATATAATGGTTATTACAATGTTCTAGAAATACTTGGGTAAAGAAATCAAATTTTTTATGAGTTGATATCCTAATATTGAGCTAACAATCCAAGTTAACGGGCAAAAAAAGTTAAGAAATTCAACAAGTGACAAGCCAGTCCAAGTGTGATTGAATGCCGAGTTTGAGATTAAAAAAAAAATGTCCATGGGCTTCTCTAGTTAATTTTCAGAAAGTCAGAAAGAAATTTTTAAGTTAGGTCATTAAACTCATGCAAATATTAAGCCTACGAGACATCAAACACTTTTGTTTTTTGCAAAATGACGAGTGCACTGCACCAGTGCACCCAGAGATAACGGGTTTGGTATAGTTGTTTAAACATTTTGGGTGTGTGTAAGTTGTTTATAAACTCAAGAAGAGTTGAATATCATGGGCTTGGAAGTTAGTCTCTTTTAAGCCCAATAAGACAATTTGTAACAGGCCTTGTGTTAAATTATAAGTTAGGAACTTAATAGATCAAGCCTAATTAAGTTAAAAGTATAGCATTGGGCTCAAAAAAAAAATAAAAGGCGAATCAAGGCCGAGCCAGGTTGATCACCTAAGGCCGGATGAATTTGAAGATCAAACACATGAACCCAGCAAGAATCACCAAGAACAGGATGAAGAAACATCGTACACATAAATTTATCCTGGCTAAGTTCCAACCACTTGGCTTACTTCCAATCCCAAGAACTTCCTACGATTTGTCATCATCCCCCTTATGCTTGAGCTTTCTTTTCGATACAAATTGTTTTTTTTTTGCTTTATTATCCATTGTACATGAAAAACATTAAAGATTTTGTCTTGCCTTAAATAATAATTTAATTTTTTTTCTTGACAAGCTGCGTAAGGTTTTTATTAATTAATTTATGTCAAAATATCAAAAACAAATTATCTTAGCATTTTCTTAAAAAATTAATGATTAATTTTTTTTACTGTCAAATTACAATAAAAAATTATTAAGAAATAAATGAAAATATTAGGGGGAAAATTAGGGGCTTAAAATGGAATAAAATGAAATGAAATTATTGAAGAAAAATTTAAAAGTAAAATTGAAAGTTTAAATCATAACTAAATAAAAATATGTGATGAGTACTACCTAAGGCAAGTTCATATATATAATAGAAAGGTTCCGCATGGATAGAGTTACGGGCTTAAAACCGCGAAATACAGTCAGGTGTGTTGATTATCTAGCAAAGGAAGCTCACCACGCTAGACTTAGAATTTGGTGATATTACCAGTCCCACATCTAGGATGTGTTCCTCTTATGAGGGAAGACCTCACTCATGTATCTTGATGCTTATGAATCTCTAGTATTATGTAATATCCAAGCTTGCTTGGCCACTGTATCATCTTAAAAAAAAAAGAAAGAGTCATAGACTTGAACCATTTTATAAGTAGAAACTACAAGTAAAAGTAATATATATATATATAGCTCGTTTGGTTTTAAAAAAACCTCAAAGCGAATATCATGACATTTAAAGGTAGAGAATATAATGTAATGGAATGATAATTGCAAAGTATTTGTTAAGTATGGCATTTAAAATCTTAGAGTAATTGTTTTTAATTTAATAAAATACAAAAATACGGGGAAAAAAACCCTTAGCTGCCTTTCAAATAAAAGAAAAACGTCCCAACTTTATATCGAACAATATTATATCTAAAGGAAAAATATGAATAGATAGAGAGAAGAGACGCATACCGGGTAGGGTAGAATCCAAGTAATAAGAGTTCACACAAATATTAGACTACTAGAGCCTAATTGGGGTTGGCATAGCAGTGCATCAGAACAAGCAAGATGATAGGAGAGAAGAGAGATTGCCAAATGGTTCAATGGTAGGGATAGATTATAACTAAGGAAGGCACATCATATTTATAGTGGTTTTGGGTAGCCACTAATTAGGAAGTAATATGCACTCCTACTTGCTATCCAAGTTAGTAATCAGGAAAATTAATTTTCCTAATATATGATGGCTTATTTCTCAATTAACAATCCCATAATTATTACTAACTTGTTTCCCAATCCATTATCAATGCTGATTTGTTTCTTATTTGATAAGGCTACTTATATCCTAATCAAATGTCTAACCCGTCAAGGGCGGACTTGGACCCAAATTTCAACATCTCCCACTCGCACTTGATAGGCCTCCTATCATGCGACTCCTTCTTGTTTCATACTTGGTGTCTACCTTGACTGCGTAGGCACAACATCTTTAAAACTTTGGTGCTTAAGATACTAGAAATCCCTTATATTAGATCAGCATCCAAGGACACCCTTTGTGAACTTATAAATTGTTGCCTCGTATGCTCAAAGTCTGTCTATACACTTAACTCATGGCATATCTAATCCCTCTTGAGTCATAATTCCTTTTTGTTTTAGTTTTTGACTCAAATTGCCTATCATGTGCATAGTATCCACACTTACTGATTTTTCCTATAACCTATAAGAGACATGTCACAGATGCCACTGCATTAGTGTACTTTAGGATAAACCTTCCTTTTTGACTAAACATTAATCCATTTTGACTTGGTCGCTTTCCTAGCTTTCACTCATCCAATCGAATCGTGTGTGATCATGGAGCTTCAGCTAAAGTAGCTGACCCCAAACTAAGCTTTCATGATGCAACCTAAGTCTTAAGGCCATCTTAGAAGGATTATTCCTTCTTGAGACTCACACGGTAGTGAACCAGGGATCTTTCACCTACATCCCATATTGCAGTTATTCTCTCAAGCACATGTTGTATGAATTGCATGCTATGATGATTGTTTAGTGGTGTACGTTGATTTCCTTTTTTTGTCTTTCACCGTACAAGAATTAGTTTCAAATGTATTCAACATTCGAACCAAAAATTCCTTTTACAATCATTCCTTTTTGCTATCACATTTGTAAAAGAAAGTCCTTTGCTTGGCTACAGGTTTTGATGATACTTCCATACATTCATGCTTTGATCCATCTTGTGTATAACGTATACATATGTGGATCTCATCTCAGTTTAACTGAGGTGACTTAAATGCAAAGATTCTTTTTATCCATCTTATGGTGATCATTTACTCTTACCCTCCTATGCCCCTATGAATCGTGGGAAGACGGTTTTTCGTGTGAGTAAATCAACCTTTCTGACTTGTATGACATACAGAATTACATACCTTGCACCTATGCACACATTCACAATATATATGAAAATTGAAAAATGCATCATTTTTTTGATTAAAATAACATTAAGTACATCACATTCTATGCATGCCCAAAGCATTTACATGCTTAATAGAAGGGTTTCTAGCAATGGGCTTTGTAAGGGGATCAACTAACATCTTATAAGTAGAAAGGTATTGAACAATCACTTCCTTCTTAGTAATCATGTCTCTTATAAAATGATATTTAATATCTATGTGCTTTGTCCTATTGTGGTCTTTAGGGTCTTTAGCATAGGCTATTGTGGCTTGACTGTCATAATGTATTAGAATGGGACCTTCCTTTCTGCCTTTCATTCCTAGATGTTCTAGAAATCTCTTAAGCCACACAGCTTCTTAAATAGCTACAGAATAAGCTATGTACTCCAATTCCATGGATGATAGAGACACACATGTCTGTTTTTGCTACTCTAGGAAATTGCTCCATTGATTAGCAAGTACGCATACCCTGAGGTGAAGTATCAATCATCAACATCTCCCACCCAGTCGGTGTCAGAGTGCACAGATTTTCTTCATAGCTTCCCAATGCTTGACTCCTGGGTTGGAATGAAAATGGTTCACAAGACTGACCATGAAGTATATGTCTGGTTTAGTGCATAGCATAGTATACATCAAGCTTCCAACTGCACTCGAGTATGTGACTCTTTACATGAACTTTATTTCAGATTCTTCCACAAGACAAATATTTGTGTTGAGGTAGTATTCTTTAACAATAGGGGTGTTCATAGGCTTGCAGTCTCTCATATCACTACTACAAGAAAGGGGTTTAGTGGAGTACCTCTTGTGGCATTTTTTTAAAGAAGCTCCAAAGATACTTATTTCTTTGGGTTAATATAACTTTTGGTCCCTCAAATTTGAAATCGGTGGTTTTGGTCCTTGAAGTTTAAAATTGGTGGTTTTGGTCCCTAAAGTTTCACCTGATTTTGGTTTGGTCCCTTAAGTTTGAAAAGGACTTGGTTTTTTTCCCGGGTCAGGTCGAGTTTCATAATCGGGTTACCAAGTCCTTTTCAAATTTGAGGGACCAAAACCAAAATCGGGTACAACTTTAGGAACCAAAACCACCGATTTCAAACTTCAGGGACCAAAACCAAAACCGGGTAAAACTCCAGGGACCAAAACCACCGATTTCAAACTTGAGGGACTAAAACCAAAATTGGATCAAACTTCACGGACTAAAAGTTATATTAACCCTATTTCTTTTTTAAAAAACAAAAATAATTAAATGGGGTGAGAAATGTAACATCCCTAATTTTAGTGCCCAAAATTCCTTATACCTTTGGGGTATTAAATGGGATAAAATGCTGAATGTTCATGGCCATAGGAATTAAATATTGGAAATTGAAAGGTGAACAGTGCTTCTAGTGAAATCACCTCCAAGGCAGTTTGTGTGTCATGTGGTTTTGGATGGCCAAATGATGAGAAAAATTTATCAAAATTTTTAGGATGAAAGTAGACATCATAAGCTTTAATTTGATAGGTCATAATTAGAGCTATATACAAAGAGTTATTAATGTTTGAATTTAGCCCATAAATGCTGTTGATTTTCTGGAACAACATTTAAAGAAATTAATTCTAGGAATTGTGTAATTTCAATTGGCAAAGGGCTATATTTTTCCTTGAAACTAGACTCAATAAGGGTTCTATAGCCTTGGAATCACTCCAATGCGAAGTCTATAATTTAGTTATGATTTTTCAAAATTTACGTAGAAAATCTTCCAGAATTTGTAAAAATCCAAAAATGGAAAACATTTTGGTATCATTGTTACACCTCAGTCCGGCCCACCTCTGGGTAATCGGGATGGACTTATAAAGTTATCAGCATAACTACGGGGTTCCCCAAGACTCTCATACCAACTGAGCCAGTTGAGTTGGAGGGCCGCGGATAGCTTTGTGAGTCCATCCCAATTACCCAGAGGTGGGTTGAACTGGGGTGCGACAATAAAAAGGCTCCTTTTTATTTTTTAGCTAAAATTTATTATGGCTCTTATATGTTTGCTCATAATTTTTGTTTTTTAGGTATTTATTTGAAGTTTCAACTCTGTTTGCTTACACTTCCTGTATGTTGAAGAATGATGTGAATATATGGTCAGAGAAGTAGCTAATTTTTAGTACGTAAGTTTCTTTCTTGCCTATCTTGTTTTGTTTATTTACTTTAAAATTAGTTGTACATTATAATTATTGCAATAGAATACATTTATAGCGATTTTATGCCATAATCAACTTTCATCGTCATTACTTAAAAGGCCTTTATTTTTTTAAAAAATAGATCCCTTGTACATACAAGCATCGGAGTAGACTTTTATTTTTTTAAAAAAAATACATGTGGCAGCTATGGTGCTTTCCTGGTCAAGCGCCATAGATGTCACATGTATTATTTTAAAAAAATAATAGAAGTTTGTTGGAAAAGTAACAAAGCTCCATTACCAGATAGATGCTTCAAAGGCTAATTTTTTATTTTTTTTCTCTAGTTACATATGGAATAATAGAAATTTCCTAAGTAACAAAGCTCTATTACCATGATAGATGCTTTCTTGGAAAAGTTTGTCTATACTAAGAAACAAAAACTGAATTTAAGAATTGGTTTAGAGGTCAAAACCTAGAGATAAATCACCTTTATTAAAAAAGATTTTAATTTTTTTGTTAATAAAAGGCCTTGGACGGCACTTTTTTAAAAAAGCGCCGTGCAAGGCCTACCTTGGATGACTAAGTGCCGTCTAAGGCCTGGCAATTCAAGGCACCAGGCGCCTTGAATATTCAAGGCGCTTGGTTATCCAAGGCGCTTGAAATTTCAAGGCACCAGACACCTGCCTTGAATATATTCTAGGCACATCTTTGAGTTTGGTTTCTTGAATATACACTTTTTTTTTTAAATTGGGAAGCTATGACGCCTTGAAAAAAAGTGACGCAGCTGCTCCCACCACATACAAGTGCCATACAAGGTGCTATTTAATTTTCATAACCCGTCATTCTCATTTTCATTTTCATCTTCCCGCGTTCCTTCTAGTTCCCTCATTTACCAGAACTCCATTGCAGTACAAAGCTTCCTCTCCCATATGTTTTTTTCTTATCTCGGCCTCTTTCAGAAGCTCCCTAGCATGTAAGTGTTTTTTTTTCAACTTTTGGTTTACATTTTCTTTTTTAGTTAAATTTTTTCATGAATCTTATATGTGTGCTCATAATTATTTTTCAAGTATTTATTTGAAGTGCCAACTCTGTCTTCTTGAACTTCCTATACATCGTAAGTTTTTAAATTTTTGAGCTTACAAATATAATAATACTTAGTTTAATCCTTTGTAGAAGTAACATGTATGGCTTAAGTTAAGCAACTTAAATGCTGGAGTTCTTTTATGCTTGATACTTGAAGACGTAATATTACAAAAGATACGTGCTATGTTATTTCATTTTACTGTGGATTGTATTGTAAATTGTAGTGCATTTTGGATTGTAAATGGAGGTTTCCATCAGGAAAATAAAATAATTACAAAAAAAATATTTAAAAAAAGACTTCCTTCAATGCTTCTCCAAGGAAGCACCATTGGAAGTCAATGACTTCCAATGGCACTTCCCTAGAGAAGCGCCATTGGAAGTGCCACCTTCCTATGGCACTTCCCTGTGAAAACCCCATAGCTTTATATTTAAAAAAAAATAAATAATCAAGCTATGGCGCTTCTATATATTTAAGAAGCGTCATAACTTGTTTTAATGGCATTGGAAGCTTCGACGCTTCCCAAGCATCATAGCATTCTTTAAATTAGGCGCCACAACTTGTGTTTTTTTGTAGTAGTGTCAGTAATAAAATTATTTTTTGGTCAAGAATGATATAAGTACAGACATTGTATACCATGTTGTACTATATAATCATTTGGTTATGTTCTCCTAAAAAGAACAACATTTCTAAATGTGAAAAATGTTGCTTTAGAATTGACAAATAACCACAAATGGCATTATTGCTAAGCTGAATAAGGGGGAGAAATTGAATGGCGACAACTGGGACATCTGGCACTATAGGTGCAGTACATTTTAGAGGAACAAGAGGCTGTTGAGCCACTAACCACTATTTTGGTGGAACCTGAAGCTGGGATGACTACTCAACATAGGAGAAACTTGGAAGCTTACCAAGCATGGAAAAAGAAGAACAACATTGCGAGAGTCACATTGTTGAGCACTATGGACAACGACCTGATGTGCTAATATGAGAAATACTAAACTGCTTAGGCTATATGGGCTACACTTAAGGATAAGTTTGGTGGCACATCAACCACTAAGCTTAAAAGGTTGACAATCAAGTTTGACAACTACAAGCTTAGAGGGAATACTCCTATGAAACAACATCTGAGAGAGATGTCTAACATGTTCAGAGAACTTTAGGAAATGGACACACCTTGATTGATGAACAACAAGTTCAGGTTATGATTAGATCACTTCTTTCTAGTTGGGAGTACATGAAAGTGAACTTGACTCATAATAACAACATCGTCACTTTTGATGATGTAGTGAAACATCTTGATCTTGAGGATGAATGCTTAGAGGCATATAAGGCTTCTGGATAAGCCTATTACACTGAAAATACTGGTCCTTCTAATGCAAAGCCCGATTCCAGAAAGGGAAAGAAATCTCATAAGAGAGGCAAGAAGGATGGCTCGAAGTTCAAAAAGAGCAGAAAGTAATTCAAGAAGAATAGAAAGAAAAGCGGCAAGTAAAAAGTTGCCCTAAATAAGATCAAGTGTTATGCTTGCCTGAAAATGGGTCACTTCACATGGGATTGTATCGAGTGAAATGACCGTGAAAATATACTAGTGCATTATGTGAATTCACACATTTCTTTTGTTTTAAGTACTGCTTTTCTAACAAAACATGTTTGTTCTTCTTGGATTTTGGACTCAAGCTCAACAAACCATATGACGAGGGGTCAGTGATCCTTCATGGAATACCATCAGTTGCAACATCTAAGAAAATGGCTTTATGTTGGTAACAATGCAAAGATTGAAGTCAAAGGAATTGGTACTTGTAAGTTAGCTTTACGTGGTGGAAAGACTTTGATTCTTCATGATGTTCTTCACACACCTGACATCTAATAGAATTTAGTTTCAGTACTTTATCTTTTAGATTATGGGTTTGATGTAAACTTTCATGGCAAAGTTGCAAACATTTTTAGCAACAAGAACTTTTATGGTTACCCTTTTCTTTCTATAAAGTTCTTTGTTATGGATATTGATATCAATTTTTATGTGCATGACTCTTTCCTTATTTCCTCTAATATACTATTAATATGAATATCTGGCATGCTACACTAGGACACATTAACCAAAATAGAATGATTAAACTTCTAATATCCCAAATTTTGGGATTGGAGGCTTGAGAATAAGCCTAAAAATTAAGTAGACTGCTAGCCCTGATTTAGCAAGTGTCCCAAATTGATTCCCTAACGCCTCTTATATCTTTGGGGTATTAAAAGAAACAAAATGGTAAATATTTATGGCCATAGGAATTAAATATTGGAAATAGAAAGGTGAATAATGCTTCAGTGAAATCGCCTGCTAGGTAGTGAGTTTGTCATGTGGTTTCAGATGACCAAATGACGATAAAAAATTATTTGAAAGTAAACATCCTAAGCTTTAATTTGATTAGTTATATGAATCAATTAGAGCTATATACAAAAAGTTATGAATTTTTGAAGTTAGCCAAGAAAAACTGTTGATTTTCTGGAACAGCATCCATAGAATTTAATTATGGGAATTTTATGTTTCTAATTGGTAAAGGACTATATTTTTCCTTGACACTATACTCAATAAGGGTTCTATAGCTTTTGTAATCACTCTAATACGATGTCTACAAATTTAGTTATGATTTTTCAAAGTTTGGGCAGAAAATCTGCCAGAAGTTGTAAACCATCTGAAAATGGGAAATTAATTAATTAAATTAAGGGAAAATGGGATAACTTTTAAATCAGCTTTTCTTTCTTCCTCTCTTCTCATTTCCATCATTTTTGAGAGAACAAAGGGAAGAGAGAGAGCTTTGAACTTTAGAGAGAAGGAGAGCAAAAGGTTGTAAGGTAAGTTGATTCCTACGGTGAATTAGCTCCTAGGAGAGCAAAAGGTTGTAAGGTAAGCTTCTCTTCTATGTTATTTAAGGTATTTAAAGCAAGAATTTTGGTGTTTTGGAGGCTAGGGTTTTTGGCCAAGAAGGAAAAGTTAGAAGGAAGAAGAGGTAACTTCCTAAACTTTAAATATTGGTTGTTTTAGATGTTGTTGACAATTTAATTAGTGAATTTCAGCTAGATTTGCTCTAATTGTAAATTTGGGAAACATTGTGTCCTAAATGTTATACTGCCCAAATTGAGTCTAAATAGTAGTTTTAACATAATTAGATAGTTAATAAAGTGGTTAGGAGTATAAAGGAGCAAGTCTGCAGAGTTAAAATTGAAAAACCGTAACTTTTCCTGGAGAATTGTGGATTTTGGCTAGATCTAGATCAGGGGGTTAGGGCTAGATTTTTAATGATCTGATGATTTCAGTGTGTTTAAGAGGGAAAATTAGGTGCGGTTACAATTGAACACTTTTTTAGAAAAGCCTTAGAATAATAATCAAACCATCCCTGAAATCTTAAAGTAGGGGCTGTGAAAGGCATTCTGGTCTTTTGGTAGTGAATTGGTAAGTCTAAGGCCAAAAATGGATTCCTTAGGCAAAAATATGTTAGAATAGCCCAGGTCAAAATTTCAAGAAAAGTACGGTTGGATTGGGTCCTGCACGGCCGAACCGGGTCCCTTGGGGCATTTTGGTAAATTTTCATAATAGACTCATATAACCACTAAGAACATATTGGAAGTGCCTAAAATAGTATATGAATGGGTTTTAACCTAATTATTATACATTTGACATTTTAGGACCGAGATGGGAGCCAAGTTGTTGGCACGCAACTCAAGGCACGTATTTCGACGTGTAAAAGGCTTAGATAGGAGACTTACTTACTTGCACGTATTTGATATCTTTGCTTGTGTAGTGATGTATATGATTGCTTTACTTGACTATGTAGAGCATATTTGAATAAATGAAGCTTTGTTTCTATTTATAATGTGGCCATAGTTTGTTGCATGAAACATTAAGCATGCATAAGTGTCATTATAGGGCATGCATCTCGTTAAAGCTAACATGTCATGCACATAGCATCTATCATGCATGCATTATGGTAACTGTTTTCCAACTGAGATTCTCCCGAATCTCACCTTCCCCTACCAACAATTTAGATAGGTGAATACAGAAGGTACATATAGATCATAAAAAGAGAACTATATAAGAGGATTGCAGTGGTGGAATGTAATTAGGAAGGTGTCTGCTCTCACTAGGACAGGTTTAGACACCCTAGTAGGCCTATGCGGCTACATTATTTGACATTATTATGTTCGAACCCCAATAGGAAATTTCTGTAATCATGCACATAATATCAGTATATTTATGTTATTCCTATGTTGCCCACTAAACTGCATGCAAGCACTCTAAAAATGGTAAAAATAAGATAAAGGTATTACATTTTGGTATTAAAGCCCAAAGCAATTCTGGAAGAGCCCAAGTGGTTCTGGCAAAGTGGTGATTTTGTCAACAGGATAGTATATTGATATGGTCTTGATTACACAGTGATATGAAATATGCACAGATGGGGGTATCAAAGTGGTGTATCCTCCCAATCTGTGAGCTAGCCTCAAGAGATCAGTAAATATCCGAATGGCAGCAAGTGGTGTAATATCAGATTGAGGATGGACCAAGTATGTTGAGAAACCTGAGAAGGCAGTTATGGCTAGGCTAATGTGCGGTCCACACATAGTATTTTGATAGCCGGAGATAGTCGACATGACTTTATGAGACAAGGACAGTCACGGGGTACCGATGGTAGGAAGCAATAGAAGCTAGTATCTATATTTTAGCATAGGTAAGTGAAGCGTGCGCAACTTAGGAAAATCTTAGGATGGGTGACCTTTAGGAAGTTGAGTTTATAGGGTCATGAAGACTTGAGGAATAGTAATTGTCTTAAGGTTTCTCCATGACTAATGATAATCTTAGTTAGATAATTCAAAGGATGCTTAGAAGTATGGAGATGGTGATTATGCATGTATTAATCTTAATTCAAACTATTTCTATTGTAGTAATTATTGCTCAGAAAAGTTTACTTAATGAGGTTATGGAAACTCGAGGTATAGAAAATGTTTTAAGGTTTCTCCATGCTAAGTAATGATCCTTAATAACACCGTGGTGTTAAAGGTATGTAGAAATGATATACAGTGATACATGACATGTGGTGATTATGTAGTTTGTCGATCCTAGAGGATCCGAACTAATAATAGTGAAGGTTGGGAATAGGCTTGAACCAGATCTAAGTTAAAGTAATGCTTAGGTCGAAATACAAATTAGGTTGCACTATAGTTTTGTTCCATGATAAAAGTTTGAACCTTGTGGATAGTATTGAACCTTTAGTAATGTTTTAGGTTATTACCTGAGTACCGTGAAGGTTGTAATAGGTGCTATTGACCCTGATTCTTAGCAAACCTATTTGGTATATTTGAGGAAAATGGTTTCCGATTTGTGTGCTATTAAGGTTCTAGATTTCATGATGAACCTAAAAGTTGGGTTTAGAGTCCTTAAGCTGTATGATATTACACCAGATATGTCATAGTAGACTTGTGTGTCCAGAGGCCCTAAGACCTAGGGGACCAGTATGTCTTTAGGCTAGCAGAGGTATTCAGAATTGTGCTGGGCTAGTGATGATCTGTGGAATTGAGGAACAAGATTCTTAAGAACACGAATCCTTGTAGAAAGGAATTTTGAAAATTTGCTAGCTGCTAAGTCTAACATAGGGAAATATTATGATTACAAAATATTCCTTTAGAGGATTGATTGAGGTGTTAGCTCTCTAATGAAATGAGAGAAAGAATTAGTTTACTTGCTATTCCACTAACTTGAGGCTATACTAGGAGTTGATTGGTAAATGGCAATTGAGGTGATGAAAGGTATGACTAGAAGGGTTACTAAGTAATCTGTAGCCTAGGAGTCATTGTTAAGTTTTGATTCCACAAGAATTTAAAATGGCCCAGAAAGATTTGGGTTGAAATGGGCCAAGATCCGGCATAGATCGCCGATGGAGGCAGTGTTATGGATATCCTATCATTATAGATTGCTGATGGAGGTAGTAATGGCCGACACAGAGCACTGATGGAGGCAATGTCATTACAGTGATGATAATCCCATATCAACGATGGACCTTTATTGCCTTTACCGATGCCAGTTGGCATGGTTAAGAAGTGAATTAAATCCCAGATGCGAGTAGGCAAGGATTGGAATGTGTTTTGATGCAAGCCCAGTGGGGCATATGCATCTTGTCAGCCAAGGTACAGAATAAGTAGGAGTTACAACAATGGTTAGCTATGAGCATTTTCGTCTGAACCGAATTATGTATGTACAATGATACGACTTGAGGGGCTAAAAGTATTACACCCTGTGTGTTATACAATTCAATGACATGTATGGTCAATAGTCACATAACCCTTGTGGTTTGTGGTGACACATATGAACTGGATTTAGAATGAGCCCTAGTGTAGTAGGGCATAATGGTGGTGAATGCTTCTCAACAACTATAGCCTCACAGAATGAATCACCCACTAATGATACAGTGCATACAATAGATAGTGCACACAGTGAATAGTGCCCATATAAATAGTGCACATAGTACGACCAGTAAGGATCAAATATTCATTTGATCCTGAATACTGAAGAAGCAGACATAAATACAAAAAGTCATGGTTACAGGCAAGCTTATTGATAGTAAGTCCCAGTGTACATGTTTTTACAGACCAATGAGACTGAAATATTCAGTGCTACGAGAATGGAATGAGATATGCTATAAGGCTAAGTATACTGAGGTAGTGTACCGACAAGGCCATAAGGCCTTGAATAATATTCTGAGTGTCCTGATGGACAATCAGTACAATAATGGGTTATGTGATCCATGAGTACAGAACCGACTAAATGTGTAAGTGATAGGCAATTCATCTACACATATCAGGTAATTTATGGTGCATGCTTTATAAGTATGTATAATATAGGGAAGAGATGCAAGGTGAGATAGGATTAATCCCCGAATTGTAGACGTTCAAATATTTAGGACCAAATTTATTAAATTGTGGGAGAAATATAGTATCCCAAATTTTGAGATTGGAGGCTTAAAAATAAGCCTGAATTAAGTGGAATGCTAATCCCCGACTTAAGAGGTGTCCCAAATCGATTCCCTAGTGCCTCTTATATCTTTAAGGTATTAAAAGGAACAAAATAGTGAATATTCATGGCCATAGGAATTAAATATTGGAAATAGAAAGGTGAATAATGCTTCGGTGAAATCGCCTACAAGGCAATGAGTTTGTCATGTAGTTTTGCATGACCAAATGATGATAAAAAATTATGAAATTTTATAGGGTGAAAGTACACATCCTAAGCTTTAATTTGATTATTTATATGAATCAGTTAGAGCTATATACAAAAAAGTTATGAATTTTTGAAGTTAGCCAAGAAAAACTGTTGATTTTCTGGAACAGCATCCATAGAATTTAATTATGGGAATTTTGTGTTTCTAATTGGTAAAGGACTATATTTTTCCTTGACACTAGACTCAATATAGGTTCTATATCTTTTGGAATCACTCTAATATGATATCTACAAATTTAGTTATGATTTTTCAAAGTTTGGGTAGAAAATCTGCCAGAAGTTGTAAAACATCTGAAAATGGGAAATTAATTAATTAAATTAAGGGAAAATGGAATAACTTTTAAATAAGCTTTTCTTTCTTCCTCCCTTCTCATTTCCGTCAGTTTTGAGGGCACAAAGGGGAGAGAGAGCTTTGAACTTTAGAGAGAAGGAGAGCAAAAGGTTGTAAGGTAAGTTGATTCCTACGGTGAATTAGCTCCTAACTTGTGTAATCCTTCTCCTAAGCTTCTCTTCTATGTTATTTAAGGTATTTGAAGCAAGAATTGTGGTGTTTTGGAGGCTAGGGTTTTCAGCCAAAAAGGAAAAGCCATAAGGAAGAAGAGGTAACTTCCTAAACTTCGAATATTGGTTGCTCTCATTGCTGTAGACAATTTGATCGGTGAATTTCTGCTAGATTTGCTCTGATTGTAAATTTGGGAAACGTTGTGTCCTAAGTTATACTGCCCAGATTATGTCTAAATGGTAGTTTTAACGTAATTAGATAGTTAATAAAGTGGTTAGAAGTAGGAAGGAACATGTCTGCGAAGTCGGAATTGGAAAACCCCAACTTTTCCTGGAGAATTGTTTAAGAGATAAAATTAGGTGGAGTTACAGTTGAACACTTTTTCAAAAAAGCCCTAAAAAGCATAAAGACCAAAAGACCCCTGAAACCCTAAAGTTGGGGCTGCCAATGGCATTCTGGTCTTTTGACAGTGAATTTTGTAATTCTGAGGTCTAAAATAGATTCCTTAGGCCAAAATATATCAGAATAGCCCAGGTCAAAATTGCAAGAAAAGTACGGTCGAACTGGGTACGGCGGGGCCAGGCCGGGTTCTCAGGGGTATTTTGGTAAATTTCATAATACACTTATATAACCACTAAGAACATATTGAAAGTGCCTAAAATAGTACATGAATGGGTTTTTACCTAATTCTATTTCAGGACCTAGTTGAGAGCCGAGTTGTTGGCACATATATCAAGGCACAAAATATTCGAGATGCAAAAGGCTTATTGTAAGGGACTTATCTAACTTGCATATATTTGATATCTTTGCTTTGTCGTAATGTATGTGATTGCTTTACTTGATTGTGTAAAGCATATTTGAATAAATGAAGCTCTGTTTTTTCTTATACTGTGGCCATAGTTTGTTACATGAAACATTGAGCATGCAAAAATGTCATTATTGGGCATGCATCTCGTTAATGCTAATATTTCATGCACATATCATCTATCACGCATGCATTATGGTAACTATTTTCCTACTGAGATTCTCCCGAATCTCCCTCTTCCCTTCCAATAATTTAGATAGGTAAATACAGAAGGTACACAGAAATCAGAAAAGAGAACTCCACAAGAGGATTGCAGTAATGGAATGAAGTTAGAAAGGTGTCTGCATGTCACTGGGATGAGTTTAGACACCCTAGAAGCCTTATGCGGCTACATTATTTGAAATTATTATGTACAAAACCCTATGGAAAATTTCTATAATCATGCCAATAATATTAGTATATTTATGATATTCCTGTGTTTCCTACCGAACTGCGCACAAGCATTCTGAAAGTGGTAAAAATAAGATAAGGGTATTACAAAACTAGCTAGAGAAGGATTGCTAGCTGAAATTTCGAATATGGAAATGTCCTAATGCGAGAATTGTCTAGCTGGTAAGGCAACTAAGAAACTTTTCGGTAAGGGAACTAGAGCTAAGATTTCGTTGCAATTAATCCATTCTAATATATGCAGTCCAATGAGTGTGAGGGCGAGACACAGAGCTTGGTATTTCATCACCTTCATTGATGATTATTCGCAATATGATCATGTCTATTTGATCTCACACAAGTTTGAAGCTCTTGAGTGCTTTAGATGATACATGAATGAAGTAGAGAATTAAACAGACTATAAAATTAAAGCGCTACGTACTTGTGAATACTTATATGATCAGTTTAAGGTGCTATGTGAAGAAAAAAGGATAATTAGGCAACTAACCATCCCTGGTACTCTATAACAAAATGGAGTTGTAGAAAGAAGAAATAGAACTCTTCTAGTTATGGTTAGGTCAATAACGGCTCAAGCAAATTTGCCAATTTCATATTAGGGTGATGCTTTACTGATGACTGTCTTCATTCTTAACCGTGAGCCCTCAAAATCAATCACTTCTATACCCTATGAGTTATGGACAAAATGCAAGCCAGATTTAAACATCCTTAGACCCTGGGGGTCAGCTGCATACATTCATAATGATTCCCATAAGTATGGGAAATTGGGTCCTAGAGGAAAGATGTGTACCTTTATAAGATACTTAAAGCAATCAAAAGGATATGTTTTCATAGGTGAAAATGAAGATAGAACTTTGACTGAAATTGAATCAAGAGATATCATATTTCCGGAAAATGAATTTCCAGTAGGGGAGATATTGATCATATAGTATCTCTTTATGAGACACAAGAACAAGGCAGTACAGAACAAACTTAGACTAATGATCTTCAATCGTCTCAATACAGTGACTTGAGTGGGAGCTCATAAAGGTCTTTACAAAGGCTTAGACAAGAGAAGCGAAAGAGACAAGAAGCTCCCCTAAGAAGGAGTGACAGGGGAAATGTACCCAAGAGATGCTTCTCAATAGAAGGAGAGGCACTTATTATTACTCCAAACGGAGACGATAAGCCATGTTCTGTGTAAGAAGCCTTATCAGGTCTTGCTAAGGATGAATGGAAGAATGCAATGGAAGAGAAAATTAATTCACTAAAGGAGAATTACGTTTAGGAACTAGTTGATCTAACAAAAGTGCAAAAAAGCCATTGGGAACAAATGGGTTCTCAAAATTAATAGAAACGTTGATAGATCAATTGACAAATGTGAACACCCTATTTTGTCCAGGCAACACTCAAAAATACAAAAATAATTGATGATGATTGGTATCCAAATTGGCAATCATCATTGAAAGAAAAAAAAGAAAAAAAATGAAAATAAGAAAAATAAGAAAATCCTCCTATTGATGATCAGTGTCCAAATTGGCAATCATCATTGAAAGAAAAATAAAACAAAAATTAAAATAAATCCCCTCATTGATGATGATTGGCATTGTCATTCATTAAGGGAAAATAATAAATAAAAAACGAAAAATCAAAAATAAAAAAAAAATCTTATTTATGTTGATAGGTTTAAATTAGGAAGTTACTTGTGGGGAGAGTAATAAAGAAAAAATTAAAAACAAAAATTAAAAAGCTTCACTAATGGTGATTAGGTCAAGCTAGGAAGTTTTATTAATAGAAAATTAAAAAAATTAAAAATTAAAATTCAAAAAAATCTCCATTGATGGTAATTTGGTCAAGTTAGGTCGTTCCTAACATAAAATACAAAAAAATTTAAAAAGGAAAATTAAAAAAAAAGGGAGCATTTATGAAGAAAACCCTACTTTAAGACTATAAATAGGAGTGCAAGGGTTGAAGCAAGACACACAAGAATTTTGGGAGAGCAAGGAAATAAGGTATGTGGCTGAGTTTTCATCCTTTTCTTTTATTTCTAATGATACATGGGATCTTATTACTTTCACCAAGTAACTTGATTCATTGTGACTTTGTTCGTCTTTTTTGCTCATCCAATATCATTAATGTGCTGTGACTTTGCTCTTCTTTTTCCTCATCCAATATACATTTGTTCATGCTTACCTCATCATGCCTCATGCTTACCTCATCATTATCCAATATGCATTACATTGCTTTACTTTGTACTATGATGTTGCTGGACGTGGATTACCTCATTGTGGTCTTGTGGATTTGCGTTTTATTGTCCAACTGAATTATCTCATACATAGGCAAGGGGTATGTGCTGTCTTGTTTTCTTATGATACTAGGTGTTATGCTTAATAAATATAGATAATGTGATTGTACTTACCTCCTGTTTATTATGTGGTTCTATCACCCTATCTCTTATTGTAGCGGGTTCAAAAGATAAAAGATACGCATAAATCTCCTCACCTTTGACTTCCTTTTTTGTTTAACTTGTACTACTTTTCTTTTCTTTTCTTTTAATCCCTTTCTTAGGTCCTCTTTCAAAAAAAAAGAAAAAAAATATTTTGACACATTTTGATAAATGAAAATAAAATGGAAAAACTCTCTTTTACAAGAAAATAAAAAAAACGTTTTTTAAAAAAAGCAATAAAAAATACAAACCGAATAAAAAAATTATTTTTCTCAAATAAATTAAATAAACATTTTTTCTAAAAAACACAAACAAAGTGACACGTATTTCTACCCCCGAACTACGTGGGCTTTGATCCCTCTAAAGGGTACGTAGGCCCTAGGTTTTCATCCTAGGTCAAGTCCAACTTTGTAAATAAATATATTTTTCCTTATTTTCTTTTTGGAAACAAATGTTCATTTTTCTTCTTTATTTTTCATTTCATTTATTTTTGTAAATGTTCTGTTTTTGGGTAATTATAATAAAATGAAAGGCCACAATATTTTTAAGTAATTAACTTAGGGTAACTATTCTTATGAATGGGTGTTGTGGGGTGCCTAACACCTTCCCCATACACAATCAACTCCCAAACCCTAAATAGTTTTTGTAGACCAGTTTCACTTTCAAAAAAAGGTTTTCCAAAATTATCCTTTTTTTAAAATTTTGCTGGCGGCTCCATGTTTTTCCAAATTACGGGCGCTACAACAAATATAAGGCTTGATTGGTTGTAAAGGGGACACAATAGGAAGGTATAGATTACGAGAATACCTTCTCACTTGTTGTACATTTCAATTCTATAAGACTTATTCTGACAATCATAAATAGTTTAGATATGGAACTGCATCAGATAGATGTACAAACCACATTTCTAAATGGTGATTTGGATGAAGAAATATATATATGGAACAACCATTAGGTATATACTTGGAGTTAAAATCCAAAGGGATCATTCTAAAAGAATTCTCTCTCTTTCATAAGAGAATTACATCTAGAAAATTCTTGAGCGATTCAATATCAAAGACCATAATCCCTTAGATACCTTAGTAGCTTCTAGAGTAATCTTGAGTCTTGATATGTATCCCAAAATTGTGTCAATAAAGAAGAAAATGGAAAGGGTTCCCTATGCTAGTGCCGTTGGAAGTTTGATGTACATAATGATGTGTATAAGGCCATATATTTGTTACCTAGTTAGACTGGTTAGTAGATCTAGTCAAATCCCGGTGAGCAACTTTGGAAAGCAGTGAAGAGGATTTTGAGATATTTGAAGGGCACATCAGATTATGCACTATGATATCAAGGAAGTGATCTACGCTTGGTTGGATACTCCAACGCTGATTTGGGTGGAGATGAAGTTGAGTGAAGATCGACTTCAGGATATACCTACTTACTGAACAATGGCGCCATATGTTGGAGCAAAATGAAGCAGACGCGCATTACATCCTATAGAAGCTGAGTTCGTGGCATGCACCTCAATAGTGCAAGAGGCTATATGTCTCGAGATTTATTGAACACCTTGGGTTTGGAAATGAAAGGACAAATCTGATGTTAGTGTATTGTGACAATACTGCAGCCATAGCCTATATGAAAGATCTCAAATATCATAGCAAGACCAAACACATAGATATAAAATACAATTTTATGAGAGATTATGTAGCATAGAAAGTTGTTATTATCACTACTACAAAAAACGTTTTTAACGTCTGAAAATAAGGGGATGTCTATGTGAGCGACGTAGTAAAAAATGACAATAACGTCCGTAGATAAAAGGACGTCTAAAATCTGAACTTTAGATGTCCCCATTTTAAAAAGGGATGTCTAAAGTGCCACATTGACACTTTAGACGTCCCCACTTTAAAATGGGGACGTCTAAAGTGGGACTTTAGACGTCCCCATTTTAAAGTGGGGACGTTTTAGACGTCCCCAATTTAAACTGGGGACGTCTAAAGTGTTTTTTTTTTAAAAAAATCGTTTATATTACAGATCTGGACTAAACAGTATTTAAAACCAGAAATCACAGATCATCGTCAATAAAATTACAGATCTAGTATCTGAAATCCAAAATCTACACAATAATAACTCTAAAGCTGAAATCTCATAGGCAGAAGATGAAAATAATAAGAGGAATTAGTTACAAAAAATCTATCTCCTTCTATTATTCAAATTTATTTTCTCATAATAATGAACAGAAAAGAGCGATAGGGAGAGATGAACCTCATTTTCTCAACAGGAACGTATCCATGAAGCATATTTCAGAGTTTTGATCTACAAGAACGATAGGGAGAGATGAACCTCGTTTTCTCAGTAGGAACGTAGCCATGAAGCATATTTCAGAGTTTTGATCTACAAGCCATAACAATACAAGTTAGAAGATAAAATAGAAGGGAAACCCAAAGAAAAAAGAGAAAGAGGATAAAATAACAAAAGATGGTAAGAAAGCATAACAGATCTAGCAGTGAAAAAGAGAGAGAGAAAGGAAGAAGCAAGAGTTAAAGAGCATATAAAGAAGAAGAAGAAGCAAGAGTGCGTGGTGGTAATGACTCTTCTTGTGCTTGTAGCGATAGGAAGAGAAAGATGAGTGTAAAACTAGTATAAAGCTGACAAATAAAGACTGTCAGAAAAAATTTGAATTGTTTTTCACGTCCCCAATTTAATTTAGGGATGCCTAAAATTATTCAGTTTTTTTTTAGACATGACTTTAGACGTCCCTATTTAAATTAGGGACGCCTAAAGTCAAGATTTTTTTTTAATGAGGGACGCCCTTTGGTGTCCCTCATATATATATATGGGGACGCCCTTTGTTATTAGGGACGCCATTTTAGCGTCCCTAATATTATTAGGGACACCAAAATGGCGTCCCTGATGTATCAACAGGGACGCCCTTTGGCGTCCCCATATTCACATGAGGGACGTCAAAGGGCGTCCCTCATTAAAAAAGAAATTTGTAAAAAGCTTTAGATGTCCCTAATATAGGGACGTCTAAAGTGTGACTTTACAGACTTTAGACGTCCCTATTTGAATTGGAGACGTCTAAAGTAATTTTTTTTTTTTACTTTAGACGTCCCCAATTCAAATAGGGACGTCTAAAGCCTGTAAAGTCACACTTTAGACGTCCCTATTTAAATTGAGGACGTCTAAAACTATTCAGTTCTCAACCATAATTACAAAAATGCCACCGTCGTTATTTTTTACGTCCCTTTTTTAAAAAGGGACGTCTTTTAGGGACGTAAAATTCATATTCTGTAGTAGTGTATACAACATATTTCGACCAAGAGTATGGTCATAGACCCCCAATGGCCAAGGAAATATATGATAAACATGTAAAGGCTATTGGGATGTACAAAATGTAAAATTGCAGACACTATGTAATATGTTTATGATTAATGAAAATATTTCTTCATAAATTTATATGTCTATATGAAGGTATACAATGTCTAGTATGTCATACAGGCACATGAAGTTGGCTCTCTCACATGAGTAACTGCCCTTGATAATCAGGAGGAGTATGCAAAGATGAGATAGTTATGTTTACTAGTAAAGCAACAGGAATGCTAATATGATAGAAAATTAACACAAATTATATTGCTTCGATAAGAGTGTAGTATGTTGAGATGATATCCAATAAGATATAAATATAAATATGGATCGAATCATGGACGCCCGCTTCCATGATGCCTATTGCTAGGCAACAAACACTTCAACATTGACATCATAAGAGATAAATGGAGTAGAAGAATTTAGGTTTAGATACTGGGAGCATCTAAACTTATGTCTATATGATGTTAATAATAAGATTTAAAACAACGTACACTCTTATAGTGCAAGAGTAACATCATAGAATGTGATTCATACCACATGTGGAAAAGAACTACAAATGGGAAGCAAGTGAATGGATCCCTGCTTCATTACTATGTAAGTCTTAAGAAGGTTAAACACTTTTGTGATGTCCTTTGACTTTGACATTGTCATGGAGGTATACTTTAGTGATTGCTACCTTAATATTCATCCTATGATCATGATGGATATGATCCAAGGTATTATGTTAGAAAAGTGGTTGATGTAAATCAAAATGCTATATGGGTGAAAGGAAGATTACCTGGAATATAGACACCTATGCTGGTATCTGAGACATGTTCTTTATGATATTATTTTTGGTAATTTCATAAGTGTGGATACTAAGCATGTGAAAAGGCAATCTAAGTTTTATCTTGACTTGAGAGAGATTAGATCTGCCATATGAAAGTGTATATTGGTAAATCTAGGACATATGAGGCATAATATTTAATTCAAACTACACAGAGAAAGGTTGTCTTGTGCTGTCCTATGAAAGGGATTCTGGTGTGCTTCACAAGTATACGGGTCATGCCAAGTAATAGAGTGATAAGTAGAATATCGTCCTACAAAGAATCAATCAATTAATTTTTAGGTATTAAAATCTCAATTTCTTTTAAGTTAAACGAATCTAATTATGAGAAAATTCAAAGGAAATTAAATAACAAAAACTATCAATGCCAAACACAATTTAGAGTCACTAATCCCTCACTAGCACCTCAAATCTTAAATCCATTTAATTAATTAGTAAATATAAAATATTAATTTTGTTAATCTCGAGTATAAATAGCTATAAGTGTCTGTCGGTCCACTCATAACCCTCTCTTAAGTATAACTGTTATGTCTAACCTAATTACTCAAGAGGCAAAATAACTCAAACACACTCTTTAATAATTATATGGGGCTATTAGGTATATGTCTATCCTAATCGCAAATTAAATCGTAATCTAATACCATATTACTTAATCTCAAAGCCTAAATAAAATTCCCTTCGTCAAGGTAAATTCTAATACTCAAATTCACATCTAATGGTGGCCAATCATCAAACGAACATAACAAAGCAAGATTAAGTAACCAAAATTAACATAAATCATAACTAATAAATCATGGAACTAACATCTAGTTCACTAATGAGTTCATAGTTTCTCTAGGTCAAAAAAGAAAAATAGCCGCTCATGGTTAAAACAAAATCCATAATAAAACAAAGAAATTCAGATTTAAAGAATAAAGAGAAAGAAGAAAAAGAAATTAATCTAAAAAAAATCTCTACAACAAAGGTTACCTAAGGAAGATAACTTCACTATTACCTTTCTGCTAGGTCGACTTTCTTTCTTTCTCTTCGTTGTGATCTGTCTCCTAATTGCTACTCTCTCCCACTTTTTATAGATTTTCTGAAATGCAGGTTTTTGTTTTATTTTCTCTTTTTTTTTTTTTCAAATCTTATATCCTTTTTTCCTTTAACAGATATCCTATCCTTCTGGGTGCGAATATTGAGAATAACCGATTTTATTGCATGGACCCCACCTTTGATTCAACCCAAAACAATGCTTCATGTTGTCAGATGGCTTATGCCTTGTGATATCTAATATCTTTTATTTCGATATATCATTGCTTGTTGACAGCTCCTTCCTTGACATTTTTATTTATTTATATTTTTCCACATACTTTCTTATCTCATATCACATCTCTTACACAATAAAATAAAATATGAATAGATTTTATATCAAAATTTCTTTTTATCCTAAACTTAAATAAAAGATAGAAAATATATAAAAGATAATTAAATAGGTATAAAATATTAATAAATTTAATCAATTATGTCCTAAAATCTATACCTATTTAATTAAAAATATATATTTATCAGATTCCTAGTATAGGCACCTAGGAGAAGTCATGCCCATGTGGTCATGACAAAACACCTAGTATGAAAGAAGGAAGAGAGAGACAAGGCTCACGGTATCTAATCCACCAAGTGTGAGTGAGTGATGTTGGGATATGGGCTTGATCCACCCTTAGTGGATTAGGCCCAAACCCATTGGCCTTGGGACCAAAATGAAATACCCAATTTTATGGGGCATTAGTTGACAATATTATAGGGGTATTTATTGGCAATATTCTCCAAATATTTGAAACATATTGTGTGAATGGTTTTTCTATAAAATTTGGTGGGAACAGTTAACATTTACGTGGGCTGTGTGATTAAAGTTAACTCCTCTTCTGAAAATAAAACACAATGTGAGAAAAACTTTCAGACAGATTTTTCTCCTCTTCCTTTAGTGCCATTTGTTGTGTATTATAGCTGGAGTTTGACATAATCTAGTTCGTATGGGTATCTTGAGAGTACGAAACTATGCTCCTAATACGCCCAAAATTCTACACTTCCATTATCTAATTTCTATCTACGCATCTTTGAACCTCTCATTATCAGAAGCTATTTATTTTTCAAGGACATTTTAATTTAAAGGTTCGAGTAATATTGAGTATCTTGGTGATGATTAGTTGGGTTAAGTATTTCTTAGTTTGTTTCGATCATTTACAAGATAACCGTAGTTACTAGCATCTTTTAATGCATCAATCGAAAGAAGTTGATCAAAATCCCATTCCTAAAATCCTCGAATTATTTCTCTTTCCCGTGCATTCTTCATAGCAAGACATTGCAAGAAAGAATGCAATGGAAGAAAGACATGATTTGAGGATTGTTTATGGAACCCAATGTACCGCAATTTTTAGTTGAAATCATATATGCTAAACTTGATTTTGACTAGTCTATCATTTCAACAAAAAATTATAACTTGCATAAAGTTTGTTTATTGTTATATATATATATATATATATATATATATATATATAACTTGCTTTGTTTGTTCGCTAATGTAAACCTCTATTATAGAAAAACTATTAGCATGTGATGAGTGCACTACAAAAAAAAAAAAAAAAACACTCAATTTCTGACAGAATTTGCCACAGAATTTTTTCCGTGACAAATTCAGAAGGAAATCTATCGAAAATTTTTCAGACAGAATTTAATTAGCCACGGAATTTACGACGGAAAAATTTCATCACAAAATTACCCACGGAATTCAGTCGCAAATTCCGTGGGTAGTTTAGCCATGGAGTTTTTTCTGTGGAAAAAATTAAAATTTATTAATTTTATTTTTAAAATAATATTTATAATATTAAAATATTAATTACTAAATAATTTTATTTAATCTTAATTATTACAATTATATTATTATTTATTAATATTATATTTAAAATTTTCTACTAAAATAATATATATGATATTATTATATTAGTTATTATTTTATTTTATTTAAAAATAAATTATATGTTATTAATATTATATTTATCATTTTATATTAAAAATAATATTTATAATATTAAATTATTATTTATGAAGTAATTTTAATTAGAAATTGGTTAATTAAATATATAAATACGTTTTTACATTTTTATTTAATTTATCATTATTTTTAATAATATTATATATAATTAATAATTAATTATATATATCTAATTAATTAATTAATTATGTGTGTGTGTATGATAATATTATATATATAACAATATGTATTAATATAACATAGGTTCATTTCAGCACAACAAGCAAACATTCACGCGCGAAGGCGTCGACACCAAGTGGTTGTGGGTTCGAACGGGAGGAGAAACATTTTCAGGAATTATAAGACGATGACACATGGTAGCGAGTGGAGGAGAGTGACATGTGGCACATTGTGGGGCTGACACTTGGAATTTGTAATTTAAAAAAATTGTAATTCCTCAGAAAAAAAAATTTTTTGCATATTTTTTTTAAAAAATAAAAAATTTTGTGACAGAATTTCCGATGGTATTCCGTCGGATATTTTCGACGGAATTGAATTTTATCGCAAATTTATTTTTAACACCTTTTCAAGATGGAACGGATTTCATCTAAAATTCGGTCAAAAAAGCTGAATTACATGACAAATTTTGTCAAAAATTAAATATTTTTTTATAACGGTGCTTTTGAGGCTGGTAAAGCACCCTTCAAGCATAATCATAATGCACAAAGGGCATTTTACCAGTCTCTTGTCTGAATCATCATAGGTTATTACTTTTTTTATAATAGGGAGTAGGGAAGAAACAAAAGCAATTTGTTTAAAAAATTAATAAACTTTTTAGACTGCTAATGTTTCCCAATGTAGAAAGTCCAATATTTTCTACACCAGTGTGGAAATTGGTGTAAAAAGGCCATCTTAACCAATGTTAATTAAAGACCCTTTCATGCTTTTAGGCTTTGTTTCGTTCAACGAAGATTACGTTAAGTGAGGTTTATTTAAGTTAGGTTAGGGTAGATTATAATGTTGTTTGGTTCAAGAAAAGGTTAGGTGAGGTTTGGTATCTTGTTTGGTTCAGGAGGTTAGGTTAGGTGAGTTAATTATAAGTGGATAAAAATGCCCTTCTACATATTTTCCTTCTTTTTTTATAATGTATTTATTAATAATAGTTATTTGTAAAATTATTATTTATAAAATAATTATTCTAACAATTATATACACTTCTTTCACAATTTATTTATTAATAATAATTATTTATAAAATTATTATTTATAAAATAGTTATTCTATTTATAAAATAATAATCAGCTAAAATGTTTAAAAAGATGAAGTTTTGGGATCATAAGCTTCTAACATCATATTATATATCGGTTTGCATACAAATAAACGCCCATTGAATATCAAATAAAAGAAAGACAAAATAAAGCATATCATACAGTGGCGAAGAAAAGAAACAGGATAAGATTGATCTAAAGCGCACAGTAGAGCATCATAACAACATGGCACAGCAGGACGGACATGCGATTTTTGGGGGAAAGGGAAGTTCTGGAATTTTTAAAAATTGTCATGGGTAATTTAGTCACTATTGCACACAAAACTTCTCTAACCTAAGAAAAACCCCAATTTTGGAGGTTTATTAAAGTGGGTGAGGTTTCCACTAAATGACAAAAAAGCAAACCTCACCTAACCTAACCTCATTCCAACCAAACACCTATTTTTAATCCCCAACCCTAACACAACCTAACCTAACCTAAAATAACCTCCAACTAAACAAGTCCTTATGCACCAGTGATCTTTATACATAGATTTGAACCAAAGAGGCACTAAACCTATAAGTGACTGGGGGATCAAAAGTGTACTGAGCCTTATCTTATTTATGTATTGCATAGTTTAACATGTTTACTTTTTTGATAAGGCGTTCTGATTTGATCAGATTTGAGTATTATCGAGCCTAATTTGAAGTGCTTCTCACAAAGGCAT
The DNA here is from genome assembly GCA_963242795.1 of Inga leiocalycina. Taxonomy (NCBI): domain Eukaryota; kingdom Viridiplantae; phylum Streptophyta; class Magnoliopsida; order Fabales; family Fabaceae; genus Inga; species Inga leiocalycina. Next base: position 39,670,102 of record OY725321.1, on the reverse strand, counting down.
TGTTTACATTTACTCAGACATGAATTTGAGACCTCGTATGCTTATGTCATTAAAGCCCTTTTCACTGGACACAATGACTCTTAGTAGTTTATCACGAATACTAGCTAGTACTAATTTTTAAAATTCGCCACCACTCTATGGTAATATTCAATGACTTACTCAGCATCACTCACCATTCAGATTCTACCAGACGACAAACGTTGATCCTTTCGACGCTATAATGCCCTCTTTAGCTGAAATAAAAAAAGACAACAGAAAACAAAAAAAGTTGTTGAGCCCTGTATATAATTCATTGGACCTTCAGAATTTTGAGTCACACTTGTTTACTTCCAACCCCAATAATTCCATTTCCCAGGCTTGACTTCCGTGCTACCAAACGGACCATTAGGGACCCCCTATTGCTTCTATTCACCATTATTGACCTCAAGCTGCATCTCCACAATTAACTATCTTCGAACAAGCCCGGAAAATTAGGTGATAATAATGTTGTCATCTGACTAATTGCTGAGTATCCCAATTTGTTATCTTCTGTACTCCACATTTCACACAAACATAAGTAGTTGTATTCAGACGGATCGAAGAAAAAGAAAATAACTTCCAGATAAAGAATACCTTCCCTAAAGTGCAAGAGAAATGAGTAAGAATAGCAACAGTTCTAGTGCTAGCGAGAAAGAGCCTCCTGAGGAAATGTTGTTCATAGCTCTTATGAGAGAAGAGTGGAACAACGTTGTGAAGATTTTTGGACAACATCCCATGATTCATGACAAGAAGATGGGAAATATGATGAAAGCAACAAATGAGAGATCCACCGACTCTTCGCAGTACGATGAGTTCTTGTCGGACACTGTGTTGCACTGGGCTATCACTAATGAGGCACCAGAATTTATTGTTGAGAAACTAGTTGATGTAACAGTGGAGACCGGTAATGATAAGGCCCTGGAGACTCTGAGAGCTATCAATAGTAGAGGGGACACTCCTTTGCACTGTGCAGCAACACGTGGCTCTCTCGCTATTTGTCGGTGCATGACACGTGTCGATGAGTCATTGGTTTTTGTGCGTAACAGAGAGGGAGAGACACCGCTCTTCTTGGCTGCTCTTCTTGGCCACCAACTGGTGTTCCTTTTTCTGCATTCAATTTGTAAGGAGAGAGAGCCCTTGTTACCGTCCTCAATCTGGAAAAGAACAAATGGTGATACTATACTTCACTGCACCATTCGGAGAAAACACTTTGGTCAGTATAAACATAATTATGCTGCCTCCTTTTACAATTAAAAACACATGCATCACAAGTTGTATTACTTATATATGTTAGGATAAATTATATAAAACCTTCTTTAACTTCATCTCATATGTAAATAACTTTCTTACCTTTGAAAATTTATAATAAACCTCCTTGTACTTTTACATTTATACTAATAACTCTTGTATTATTAGTTTGTTCATTATTTATTATCTTCCAAGAACAGTAAGTTTAAGGGACTTATCTGCATATAACTCAGTTTGAGAGTTTACATACATAAAAAAAAAAAACTTCAAGACTATAAAATTGATCAGTTTGGTGTTATTTGCATAGACTTGAAAGTTTATGGGGTTATATTTATTATTAAGTTTGAAAGGTTAAGGAGGTTGCTATTTGTACATGGTTCTAAGTTCAAGGATGTTTTATGTAATTTGGCCTATAAGTTGCTCCCTCCAGTACATAATGTTATTTACCTATTGATTAGGTTAAATTATTTAATATGATAAGTTTTTTCTAAAATATCCTAATCACCTTTCTTGATTCCTTCCATATCTCTTTTACTTGATTATTGTTGAAAGAGAATTAATAAGGGTAAATTATGAAAGATTGACAAATAAGAGAAATATGTCTTACATTTAAAGCCAAGATCAACTCCACAATTTTTAGCCATACATTAAAGACTAGAGGGAGTATTAATTAATAGTGCAATCCATCATCTTGCAGTATATAAATAATTGTATAAGCTAATTTGAATGTTTGTTTTAGTTTTAAATGTATGACATCAATTCACTTTATCTCCTAAATTTATAATTTTTTTATAAACTATCCTTATCCTTATTGATTGCACATATTAAAAAATGATTTTCGTATTCAGATCCAAGTGAAGAAAAATGAGTGCCAAAGCATCCTTATTGATCTCCTTATTTGCAAATAATGACGTACGCTAGCTAGCTGCAATAAGGACAGAACTAACAAATCATGTATTATGTGGAATTGATCATGTTTGCTAGATTTGTCACACCGAATAATTGAGCTTTACAAGGACCAAAAGATTGGTAGCTCTTTCAATACAGACGGACATTTACCTCTGAATGAGCTTGTCATGATTCCTTCTGCTTTTAACAATGGCGTTCTTCTCAGATGGTGGCAGAAACTGCTTTATCACTGTAAGTATGATCTCTCTCACAGACACACACATATCAAAACATTATTTAGACGTGAAATTGACATATCCTTTTTTTAACTCACGTTTCTTCAGATCTTTACTAATGGAGGACCTTTTCTATTATTGTGCTTAATTAGTTCACTTTTAATTATACACTAATCCAAAGAGATCCTAACTAATAAGCAAATTATGGATAATGGATCAACCATAAATGAAAGCCCCTTGGTTCTCATTTACTAAATCAGGAAGAACCATTTTCAATCTTTCAGTTAGAAACATACATATAAAGGCGTTGCAATAAAGCAACAAGTCTCAAATCATTCGCAGAATCAGAGATGAAAAAGTTGTATGTTGAAAATATATTTTCAAACATATATTTCATAATCATATGATTGGTGAAACCACCGGTTCCCTCTATAAATTATGCAAAAATACATCTATATCTATTTTTTTTTTCATTTGTTGATTTGACATCAGCATAAATTTGAATCATCTATCACTATCTATTAGAGCGATTTCTTAAATGGACAAATATTGTATACTTCTATGGCCCGTGGCTGATCAGGGGGGCGAAGGGGTGCTTGTCCCATGGTCCCCACCATTATTTGCCTTTGTTTTAGTAATAATTAATATAACTAGACATTTTTCATGTGTAATATATAGGTCTAGAAATGAGCTACAATGCTTCGGGCTAATTAACGAAACTGAATTTAAATATTGAAATAAAAAGTTGCTATGCTGATTTACTATATAAGAAAAAAGTAGTGAGAAGAATTGCATGAGGCATCTAATATTGAAGATGAGTGGTTTGGGTCCCGTTCTCTTCCCTTTACCTCATCTTCCCTCCTCTTCCTTTTCTAGGCATAAAGATTAATATTTGACTGGTCCAGATTAAGTTTTATAAAATGTTATTTTTTATTTTCTTTATTATAATACTCCCCCCGGTCCTTAATATAATACATATTTAGTGAGTTGATATTAGTTTTAAATATAATATATAGTTTTTATATTTATCAATTTTTTTCCTAATTTACCCCTATTGATTCTCTCTCAACCATAATCAAGGAGGAGAACAAATAAGGGCATTAAGGAAGATGACCATGGCGTTTTATAAAATACATATCATATTAACTAACTTATCTAACTTCCTTAATCTAATCAAATTAGGTAATTATGTTTTATATCAATGATCGGAGGGAGTATTGAATTATTCATATCTAAATTTAGCAATTTGTATTTGTTTAATTATTTTTTATAATTTAACATTGTAATAATAGTTTTATAAAATATCATATATGTACCATTCAAATATTAATCTAAAGGTTAAAAAAATAGAAGAGGAGGGGTTCCAATCCCATAGACAGAGGCTCTAAGCTTTTTTTTTTTTTTTACTGTACGAGTTTTAGATTTGTTCTTTATGCGTTTAATGTTTTTGGTGTTTACAAATATTTGATAAGGCTACCTTGGGAAACTAAAAGGGAATCATGTATACCGAATCATGGACGAACTCGTAAGACAAGATCCTTGGTATCGGGAAAATGAAAAAGCGAAGGATATGAAGAATATTGTAAACCTGAAGTTTTACCCACTCATGGATATGATTATACAGGAAGGTAACACCATTTGTGCGCGCGTGCGTGTGTGTTAATAAAGGATTTCTAATTCTTTGTTGATATATAATACTACCTCTGGTCCTAAATATAAAAGCTAGACAAAAGGTTTACTTTGATTCAAAATATAAATCGAATCCACTTTATCTCTCAAATTTATAATTTTTCCCAAAAGTATCCCCATATACTGTACATAGGAAAGGGGTTTACATTAAGAGTAGTTACAAAGCATGTAATTAGAAAGGGTATTCTAGGCAGCTAAGTAGATATTTGTTACAAATAACTAACCAAACTAACTTCCTTAATATCCACAAATTAGTCATCTAACTCTTAAATTAAGGATAAAAGGGATTCGTAACATAACCTCTTATCAGTTATTGCTACCTCGCAGGCAGAATCAAAAGATCAACGGCACTGTTAATAGCAGCTAAAAATGGTCTGACTGAACAGGTGAAGAAAATCCTAGACGATATTCCAGTGTCTATCCATGACCAATTACTCATAGAGAAGAAGAATATAGTTCATGTGGCCATAGAGGAAAGGCAAAGCCATGTATTGAAGGAAGTAAAGAAACGCAAACATTGGCTTGTACTGAGAGAAAAGGTGGATGTTGATGGAAATAATGCATTGCACTTGGCTGCAAAGCAATCTAAATATACAGCTAATGGTATACGTGGCTCCGTTATGCAAATGCAATGGGAAGTCATGTGGTTTGAGGTATTTATATATAATATTTAGTTCTTATTTATGGATTCCCTACAATTCTTGCGCTTCTACCCTTTAATCAATTCATGCATATTAGAAGAGGCAAAAAATTTTACCTCTGTCTTTAGTTATAATATTGTAGAATGATTATATTTTGCGTTGTGCAATATACATATTGAACTAATCCTTTTCAAAATGTTCATAAAAATTACTATCTAATTTAGGGAACCTGATCATGCGTGTTAAGTTGCCAAATTGATGGAATACACTTAGAGCAAGTTAGGGTTAATTTGGATATGATTATTTTATGCAAAAAAACGCAAAGCCCCCAAACTTTATGTTAGATGCATATAACCTCCCTAACCTTTAAAATTTTAAATTGAGGTCCCTAATGTTTTAACTATCAACTCCCAAGCCATATCATTAAAGCTAACGGTTTTTGTAATGAAAATGTTTTTATATTTTTTATTATATATCATTTAAAAAATAATTCTTGGCATTTGACATGTAACTTTAAGTATTTTATAATTTTTTATTTATAAAAGGAGATCGAATAAATATTTTAACTACTTTTTTGAATTATTTTATATTTGAAGTATTTAAGTATTTTATTCTAAGTGTTTAAAAATATTTAAAATTACATGTTAAATGTCAAGGGTTATTTTTAAGTGACATGACATATAATAAAAAGTACAAAAAAATTAACATGGCAAAAGCTGCTAACGTTAACGGCAATTAATTTTAATGGTAGGAGAGTTAATGGTCGAAATATTAAACATTAGAGTTCTTAATTTACACTTTTAAAGGTTAGGGAGGTGATGTGGAACTTATCTAAGATTCAGGAGGATTTTGTGTATTTTAACCATTATTTTATTATGATTCTTTTACGATATTTTTACTTAAATATAAGAAAATCCAGATTATCTCTCACATAAATTTATAATGTTTGATTTAAATTTTGAATGGCCATATCCATTTTCATCAACTATGTTTTGCTAGTATATCCATATCATATGACATATAATAACATATACTCGATTGAGCCTTGTGCATTACTTCTGAAACTTATTTTATGTTGGAACAGTATGTGAAAGACAGTATGCCACCTTACTTTATTTCCCAACCCAATAAAAAGGGTGAGACTCCGGGGGAGATCTTCACCAATGAGCACCTGAAGCTCATCAATGAAAGCAACGACTCAGTGAAGGACACGTGTGGATCTTACATTGTTGCATCTACCTTCGTTACTGGTTCTGCCTTTTCTGCATGCTTCCAAGACATCGATAGATTTGGTCATACATTTTCTATATCCGTCTTAATTTCCTTTCTTTTCTCTATGACTTCATTATCTACTTTTCTGGCCATTTATCTCTCTAGAAAAGAACAACCCAAAGGTTTTCGTAGAAGTTTGCCATTGAAGCTTTGTTTGGGCATTATTTCATTCCTTGCCTCACTTATCTCAATGTTGGTTTCTTTCTATGCTGCTCTATCCCATGACTTTGAACCTCAAGAGAAGTATAAGCCTATCATATCCTATGGGGTCATTTTATTACCAGTAGTGTTAGTGTACATATTTACACAACTTCCACTATATTGGCATCTTTTGAAATTCTCAATTACTAAGGTACCAAATCCAAGAATTGTGGAAGAAGACAACATTTCACGTTCCTTCCAAGACTTGAGGATTGAACAACAGGATCACAAGCAGCCCAATGTATGAGATGGTGAAAGAGCAAACACAAGTATGTGCCTAAGCCTTCTTGGAGTACAACAATATAATGGGAACTCTGCTTTCTATTTTTTGTTAGTGTCCATCGTTGAAAAAAAAAAAAAACAAGATTTCAGGAAAGAAGAATAAATATATGCTCTAGGGTTTGAACTTCTTAAGATCAGTGTGATTTTTCTTCCCATATGTTTGTAAGAAGTACTATGAGTGTGTGTACTATTGTTACTTTGTATCCGAAATGTTGTTAATTGTTGGGCTTTGGAACACTTCATTTTATCTGAAGCTGTAAACTTGCTATCCATTTGAAGGAATTATGAAATCTAACCATTTGCATAAACCTAAGTTGTTATTTTTATACTCCCTCCCATCCTGATAAATATAAAGGTACATAATTAATTTTTAGATATTAAAAAAATTGGTTAAGTTAGTAACTTATAACAAATATGTATTAATTCCTCTAAAGTATCCTCTTAGTCATCATTTATATTGGAAATTACCTCTCTCTAAAAGGTACATATCTAATTAATACATTTATTGGAGCCCAAAATAAAACAGAGCCCAACAAACCCAAAAGATAGGCAATTGTCAATAATTCTAGATCATCCTTCATTTACTAGTACATACGTGTATGAAATATATTGGTTGTAACTTTCTATAAAAGAGTGTAGTCACTGTATACGCATTCAATGAGAAAAATATAGAGAAAACAATTCATTCCTGTGCCGTGTAGCTCCCTCCTTTGTCTTATTTCATATCCTCATATTGATGATTTGACATTGTATCAGAGCTGCCTTAGCTGTCAAAATGTCAGACACTACCCCACCTTCTGCCAACTCCTCTCCTCATACGCTAAATTCGTCTTCTTCAACCCTCAGCTCGCCGCCATCTAACCTTCCTCATTATATTACCACAAAACTTTCACAGGATAATTACCTTATCTGGGTAGCTCAAGTCAAGGCTTATCTTTACGGGCAAAATCTCTTTGGTTATATAGATGGATCCTCAACCTAACCACCAGAAAAGCTACCCGATGGCTCTCCTAATAGAGATTTTCTATTGTGGTTCTAGCAAGATCAATTGGTCCTGTCTATTCTCCTGGCATCTCTGTCAGATAAAATCCTCTCACAATTTGTCTGGCACAAAAATGCTAGAGCTATGTGGACAACCCTCGAAACTTCATTTTCACAACAAACTCATGCCCATCTCATTTATCTTCACCAGCAACTTACAACCTTAAAGAAAGGAGGAGAATCCATCCAGGAATATCACAAAAGAGGCATGATACTTGCCGACTCTCTTGCAGCTGCTAGAAAACCAGTGCCTGATGTAGATTTTGTTACATACTTGTTAGCTAGACTTGGATCTGACATTGACACGATTGTCACTGTTCTTAACACTCAAAGGCACTTTCTGACCATTGAAGGCATTTTAAGCCACCTACTCATCTCTGAAGAGCGTATGACTCATCAACAATCTGTAACTCTAACTACAGAGTTTAGTGCAAACACAGTAAATTTGGCTCAATCAGATTCATCCCTCCACTATAGAGGTCGTGGAGGCCATTTTTCAATATTTCATGGAGGAAACTCCAACTATTCTGGTCGTGGACGCAACTCCTACAGTACAAGATGTGGGTTTGGTCGCTACAATGGAAGGAACCAGAGAGGCCATTATCGAGGTCATGGAGGAAGTCGCTACTTCCAAAACATCAACAATAGCAACTCAAATGAACCTGTATCTTGCCAACTGTATTTTCAATTCGGACACACCGCACTGACCTGCTATCAGTGTCCTAACCAAGCTCTTCAAGCTCTTCCACCTCCTTCATTCTCAACAAATTACTTTGAGTATTCGTTCATGGATGACTCTTTGTGGTACCCTGACACTGGCGCTACTCATCACATTACAAATGATCTTGCCAATCTCAATCTTGCCTCTAAACCATATTTTGGACATGACACTGTGAAGGTCAGCAATGTCGCTCCTATGGCAATTACTCATCAAGGATCAAGCCCTATACACACTCCTACTGGCAACTATTTTCTTACTGATATTTTACAAGTTCCCTCTGTTACAAAAAATTTATTATATGTACATTAGTTTTGTGTCAACAATAATGTATTTTTTGAATTTCACTCTGGGTATTTCTGTGTGAAAGGCGAGCGAACAAAGAAATTACTACTCCAAGGACCCAGTCTTTGGCATCTCTATCCCATCACCACACCTCAAGCCCATTCCTCTACTCACTCTTCTTTTCTTCAATGGCATCAACGTCTTGGTCACCTAGCCTTTCGTGTCGTCCAACAAGTCCTTCGACACAACTCTCTTCCAGTCTCCACTAAGCAACCTAGTCATCATTGTCCAGCATGTCGTACCAGCAAAGCACACCATCTTCCTTCTCCATCCACCAATAATCATTCTAAATTTCCTTTTTAATTGGTTTATTGTGACGTTTGGGGACCTTCCCCTACAGTATCTGTAATTGGATATTGTTATTATGTGTCTTTTGTTGATGATTATTCTAGGTTTATTTGGTTTTACCCAATCAAATCCAAAAGAGAAGTTTGTTTTGTTTTTGCACTCTTTAAATCTCATGTTGAAACATTCCACAATTCTAAAATTTGTGCCTTCCAATCTGATTGGGGAGGAGAGTTTCGCTCATTACACAATGATTTACTTAAGTTTGGAATTCAACATCGCATTACTTGTCCACACACTCACACTCAAAATGGAGTTGTTGAAAGGCGACACAGGATGATTGTTGAGACTAGATTAGCATTGTTGCATCACACCTCTATTCCAAATGCCTACTGGACTTTTGCATTTGCTACTGGAACATATCTCCTTAACAGATTACCAAACTCATCATTAAAAGGAAAAAGTCCTTCTGAACTTTTGTTTCAAGCAAAGCCCAATTACAATTCTCTTAAGAGTCTTTGGATGTGGCTGCTGGCCCAACTGAAGGCCATATACATCTAACAAACTTCAACCCATATCTCAACTTTGTCTATTTCTCGGTTATTCACCAAACCACCTTGGGTATTTGTGTCTCCATCAACCCTCAGGATGTCTTTATATGTCACGAGACGTCATTTTTTACGAATCATTATTTCCTTTCACTACAGTCCAACAAACCTCACCTACCATTACCCCATAATTCTTAAATCTCCCATCAATTCTTCCTCGACTTGGCCCACTTCACAAACAAAGACCAACCATATCACCATCCATAAGTCCAAATCCTATTTTGACTCATTTCTTTAACACCTATCACCTCACTCTCAACACCCAACTTGCCTCCCAACATCATTCCTTCCCCAACTCTAACAACCTCTTCATCCACATCCATACCTTATTCTACCTCCCCACCACCTCAACCAACTCATACTATGATTACCTGATCTAAAGCCAATATCTTTAAACCAAAAGCTCTTGACCCAGACTTTGTCTCAACAATACCTCCCAAAGCTCATAGCATTGATGGCCCTTCCTCTTCCATTCCAACCACTGTTACCTAAGCTCTCAAACGCCCAGATTGGCGGCCAGCACTCTATGCCGAGTTTCAGGCTCTTCTTGACACTAATACATGGGATCTAGTACCGTATACTCCCAACATGAACATTGTAGGTTGTAAATGGATTTTTCAAGAGAAATTCAAAGCTGACGGCACCAGAGACAAGCTTAAGGTGCCCCTAGTTGCCAAAGGTTTTCATCAACAACCTGGGGTTGATTTTTCTGACACCTTCTCTCCTGTTGTTAAGCCTACCATGGTTCATCTCATTCTTTCAATTGCTATTTCCAAAGGTTGGATTATTAATCAGCTAGATCTTCACAATGCCTTTTTACATGGGTTCCTCGACGAAAATGTATTTATGCAACAACCTCCCAGCTTTGTTCATCCTGATTTTCCAAATCATGTCTGTAAGCTTCGAAGAGCTATCTATGGTCTTAAACAAGCACCCAGGGCTTGGTTCTCTTGATTGAGCACCAAATTACTTGAACTTGGATTTTCTGCCTCCAAGTCTGATTCATCACTCTTTATATGTCACAATTCCAAGTTCACTATATAAGCCCTTATCTATGTTGATGATATCATTGTTACAGGATCTTCTCAAGAAGCAATCACTGAACTTGTTACCTTACTGAATCAATCATTTCCTATAAAAAACCACATCAAGTTGCATTATTTTTTGGGTGTTGAAGTACTACCATCTTCATCTGGTTTACTCCTCTCACAACACAAGTATATTATTGATTTACTCCAAAAGGCACACATGAACGCTGCACGTCCAGTCTCTACTCCCATGGCTATTAACACTCACTTAACTTCTTACTCTGGATCAGATTTTCATGATCCTCACTATTATCGTAGCAGTGTTGGGAGTCTCCAATATCTTAGCTTTACACGATTTTACATCACATTTGTAGTAAATAGAGTATGTCAATTCATGCATCAACCTAAGGATAATCACTGGAAAGCAGTCAAGCGTATCTTACGCTATCTCAGGGGAACTTCTCATCTGGCTCTCTATATTAAGCCCTCTAATTCTCTCACCATTTCAACATTTTCTGATGCTGATTAGGGAGGAAATCCTGATGATTTTCGTTTAACAGGGGGATTTGCTGTATACTTTGGGCCCAACCTTATTGCTTGAGTTCTAAGAAACAACCCACTGTGGCCAAATCCAGCACCGAAGCCAAGTATAAGGCTATTGCCAATGCCACTAGTGAAACCATCTGGATTCAGAATTTAATGTACGAACTCCGCCTGTTCCTTCATGAAGCTCCATTTCTCTACTGTGGCAACCTCAGAGACACCTATCTAGTTGCAAATCAAATCTTTCAATCGCGAGCCAAACACATTGCCCTTGACTACAACTTTGTTTGAAAATGCCTTGTAGCGAGACTCATAAATGTTCTCCACATTTCTACTCTTGATCAGATTGTAAACATCCTTACCAAACATCTACCTGCTACTCGGTTTGCGTCTCTTCAGACGAGTCTCACTGTGTTACTAGCACTGTTCGACTTGAGGGGGAGTATTCGAGCCCAAAATAAAATAGAACCCAATAAACCCAAAAGATAGGTAATTGTCAATAATTCTAGATCCTTCATTTACTAGTACATACGTGTATGAAATATATTGGTTGTAACTTTCTATAAAAGAGTGTAGTCACTATATACGCATTCAATGAGAAAAATATATAGAAAACAATTCATTCTTGTGCCGTGTAGCTCCCTCCTTTTGTCTTATTTCATATCCTCATATTGATGATTTGACAACGTTTAATCAATAGTGAGAGTTTATAAAAAGAATTATAAATTTGGGAAATAAAATAAATTGAGGTCTTATATTTAGAACCAATGGCTTAAAATCTTCTAAGGAGCTAAGTCTCACCTTAGCCACTGTCCCCAATAATTTGTCCACATTGGTTACCATTTCCTAACAGTTCAAAGTCGTATTCGGACTCATGTGCAGACAACTCTGGCTAGTTCAAAACTCCAGGATAATTGAGAACAAGGTAGAAGGTTCTTCTTCTATTATCTCGAAGGTGAGAGCTTGTGCACTATTGGGGTTTGACTTGATAGCCCAGAAAAGAAGTGAAGTGGTGCTACATGATGCTTGGAGTTGGTAATAGCTATAATGCTGAGGAGTGGGGTTTTTATATGTGGGGTCTGAAGGTGGCGTGGGATCATGGGTTGAAGGAAGTGGTGGTGGAGTCTGATTGTCTTGAGTCAGTGGAGAAGGTCAACGCTGGTGTAGGAACTGAAGAGGAGGCCGTAGGGCTTACAAGGGTGATTCTTGAGATGGTTAACCGTGACTGGGAGATTCATGTTATCTGGTGTTGTCGAGAAGCAAACCTTGCAGCAGATTCTTTGGCTAAGGAGGGCAGGAGGCTCTATCTCATATGAGTGGCTTCCTTGCTTTCAATACACCGCCTCCTCCATGCGTGCATGAGTATGTGAGGAATGATAGCCTAGGTTTGAGCTATAATGTAAGGGGTCTGTGCCATCCTCATCACTCAAGCTAACGTCACCAATGTAAGAAGAAGATTGTTTCATTATAGCTTGCTTTGTTTAAATTGTTTTTCAGTACAATCAAGATAAACCGTAATATAACGTTTGCCTTTTTGTTCCTAATTTAATAGGAAAGAGTGAAAACCTAGCTTGTTTCATTTGCCTTTTTGCTTTGTTTAAATTTTTTGGCCGACAAGCTTGCATTTTTTTAGTAATCTTTTAATTTACTTAATTAGTTGTTAATGTATTGTGTTTACATATCAAATTCTTGTATTGTGATATTTTTTGTGTTAGCTTTGGAGAGTATTAATGTAAGAACATTATTGTTTGGGAACTTGAATTTTAAATGTGAAAATTATATATATATATATAATCGGTTGAAATATAAAATAGAAAGATTAACAATTTGTAGAAATGATAAACACGAAAGCCACTTATTTTATATAAAGCTTCACAATCAGGAAGCATAAAAAAGGTCCACAGGAAAGAAAAGAAAAAGAAAAAGCAAAAAAAAAGGACCCTCCTATGGCGCTTCCTTAAGGAAGGCCCCAAGAGGGGGGTCTCCTGTGGCGCTTGCAGACGTAAGTGCCACAGTAGGACCCCCCTCCTATGGCACTTGCTGATGCAAGCGCCACAGGAGACCCCCTCATGTGGCACTTCCTCTAACAAGCGCCACAGAAGGGTATTTTAAAACAAATAAAATGTTGTGGCGCTTGGAAGCGCCACAGCTTTTTTTAGTAGCGTCCAGATATGTGACACTTCTCTAACGCCATAGTTAATGTAATTATAAGCGCCACAGCTTTGCTTTTTTGTAGTAGTGATGGTTAAAAATAAGTAGAAAATTTTCATATTTAGTAATTATCTTATTATTATATTAAAAATTCATTTTTATCCAAATAGATTTTGACAATGATTTCTTTTATTACTGGTAATATTTTTTTGGTAATTCAAAATATGTACATTAAAATTATTTAAGTTTAGCACACTTGAAAATAAATAAATATTTAAATTTAATTAGTTTTGTCACTTTTCTATTTTTTTTTCACTTTAGTTATCGTGGTCATTTATTTATTTTTGATAAAATTATTTTTCAGGTACTCATACTTTTCTTTATTTTTTAATTTGATATCTATAATTTTTTAAATTCTAAGGGGCAAGAGGAAGTGCAGCCGACTTTGGGCCTCTTGATTTTCCTCATCTATTGCCCCCTGTAGCCTTTCAGTGTTTCATAAATTATAGGTGCTAATGGTACTGATGGAGTAGAACTAAAAAATCTAATAAAACGAAATTATGCCTGCAAATTACGAAATTATGAAAATACAAAAATCTAGGATTAAAGAGCAAGAGATATGAGAAGAGAAAATTTGAAAGAGAAAAGGGAGGGGGGAGCAATTCTCATTCAGTCTCTTATGTTTTCAATGCTTGTATAAGGCTTCTATTTATAGGCCTTTAAGAGTCAATACCAAGAGTCACCATAAATTACGTATTTATGAATGCCGACAGGGATATAAGTCAATGCTGATTAGGATATGAGTTAGTAGATATCCACATAATTAATATCCATAACACTTCTCCTTAGATGTCCATAATGAATGCGCCACATTAAAAACTTTAACTAGGAAAAAGCCAATGAGACAAAAACCTAGCCAAAGAAAAGGAGTACATCATTTATTGATACACTGTTCAATATTGCCTCATTAAAATTCTTTATAGGAAAACCCAGTGGGACAAAACCTAGATAATGGAAAAAGAGTACATCTTGTATCAACTCCCCCTCTTGACAACATCAGTTTTACTCCCCCTAATGATTACATCACATCTAATGTCTTTTTTTAGCATATCTTCCTTTTAGCCTCCAAACTATGAATGTGCATTGTCACCAAATTTGTTGCTGAAATGTATTTCTCTAACATATCTTCTAGATATATTAAAATATCAATATATTTTGTCTTTATCTTATTCACTATGGAAACAATAAAAGAAAATTATTCTGAAAATCATCAAAATAAATCATGAACCTATGTGTTCAACATAAAGTGATATCATGTAATATTTTTATAGAAATATCACACCAAATCTCAATTTATTATCCACTGGGTACCGACATGATCTAAATTTTACCGATAAAATCATAGTGAATACAATATTAACATGATATATAAATATTCTCATAAATATAAGGTACTTCTAGAATATCAAACTCAATATATATTTTGTAAGTAAAATCATCTTTGGATATGCTTCTGGCATTTTAGATCTTTTAAGGATTCTTATGTAAACTTCACTTTTAGTGAGCCATATCCATAAGTTATATACAACAATATCTAACAGGCGCACCACTTTTATCTATCATATATAGCTAGAATAATAATATATATGTAACACCGTTATTTCTAATCAGTCAGATGAGCTTTAAACAGAATGAATTTGAACCACTAAGCCAGGTTTCAATCTTGGGAAGAAAACACCTTTGAAAATAGTTGAAAACCTATAGCCCAAACACAAGGTTTGAACCTATGAATGAATGGCTTTTTCTGAAAAATTTGAAACTTTTTAAAACACTTATTTAGTGGTTCAAATACTTTATTCACTACTACAGAATATACGTTTTATGTCTCTAAAGGACATCCCTTTTTAAAAAAAGGGACATAAAAAATAAAGACGGTGGCATATTTGTAATTATGGGTGAGAATTGAACAGCTTTAGACATCCCCAATTCACTAGGGACATCTAAAATGTGACTTTACAGATTTTAGACGTCCCTAATTGAATTAGGGACGTCTAAAGTAAAAAAAAATTACTTTAGACGTCCCTAATTCAAATAGGGACGTCTAAAGTTTGTAAAGTTACACTTTAGTCGTCCCTATATACATTAGGGATGTCTAAAGTTTTTTAAAAACAAATTATTTTTTTTAAATGAGGGACACCCTTTAGCGTCCCTCATATATATTTGGCATCCCTGTTGATACATAGGGGACGCCATTTTGGTGTCCCTAATATAATATTAGGGACGCCATTTGGCATCCCTAAACAAGGACGCCAAAGGGTGTCCCTCATTTTTAAAAAAAAAAATGACTTTAGACGTCCCTAATTCAAATAGGGACATCTAAAGTAAAAGAAAAAATCGGACAACTTTAGGCGTCATTAAATAAAATTGAGGACCCAAAAAATAATTCAAATTTTTACTAACAGTCTTTATTTATCAGTTTTATACTAGTTTAGTCCAAATCTCTTCTCATCATCGCAAACACAAGAAGAGCCACCACCATCACGCATTTTAACTCTTGCTTCTTCTTGATATGCTCTTTTTACTCTTGCTTCTTCCTTTCTCTCTTTTTTTTCACCTCCAGATCAGTTATGCTTTATTACCATCTTTTATTATTTTATCCTCTTTCTCTTTTTTCTTTGGGTCCTTCTATTTTGTCTTTTAACTCATGTTGTTATGGCTTGTAGATCAAGACTCTGAAACATGCTTCATGGCTATGTTCCCACTGAGAAAATGAGGTTCATCACTCTCTGTCACTCTTCTTTATTCATTATTACGAGAAAATAAATTTCAATAATAGAAGGAGATAAGTTTTTTTCAACTAATTCCTCTTATTATTTTCATCTTCTGCCTATGAGATTTCAACTTTGGAGTTATTATTGTGTAGATTTTGGATTTGGATTTCAGATACTAGATCTATAATTTTATTGAAGATGATCTGTGATTTCTAGTTTTAAATACTGTTTAGTCCAGATCTGTAATATAAATGATTTTTTTAAAAAAAACCACTTTAGACGTCCCCATTTTAAAATGGGGACGTCTAAAGTGCTACAGTGACACTTTAGACGTCCCCACTTTAGAATGGGGACGTCTAAAGTTGGGGACGTCTAAAGTCCAGACCTTAGACGTCCTTTTATCTATAGACATTATTGCAATTTTTTATTACGTCGCTCATATAGACGTCCCCTTGTTTTCAGACGTTAAAAAGCCAAAAAAAGGGACGTTAAAAACATTTTGTGGTAGTGATTATGACTCATCAATCCTTTAACCTTATTCATTAATATCAAAGTATTGCTATGCTCTTACCCTAGTCTATCTTTGGTTACCTATGGGCTCATAACATACAATTGCCCTTCCCTGATTTAATTATCGTGCATGGTACTATTACCGTTATCTATACTACGCATGCTTGTGCTTCTACTATGCTACTACTACATGCAGTATCTTCACATGTACATCTCTATATTTATGTATAAACGCATATATATACAAAACATGTTGCCACATGAGGCTACCAAAATATCCCAAGTCTTAACAAAATTTAGTATACAGATCCCTACACTTAAACCAAATATTATCTAACCCTTTAGCTCAAACCTTCTTCAGGCTTTACCAACAACAATGCTCTTTCCCCTAGAAGTATTTGCTCTTGTTGTATGTCATTAAAGAAAGGGGTGAGATTCGGGGGAATCTCGGTAGTAAAACGTTATCTCAATATATAATGTATAATGGTAATTAACTATGCATGTAAATAGCCAAGTAAGAACAACACCTTACAAGCATATACACATGACCATGGCACAAACTCAAGCAAGGGTATTACATGTTCAAAGCCATACATTTCAAATAAACAAGAAATCAATCCAGCACAAACTATAAAAGAGTAAGTTTTACTAACCTTTGAAGCTTTCTTCCAAATTTACTTTTTTTTTTGCTTGTGTTTCCTTGGCTTCTCCCTTTGCTTGATAACAAAGGCCAAATCCTTTTAACCATTATACTCAGGTAAGGGCAAATTCAGACATAAACTTTGATATACCTACTTTGCATAATTAATCTCTTGTGCTTATGCCTATTGTGCAACCAACTTAAGACATATTATATGTCTTCTACCCTTGTGATTTAGGTACTACACTTAGTTAAATTGGCCTCTTAAACTTGTCCATAATCCTCAAATCATCCCTAAACACATTTTCTTCAAAACTGGAAAATTCCAGACTTAACATAATCTGCCACAAATCTTTAGACAACTTTGAAAAATCATATCTTAGGCTAGAAAACTTCAATTGAGGTAGTTCAAGTTTCAATGTGAAGCTCTTGAAGTCCTCTATATAGAAAAATATCATCCAGTATCAACTCATGGTCTTAATCTCTCAAATTTTACTTTCAAACAGACTACTCATAATGAGAGTCAGAATTTCCCATATTTTCTACCCAAATATTAAAAATTCATAACTTATAATTTACACATCCAATTCCTAAGTTCTAATAAAATATTGAAATCTCTAAATGTCTACTTTAAGGGAAAAATAATCACACGGCTGAATTACCAAACTAACTGGTGAAATTTGTCCATTTTCCCACTGTCAGAAACCTAGAACCTAGAACGTTCCCTATTTTCTGACCAAACTTCCAAAAATCATAACCTTTTCTCTAGATATCCAATTGACATGTTCTAGAAAATCATAACATGCCAAATTACATAAAAAAATGGACATGTTTTGCCTGATCAAAATAGTACCCAAAACTAACTGACTCCTAGAAGATCACAGATTTGATAATATGACTTAATCTCACAAGCACTCCACCATTTTCATCCTAAAGCAAGCTCTCATTAATTCTATCATCTACCACACATCTTAAAATTTCAAGACCTCAAAATAAACTAAAGAAACTTCACTTATGCACTAGTGGAAAAATCACTTTTAAGACCGGTTAAAAAAGACATTTTAGACCAGTTCTTGATTCGGTCTTGATACAGCCGGTCTAAAAAGTCTGTTACTTTTTAGACCGATTATACAACAGGTCTTAAAAAAAATTTTTAAGACTGGTTATTATAAAACCAGTCTAAAAATAAATATTTTTAGACTAGTTATCAGAGGAACCGGTCTAACAGGTTCAAATTTTAGACCTGTTTTTCAGAAAATTGGTCTAAAAAGTTGAAATATTAAGACTGGTTTTCTACAAAATCGGTCTTAAAAGTATTACTTTTTAGACCAGTTTTGCAGAAAACAAGTCTAAAATTTCAAATTTTTAGACTGATTCTCTCCAAAACCGGTCTGAAAAGTACATTTAAGATCGATTCTGGAGAGAACCGGTCTTAAAAGTTGAATTTATTTTTAAATTTTTGTTTAAAATATATACCCAGCAAGCCCTTTCCCCTGATAAAACATTTCACTCAGCAAGCAGCAGCCAGTTCAACGAAATTCAACAAATCTTCTTCTCTTACGGATTACATAACTAACATCTTAATGACATGTGAGAGACTCAAAACTCATTGGAACATTTTAAAACTCAACTCCCTTGTGCTTAAACAGTTCTGGTCAAAACAGAAGCAAGGAAAACAACCATGAATAAAAAAATCACAATCATAGACAGAATCATAATGCAAGGAAATCATACAACCATGACAATGCTTTTTTGACCAAGTTCCTTATCTTTTCACTTACATATATACATCAAAGATTAAATTACATTAATGACAATGTTGTTATTCATTAGGACCAAAATACTTTATACACACTCTTCTCAGGCTGATGATCACTAGCGGGCCTAGCTTCGGAGAATCTACACTAAGACATACACCTCATATCCTTTATTTTCCTGTGATGACAATAAAAAAAGTAGTTATATATGTACACCAATAACAATATACATAATTCAAATATAGTTCATGATAATTATTTTAGCTAACTAACATTCAATGTAGTTTTATAAAGGGATATCCTCCCATATCCCTTCATGATGATCGTTTCTTGTGCCGTGTTCATTGTCTGCTTCATCTTCTTCATTCAATTTTGGTAAACCCCTAGAAAAAGGAGTCTCAAGCAGATCATTCATTGAATGACTTTCCTAGTTAATATCAACGACCCTTTTTCGTTGGAGAGCTACAGACCACATTTTATTTTCCTGATCAGTAACATAGAACACTTGTTTCACTTGATATGCCATAATAAAAGGTTCATCTCTAAAACTTCTACTATTCAAATCAACCAATGCAAATCCCAATTGATCAATCATCATACCATTGTTGACATCAACCCACTTGGATTTTAAAATGGGAAGTTTAACTTTAACATAATCAACCACCCAAATCTCTTTAATCACCCCATAATAAGGTATTGCTGCTAATCTAGGATTCTTATCTTTGAACTAGAGAAGTGCATAGATTTAGCCACTAACATAACCCCACTGTTCTGGACGGTGCTCCTATCATCAAGGGACTTTGTGTAAAATGTATAACTATTGATCACAACTGAAGTCCAACTTATGACATTAGCCTCAGGACCACGTGCTAACCATTTAATTGTATCAGAAACACATTCTTCGCCATCAACCTTTTGTTTGAACCAATGTGCAAAAGTTTTGTTATGCTCCCTAATTAACCTTTGTTCAGTCATTCGACTATTTACTTTCCGTACAATTTCTTTATGAGCATTAATGTAATCTTGAACTTCATCAATATTATTCAAGATGTACAAGTAGACTTGTTGCAATTCATCATGATCTATACTCTTAACTGAAGCCCCTCGTCTTCCGCCTTCTTTTTCATGACGTTCAGGAAGTCCAGTGTGTCCTACATTTGACAAGTAATCTTGACAAAACTCCATGGCTTCTTCAGAAATATATTTCTGAATAATAGATGCTTCAGGCCGGTTAGGGTTCTTCATATACCCTTTAAGGATTTTCATAGTTCTTTCAATTGGGTACATCTATCATAAATAGATAGGGCCACACAACTTGATCTCCCTGACTAGATGAAAAATTAAATGTACCGTGATGTCAAAAAAGGAAGGAAGAAAAAGCTTCTCAAGCTGGCACAAGATCAAATATCCTTCATTTTCCAGTTCATCCAATTTTTCTGTCTCAATGACTTTTCTACAAATAGTATTGAAGAAGAAACAAAGTCTAGTCAAAATATGTTGAAGATCATATTCGGCAATGCCTCGAATAGCTACTGGGAGCAGTTGTTGCATTAAGACATGACAATCATGAGACTTTAGCCCCACTAACTTCAAGTCTTTCATCGACACAAGCTTCCTAACATTTGAAGAATACCCTGAAGGAACTTTGATGCCATGTAAACAGTCACAAAAGCTTCTTTTCTCATCCTTAGACAAAGTATGAGCAGCTGGAAGATAAAAAGTTCTCTTACCATATGCCTTTGATGCAAGTCTTCTCATATCCCCATTTCTTGCAAATATAATCTTGCCTTCACGCCATCCTTAGAACTACCTTGTATGTTAAGCAGTGTCCCAACAATACTATCACAAACGCTTTTCTCCACATGCATGAAATCAATACAGTGTCTCACATCAAGCTTCGGCCAATATGGAAGATTGAAGAAGACATACCTCTTTTTCTATTTACTTTTCTCATTACTATTCTTTGTAGTCTTACCAAAGATAACATTCATATTTTTCACATTTTCATAAACTTGCTCCCCAGTCAATGCCTTCGGAGTATCTTCAAACTCTTGTCTACCAAAAAAAGCTTTCTTTAATCTACGATAGGGTGGCCTCATCTAAGAAATCTCCTATGGCCAAGATAAACTATCTTTCTTCCATGTTGAAGTTGATGGTAGCATGTTCCTTCTTCACAAAGCAGACATGCTTTATGGCCTTTAACACTATAGTCTAACAAGTTTCCATATGCAGGGAAGTCATTTATAGTACAAAAGATCATGGCTCGCATTTTAAAAACCTCCTTCTTGTTTGCTTCAAAAACATCAACACCTTCGTCCCATAACTCTTTCAAGTCTTCGATCAAGGGTTCTAGGTAAACATCTATGTCATTTACGGGTTGTTTTTGTCCCGAAATCAATATAGTTAACATGATGTACTTTCATTTCATACATAACAGAGCAGATAAGTTGTAAATTACCAACAGAATAGGCCATGAACTATGTATACTGCTTAGGCTACCAAAAGGATTCATGCCATCCGTGCTAAGCCCACGCCTAAGGTTCCTAGGCTCTTCAACGAAGGCAGGAAATAATTGGTCGATTTTCTTCCATTGAGAAGAATCAGCCAAATGTCAAAGCTTTCCATTTGATACCCTCTCATCTACATGCCATCTCAAATTTCTTGCATCATTTTTATTAGCAAACAAGCACTTGAACCTTGGTATGATTGGAAGGTACCACAATACTTTTACAGGAGTGTTATTTGATTTGTACCTCAGGGTTTCACATATCAGACACTGTTGTTCCTCTTCAAGCTCTTTTTTTATACAATATACAATCATTAAGGCATCCATGGATCTTTTTATACTTCATCTCTAGTGGACACAATATTTTCTTAGCATCATAGTATCAAGAAGGCAACATATTATCATCAGGAAGCATGTATTTAAAAGCCTCAAGCGTTTTTGAAAAACTCTTATCGCTCTATCTATTCCATGCTTTCAAACTTACCAATTTCAATACTGTTTTCAACAATTGGAACTTTTTATACCCTGGGTACAACGGCCTCTCAGCATCACTACACATATTACCATATGCATATGATTGCTCAAAAGTCTCTTCTCCTATATCACGAATAATATCCTCTATCCGATCATCCGTATCCGTGTCATTATCATCAAAGTTCACTTCCCCCTATTGAGATGGACTTGGCATTTCTAATTCTTCACCATGCCATACCCACACTGTATAACTCTTACAAAATCCTTCACAAATTAAATGTGTATATACATCTGCAGTACTTAGTCACTTCTCATTCAAACATACTACACAAGGGCAATAAAAATTTCCACTACCATCATCGATATTTCTACTAGTGAAGTCTAAAAAACCCCTTACCCTACTATCATATTCAACACTCGTTCGTTTAGCGTTTATCCAACTATGATCCATATATATCTCAACACTTCTAGCACCCTAAATCCAACAACAAAAGGATAGACAAAAAACAAAAACAATAGAGTTTTAGATATATCAACGAAATTAACAGGTACCATTTGAAACTAGTATTGTTTTAAAAAAAACCAATAACACTGACAATAATCAAACAACGGCACTAAATTAAAACAAAACATAGAGTGGTATTAATCCAAGCCAAATATCACATGGATGTAATTAAAAGTCAGAGCATATATCTAACAAGAATGTGCAGATTTAATTTTTTCCAGATTACGTTTAAGTGCTCAAAGCAACAACAAGAACCATTTTTTCATAGAACATTATTAATTATTGAACAATGTATAACTAAATAATAGATCGAATACTAACCTGATTGAAGACCAAGGAGTGAGTTTCAACCCAAAGTCACGGTGGCGTCGACTGAGGTTAAAATGAAGTCCTCAAATTCACTGCACTGATAAAGGGAAGTCAGGTCAGAGGAGAATGGTCACTGCGAAGAATAGAGGTGGTGGCAGAGAAAACTGACGATAATCAAAGAACAGCAATGACGAACATAGCAACAGCAGCAGTAATGACATAGGAGAGTTGAGCAAATGAGGGACGAGATGCCATGGACAAGTTCAGAACAAGCACAGATAGAGCTCACAGAGAAATGGTAAAAAGAGAAGAAAGGGTTTATAAAGTACACGATATAGGCGCTGGAGTAAAAATACGGGCAATAAATCTTACCTTCAAGACCGGCTTTTATAAAAACCGGTCTTCAAAGAGGGAAATTTCACATTTAAGACCGGTTTTTGTAAAAACCAGTCTTAAATGTTAAAATTTTTAAGCAAAAATTGGTCTTAAAATGTTAAAATTTTTAAATTTAAAAATGTTTTAACATTTAAGACCGGTTTACTTAAAAACTGGTCTTAAATGTTAAAGATTTAATACCTATTTTAGCATAAAACCGGTCTTAAATATTTTACTTTTAAGACCGGTTTTTATGTAAACCGGTATTAAATGTTAAAACATTTTAAATTCACAAAAATTTTAACATTTTAAGACCGGTTTTATTTATAACCGGTCTAAATAAGTTTTTTAAGATTGATTTTTTTAAGAATCGGTCTTAGAAGTTCAATATAATTACAAAACTACCACCAAGCAAATTATTAAGACCTTATCTGCCAAAACCGGTCTAAACGTGACGGTCTAAAAAGGTTTTTTTCCAGTAGTGATGATCTTAGGTTGAGCTTTTGCAAAATCATACAGGAGCATTATGTTTTTCTGGTGACTAGAATAGGTGAAGAAATTGGCATGCAACCATGGATTTAAACTCTAAACTTCAAAAATTTTAACTCTATACACTCCTACTCACATGCTATGTGTTTGGTGTCCACCAAACAAAACCAAGAATCCCCAAAAATCCCCTAAAACCCGACATGCATGCAATGTATCTTAAGCTTTACGGTAACAGAAATTTATTCCTAGAACACACAACTTCCAACCACCAAAAATCCTCAAATCACCACCAAAATTGACCAAAAGAAATGGGAAAATGGTAAAAGAGACTCACTTATACACGATTATGGGCTTACATGTAAGGATTGAGCTCTTCTCCTACAAGAATCGCAGCTCTTGTCTCTCACTCTCTCCCTTTCTCTCTCTTTCTTTCTGTCTTTCTGTCTTTCCTTTTCTGTGTGTCTGCCCAAAATGAAATGCTGAGGGAGCTGGGAGTTTGATTAAGTGAAGTGTGTGTGTGTGGGGTGTTGGGTCGGCCATGTGGCATCCAATTGAGAGTCAGATAAGCTGAATGTGTTTGATGTGTATGTGTGTGTGAGTGCCATGTGTTCGTGTGTGTGAGTATTTTTGATATATAGGTATGTTGTTACCTTATTAATCTCACACACTAGACTCCAAATTCCTCTCTTTGTCTAATTTACAATTCCTTAAATTTCTTAGGTCCCATAATTTGGCTTATCCTCAGTCCAATTCCGAGTTTCGAGTCCAAATAATAAAGTTACCAACTTTCTAAATTGGTATTGGCTCATCTTATATTTCCATAAATTAATCCTTAATAATTTTTATGGATTTTCTCCCTTAATTAGCTTCATAAAGCCTTCAAATAATTTCCCAAAAAATTTCAAGCCAAATTAAGACCTCAAACTATTTTTCCATAAATTTTCGGGAAAATAGGCCTTCAAATTCCCAAAATTTAACTTAAAAATTATTTGGGCCATTTTGGGGAATTAAACCTCTTTACAATTTCTCTAACTACCTATAATAAAATTTCATACTATTTCCTCAATATATCTGGGCCCTTCATAATTTTTATAATTATCTTAAGCATTTTCCTCCTGACATGCTTAAGACATTTGGCTTAACTGGGCTTAGTAGTTTACTTAATTTAGACTACTTCTTTATATTCTAAGCCCACAATTTTGGATGTTGCAATATACAAAATTATTATATCCACCACAAAATCATATGCCTCATCAAAATCGTCATTAGACCTTTGTCAAAATCTTTATTTTCACATAAACACATAAATACTATCATATTTCTAGTGTTCGAATTGCTGGTCCTTAACTTTCACAATATAATCATATTTTCATTATGTCTTTTTCCATTTTACTTTTTCTTTTGGCCAATAATCTTTATGTCTACTTCTAATTACATATCTTTGTATAAGATCCTCTTTTGACCACGTAATCTCATTTTCAAAACTATTGCCAACAACTTTATCTTTTTAGTTCCATTTTTCCAAATGTGACTTAACTTATTAAAATCTATATTAGTTTTTAGGTACCTAAACATCTCTTGAGGTTTTTGCAATTACTTATGTCTCGGCACTCTTGTAAAGTACCTACCTTCTTAGTATGATCATCATATTATATGCTCCACTTTATCCATAATATTTATATTTGGAATCGAATGGTTTCACTTGCTTCGGGCATGTCTCACTTTTATTTATACTGATTTTTTATTTACGCTGGAATATGTGGTTTAGTAACCCTCATTTAGGTCAATAATTCTATTTGGTAGATATATTATAATATTTCATGAATGCATAGCCTGATAAATTTCTGGTTCATACTTCTATATTCAAGGATCTATACTTAATAATGATAATGTATTCCATGTATTCTCTTTTTTTAGCTATTCAATTTCTCTCCCTCATGTTAGAAAAACATTATCAAATGAGAATTGACTAATAATGTAGTATAAGTCTCCTAAATCCATTTGTTTCCTTTAGAAACATCCTTTTTTTCATTTAGAGACAAACAAAAAAAAGGAGGTCCTTACCCAACATTTATCATAATTTTCTTTCAATATCCACTACCAAAAGACATCAAATTACCGATGGAATTTCAGTTTGCCAATGGAATTACCGACAGATTAGTGACAAAAACAAAATTACCAATGGATTATTAATGGAATCTGTTCCATCTCTAAAAAGTATGTCGCAAATTGATTTGCCAATAGAATTTTTGTTCCATTGGAAATTAGAGACGAAACGTTACTAATGGATTATAGAAGAAAAATTATATCACTAATTACCTACAGAAATTTCCGTGGGTAATCCGTCACTAATTTATTATTTTTTTTAAAAAAATCCATGTGACTCCATTAAATGAGCTCCGTGGACATCACTAGAGGAAGCCCCTATCGGCCACCTGCCTTAGCACTAGTGGCCAGGGCTACCCTCCACCGACCCTCGAATAGGAGACACGTGTTCATGTGAGATAATTGTTGTGTTTTATGATAAAGGTAAGACTCGAACCTTAGACATCTCGTGATGCCTTAGCCAGTTGAGCTATTTTGACCTTGCATTATTTATTCACATAATAATATATGTAATATAAAAATTAAAAAATATAATATTAATATATATATATATATAGTTTTTTATAATATAATATTTAAAATTTATTAATTTCTTATTTTATTTAAATATTTATTATTAATATAATATATATTCGATATATTATATTAATTATTAATTATCTGATATTTAAATTTTTTGTTTTTTATTTTTATAGATTATTTTTATTTTTATTATTTTATATAAATTATTAAAATAGAATAAAAAAATTATAAATTTTACCGATAGATTACCTATACAATGTAACACCCCAACTTTTATTCACTGAAATATGTTGTAATTATTTGAAATATTCAATAAAATGGTAAATATTCATGAAATTAAAGAGTGGATAGTGTTGGAAATGTAATTTATGACGAGGCTATGAGTTTGTCATGTGCGTTTGGATGACTAGATGATGGTCAAAAATTATGAAATTTTACAAGGTGAAAGTAGACATCTTAAGCTTTAATTTGATAGGATATGGGTAATTTTTGGAGCTGTCACTAGTACAAAAATGACTTTAAGACTAGCTCAGAATGAATTTTTAGACCGGTTCAGGATGAGGTCTTGATACAGCCGATCTAAAAAGTCTAATACTTTTTAGACTAGTTAAGCAATCGATCTTAAAGAAAACGTTTTAAGACCGATTGTAATGGAAACCGGTCTTAAAAATACATTATTTTAAGACCGATTGTCATAACCACTAGTCTTAAAATACCTCATTTAAGAGCTACGGTAACACTTTTAAGACCGATTGTCTTTAAAAGTGGCCTTAAAAGTGAAACTTTTAAGACCTGTTGTCAAAACAGCCAGCCTTAAAATAAAACTTTTAAGATTGGTTGTCTATTAAACCGTTCTTAAAAATATACTTAAGACTGGTTATTTATACAACCGGTCTTAAAAGTTTGCTTTATGATTTTTTTTGTTTTATTTGATTATGTTAGTATGCCAGAACACATATCTTAGAAGCTGCTTCCAAGACCATACTTATTAAGTGCAAAGTTGAGATTTAAGTGACAAGTCCCCATATTCAATTTATACATGCCATATATATATGGAATTTGTTATGCAATCAACAACTAACTTGTAACAAGATAAATGTTGCCATAAGGTGTGTTCATTTTCCTTCCACTTGCCATTTCCTTTTTCTTTAGCTTTATCATTAGGAACTTGTAACATAACATAGGCTAATGGATGTCTCAACCAAGTTCACATGGATAAATGCATGATGTCAAATAATCACAAAATGTAACATAACATAGGCTAATGGATGTCTCAACCAAGTTCACATGGATAAATGCATGATGTCACATAATCACAAAAACAACAAACATGTCAATTCATGCAACTAACAAGTTTTACAGAAAAGTCGAGGGAAGAAAAATTTCTCAGTTTTACAAAAACTCACTATTGTTGTAAATTAAAAGCTCATAAATGAATTCAGCACAATAATTGCGGTTGTAATCAATATCTTCATTCGGAAAGGGGTCAATAAGATCAAACATCTGTAACACCAAAGTCAAACAAAACATTAACTTGCTAACTTAAAAAAGAATAGAAGTAATACATAATTTTTGAAATATTTACCTCTTGAGTAAATTCTGTTATGTCTAGAGTGATAATGTTATAAATGTATCTCAAAACAAACAACCCACATAAGTTGGATCCCGGTGGTTGCCTACGACTCTGAAAAATAACATAATATCATTAAAACAAGTATAAAAACATGCCTTGTTGAATACATTCTTAAAACAAACCACTATGTACTAACCTTTGGCATGATCCATGTAGGGTCTTTTATATCACAAACATGCTTACCACAACCAGTGTATAGGAATATAATGTCCTCATAGCCCTATCATCAAAATCACAAAGGTTACTTATTTTGCACAAATTTCATGAATTTCCAACAATAAGCAATGCAAGAAAAGTTATGAATTCATGATCTTCTTCAATTCATTCCCTGGTTTGAGGTGGAGGGAACACAAGAGGATGACTGTATAACTCTTCTTGCCAATGGTCCCTGAAAAAAAGGATGACTATATATTAAGCAAATATAAAGTATTATATATAATATGAAATATATATTTGTTTCTTACCCATGCGCAAATGAAGCCAAGAAACACTCAATTGGGGTTTCACTAAGTCTCTCCAATAAGTATGTATGTTTGATAGCAGCAATGATCCCTTTGTCGTGGAGTTGAACTGGGTATAGAAATCCAGATTTATCGCTTTTGCCAAAAGAAACCAACCTATGATTCATGTACCTATAATAATACAAGCACATAAATCAAAGTTTAATGAACAACCTAATTTGTAAAATATTTACACCCAATTGAAGAAGATACTTACATTATAAATAGTTGGACAATTGAAACCGTAAGCTATTGTCGAGGAGCTACTAAGGACATTAAATATCCCTCTCGAGATAGCATTACACCCCCTGACTTGCCAATAGCTGAATCAGTAGTTCAATCTTTTATTTGAAAGGACATATCATATGCCATCAGAATCACTTACTGCATGACATTCAATGAAGGCTGTGAAGCTTCTTAAGTGGAGGGAGGTTTAGGTGGTTGCACAATGGTCAGGGCTTTCTTAACTTAATCAGAAACAAGGTTCTTTGGCTATAAGATGAAAGAGTTAAGGACATCGCTTACAATCTTGAAGTCATCAGTGGGGATAGGGAAAGGTGCATCTACAACAATCACCTCTTTAACTGACACTCTGACTTGATCATCTTTTATTTGTTAGTGGTGGACAGTTGATCCCAAGTTGTACATGTTCCCCCTTGCAACTAGTCATCTTAGAGGATCCTCCACAAACAAGTCACAAGGCTCATCAATTTCGTTTCCAGGACCCTCTAATAACTGACCAATACAACTCCCTTTAGTGCTCTATTTAGAGTTTAAGGAATATACCTGGGGAGCACTAGTATCTTGTCTTGTGCTCGCCATGATAATCCATTCCTCCTTCATTTTGTTGAACCTTTCTTCAAATTGTGCATCAAATTAAGCTTCTGCCTAGGCCCTTACTTCTGCCCTTACAGTGGCCAACATATACTCCATCTAGTCACCGTACTTGAAGAATAGAGGGGAACTGCTCCAAAGAAATCCATTATGCCTAACCCTCCTCCAACCCCCTTGACACGACCAGGATGCTCATGTTTTCCTATAGCTACGGTCAGGATATCATTCCTCCCATCCGACCTAAGTAATCCCTCGACTTGTTTTTTTAAGCTCCTCCTGTAAGACACAGATGACAAACATTAGTAATGAAATTTGTTTACTAAATAATTAATAACAACAACAATACTTACAATTTTTTCACCAACTATATGAGATTGTTCACTCGTATAAGACTCACTCCTCTTTTGGTAAGCGAACAACCACTTCTCTTTTTGCGATGTATCGGAGATGGTAAAGAAAGAAGACAGAAGGATCAGATTGAGTTGCTTCTTCCAATCTCTTCCATTTGATTGCCAACATGCCTTTTTCAGCCTTTGCATAACCCCTACGAGACATTTTATGGGGGCAATCATTCTTTCTACCACACTCTTAGGCCTTTTGCCTTTTTTGCTACGAATAAGAAATCAAAATTAAGGTTACAATTAATAAAGACAATTCACAATTCATAAGTAAATCAAATGCAAAACAACTCAACTCACCAATGCTTCTGGAGTAGTCCGAAGTTGTCTATATTCTTGCCAAGTGTGTTCATCAATATAAGAATACTTGTCGCACGGATTAGGATAAGGCTAATCTTCTTTCACCTTAATATGCATGTAATTGTTGGCTAGACTTGTCTTAAACTTCCTCCAACGTTCATTACAATACGTCATTGCCTTCTTATACAACATTTCACTCTCAGGAATGTCGTAAGTGAGTTGTAATGCATGCATTGGATAGTTAGTAACAAATTTAATAATTCAACTATATAAATTAGATAGTTAGTGAGGGAAATCATTGTATACCTGGATAGTTTCCCAAATATGTTGCTTCACACATTTCTCCACTCCTCTTTCAAGATGCTAGGCTTGCATGCTAAGAGGCCAACAAAATTCCTATACCAGGTTGCATTAGGCCCGATTGGTTTCCAATATCTATCAAACTCAATCGGAATCTTTTCCCCAGTATTTTGATTAAGGGGAATGTCTCTCAATTGGGTGCCTCTTCTACCTCTTCGTATGGGCTAGTTACGGGGCTCACTTTGTTCCTGGCTTGGAGCATTGCTAGGCTCGCTCTGATTAATATTAGTTGGATCTGAAGTACCCTCACTAGGACACCTCATTATCCTCATTTTAAGGACACTATTTAACGACAGTGATGGTTTAAGGAAAATTTACAGAGGCTATGATAGTTTAAAGGCAGTAAATAATTGGGGTCCTCATGTTATCCCAATAAGACTCTACAACACTTAATAGCATAACACGGCACTATTTACAAAGGCATCATTCAAAAGCAATTCCCAGGTTATGCAGACATGGACAAATAATTAATTGCAATACATAAGTTGATAATCAATATACAGCACTTCCTTTTTCAAACATACAACACTTGAGCAACAAAAAACTACTATTAACCAAGCATAAATCTGAGCACACTTAAAATGGACGGGAAAACTATATTGCTGAAACTACAAATGAAATAAGGCTGGATAATATAGTTCAAATAGAGATTCAGCTCAAGCATTGAGGAGAACTCTTAAATTACAGAACCTTCAATACCAAAGAAAGTGGAACTTAAAGTTAAATTAGATATCATGGCAATTCAGTCCACCAACAATTCAATCCCCCAATTGCATGTGAAGGAAACAAGCCAACAACAATAATGCAACTCTTAATTAATTAAAAGAAATTGATTACAAATCTTATCTGATTGAGTCATAAATACCTAGAGTTCAAGCTTGAGGAACAAAACCAGGGGAGGCAAGCAACGACAATGAGGGAATGCAATCTACAGTACCCCTGCGTCAACCGACGGCTTTGGTAAAAAATAGAGGAGAGACATAGGAAGGAGGAGTTTGATGAAGAAACCCAGGGGAGGCAAGAAAATGAGGTTGAGAAAGAAACCAATCGAAGAGAACAAATGCCAAGCCTTACGGTAATGTATTCAACCGTACAACTGCGTCGACGGTGGTGAAGGTTAAGGACGGAGGAGAGAAGTGGAAAGGAGGAGCTGCCACGAACCAAGGGAGAGGTTTGCAAGATGTGCTTGAGTATCAGATTTCAGAGTTGAAATTAGGTGCGAGATGAAAAGGTAAATTTAGGTCTATTTTAAGACCGGTTATTCTATAAAACTGGTCTTAAAAGTAATATTTTAGACCGGTTATTATAAATAACTAGTCTTAAAAATAATGAATTTTTTCACCTTTTTTAGACTGGTTCTTCATAACAACTGGTCTTAAAGTTTTAATATTTGAGATAGGTTTTTCTTTAAAATCGGTCTAAAAAATAATAAACATATTATTTTTTTAATTGCCTTTAATTCAAATAATATATTAGAACTGATATATTTAGAACCAGTCTAGAAAATATATTACATATATTTATATTTTTTAATTATTTATATTTTAAGACCGGTTGTTTTTGGAAGCAATCTAAAAAGTATTTTTTTAGACATTATTTCAATATAATCAGGCTTAAAAGTTTATTATAATTACAGAAATACAACTGGTCATATTTTTGAGACCTTATCTGATATGACCGGTCTAAATGTGCTCGTCTCAAAGCCCTTTTCTATACTAATATGTATACAAAATGTTATGGATTTTTTCATTTAGCCCAGAAAAACTGTTGATTTTCTGGAACAACATTCAAAGAATTTAATTCTGAGAATTTTGTGCTTCCAATTGGTAAAAGGCTATATTTTTCCTTGAAACTAGACTCAATAAGGGTTCTATAGCCTTTGGAATCACACCAATATGATGTCTACAAATTTGTTATGATTTTTCAAAGTTTAGACAAAAAATCTGCCAAAATTTGCATAAATCTGAAAATAGGGATTTCGGAAATAAAATAATTAGAGAAGTTAAGGGATAATTACAAAAGCTATTTCTCTTCCTCATTCCCTTCATTTTCGTCAGCTTTGAGTGTCCAAGAGAGAGAGAGAGAGAGAGCTTGCTTGATTTCTAGAGAAAAGGAAGGAGAAAACTTGCAAAGGTAAGTAATTTCTTTGGTAAATTAGCTCCTAACTTGTATAATATTTCCTCTAAGCTTCTCTTCTACATAGATTATGATGTTTAGGAAGCAAAATTTCAATGTTGAGAGGGGCTAGGGTTCGGCCAAGAAGGGAATAAACAGAGGGAAGCAAAGGTGACTCTTAAACTTCAAATTATTATTATTGTGACTGCTGTGGTTGATTTAATTGGTGAATTTCTGGTTAATTTGTTGTGATTGTAAATTTGGGAAAATGTTGAACCCTACGCGTTATGATACCAAAATTGGGCTTAAATGGTATTTATAACATAATTAAAAAGTTAATAAAGTGATTAGAAGTAGAAAGGAGCAAGTCTGCGGAGCCAGAATTCAAAAACCCCAAATTTTCTCAGAGAATTCAAAAACCCTAGTTCTTTTTGGAGGGGTTAGGGCTGGATTTTTTATAATTTGATGATTCCATTGTGTTCAGAAGGGAAAATTAGGTGGGGTTACAATTGAATACTTTTCCAGAAAAAGCCCTAAAAAGGATAATGACCAAAACGCCCCTGAAACCCTAAATTATGGGCTGCCAAGGGCATTTCCATCTTTTGGTTATGAATATGGAAATTCTGAGGCCTAACATGGATTCCTTGGGCAAAAATATGTCAAAATAGCCTAGGTCAAAATTTCAAGGAAAAGTACCGTCGAACTGAGCATGGCAGGGCCGGAGCCCCAGGGGTACTTTTGTAATTTTTCACTATAGACTCATAAAACCACAAAAAACACTTAGGAAGTATCTAAGTTAGTACTTGAATGGGTTTTAACCTAATTCATGTACATTTATAATTTTAGGACCCGATTGATAGCCAAGCTGCGACACAAACTGCGAGGCATACTTTACGAGGTGCAAAGGGTTAAGATAGTAACTCTATCTTTCATACATTATATCAATGTTTATATGCTTTATGTGTGCCATATTCTGTAATATGTATGATACACTGAGCATGACCGAACATAGTGCCTATGGGTACACCGAACATGACTAAATATAGTACCTACGGGTTCACCGATGTGCCCAGTTGGTGGTCATGAGCCAGCTGAGGTACGGATCGAGTAAGGGTTGCAATAGTGGTTGGCTTTAAATGTTCCTGACCAAACCGAATTATGTGTTATTATAATATTGGTGTATGTGGTATTTGACATATTTTTTATTGCATTTTCTATGATCGATTGTCTGTTACTACTGTAATTCATTTAAATCTCACCTTTTTTCATAAATAACAATGTTCTAGTAGGAACCAGTGGCTGTAAGGACAAGGTTGTAGACACAAGAAATTGACGGGTGTGGATCCCGAGATGGAAGCCAGTGGTTATATGTAGTCTTTATTTTTGGATATTTTGGGTAACTTTATAAATATTATTAAACCCTATGGGGATGAATTCTATATGTAAACATGTACTTAATATCAGTATATTTGTATTATTTCTGTATGCCTGTAGAACTATTTCTTTAACACTTTGTGCATATCAAAATGTAAATGGGTGTTGACATAAAATTCCATCTATAAATTTTATGAAAAATTACCAACAGAATTCTATGGGTAATCTATTTGTAAGTACAAATGAAAAACATTTCATCGGTAATCCATCGGTATTTATCAATGGGATTATTTCCATCGGTAATTCTACCAGAAAATTTATTTTTTGATGGAATTTACTTATGGAATTTTTCTGTCAGTAATTTTTCTGAAGGAAAATCCGTCAGTAATCCGTCAGAAATTACAAACAGAAACAATTTCGTTAGTAATAGCATGGTTTTTGTAGTAATCCATCTCTGTACATTGTGGTGGATTAATTGAAATAAGTATTGCACATTCAACCTTTTTTAAGATGGAACATGTTTGGCTCTTAACCAAAAGGGAGAATTTTGTTGGCTTTTGTAAGTGCTGCAATATGTAAGATCAAATATGCTAATATTGAAAAAATAAATAAATTATGTTCTCATAAGCATTGATCTAGATATTTGTGGAGATTTTAATAACTGATTTCTAAATCATATAATTTAGAAATTGTTCACTCAACATAATAATTAATTCAAACAATCTTGCAAAATTTAGATTGCAAACTAATAGTAATTCACATGTAACCATTTTAAAGATGCATTTATCAAATTTATTGAACACTTATATGATTTACATGCTATCTAAAAATGGCCCATAAATATGAGTTTGTTATATTTCTAGAAATGTAGAGATCTATTTTGTAAGACCCTAATCTTATCTCCGCGTTTTCAGAGTACTTAAGCCTAGTTCAACAAACAACATAGGAATAGCATAATTATACTAATATATTGATACAAGGTACTTGATTACATATCAAAGGTTCCCTATAAGGTTTGAAAAATAGATACAATCTTGGTCTGAAATATTAACAAAATAAACTAATTATAACTAACAACTTCATTCTCCGACCGGTACACCTCAATTTCCAGTAATTACTGTTTTGCCCTTTGAACCACTAGCTTCTACTGGAATATTTTAATTTTGAAAAATGGTGAGATTCAACGAATCTTAGTAGTAACAGATAATCGATCATAGAAATTGCAATAATAAATATGCCATGTACCACATACAACAATATTAGAATAACACACAATTAAGTTTAGTTCAATTCAATTGGAAACATTTAGAGCTAACCACTGTTGCAACCCCTACTTGTTTAGTACCTCAGCTAGGCTCAAGACCACCAACTGGGCATATCAGTCACATTAATGTACTCGTAGGCACTCAGTTCAGTTCAGTGTACCCATAGGTGTTGTGCATCATACATATTATGGAAAATGGCATATACAAAGCATATAAACATTGACAAAATGTATGAAAGAAAGAGTTACTACCTTAAGTCCTTTTTTATCACAAATAGGCCCTCAATTCGATCTGGCCAGGCTCAAGCTCAATAGTTTAGTCCTAAAAATCCAAGTTTACAAGAATTAGGCTAATACCCATTCATGTATCATTTTAGACTCTTCCAATATACTTTTGTTGGTTATATTAGTTCAATTCTACAAAATTACTAAAATGCACTTGGGGACTCGGTCTAAGCCCCTTTTTACCCAGTCCGACTGTACTTTTTTAGAAATTTTGACCTGGGCTATTCTTACACAGTTTTATGTGTAGAATCCATTTTTATCTCAATTTTCATAAAATCACTGCCAAATGACAGTTTTTCCCTTGACAGCCCCTATTTTGGGTTTTAGGGGTATTTTCGTAATTTCACTTTCTAGGCCTTTTCTTACAAAGTGATCAACATTATCCTTACACAATTTTCCCTCCTAAACACCATGGAACCATCAAATTATTGAAATTCCAGCCCTAACCCCTCTAACTAGCACTGGCCAAAACTTATGTCTTAAAAAGGGAAAATGTGACATTTGATTTTTAATACCAAAAGCTTACTCCTTTTCACTCTTAACCACTTGTTAAACTATTTGAACACATACTAAGCAAGATTTAAGGAAATTTGGGCAGCATAACCCCTTAGGGTTATCACTTTCCAAAGTTTCAAAATCAATCATCCAACCACCAACCAAACCTACAATCACAACAACAACATCAATGCACCTAGGATTTGAGATTTTTAAAGTAACCTCTTGATTCTTGGTGTTTCTCTCTCTAGACCAACCACCCTTTCTCTCTCTCTCTCTCTCTTCCTTGAGATTTTGCTTGCTAAACCATGATTTCCATGAAGATCAAGGGGTTAGAGAAGAGATTACACAAGTTGGAAGGTAAAATCACATGAAACTACAAGACTTTACCTTTGATTTTGCTCCTCCTTCTCTATAAGACTCCAAGTTTCTTAAGCTCTCACTGTCTCTCAATTTTCTATGCTTGGTCGAGAAATGAAGAGGAGGAAAGAAGAACCATGACTTAAAAATATCCTATCATTTTCCCTTAATTAATATTATCATGAAAATAGGATTTATGACACCATGTACTTAGGCCTTATCTCATGACACATTCTCTTTCTCCTCTTGGGTGCTTAGGCGTGAGAAATGGCAAGGGAAAAGATTATCCAAGACTTAAAATATCCTACCTTTTC
Organism: Inga leiocalycina; assembly: GCA_963242795.1. Classification (NCBI taxonomy): domain Eukaryota; kingdom Viridiplantae; phylum Streptophyta; class Magnoliopsida; order Fabales; family Fabaceae; genus Inga; species Inga leiocalycina. Next base: position 39,633,712 of record OY725321.1, on the reverse strand, counting down.
CCTTAATTAACTTTTAGTCATAAATTCATGACAAGTCTTGTACTTAAACCTATCCTCTTCCAATTAGTGTCATAACCCTCAGGGTCCCCTTTTATAACCCAATTAGGCTTCTTCCATTAGCCTTAACTACATGTACACATATATCATATTTTAATCTAATTAAGCATGTGCTCAACTTAATCAATTATTATTTAATTCTCTTGGCTTTAGACTGATGACACCTGGCATATACACAATCAAAATAATTATTTCCCCTCCTATTTTCTTTATTCCAAAATTATTGTAATTGCCGTGATATTCTTTTTTTTCTTCAAATTTGCAACATTTGGCAATTTCGGTAAATTTTCTAACCAAATTTTGAAAAATCATAACTTTATTTGTAGAACTTCAATTGGAGTTATTCCAAAGGCCTTTAGCCAACTAGAAGCTCACACTTCCCAGAATTTTTATTTTTGAACGCTGCCATGAATGTTGGCCAGTTTCACTGGGCTAACTTCAAAACTTCATAACTCCATGTGTACATCCCCAAATAATTACCATGACCTATCAAATTAAAGCTTAGAATGTCTAATTTCATCCTATAAATTTCACAACTTTTTGTCATTATTTGGTCATCCAAAACTATGTGACAAACTCATTGCCTAGTAGGAAATTTCACTGGCAGCATTGTACACATTTCAAATTTTCAGTGCTTAATTCCTATGATCATGAATATTCACCATTCCATTTCATTAAATACCACAAATAAGTACAAGATTTATTGGTGAATAAAATTTTGGGTGTTACACAATTCAAATCACAATTAGTGATATCCTCATAATAAGTTTTCTTTGAGAACAATTAGGACATAAAAATATTTGAATTATATAATATGTTGGCTATTTATGAAGAATCTTCTGGTTCTTCAATAGATGTCAATATATAATATTTAATAATTTGTTGCATCATATATATGATTCAGATGATCAAACAAGTAATGCCAATAATAACTTTATTTGGATTAGTAAACTTCTGGTTTATTGTAACATGTTTCTTAACCAACAACAAATTTTCAATTTCCATAAGATATTGATTAAAAATCTCAATATGACATCCATTTTTGGGAGATCAATAGGCTTTGTGATGAAGTATATGAGTAGAGCTTTTCAATATTAACTCACTTGTATTGTAAAAATCTCCCCCTCCAATGTGATTCATAAAGCATACTTCATTTATTTTTGTAGTTCAAAAACAAACAAGTATATAGTTGGCTAAGAACCTATCTTTCACTAATAAGCTCAAGTACTTCATACATATAATCATGGATTTAATCCAATTTGGGCTATCACTTTTAGACCCTTTAACGAATCAAAGAATCTTATGTAAATTTATAGGTCATAAATTTTCATAATCAATTATTCTTCCGCAAAAAAAAAAGTCTATATTAGTTCTTCAAGAACTACATCAATTTTGTTTCGTATTGTTCTTCAGGAACTACCATATAGTATTACATCACTATAAATCTCATCATTGTTCATTAATAATATCTTTAATTTGCTTATTTTGATATATATATATATATATGCAAAGTATATAGGGCACCACATATGAAGAGATTCATAATCAAAATCACATGAAAATTATCCAGCAGAAAATTCTCATAGGTAACAAATCCATGAGAAGCTGTCATGAAAAACACATTATCTAATATTCTCAGACGTAGAAACTATGACACAGCCATGCAGGCGTGAATTAAAGTTCCCACGTATGAAACAAACATTATGAGAAATTAGCACAAAAATAAATCTGTGAGAATTGTTACAATACTACATAAGCTAACACATTTTCCTTATGGAATTACACCTATAAGAAATTTTTCAAACAAATCAAATTTAGATCGCCAATTCATAATAAACTTTCTCATAAATATATTTGAATTTCTACAAAGAAAAAAAGGGAGGAAAGAGATGGAAGTTAAAACTAATATGAAAAGTAGGAACTAGTAATGGGAAAAAGAACCTTCATGTTGGATCATATGAGTTGGGCATTTGTGGGAAATCTGTGAAGGAACCGATAAGTAGAAATTCCAAGAAGTAAATAGAGAGGTGGATTTGAAGCTTGACATGGTAAACTCCATCAATTACAAGATTAGCAAGCTTGTTTAATTCCAATATATGTATATATCATATCATGATTAATGTATGAATACTCATATATTTAAATTTAAAAATAATTTGTACAATTACACAAAAAAAAGAGATTTAAAGAACTTCATTGTATAATTGAAGGTTATATTAGTAAATACTAGTAACCCTTCAATTTAGGAGGTATAAGGTATAATAACATTAACCATGAGATGGAATCCTGTAAGACTATAAAATTATGAACATTCACACACCATAATATTTAAATTTCCAAATAAATTGTCACCCTAAATTAAAATTTCAGAAAAACAAATAATTAAATTTTATTTACTCTATTTGATTTCATATATCACTCATGAACAATTATCAATATCAATATCAAACACTTATAATAATTTCTCCTACACAAGTTATTCACAATAAATTTAAACAATAATAAATTTCAATAACAACAAAATGAAACATCATATAGCCTTCTGGGCTTATTATTATTTCTCTTGGCTTCACAATAAATATGGGCATCTTTCTCCATAACTTATTCCTCTTTTGATATCTTTTCTTAACATCTCATGTTTTTTCCGGCCCCTTTCATAATTTGGCCTTTATTTTCAATACACTGATACATATTTGTCTATGATTTCTGACCATATTATAACAATTGCTCATGACTTATTATCCAAATATCACTATTTTAATTATATCATCAAACATTGTTGTCTCTAATTATCAATTTGCTCATTAGGTACAACTAATTATGGAAAAATATGCTAATTAATCTTTAGGACTATTAGTGTCACACCCCAAACTAGACCAGGGCTACCCGAGGTCACTACTATCGAAAAGGGTAGACTCTAAGGACTATCGATGGCCTCTTCCAACAATGGTACCAAGCCTTGCATGAAGCGCGTACTTTATTAGTACTAAGTTTTGATGATAACAAAAGATTATTTGTGTTATGGTAACAAACTCATGTTTTGCAAGTTTAGACAATTGTTGAAAATATTATCAAATGCATATCACTAAGTTCAGAGGTCATTGCTGTGATTTTAACTGATGCACTCGAGTGATAGAGCTAGCACTCGAGCAATAAGAACTTTTGCACTCGAACACAAGCAAGTGTTGAACTGAAAGTGCTTAACAAAAGCAGACTCAAGTTGAAAATACCAGGATAACTCGAGTAATGGACACAGCACTCAAGTGATGATATGATTTGTACTCGAGCATGAAGGCACACTCGTGCAAGTGTTTGACAGAGAGCAATGTTAGAGATAGGATATCATCACTTCACTCAAGCACAGACTCACTACTCGAGTGATAGCCTCAAGTTTACCTAAGTCCTACCAAGTGTGGTACAAGAAGTGTTTACCCGAGAGCAAGATAAACTCAAAGTGAAAGCTATACTCGAGTCCAAGCGAGTGAGGCATAGAAAGTGTTTGCCTGAGAATCAGCCAAAGCATGGAAGAACAAGTGGACCCGAGTTGAGAGTACTTGCACCCAGGTGATACCTCAGCACCCGCGAGTGAGAAATCTTATTCTCTCTATTCCTGATGTGAGTACTGAAGCGAAAGAGTATCTTATACAAGAATATACTCTTCACTTGAGTAAGGATTAGTGTACTCGAGTGAGGCCCCACATTACTTGCGAGTGAGAAATGACACTCTAGTAAAAATCAGTATGAGTGATATCCAGAAACGAGAGTTCATAGTGCAAGATACATGTGTACTCGAGTGAGACTCGATGCACTTGAGTGAGGACCCACATCACTCACAAGTGAGAAATGCACTCTTACAGAATCACATGGAGATGCAACACAAAAGAAAAAGTAGAAGAGGAAATATGAAGATGCACTCGAGTAAGGCCTCAATGCACTCGAGTGATACTCTATCAGAAGCCAAAACGCAACAGATTTACAGCGATCAATCTGAACATGGTTTAATATTATTTATTCATTTTATTTTCACTTGTTATTATTATTTAACATCATTTAACATATATTTCAAGTGTGAAAGAGGAGTTTGATCATTTAAATTAGAAAGGCACAGAGGAAGTCAAACAACGGCAAACAAAATCATTACGACCAACCAAGCATGTACCTACCACGATATCTTTTTCAAAGATTTCAAATGTACGCATGTTATTCCATAGTAAAATGCTCTGCTACACAATGATTATTATTCAACGGCAAAATCAACTAACTATAAATCCAGTGATTCAGAGACCATAAAAAACAACTAAGAACAAGAATTCACACAAGAAAATACATGAGTCTTTGTTATTCATATTTTCTCTGTATTCATATTGCACTTCAGTGTTTATCATATTTGCTTTGAGTGAGAGTCTGTATACACTTAAACTTCTATTTTTATTTGATCTCAAGGTACAAGGACCTTGAGAGGGTAGATATCCTTACGAGAGAAGCAGTTGAGAGAATTCCTAGTAGGACTTTCTGCTCATAAGACTTAAAGGTACAAGTAGTAGAGAATGTTGCTGCTCGTAAGACTTACAGTGGTGTAAGCAGGAGAGAATGTTGCTGCTCATAAGACTTGTATACGTAAGCAAGAGAGAAAAGTCATAGGTTTGTTTTTCTGCACGTAAGACTTGTCGTATGGGGGAGAGAAATTTCTCTGTTAGAATATTTCTGCTAGTAGTCCATTCAAGGACAATTGTTGTTTTACGGTGTTCTGAGAGCCCACTGAATCTTGGAAGAATAGTGAAAATATCAATAGGTATTGATCTCTTAGGACTGGTCGTAGGCCTAGGTTTTAGGCCGAACAAGTATAATGCTCAGTGTGTTAATCTTCTCAACTCAACTATATCTACAGTTATTGTCATATCACCGCATCAACCAAAACATTTATCACATCACCCAATTCACCCCCTCTTGGGTGAAGCTTGCCTCTTTCATTTGGAATCAAAGCAAGGTCTTCTCTGAAGAGCCTAATAGCTTGAGAAAGATCCAATAAATGGAAACAATGGCCGAGAACATCCTTCTAGACGGAGCTTGCAATATCCTAATTTTTGATTAAGGGAAAATCATGATTATTATGGATAATTATGAATTTAATTTGAATTATTATGTGTTTTAAGGAAATATTAATTAATATGTTATAATTATTGAAAAATTGGAAGAATGGAATTATTGGCCAAGAGTTGGTAATTAATGGAGAAACTAATTACTAACTGTGAGAGAAATGAGAAATTTAATTAGAATGGCTAATAGAGGGATTAGATAAGCTAATTGGGTGCTTATTGTGTGAGAGCCAAAGAGAAGAAGACATGTGGCAAGTTGGCTTGTGTGTGTGTGTGTGAGAGAGAGAAAAGTCAAACGGTTTTTTTTAAGCATTTCCCACTCCTCTCTTTCCCTCTTTTTTCATTGAAAAACTGAAATGGGAAAGGAGTATGATCATTTCCCTTCTTAATCATTCTTCCCTCTCATATCTCTCATTCTCTCTCTTCTCCCTCTCTTCCTCAGCCATTGAAGACCAAGGGAAGGAAGAAAAGTTGGAAAAGGTAAGGGAAAATGATCTCTAATGCCAAAACTTCATCATTAATGTTGTTCCTTGCATTAAGAGCTTTTATTTGATGGTCATAGTTTGTCATTTGGGGCTGGATTGAGTTCTAGAGAAATTGTGAAAGTTGGAGAATCAAAGAGTCTCTTTGAGAAAATTGTTAAGGTAAGTGAAAGGAACCTATCTATTTAATTTTTGTACCATTTGGAATTGTTTTGAATTTTTGGAATTTATTGGTCATTTTTGAAAAATGATGATCATTGGTCATGTGGTATGTTATTGGTATGGAAATGGTATATTTGGAATGTATATGGATAGATAGGATTCATTGTAGAATGAATGGTTGGGTTTAGAAAAGTTGGGAATTTAGTGTTTATTGTTGCCAAAACAAAAGCATGATAAAGGAGTAGGATTTTGGTCATTTTGAGATTGCCATTGTGTTCCTCTTGGAAAATTGTGTGGGAGAAGTGTTGAATATGAATTTTGAACCATTGGGAACTTAGTTTTAAAAGTGGCATGTTTTGGTTAGTAAGAAACTCTGTTCTGGCAGTGACCTTGCATGGATGTTTTAAAATAGCAAATGGTGTTGGAAAATTATGAAGCTTTCCAGTCTTAAAGTTCACTTGCCAAGCTTCAAAATGGACATATGTTTGGTGTCATTTCGTTTGGTATGCTAGGAGTTATGACTGTCCAAAATCTGATGTTAAATCTGGGATCAATTCTGAAGCAAGGTGGACTTTTCTTGAAATCTGTATTTTTGTGGTGATTTTCAGTAATGTCCCATATTGTTTCTATAAAGAGGACTTAAATACCTTTCATTTGGCTTTGGAATCACCTCATTTTGATTTTTCTAGAATTCGTTATGAGTTTTGGAAGTTCAGCTGCGAAACGGAATTTTCCTCGCCGTGGCCAAAAGATTCTTGGCTGCAGCCAAGAACCTTCGGACCACTGTCTGGCCGCAGCCAGAAAATTTTGGGCTGCAGCCAGAACACTTCTGGGTTGTTTTTTTCCGCAGCCAAAAAATTTTTGGCTGCAGCTAAAAACTTTCTGTGCTGTTTCTGGCCGCAGCCATAGGTTTTTTGGCTGCAGCCAACCCCTGTTTTCAACACCTTGTGATTTTGAAAAGTGGTTTCCAACCTGATGTTTCCCAATCCTTTAGGGCTTTTATTAGAGCAAATTGTAACTACTTAAAGGACATAAATGATAACCAAATCTAAGTATTGTGACGTCAATTGAGTATTGGAATAGAGAATAACTCCTCGTCCCTAATTATAATTATAGGATACGATATTGGCCCTCCTCGGGAGAGACCTGCGCAAAGCAAGCACGGAACGAACCAGGTAGTGACTTTTCTCTCATGTTGTGTATAATGTTTTGGTATGCATAACTTATCATTGAACTGTGAACTGCATGTACCATGGTCCATTACAGCACGAGCAGGTCAGCGTGAGCCGTGTAGGGATTGACACTGGTCATCTCTAGGTTGGCTGTTGAACTACCGTTGTAGTCGACATTGAACTTTGTGAATTCGACCCGTGGGACAGCGTTTGTTAATCCAGCTATGGGTTGTGAGTTTTGAATCTTGCATGTATGGCTTGTGTGATGAAATGCTTTATATGAATCCCAGCTGTGGTGAAATATATTGTGTGGATTGTGTTGTGCAATGCAGCGTGGGCAATCATAAAGGATGACATATGTCATACTAACCATGCCGTTGTAACTGCCGTTGTAGTTGCTTTGTGTGGATAATGATTTGATTTCATGCCTTATTGTTATGCATATTATGAGTGATTTGACACTACGGGTATTCTTTAGAATCTCACTCTCCCAAAATTAAACATTTTAGACAGGGAAGAAGGATTGAAGGGAAAGTGGGTGACGAAGAGCAGGTACAGCTCATTGATAGGAGTACATTTTGGAAAAAAATTGGTTATCATTTTGTAAATCATGTGGATATATTTTGTTGGAAATTACATGTATATATTGGATAGTAATTATGTAATCCCCTTGTATGGGAAACTACTTGGGCTTTGTGCCTCTTATAGACCCTGAATTAGTAATTGAACCCCGAGTGTGTCGGGAATTTACTGTGTACTCTAATATTTATAAATGGAATCAAATTATTCAGGCCATTTATGTATTGAAATTTGAATAGGAGACCATTGTTGATAGGTTTTAGAAAAGGTTTTATAAAACATCTTTTGGGCAAAACTTGTTGTATTAAGTCCCAAATCATTTACGGTCTCTAATTCCACATTAATTACATGTTTATGAACTTAATCTCGGCCTAAGCGTAAAGGGGATTACATTTGTGGTATCAGAGCTGTAGTTCCTTGCAAGGTGAGGATTTGCTAGGATAGCTCCTTATTTGACCTTAATCCTTTAAGTTTAGGGTAGCTTAATGATTGATAAGTGCTTGTTGCGTATACACATGAGTATTTCTACTAATTATGGATTGAGACGAATTTTATGGATTATGTGTATACATTGGCTAAGGTACTGACGTAGTGAATCATTTGTAGTGATAAAGATGAAATGGTTCACCCTCTTACTAGAGTCAGGAAACATGACCTAGAGGTAGAGGAACTTAATGACAATCCTCCTGATCCAATGCGAGAGATGATGGATCTCGTACAGGAACAAAGGGACAGGATAGTTGAGCTAAGAGAAGAGCTCAGAGAGGAAAAGGCCAAGCAAAATGAGGGAAGGGCCCAGTCAACTCATGAGGAGACTCAACCAGGGACTCAACTTCAAGAGGAGACAGCTGAGGGGTCCAATGGATCTCACGAATCCCCACCTCACATGGTGCCTAATCAAGAGTCTCAAGGGGTGCCGGTTCATGAGGGAAGGGACTTGCATTCTTAGGTCTCCAAGTTTTGCAAGCATATGCCTCCGGTGTTCAAGGGGAGGTTTGATCCCCAAGCTGTTGAGGACTGGTTGAACCGGTTAGAGAAGATTTTTGAAGTCCTCGAGTGCCTTACAGACGTGAAGGCAAAATTAGCTGTGTATAAATTAGAGGGGGACGCCGACCGGTGGTGGAGGAACATCGCCTCTTCAATGAAAAATCGGAATGTACCATTACCTTGGGAGGTATTTCAAGAGCAATTCAACGAGAAGTATTTCCCCAAGTCGGTGAGGCTTGGAAAGAGTGTGAGTTCCGAGCTATCAAACAGGGAGATACGGAGAGCTTTGACGAGTATCTTTCCCATTTCACTTGATTGTCCCGGTATTCTCCCTATCTTCGGGATAGAGATAATGAGGAGTGGAGCTCTGCTATATTAATCTGGGGATTAAGGCATGAATTGAAGAAGAGGTTAGCTGCTCATCAATTTACTAACTTCAATAAGGTCATGGAATAGTATAGAATTGTTGAGTATAACTTGAGGGAGTTGTCCCCATCCAAGGGCAGTGGCAACCGTAGTGAGCCCAACAAGTCAAATACGTCCCAGAAGTAGAAGGGCCAAGGGTCCTCATCTGGGGGCGGTAACAAAAGACCCTACCAATTTGAGGATCGTGGTAACCAGAGACCTCCAGCGGGACCAGTGTGTAATCGATGTAGAAAGTACCATCCCAGTAGAACCTGCTCGGGGGATGTGATTTGTTAAAATTGCAAACAGCCAGGTCACATTTCCACCAACTGCCTGCGGCTACAGACAGAACAAAGGCCCAAGAATCAGGGTCGAGTATTTGCAATGACGCATGAGGAAGCCCGAAAGTCGCCTAAATTGATTCGAGGTAAAATTCTTCTTGGTGATAATGAGTTAGATACTTTGATTGATTCAGGTGCAAGTCACTCTTTTATTGCCTATGACTGTGTTAAGCGCCAGGGATTGCATGTGCATAGACTACCATTTGATTTGGTTGTGTCGACGCCGATAGGTGTCAGGGTTGTGACGGCCGAAGCTTGTTTAAATTGTGTGATAGTTGTTGAGCGTCGTGAGTCTACAGTAGATTTAATCTGTCTGCGACTCCAACAATTGGAAGTTATTTTGGGCTATGATTGGTTGACAGCAAATGATGTACTGATGGATTACAGTAATAAGAAGATCGCTTTTTGTAATTTAGAGCGGGGGAATGATGTGAATGCTAGTTAGAATTTACTTTCAATAGCTAAAGATGAGAGATATCTTGAGAAAGGATGCCAAGGGTATATGGTGTTTTTCTCCGTTCAAGGAGAGTCAAGTGAAGCTCTAGAGAGTATACCTGTAGTAAATGAATTCCCTAAGGTATTTCCAGATGATCTTAGTGGATTGCCTCCAGAAAGGGAAGTGGAATTTCCAATTGAGATTGTGCCTGGAGCTAGTTCGATAACGAAAGCCCCATATCGTATGGCCCCGAATGAAATGGCGGAGTTGAAGAAGCAAATTGAAGAATTTCTTGAGAAAGGATTCATCTGACCCAGTGTATCGCCGTGGGGAGCTCCAGTGTTATTTGTGAAAAAGAAAGATGGAAGCTTGAGGCTTTATCGATTATCGAGAACCACTACTACAAAAAAGGGATTTAGTGGCGTAATTCTTATGGCAGTTTTTTCAAAAAGCACCAAAAATAATTATTTATTTTTTAAAATAAAGGTTATTTTAAAGCTTTAGCGCTTACAATTATAAGCGTCATAATAGACGTTAACTTTATATGACGCTTTCCTGAATAAGCGCCAAACATTGTCATCAATATTTTTAAAAAAACAATAAGAAGCTTTGGCGTTTTATGTGGAAGCGCCAAAGCTTCTTATATTTTTCAAAAAACAAAAAATGAAAATATAATAGGAAGCTTTGGCGCTTCCTTAAAAAGTGCCAGAGCATCCTATATTTTTAAAAATATACATATAATATGAAATTTAATATATTATTTCTTCTTTCTATTTAATCTTCCTACGGCCTTACACATATGTTTGACAAAAGAAGTTTAATTTCTTTCTGACTATTGTAATATGCCTATTGTATTTGCATTATGCATTTTCAAAAAAAATTAAATCAATTTTTTTTTAATTTGGGTCATAACATTTATTATTGGTAAAGGTTTAATAGTTACAATCAATGTAACACTTTATGATATCTTTGCCATACTTTTTGTTCTTTCTTTTTATAGATCCAATATTATATGCTTAAATATATTATTGTCACTAGTATTAACTTGCACTTATAATGAAGCGTAAAACTGAGTGAGCTCCATGAAGTTCATCAATTTTTTTTGTAAAAAGGCCACATTCCAAAAGAAAAAACTAAAAAATATATATATATTATAATAGGAAGCTTTGGCGTTTCCTAAGGAAGCGCCAAAGCTTCTTATGTATTTTTAATTTTTTTTAAAAGGCCACATACAAAAAAAACTAAAATAAAAACAGAAATATTATAATAGGAAGCTTTGGCGCTTCCTAAGGAAAAGCCAAAGCTTCTTATAGGAAGCTTTGGCCCTTCCTAAAGAAGCGCCAAAGCTTCCTATGTATTTTTTTAAAAAAAAGGTTCAGTTAGCTTCTTCGATTGTGTGTGTGTCTAGCTATAAAGTAAATTTAAATTAAGTATTTTTTTTCACTTGGGTCATTATATTATTATACATTTATCATTGTGAAAAGTTTAATAGTTTCAATCAACGTAAACTTATATGATATGTTTGTCATACTTTTTGCTCTTTCTTTTTATAGATCCAAATTATCTGCTTGAATTTATTGTTGTCACTAGTATTAACTTAACTTATAATGAAGCGTAAAACTGAGTGAGCTCCATGAAGTTCATCAAATTTTTTTATAATGAAGCGTAAAAGTAGTATATACTTGACCATTGTTAGAAAAAGAATCAACACATAAAATATAGTTAAACTAACCAATTACATAAACACAATGCCAAAACTTCATATTGAAAAAATAAAAAATAAAAAACACAATAGAAGCTTTGGCGCTTCCTAAAGAAGCGCCAAAGCTTCCATTTGTTTTTAAATTTTATTTTGAAAATAGGAAGCAATGACATTCTTTTATGAAGCGCCAAAGCTTCCCCTGTTTACAAAATTTAAAAACCCCGTCATTGACATCCCGCCATTATCGCTCTCCCGCTTGTCACTTCCCATAACTTCAATCCATTACTCTCTCACTTTATTGGTCTACTAGATTTTCTTATTCGTTATCCCCACTCCTTCCTCTCTTTGATGGCAACAAGTAGAAGTAGGAGATCCCTAGCTTGTAAGCATTGTTTTTTAAACATTTGATCCATGTTTTCTTTTTTTTTTTTCTTTTTGGTTAAAATTTGCAATGACTCTTATATGTTTGCTCATATTTTTTATTTTTGAAGTATTTATTTGAAGTTTCAACTTTGTCAGCTTAAACTTCCTATATATTGTTAGTTTTTTAATTTTTAAACTTACAAATTAATAATATTGTAGTAATTTTGTTGTAATTAAAATCATTGTAGTTAATGTTTTGTATTTTTTACCATTGTATTTTGATTTGTTCGTTTTATCAAGAAAATAAAATAATTAAAAAAATGATCATCATCGTTTTATATTGTAATTTACCTACTAGATGAAATGTATAGTCATTTACTTGCTAAAATATTATATATGATTATCAGGAATTTATTTTTACATTACACCATATAGAAAAAGAAATATTTAAAAAAAATTAAATGTCCTCCTTTGGCGTTTATAATATAAACGCCAAAGGAGGTGAACACCTTCCTTTGGCCTTTATTTTATAAACGCCAAAAGAGGGTACCTCCTCCTTTGGCACTTGTCAAATAAAACGCCATAAGTAATTAATTAATTTATTTAATTTGATAAAGTAATGTATGGCGTTTTTATAGATTGAAAAGCGCCATAGGTATTTTTAATGGCGTCAAAAGCTTTGGCATTTCTTAAAAGCCAAAATATGTTTTAAAATAAGCGTCATTATACAACTTTTTTGTAGTAGTGAACTTAACAAGGTAACTGTTAAGAATAAGTATCCACTCCCAATGATTGATGACGTATTAGATCAATTGTCTGGCTCGTGCGTATTCTCCAAAATTGATCTAAGGTCGGGATATCATCAGTTGCGTGTGAAGGCAGCGGACATGTCAAAGACTGCTTTCAAAACTAGATATGGGCACTATGAGTTCCTTGTGATGCCCTTCAGTTTGATGAATGCACTAGCGGTATTCATGGATTATATGATTCGCATCTTCTGACAGTATCTTGACCAGTTCGTGGTTGTGTTTATCGATGACATATTGATCTATTCCAAGAGTAGCAAGGATCATGAGCAGCATTTGAGAATTGTGCTGGGAGTTTTGAGGGAAAAGCAACTCTATGTCAAACTGAGCAAATGTGAGTTTTAGCTTATGGAAGTAAAGTTCCTTAGCTATGTGATCTCTTGAGACAGGGTATCGGTGGATCCCAGAAAGGTGGAAGCAGTACTTGATTGGAAAAGACCAGAAACTGTTTCTGAGATTCGTAGCTTTCTGGGTCTTGCTGGTTATTACCGAAGGTTCATTCAAAACTTCTCGCGTATTGCATTGCCGATGACCAAGCTCACGAGGAAGGATCAATTGTTTTTGTGGGACGAACGTTATGAGCAGAGTTTCACTGAGCTGAAGGAGAGGTTGACTATGGCACCGGTGTTAATTATACCTGATCCCAGTGAGGCTTATGTCGTGTACAGTGATGCGAGTAAGCAAGGGTTAGGGTATGTCCTGATGCAGCAGGAACGTGTAGTGGCCTATGCCTCTCGACAGCTCAAACCGCATGAGATGAACTACCCCAGTCAGTATCTGGAGCTTGCGGCAATTGTGTTTGCATTGAAAATTTGGCGTCATTACCTATATGGTGTGACAGTGGAATTGTACTGCGACCACAAAAGTCTCAAATATTTGTATGATCAAAAAGAGTTGAACATGAGACAGCGTTGGTGGATGGAGTTGCTGAAAGATTACAACCTAGAGATCAAATATCATCTGGGTAAGGCTAATATTGTCGCGGATGCTTTGAGTCGGAAGGCAGTGCTAGTGGCAATGATAATGATCTAAGAGAAGAAACTGATAGAGGATTTTTAGGATTTGAATCTCTCGAATGATATCCTGTGTGCCAGTTATGGTGTGGTTCAAGAGGAAAAGACCTCTTGAGTTTGAAGTGGGGGATCATGTCTTTTTTAGAGTGTCTCCGGTCACAGGCATCGGGAGAGCGATCAAGCGGAAGAAGCTAAGTCCGAGATACATTGGTCTATTTGAGATTCTGGCAAGAATCAGACCGGTGGCATACCGGATAGCCCTACCCCTGAGTTTGAGTAGACTGCATGATGTATTCCATGTCTCGCAGCTCAAAAAGTACCAACCAGACCCTGAGCATATCATTGAGTATGAAGAGGTTGAGTTGCAAGATAATTTCACTCATGTGGTAGAGCCAAAGCGTATCATTGATCGAGAAGAGCGGCAGCTCAAGCACCGAAGCTTACCGTTTGTGAAGGTGGTCTGGAAGGGTATGTCTCCAAGAGAAGCGACTTGGGAGGCGGAAGCGGACATGAGGAAAAGATTTCCTGATTTTATGCCCCATGATGTGTAAGAAATTTTGAGGGCGAAATTTATTGTACAGGGGGAGAATTGTAATATCCCAATTTTTGATTAAGGGCAAATCATGATTATTATGGATAATTATGAATTTAATTTGAATTATTATGTGTTTTATGGCAATATTAATTAATATGTCATAATTATTGAAAAATTGGAAGAATGGAATTATTGGCCATAAGTTGGTAATTAATGGAGAAACAATTACTAACTATGAGAGAAATGAGAAATGTAATTAGAATGGCTAATGGAGGGATTAGATAATCTAATTGGGTGCTTATTGTGTGAGAGCCAAAGAGAAGAAGACATGTGGCAAGTTGGCTTGTGTGTGTGTGTGAGAGAGAGAGAAAAGTCAAACGGTTTTTTTAAGCATTTCTCTCTCCTCTCTCTCCCTCTTTTTTCGTTGAAAAACTGAAATGGGAAAGGAGTATGATCATTTCGCTTCTTCATCACTCTTCCCTCTCATCTCTCTCGTTCTCTCTCTTCTCCCTCTCTTCGTCAGCCATTGAAGACCAAGGGAAGGAAGAAAAGTTGGAAAAGGTAAGGGAAAATGATCTCTAATGCCAAAACTTCATTCATTAATGTTGTTCCTTGCATTAAGAGCTTTTATTTGATGGTCATAGTTTGTCATTTGGGGCTAGATTGAGTTCTAGAGATTGTGAAAGTTGGAGAATCAAAGAGTCTCTTTGAGAAAATTGTTAAGGTAAGTGAAAGGAACCTATCTATCTAAGTTTTGTACCATTTGGAATTGTTTTGAATTTTTGGAATTTATTGGTCATTTTCGAAAAATAATGATCATTGGTCATGTGGTATATTATTGGTATGGAAATGGTATATTTGGAATGTATATGGATAGATAGGATTCATTGTAGAATGAATGGTTGGGTTTGGAAAAGTTGGGAATTTAGTGTTTATTGTTGCCAAAACCAAAGCATGATAAAGGAGTAGGATTTTGGTCATTTTGAGATTGCCATTGTGTTCCTTGTGGAAAATTGTGTGGGAGAAGTGTTGAATATGAATTTTGAACCATTGGGAACTTAGTTTTAAAAGTGGCATGTTTTGGTTAGTAAGAAACTCTGTTCTGGCAGTGATCTTGCATGGATGTTTTAAAATAGCAAATGGTGTTGGAAAATTATGAAGCTTTCCAGTCTTAAAGTTCACTTGCCAAGCTTCAAAATGGACATATGTTTGGTGTCATTTCGTTTGGTATGCTAGGAGTTATGACTGTCCAAAATCTGATGTTAAATCTGGGATCAATTCTGAAGCAAGGTGGACTTTTCTTGAAATCTGTATTTTTGTGGTGATTTTCAGTAATGTCCCATATTGTTTCTATAAAGAGGACTTAAATACCTTTCATTTGGATTTGGAATCACCTCATTTTGATTTTTCTAGAATTAGTTATGATTTTTAAAAGTTCAGCTGCAAAACAGAATTTTCCTCACGGCAGCCTGAAGATTCTTGGCTGCAGCCAAGAACCTTCAGACCACTGTCTGGCCGCAACCAGAAAATTTTGGGCTGCAGCTAGAACACTTCTGGGTTGTTTTTGGCCGCAGCCAAAAACTTTTTGTGCTGTTTTTGGCTGCAGCCATAGGTTTTTTGGCTGCAGCCAGCCCCTGTTTTCAGCACCTTGTGATTTTGAAAAGTGGTTTCCAACCCTATGTTTCCCAATCCTTTAGGGCTTTTATTAGAGCCAATTGTAAGTACTTAAAGGACATAAATGATAACCAAATCTAAGTATTGTGAAGTCAATTGAGTATTGGAATAGAGAATAACTCTTCGTCCCTAATTATAATTATAGGATACGATATTTGCCCTCCTCAGGAGAGACCTGCGACAAAGCACACACGGAACGAACCAGGTAGTGACTTTTCTCTCATGTTGTGTATGATGTTTTGGTATGCATAAATTATCATTGAACTGTGAACTGTATGTACCATGGTCCATTACAGCGCGAGCAGGCCAGCGTGAGCCGTGTAGGGATTGACGCTAGTCATCTCTAGGTCGGCTGTTGAACTGCCGTTGTAATTGACATGGAACTTTGTGAATTTGACTCGTTGGGAGACATTTGTTAATGCAACCATGGGCTATGAGTTTTGAATCTTGCCTGTATGGCTTGTGTGATGAAATGCTTTATATGAATCCCAGCTGTGGTGAAATATATTATGTTTATTGTCTTGTGCAATGTAGCGTGAGCAATCATAAGGGATGACATGTGTCATACTAACCACGCCTTTGTAACTGCCGTTGTAGTTGCTTTGTGTGGATAATGATTTGATTTCATCCTTATTGTTATGCATATTATGAGTGATTTGACACTACGGGTATTCCTTAGAATCTCACTCTCCCAAAATTAAACATTTTAGACAGGGCAGAAGGATAGAAAGGAAAGTGGGTGATGAAGAGCGGGTAGAGCTCATTGATAGGAGTCTATTTTGGAAAAAAATTGGTTATCATTTTGTAAATCATTTTGATATATTTTGTTGGGAATTACATGTATATATTGGATAGTAATTATGTAATCCCCTTGTATGGGAAACTACTTGGGCTTTGTGCCTTGTATAGACCCTGAATTAGTAATTGAACCTATAGTGTGTCGGGAATTTACTGTGTACTCTGATATTTATAAATGGAATCAAATTGTTCAGGCTATTTGTGTATTGAAATGTGAACAGGAGACCATTGTTGATAGGTTTTAGAAAAGGTTTTATAAAAGCATGTTTTTGGCAAAACTTGTTGTATTAAGTCCCAAATCATTTACGGTATCTAATTCCACATTTATTACGTGTTTATGAACTTAATCTCGGCCTAAGCGTGAAGGGGGTTACAGAGCTTCTATTACTAGACCTCCTAGTTTTACTGAAGAACATTTTTCATTCTGGAAAGCTAAGTTCAGAGTGTTCATTATGGCTAACGTATATGGTCTATGGAATGTAATACAAGGCGGTGACTATGTTCCAATGGAGAAAATCGAAGATAGAGTTATTAAATAGAGCCCAGAGGAGTTTGACAAAGATGACAATAGGTTAGTAATGTTAAACAGTAAAGCTATTTTAATGATACAGAGTGCCCTCAATCAAAAGGAATATTTCCGAATCTGCACACTACCAACAGCCAACGATATGTAGGATGCTCTTAAGATCGCTCATGAAGGCACATCCGAAATCCAAGAAAATAGAGTCAATACTATAATTACAGAGTATGATCTATTTCATATGAAACCTGGAGAAAGAATCTCAAGATTTGAACTCAAATATACTCATCTTGTTAATCAACTATCGGCACTTAGGAAATCATTTGACCAAAATTCCCAGGTAAGAAAGATCCTTAACATTCTTATGAAAGAATTGGAAGCAAAGGTAACAGCTATCGAAGAAGCTAAAGGAGAGTCAATGAGATCCGTAACTGCTCTCTTTGGTAGCCTTTTTGAGTATGAAGGAAAGTTGAGGTTCAAGAAGGAACTAGAAGAGTTCGATGATAAAAAGAAAAGAGGAGTTGTACTTAAAGCTATCAAGGAAGATGAGTCTTCAGAAAATGAAGATGTCCCTGATGATGATATAGGAATGATCGTGAGGAAATTCAAGAAATTCTATAGAAGAGGCCAAAAGAATTTCAAGAATTATCAAGGTGGACCAAGCAAGAAAGAAAACAAGGAGCAACAGATAGTATGCTACGAATGTGTAAAGCCTGGACACATCAAATCCGAATGCTTCAAAAACAAAGACAAGAAGAAGAAGAAGAAGAAGAAGAAGAAATCATACATATCATCTATATGGGGTGATAGCTCATCGGATGAAGAAAGCGACAACGACGAAGTTGCAAATCTATGCTTAGTAGCCAAAGAAGAAGAATCGGATTCCAAGGTAAGTGACTCTGAACCTACTTATAATGAGTTATTATCTGAATTTAATCATTGCATACTGAATTCATCAAGGTAGCTAAAGAAATGGTTAGTCATAAGAAGAAAGTAAAGAGTTAGAAAATAATGTCATATCATCATGTGCTTTATGTGAATAAATAGATAAGAAAATAAATGATTTAACAAAAACTGTGGAAAGATTAATTAAAGGAAGTAAAACTCTTAAAGTTATTCTAAAATATCAAAAAGTTTCCTTTGATAAATCTAGAATTAGATATAAATCTTATCAGAATAAAGGCAGAGGAGATAAGAAAAATAGCAGTAGGACTTATCTCAAATATTTTAAGAATTCTGTGCATACATTAAATCTATTTGCATCCTGTAATTATTGTAATAGGAAAGGACATTATACTTCATCATGTTATTGTAGAAAAGGACAGGTCATTGGTATATACAAATGGGCTCTGAAAGGGACACGTGTACCAAAGGTAATGCATATTAACCATAAAAGACCCAAAAGGTGTGGGTACCTAAAACTTGATCACATTATTCTAGGTATGTCTCAAAGCATCACGAGTAAACAAGTGGTACATTGATAGTGGATGCTCGAGACACATGACTGGTGACAGAAATAAGTTCACTATGCTAGAAGCCAAAGAAGGGGGGAAAGGTAACTTTTGGAGGTAACCAATCTAAACGTATTGCTAGAATTGGTAAAGTGGGAAAATTTGATGGTGTTCAAATCAATGAAGTATATTACATTGAAGGATTATGTCACAACCTCCTGAGTGAGAGTCAAAGCACTGACAGAGATAACTGGGTGATCTTTAATTCAGAAGAATGCTTGATAGTAAACAAGAAGGATCTACCACTTAACAAAGAATCCATCAAGGTAAATATCCAAGCTTAAAGGTACGGTAACTGTTATACTATTGATTTGAATTCAAATTCTTCTAAAAAAATTTTTTTTAGAAAATCAGAGGAGAGTTGGTTATGGCATAAGCGTCTATCTCATGTTAATATGAACCAACTTGACAAACTGATTAGAAAAGATTTAGTTGTTGGTCTTCATAAACTTAAATTCAAAGACAACATGATTTGTGAGGCATGTCAAAAAGGCAAACAAACTAAATCTTTGTTCAAAACAAAGTATGAGATTTCTACTTAAGCCTTTATAATTACTTCATATGGATTTGGTAGGTTCAACTTGAGTAAAACGTTTTGGAGGAAATCTATATACTTTGGTAATTGTCGATGATTTTACAAGATTTACATGGACTATATTTATTACTTCAAAAGATGAAACGTTTGGAAAATTTATTATGTTTGCTAAGAAGGTTCAAAATGAGAAAGGTATTTCTATTGTCTCTATCAGGACAGGCCATGGAGGAGAATTTAATAATCAACTTTTAGAAGACTTCTGCAACAACGAAGGAATAGATCACAACTTCTCTGCACCTAGAATGCCTTAGCAAAATGGAGTAGTAGAAAGGAAGAACAGAGTTCTCACTAAAATAGCAAGGGCAATACTCAATGAAAAAAAATGTCACAAGTTTTCTGGGCGGATGCTATGAGTACTACATGCTATATTTCAAATCAAGCATATATTCGCAAGTCACTTGGAAAGACACTATATGAACTCTACAAAGGGAGAAAGCCAAATCTTGCTCATTTACATATCTTTGGATGCAAGTGCTTCATCCACAACAATGGTAAAGAAAATTTGGGTAAATTTGATTCAAAGTCATATGAAGGTTTATTTCTAGGATATTCTAATAAAAGTAAAGCATATAGAGTCTTTAATAAAAGAACATGTACTGTTGAAGAATCCATTCATGTTGTGTTTGATGAACTTGATTCTCAGATAAAGCATTTTGATGAAGAAGAAATAGAATTGATAAAGAAAAATAAAACTATTTCAAATCAGAATAATTTTGAAACAAATGATTTTCAAAATAAAGAAGGTGTCGATGATCATGCTCAACTAAAAGCATGGAGACATATTAAAGATCATCCAATTGATCAAGTAATTGGAGATATTCACAAAGGTGTCAAAACTAGAAATAGAATTCTTAATGAGGTAACTTTTTCTACTTTTATTTGTGAGATTGAACCTTCTAATATTGAAGAAGCTTTATCTAACAATGATTGGGTGATTGCTATGCAAAAAGAATTAAATCAATTTCAAAGAAATCAAGTTTGAGATTTGGTACCTCAACCTAAAGATCACTCAGTTATAGGAACCAAATGGGTTTTCAAAAACAAACTTGATGAATCAGCAATCATCATGAGAAATAAAGCAAGATTGGTTGCCAAAGGCTATAATCAAGAAGAAGGTATTGATTATAAGGAA
The DNA here is from genome assembly GCA_963242795.1 of Inga leiocalycina. NCBI lineage: Eukaryota > Viridiplantae > Streptophyta > Magnoliopsida > Fabales > Fabaceae > Inga > Inga leiocalycina. The sequence continues at coordinate 39,613,346 of OY725321.1, read as the reverse complement.
AAATATGCTCCAGTGGCAAGATTGGAAGCAATACGAGTACTCTTAGCCTTTGCTTGTATTAAAGGTTTTAAACTTTATCAAATGGATGTAAAAAGTTATTTTCTAAATGGTTATATTATGGAGGAAGTATATGTAGAATAACCTCCTAGTTTTGAAGATGAAACAAAACCTAATCATGTTTTCAAACTTAAGAAAGCTTTGTATAGTTTAAAACAAGCACCCAAAGCTTGGTATGAAATGCTAAGAAAATTTCTTCTTGATTAAAACTTTGTCAGAGGAAAAGAAGATACAACTCTTTTCATCAAACATAACAAAAATGATCTTCTAATTGTTCAAATTTATGTTGATGATATTATTTTCGGTGCTACTAACGAATCTTTTTGTCAAGAATTTTCCAAGCTTATGCAGGGAGAATTTAAAATGTCCATGATGGGAGAATTAAACTTCTTTCTTGGACTTCAAATCAAGCAAAGGAAGAATGAATATTTGTATCTCAAACAAAATATTGGAAAGAGTTGTTGAAGAAGTATGGAATGGACAATGCTAATAGAGCTAATACTCCAATGAGCTCTACAAAATTGTTAGATGCTGACGTAAAAGGCCCTAACTTCAACATCACTAAATATAGAGGAATGGTTAATTCATTACTTTATGTAATAGTAAGCAGGCCAGATATACAATTCAATGTTGGAATGTGTGCAAGGTATCACATGCAGAGACTGTAAAAAGAATCTTTAAATACCTAGGAGACACTGCATAACTTGGCCTATGGTATCCAAAGAAAGGAAACGAATATTTGATGGCCTATTTAGATTCAGATCATGGAGGATATAAAACTAATAGGAAAAGTACTAGTGGACAATGTCAATTCCTTGGAGGCTCTCTGGTATCATAGTTCACCAAGAAGTAGAACACAATGTCATTATCTTCCACTGAAGCTGAATACATAGCTGCAGCAAGTTGTTGCTCTCAAGTATTATGGTTGAAGCAACAACTTCAGAATTTTGGGATATACTTAAAGGAGATACCAATTTACTATGACAACACTAGCACTATTAGTTTGGCTAAGAATCCTGTACAACATTTAAGGACCAATCACATAGATATCCGACATCACTTCATTTGAGATCACGTACAAAAGAAAGATGTCAAACTAGAATTTATACCAATGCATCTTCAACTTGCTGACATATTCACAAAGCTGATAGCTAAAGATCAATTCTTATATATACGAAGAGAATTGAGAATGGTCAATCCCAATGAGTTGTAAGTTTTTGTTAATTACTATGTTTAATGTAAGTTTTGATGATAATCATACTAACTTAGGCATCAGAGTGTATAGAAAATGTTTTTACAGGTGTGTCACTCGAGTGTTGGAGGGATCACTCGAGTGCAAGGCATCTTATCACTTGAGTCAGAGATGAATTCTCGAGTATGGAACTATATCATATACTCTACTTCTAGCAATGTAAAACAGGGATTAACAGAGTATGCAAGAACTCTTGGAACTCACCAGAGCATACCAAAAGTGTCAGACCTCACTCAAGTGAGGGAAGAACATTACTCGAGCACTGTATAAATATACCTAAAGTACAACAAGAACACTTGAGCACTTACATGCTTAAACCAGGTAAGCATTTACATGCTTTGTGTAATTTGTGTTTTGCACTCGAGCACCAAATTGTGTCACTCGAGCACTAGGGTTATCACTCGAGTGTTGTAACTTATATCAGACATGCAATTGCTTAGACCATTGCACTTCCTCTTCTCACTCAAAGCGTCTCTTCACTCGACAGCTATAACTCTTCATCTTCGTTTATTTCCCACCAATTAAATGCCTCAAGTCTATTCAAATTTCGGTTGTAACACTTCAATCTTCATAGAAAGGTCAGATTTTTCCATTAGAAATCTCCTTTTCCTTGCACTAACTGAAAAACTCTTTCTAAATTTTCTCCAAGTCTTTTTCTGTGCTATTAATTCTCAATCCAAAAACTCTCCAACACCCTCACCTCCTCATTCTGAAGCCAGTGTGACTGAATCTCAAATGGCCGCTCCATCACATAATTCATCTCCAACTCCTTCACTATCCTCTACTCCAAAGCCTAAAATCACTAAGAAAAGAACTTCGACTAAGAAGATTTATCCTAAGCCTAAGAAGGCTAAGAAGGATCAACCTCAACAAAAAAACTAAAAGCAGTTGTCTTTAAAGAACTAGTTGTCACTCGTTCTCAATCAAAAGAAGTAAAGGGAAGAGGAAAGAAGAAGGACACAGAGCAATCACAACAATCTTCCTCCTTTGATTACTCATTCAATATACAGCTTTGAGAAGCAATGGATAAGTCCAAGCTTGATACCTTGGTTGGCAAGATTGCCTCCCAAGCTGATACCTCAGGCTTTCATCAAGTTGGCCAGACTAGTCAAGCTGTTTCACAGTCAGGAGTTCATTGTACTTCACAGGCTCTGGAGAAAGAATAGGTCACAAATCCTCCAGAAGGCTTTAATGTTAAGGAAATGAAGGCACTTGATCAAAAGGTATATGACTCTGAGTTTCCTCATAGAAATTTCTGCCCTATAGTTTATGTGGACTTAGATTATTTGAAGAAAAGTTGTAGTTTGGATTTTCAACCTCTCCTTAGATTTTATGATCCCTGGTTGAATGTGCATCTCCCTTATTCACCTACTGTTGTGAGAACCTTTTACTGCATCCTGAAAGTCCATAATATAAAATCTAGGGTTGGAGAGTTGATAGACGAAGGAATGTCTACTACTGTTAGAGGTCAACATATTATGATATATCCTACACTCTCTGCTAATGAAGCCTTCCTGCATTTAAGGCTAAATGATCCTATAGGCCCTATTAGCTTTAAGCATATTGATATGCCTGACTCTATTGATGCCCTTCATTACATATATACCCGTAGCATTATCAATAAATCCATAAACTATACCCATTTTGCTCAGAGAGACAACTATCTATTAGCCTCCTTCCTAGCTAGTCAACAAAGAAATGTGGGGGAGCTTATCTTTGGTGAGATGAGAAGATTTAGACTTTCTTCATCGAGATCCACCACAATTCTATATCTATAACTTGTGTCTCTTATCCTAAAGCATAATAAAGTATGGTATATGGAGGGAACTGAGAGGGTAACCATTCCAAGGTTTGGCAAGATACAATTGACACATATGGGTATCAAACTTCCAGTGAGCCAAACCAAAGCTATATCTCAGAGAGAAGCCACTCCATTAAGAGGAGTTAAGGCTCAAACTTCTGCACCTGGTCCAATTCCACCTCCATCTTTTCTAAAAGCTTCTTTACCAAGCTATCTAGCTGAAGTGATCAATCAAGCTATAACAGGCCTGAAAAAGGAATTGTTGAGCGAATATGAAAAATTTGGTAGACAAGATGGAAACTCAAGTCTCCAGATTGGTGGACAAGGCTAATGCCAATTTTGATATGATGTTTAAGGCACAAGAAGATTAGTCTCAAAGAATCACTGACATGGAGATCTACTTGCGTACTCATATTCCGACTACTTCTACTGAGGTGCCTCTAGAATCTACTCCTACTATGGCTTCACCTTCTCAGCCTCAAATACATGTACTTTTCACTAATCCTCATTTTGAGTTTGAGGTCACTTATGACCGGCCATCATCCTCAACACCTACAGCCATTGTTCCGTAGTCATCATCTCCACCTTTTGTGCCTGAGCCATTTGACCCATCCACCGCCATGGTGATATATACCCCACCATTTGATCTTACTTTCCCTCAGCCCCCTTTCTGCTGCTGACAAAATGAGGGAGAAGGATATGTGATGGTTTTGAGTTACTGTGGTCTAATATGGGAGTATTTTGGTTTAAAGGGGAGTATTGGGTAGTTTTTCTGTATTGGGTAGGTTTTTCTGTATTTAAACTTTTTTGGTTTATTTGGATGTATTTGGGTTTTATGGGTAGATGTTGTTTGATATTGTTTACAGCTTGTCATTGTACTCTACAAGTCCATTAATCAATATATGGTCATTTTCATGATTTTCTAAGTTTTTCTGTTCAAATATTATGGTACTATGACTTATCTTGGCTTTAAGTGTCCAATAGAAGTATTGCAGGAAACTTATGAGGTTAAGTGCAAAAATCTAAAAAAAGAGTCTAAACTTCAGTGAATATGCATTTGGAAATTTTGAAAGTGTTTTCAAAAATTTTCACTTCAATCAAGTTTTTAGAATCCATCACAAACGTTTTATCATCATAAAAAATGGGGAGAATGTTAGATTCCAAGTTTTGATGATAACAAACAATTATTGTACGTTATGGTAAGAAACTTATGTTTTGCAAGTTTAGACAATCACTGAAAATATTATCAAATGCATATCACTAAGTTCAGAGGTCATTGTTGCGATTTTAACTGATGCACTCAAGTAATGGAGCTAGCACTCGAGCAATAAGCACTTTTGCACTCGAGCACAAGCAAGTGTTGAACTGAAAGTATTTATCAAAAGTAGACTCTAGCTGAACATACTAGGACAACTTGAGTGATGGACACAGCACTCGAGTGATGATATGATTTGTACTTGAGCATAAAGGCACACTCATGCAAGTGTTTGACAGAGAGCAATGTTAGAGATAGTATATCATTACTTCACTCAAGCACAGACTCACTACTCGAGTGATAGCCTCAAGTTCACCCGAGTCCTACCAAGTGTGGTACAGGAAGTGTTTATTGAGAGCAAGATAAACTCAAAGTGAAAGCTGCACTCAAGTAAAAGCGAGTGAGGCATAAAAAGTGTTTGCCTAAGAGTTAGCTAGAGCATGGAAGAACAAGTTAACCTAAGTTGAGAGTACTTGCACCCGAGTGATACCTTAACACCTGCGAGTGAGAAATCTAATTCTCTTAATTCCTGATGCAAGTGCTGAAGTGAAAGAGTATCTTATAGAAGAATATACTCTTTACTCGAGTAAGGATTAGTGTACTCGAGTGAGGCCCCACATCACCTGCGAGTGAGAAATCACACTCTTGTAAAAATCAATATGAGTGATATCCAAAAATGAGAGTTCATAGTGCAAGATACATGTGTACTCGAGTGAGGATCCATATCACTTGCAAGTATGAAAATGCACTTTATCAAAATCATGTGGAAGTGAAACACAAAAGCAAAAGTAGAAGAGGAAATATGAAGATGCACTCGAGTGATGCTCTATCAGAAACCAAAATGCAACAAACTTATAGTGATCAATCTGAACATGGTTTAATATTATTTATTCACTATATTTTCACTTGTTATTATTATTTAACATCATTTAACATATATTTCAAGTGTGAAACAAGAGTTTGATCGTTTGAATTAGAAAGGCACTGATGAAGTCAAACAATGGCAGACAGAATCATTACGACCAACCAAACACGTACCTACCATGATATCTTGTTCAAAGATTTCAAACATACGCATGTTATTCCACAGTAAAATGCTCCGCTCCATAATGATTATTATTCAACAGGAAAAATCAACTGACTATAAATGCAGAGATTCAGAGACCATAAAAAACAACTAAGAACAAGAATTCACACAAGCAAATTCATGAGTCTCTGTTATTCATATTTCCTCTATATTCATATTGTACTTCAGTGTTTATTATATTTGCTCTGAGTGAGAGTCTGTATACACTTCAAATTCTATTTTCATTTGATCTCAAAGTACAGGGACCTTGAGAGGGTAGATATCCTTATGAGAGAAGCAGTTGAGAGAATTCCTAGTAGGACTTTCTACTCATAAGACTTAAAGGTACAAGCAGTAGAGAACGTTGCTGCTCGTAAGACTTACAGTGGTGTAAGCAGGAGAGAATGTTGCTGCTCATAAGGCTTGTATACGTAAGCAAGAGAGAAAGGTCATAGGTTTGTTTTTCTACACGTAAGACTTGTTGTAAGGGAGAGAAATTTCTAAGTGTTAGAATATTTCTGCTCATAGTCCATTCAAGGACATTGTTGTTTTGTGACGTTCTGAGAGCCCACAAAATCTTGGAAGAATAGTAAAAATCTTAGTAGGTCTTGATCTCTGAGGATTGGACGTAGGCCTGGGTTTTGGGCTGAACCAATGTAACTCTCTGTATGCTAATCTTCTCAAGTCTACTCTATCTATAGTTATTGTCATATCACCGTATCAACTGAAAAATTTATCACATCACCCAATTCATCTCCCTCTTGGATGAAGCTTGCCTCTTTCATACTTGTGACTCCAGGGTCGTGTCTTCAAGACTTGGGAAAGGCAAAAGAAAGGTGTGCAAAAGGAAGCCACCGATAGTCCTTAGAGTCCGCCCTTGCTGGTAGCGATGACCTCGGGTAGCCGAGGTTCAGTTTGGGGTGTGACAACAAAAAGGCGCTAGCTTAATGGTACCAAGTCTCACATGAAACGCGTACTTATGACTCCAGGGTCGCATCTTTGAGACTTGGAAAGGCGAAAGAAACCCGTATAGGAGGAGGCCTGGGATAGTCCTTAGAGTCCGCCCTTGCCAGTAGCGGTGACCTCAGGTAAGGTGTGACAATTAGTCATTAGAACTATTTCTCTTGAGTGGCATAATTATCTACAAGTTATTTGTCTTTAAGACAATATATATAAAGTAAAAATACTTTTTCAAAGCTACAAATCCATTTTTGTATCATTCGATATTTGAATCATAAGCCTTCAAAGCTTTAATATTTATAACATTTCAGTTATCAAAGTGTCACAATTTTTCTTCTCATTTAATTTCCTCGAATCGATAGTGTTCTTTTACAAAAGATCTATCGCAAAAAGGGATAAGACTTTTTGTCATCCAATCACAAAATTAAGAGTATTATGGGGCTAATGGCCATTCAATGAAATTAAAATAGCAATATATATCCAATTGATTAACATAAACATATGTAAGAATAAAACTTAGACTTTAAATAAAATAAAAAGCATAAGTATAACATCAAGTAAGGACAAAAGGAGAGAGAAACCAAATACTTTAGCAATATTGAATATTCTCAAACATGTATTATAAATAAAAAATAAAGCAAAGGGAATTGGAAAGGGACCTCTTAAAATGAGAATTATAAAAACGCAGTATAATAACATAAAATTCATACGATCAAACCATCATAATAAAGAGAATTTGTAATATTAAAAAATAATTCATATAATAAGATAACAAAATTAAACTTTATGGCTTCAGGCCATTTAATTCTCCTGGCTTCAAGCCAATTAGTCTTATGGCTTCAAGCCAATTAATCTCAAGATGAGAAATTAAATCTAGATGGCTCATAGTCGTTTATCTTTAGGATAAAAAAAAGTTGTATATGCCTTCAGACTATACAATAAGATAGAAGATGAAAAGTTATATGGCTTCTGACCATATAATTCAGAATAGGAAATCAAAGCAATATGGCTTCTGGCTATATAATTTCATAATATGAAATTAGTGATGTATAGCTTCTGACTATACTAAAAGTAAACATCAATAATATAGAAGAACTCGTAAAAGAGATTAAAATAAGATATAAAAACAATAACAATCTCTAATCTTAGCCATGAAACCCGATGTTTATAACAATAGGTAAAAGACTCTCTTTAAGTCCATATAATAGCTCAGATTATCGCAGATAACTCAAATAAAGATACTATAAAACAAGGTAGATGAAATCATTAATGAAATGATGAAAGAAAATATAACTTCAATAAAGCTTTCATGTTGGTAACATGTTATGAAAATAAAGAATTCTAGGACAAGAGAGCAAGAGATAAGAGAAGAGAAAATTTGAGAGAGAAAAGAGTAGAGCAATTACCATTCAGTTTCTTATTTTTTCAATACTTATACAAGGGAGAGGGATGTCTCCATTGATTTTCCTCTCCATTTACTCTCCATTGAGGGTATCCACCATTAGATCAACTTTCAATGTTTGAGATTTACCATGGTAAATTTGTATTATAATGATATTATTTATATATTATTAAATCTCAAACATTGAAAGTTGATCTAATGGTAGATACCATCAATGGAGAGTAAATGGAGAGGGAAATCAATAGAGACACCCCTCTCCCCTTATACAATGCCTCTATTTATAGCCCTTCAAGAGCTAATATCAAAAGCAATGTTTTCAAAGCTGAGCCACACTACTGGCCGGAGTCAGCAACGGCTTGGTTTAGGGTCCAAAGCCGTTTTAATGTTCCAGCCAGATAGGACAAGGAAAAAAATTGTTATAAAGCTGGAAATCACCTTTCAGCCAGAAGCCAGGACAAATTTAAGGAAGCCGGATGGCTCTCAACTATAGTTTATACTAAGAAGGAAAATGAAGAAGCAAAGGAGAAAAAGAATAGTCAAGATAAAATAATAATTTGACTAACAAAAGAATCATATTTCTTATCATTTAGAGAGGGAGAGATTCATTTTTCATTATGAATATGATATTGATAAAAGTAAAAATGGATATCAACTTCTTTCAATGTTCGAACATGAGCTTGTTGTCAACACCCATTTTCATTTCAATATATATAGAATAATAGAGATCATGTTCCACAGGCATACAGAAAAATACAAATATACTGATAACAAGTATTTGTTTACAGACCAAATTCAACCATGCAAAATTCATTAATATTTACAACTATGTACAAATATCCCAAAATTATACCAAATACAGACTATATAACCACAACCCTTATCTCGAGAAACATGCCCGTTAGTTCCCCGTAACAGTGTCCTTGCCTTTTGGTCCACTGGCACCCGTTGGGACATTTTTGTTCAAAAAAAGGGGTGAGATTTCAAAGAATCTCAGTAGAAATATATTGTCAATATATAAAATGCAAAAATTAAATATGCAATGCACCGTATCAAGTAAAATGAAAATTTGTATCAATCTGTGTGTACACAAAGTTCAAGGCTAACTATCTAGTTGAAACCCCTACATGTACATCAGCCGAGTCCTTGACTACAACTAGGTAATAATAGTGTACCTTGGCTGGGCATCGAACCACAACCAGGTAATGAGCCTCCAGCACATGTTCAAATCACAAAATATAGTAACATGTGTAACCCCCTGCCTTAAATAGCGTAATTAAATTGGTTTAGAGACCGTCGAATAGTTCAAAACTCATTTAGAACTCCCTGTGAAGTAGGGACTTTATAAAATTTTCAAAACTTCTTTCCTATTCTGGTCTCAAGTTCAATTATCGAATATAATCACCTGTGCAGTTAATTCACATTCATTCATATCAGAATATCTAGTAGCAATCCCGGCAACCCCCGGGTTCCATTCATACACAAAAAGGGTTTACAACCTCCATATAGGGGACTACACAACTACGTTCAACTATTCTTTACAACCAACATAATATACAGACACCCTGTCCAACAGGTTTAACCAACATAACCAAAATAAATGTCCCTACAGGATTCTAACCGCTCCGGGTCGTACACTTCTCCTTAGAGCCACTCGCCCTATCTGAAAGGTTAGTTATAGGAAAGAATGAGATTCAAGAGAATCCCAGTAGTAACAAAACATTTATACCACACATAAACACACAGCATGTAAGCAAATCATCATACAGCAGCAGCACCACAAATCACACTCCACCCTCATCCCCTTTCTCCGCCGGGAAGGCACACGGCCTAACCCGAACCGTTGTTAGCTACTCAGGGACTATTGGCGTGGCAGTGCATACATATAGCCTTATAGCCCATACAGCTATTCGGCTTTCACAAATGGCCCGTCGGCCTCCACAAATAGCCTTTCGGCTCACATAATCACATATATCACACCTCATCCTCATCCCCTTTCTCCGCCGGGAAGGCACACCGCCCTAACCCGAACCGTTGTTAGCTACTCAGGGACTATTGGCGTGGCAGTGCATACATATAGCCTTATAGCCCATACAGCTATTCAGCTTTCACAAATGGCCCGTCGGCCTCCACAAATAGCCTTTCGGCTCACATAATCACATATATCACACCTCATCCTCATCCCCTTTCTCCGCCGGGAAGGCACACCGCCCTAACCCGAACCGTTGTTAGCTACTCAGGGACTATTGGAATGACAGTGCTAACACAAATCCACAGATGTCGCAGCATACGAATTCATTACAAATCAACGATATAACACACATACAATGCATCAAATATGGTACAAAAGAAAAGTCACTACCTCGTTCCTTTCTGACGTTCGCTGGCGTAGTTGGCTCACGAGGGCGGCAAATATCGAATCCTACAATTCCAAATGCACTATTTAGACACTTCCATAGTGTTACTTAGGGTTATATGAGTCTATAATGAAAATTTACAAAAATACCCCCGGGGACCCGGCCTGGGCCCGCCATACCTGGACCGGTTGCACTTTTCTCGAAATTCTAATATGGGCTATCCTAACATATTTCCGCCCAAGGAATCCATTTCCGTACTCAGAATTATCAAATTCAATATCAAATTACGAAATTGCCCTTGGCAGCCCTACTTTTAGGGTTTTAGGGGTGTTTCCGTAATTATGCTTTCTCGGCCTTTTTTGAAAAAGTGCCCAACTGTAACCCCACCTATTTTCGCCCACTGAATCCAATGGAATCATCAAATCATTGAAAATCCAACTCTAAGACCCATTTACAGCCTTGGCCGAAATATACATGTTCTCCAGGAAAAATTGGGGTTTTACGATTTCGGCTCCGTAAACGCGTTCCTTTCTACTCCTAACCACTTTATTAACCATTACATTAGGTTACAGCTAACATTAAGACCCAATTTGGGCAGCATAACCCCTAGGCCACCTCATTTCCAAACTTTAAAACCAATGGCAATCCGGCGAAATTTCACCGATTAAATTGCCCACAGCAGCCAGAATAAGCAATATACGAAAGTTTGGAAGTTACCTCAAGCTCCTTCTAGCTTTTCTCAAATTTGGCTGAACCCTAGCCTCTTTGAAACACCAAATTCTTTGCTTCAAAACCTTAATTCACATAGAGGAATAGCTTAGGAGAAGGATTGTACGCGTTAGGAGCTAGATCGTCGGAGAAATCGGCTTACCTTGCGAGATTTCTTCCTCTTTTCTCTCTTTTCTCCAAGCTCTCTCTCACGTCTTTTTGTTTTCTGAATGGGGTCGGGAATGGCTGATGAAGATGGTGTAATTGGTTTTAATTCCATGTTGATGTCATCATACAATATGATGATGTCATAATTTTTAATTTCCCATTTTCGGATTTCTCAGAAATTCTGGCAGATTTTCTGCCCTAACTTTGAAAAATCATAACTAATTCTAGAAAAATCGAAATGAGGTGATCCCAAAGCCAAATGAAATATATTTAAGTCCTCTTCATAGGAAAAATATTGGCCATTACTGTAAATCACCAAAAAATTCCCAGAATTTCAATCTTTGCATACTGTTCCAGAAAATAATTAATTTCGCTGGGCAAACTTCAAAAATCCAAAACTCTTAGGTCACAAATCAAAATGATACAAATTATATGTTCATTTTGAAGCTTGACATGTGAACTTTAATACTGGAAAATTTCAGAATTTTTAGACACCATTTGCCTATTTAAAACGTCCATACAAATTGCCTGCCCTGTACAGAGTTTCAATGGACAGAGTTTTCAACTTTAGCACAATTGTTCCCAATGGTTCCAATTTCACAATAAACACTCTCCCCACATGAATTTTCACAAGGAAGCCATTGGAATCATTAAAATATCCAAATTCCCATCACACATTCTCCAAAAGTGTTTATTCAACAATAATTATATCCACTTTTAAAGTCATTAGCCCTTAATCACTTTTTGGGATATTACAACATGCATCATACAAATAGTCACATAGTATATGAGAGATAGTAGTCCCTACCTTAACCTTTTTCTTGTCTCGTAAAGTCTATCTGGTGAAATGTGCCAACGATAGACATCCAACTTGCTCTAAAATTTGCAAATGTACAAGAATTAGTTACCACCCATTCATGTACTACTTTAAACTCATTGTATTGGTTCTATTTCGAGCTATTTAGACAACCATTGGAAGTTCAAACAAGGGCCCATGGGATTGGAAAAGTTAAACCAATCAAAAAGGTGAGAATGCTAAAACAAGGGTCTTGGCTGCGGCCAAAAGTCCTTGGCTATGGCCAAAGTAGCTCAAAAGGTTATTGGATATGGCCGAAAATCCTCTTGCTACAGCCAAAAAATAACCCAGAAGATTTTCGGCTGTGGCCAAAATCTTCTAGCTGCAGCCAAGAAGCTGTCCTGTTTATTGGCTGAACTTCTAAAAATCATAACTAATTTCACAAAAATTGAAATGGGGTGATTCCAAGTTCAATGGAAATCTCTTTAGGTCCTCTATCTAGGAAATATATGAACCACCACCATCTACAACACCAAAATTCCATAATTTCATAATTTTCCCATGTTGTTCCAAAATCAAGTCTAGAAATAGGGCACCACTTTGAAAATTCATAACTTTCAATAAACAACTTGAAATTACTTGTAATACCTATCAAATTAAATCCCAAGATGTCTACTTTAATCCTTACAAATTTCATAACATTTGAACTTGGTTTGACTAACAAAATGTATGGCACAGTAACACTGCCTCATAGGAAATAACCAAACAGCATACATTTGCACGTCAATAGTTTCCATATTTATGTACAAATTTCTAAAAATCATGAACACCTATCTTCTCATACAAATTTTCCTTCTAAATCCAATGGAATCATTAGATTTTCTAAAATCCAACTCCTTCCCCCTGATTTCCTCTTGGCCAAAACATGTCAAAGGGAAAAGGAAAAATATAATTTTGTGTTTCAACACCTAAAGCTTACTCCATCCACTCATAATCCCTTATTAAACCATTTAAGCACATACTAACCATGATTTGAGGAAATTTGGGTAGCATAACCCTTTAGGGTTTTCCTTTCCCAAATTTACAAAAATCAACCAACAACCACAAATCAACACCAAATCAAGACCCACAACATCACAACATCAAAGATAAGGAGATTATGGAAGTTACCTCTTAAGACTCTACTTTCTCTCTCTAGAACACGTCCTCCCTCTCTCTCCTAAACCTTGAGTCTTGCTACACCATGTTTCCATGAAGAATGAAAGGTTAGAAGAGCTATTTCACAAGTTAGAGGAGCAAAATACTTAAAATCATAAACTCACCTTTGGATCTCTTCCTCCTCTCTAGACCTTGAACTCTCTTAATAATTATCCAAATTAATTCGATAATTATTTTTCCCATTTTCTCATAAATATGAACATTTATAAAATTCATAAATTCCAAATTTCTGAATATTTACCATTTTATAGAATTTCTCCATATAATTATAATATATTTGGTGAATATAAAATTTAGTGTGTTACACTTGTCGACTGGATAAATAGAAGCGTAGATCTAGTTTAGAGAGGGATAGAGAAAATGTTGTTGTCTTTTCCTGTGTTCCGGTTTCTTTTGAGAAATTTACTTTCTCCCAAGCCAAGCTTTGTCTTTTAGTGGGATAGATAAGTTATCCATCAATCTTTTTTTTTGCCAACAGTTACCTATCAGTCAATATATAGATGGATGATGGATCAATAAGATGTTAGGTTTTTACTTTAAAGTACTACTATATTTGATTTTCAACGAGATATTCATGTTCATTTATTTTATAAAATTAATTTATAGATAAGACATGTGTCCTCTATTTTCACTTTAAAATTTTATATTAAAAATTATAAAAAAAACTCTATAATATTTAATGTTTAAATATAAGATATCATTAAAGTTATAACTATTATCTAATTTATTTTTAATGATTTCACTGTGTAATATAGGATACATGTTGTTATATGTAAATTTTTTCAAGTTGTATAAATATTTTATAGATATTTCTTACATTTATATTCTTATATATATGTACATAATATTATAGTTTTCTTTAATTATTATGTCGCTAGTTCGACCGCATGAACCATGACCTGCTGACTTTTCTGCTTGACATCCAATACGGCTTTTAAAACATTGATCAAGAGTCACTATTAATTACATATTTATAAATGCTGACTGGGATCTGAGTCAACGCTAACTAGGATATGAGTCAATAGACATCCACATAATTAATATTCATAACACTCCTTTTATTTTTTTTCCAATTCTTGTTTCATTTTTTAAATAAAGGATAAAAAGGGTGGACATTTCATTTCATATATTATTTATTGCATACTGTATAATTTATGATTCAACACCAGGACTAGCCATTGCTAATCTTTACTGCTTCGTTCATCATAAGTAATTACGTTTAGTCGTTTAGCAAATAGCAATGCAACAAAAAATGACACCACCTTATTTATTTATTGGGTTAAGGGGCATTTTTTCCCTGAAAGTTTTTACCCAAGGACAATTTTGTCCTAAAAATTTTATACAAGGCAATTTTGCCCTAGCCATTATCCCAGTCAATTTTGACCGTTAGTTGACTAAAGATGTTGAGCTAGTGGTCCACATGTTAGCAGCGTCATTTTTGTTAAGATGTAAAATTGCCCCAAAAGTCTTAAATCTAACTTTGAAAAAAGATGAAGTACATGACACATAGACTTTTGGCAAATATTTACACTTGAACAAAAAATGATGTGGATAACATGTGAACTACCAACTCAGCATATTTGATCAACTAACGGTCAAAACTAACTAGCATAACGATCAGGGCAAAATTGCTCCATTTTTTAAACTTCTAGAGCAAAACTGCCCCTCAGTGAAAACTTCCGGGACAAAATTACCCCTTAACCCTTACTTTTTTTCATTTTTAAAATAATTGCCTAGTGGTAGTGTGGTCCACGAACATATAATTCTATTATGCTGTTTTTTTTTATTTGATCAAGAATTTCCCCCTTAAGACTTAGAGGGTAAAGGGTTCTCATATCTCCTAACAATTGAGCTTCTCGGAATTCAAATTTATGTTATCCTCCTTATAGAAGTGAGGCACCTTACCACCTTAACCAATAGCTTGTTGGTTCTACTAAGCTGTTTTACCCGACCCAATATAGGCTCAATTTTAAAATTTAAAATGAAAGATTCCTCAAAATTTATTTGTTAGGTAAAGAAATAAATTTTATAAATTTATTTAAAATAAAAAATTGAATAATTATTAATTTGTACAATTCAGTATATAATTACTAATGTTTTTTTTTGCAAACCTATAATTACTAATTATAATATAAATACAAGGAAGGACTAAATAAAATATTTTTAACTTAGAAATTCGAGCTTAACTTTAATAAAATATGACATGCAATAATAATATAGATTTAATTGTACTATCACTACAAAAAAAAACTGACTTAGTAGTGGTTAAAAGTGAGTATTTATAGCGGTTTTAACCGCTACGAACATAATTAGTAGTGGTTCAAGAAACCGCTACTAAATCCACTGTTGCAAGTGTATTTGTAGCGGTTATTATTAACCACTACTCAAGAAAACAAACCACTACTATATTCCTAGCGGTTAATAAGCACCGCTACAACATTCTCAATTAGAGGAACTTTTTTGCTAACTTGTAGCGGTTATATAACCGCTACAAATTGCAACCATGAATATTTTATGGCGGGAAATTAAAATAAAAATTTGCAGTGATATTTGTAGTAACCGCTACAAAATTGAATTTAAAAATTGCGGGAATATTTAGTAGCGGTTTATTAACCTCTACAAAATGGAATTTAAAAAGGGCGAGAATAATTAGTAGCGGTTATATAACCGCTACTAATTCAATTAAAATTCAAATTTTGTGCCAAAAATTTGGGCTACTTTTTAAAAATATATTTTTAGTAGTTATAAAACTGCTACAAATTTCAGAAAAATTTTAAAAAAATTTATAATTATTTGTTTCTGTTTTTTTAATATTAAATTAAATATTTTATTATTTTAATAGTTTAGCAAATTTAATTAGCTTATTATTCATGAGTTTAGGTCATTTACAATTTTGAGGAATGATTTAATTAAATTAGATAAGTTTGAAATTGTATTGATAATGATATTGGGGATAAGTAAGTAATAAGAAACCATTATGTTGTCCGCTTTAATGTGAATATGATTATGTAAATAAATATCTAAAAACAAATAGTGAGAATAAATATTATGCGAAAGAAAAAAAGTATTGAAATAAATAATTTAAAAATTTATTACCATATTTGATCACTTTATTAAGCTCCTCGGCTCAGAACAAAAAGTGAAAATGAGAGAAGATGAAAGAGAGGTAAGGTGGAAAAAAAAACAGAGAGAGTGTTTGAAATGAGATATGGTTAGAGTATTTATAAGGATCTACGTGGAACTTGTAGCGGTTAGTGTCACGTGTTTGTAGCGGTTTTATTTTTGTAGCGGTATGGTTAGGGTATTTATAAGGATCTACGTGGAACTTGTAGCGGTTTGTGTCACGTGTTTGTAGCAGTTTTATTTTTGTAGCGGTTATTTTTTCTTTTTGTTGCGGTTTTTTAACCACTACAAATATTTTTTTATTTTTTTTAAAAAAATTTGAAAAAAAAACATAATTTTTTTAAAAATAAAAACATAATTTTTTTGATCAATCATCCGCACCATCCCTACATAAATTGTATAGAAAAATTGTTAGCAGTGTGTTTTTTGTTAAAAAAAATTTAATTAAAATGATATGAATTTAAAAAACGAACCGAACTATAGATAAATTGTTATTGCCTTCAAGGAAAAAGTTTTCAAAATTGGTGGGCTGAAACGTCTCACTCTCGTAGGCAACGTTATCACCATCACCCATGTCGTAAAGGTCTTGAGGCTTTAAATGAACAACCATATGGCAATCCCTATGTCTCTCATCCTCAACATAATAAACCTAGTGTGCCTCTGAGCCAAGAATATACGGCTCATCATCTTGAGAATGACCGGTATGAATTGGCCGTGAGAAATTTATTGATGTGATACCTAAGTCTTCAGTTGTGAGTTTCCAGGAAGTTGTGGTATTTGCCCACAAAAACTTGAATAGCGCAACACTGAAACGGCCTTGGTAATTAAGTTCCACAACATCAAGAAGCTTTCCATAATAAGAGACACCTCCGAACTGCATGTTGGCATCACTACTGCTTGCATAACTCCTTGTCCCAAAGGTGCCATAAACACCTGAATTTTGAGTTGCAATCCTTAATCACATGAAACCGTGCAAAACTTGAAACCATTGACATTGTACGCTATAAACCTTTTTGCATGGTCAAGAGGGCCACTTGCGAGAGCTCTAAAATCTGGTGAGTGTGGGTTGTGGCCATTTAGTATTCTACGCACAAACCAGCTTGGGAATTCTCTATGGACCTTTTTGTCAACTTTAGAGGATGTTTGTGTACGGATCCTGAGTTGACGCTTAACATGACTTTTGAATTCCCTGTAATTAATCATGGGAATGCGATAGTAAAATGAAAGTGAAAAATGTTACAAAGATATAGAATAACATGTGAGTGTACAAGTTTTACTGTATGAAAGGTTCAAGTTGAGTGCAATTAATCAAGATATGTCTATGTGCTTGCAACTGCTTAGTTGCCATTAGTTTGAAATTCTCAGTTCCTCCAACTGGTTTACTAATACGAGGGATAAATTTTGTTGATGTTGCAGCGGGTTCAGGACAATCGGCTACACGAGGCGGTCGGTTAAAGGCCGTCTCAATGTCATCAAAGTACCTTGAATATAAATACAAGACCTCATCCCCTATATAACCTTCAACTATAAAACCTTCTGGCCAAGCCTTATTCCTTATGTAAGATTTCATTTTCCCAAGAAACCTACAAAGTGAAGACGGTCAAAATGATACAAAATGCTCAAAAAAGTTACTAACAAACATAAAAACTATTAATGACTCACATATATAAAATGAGCACCTCTCAATAAGATACATCCATTGATATTGAACTGGGCCAGTGAGCTTTGTTTCATGAACAAGGTGGACTGTAAAGTAAACCATCACAGTGAAAAAGGATGGAGAAAAGAGCATCTCCAAATGACAAAGTGTCTGAATAATTTTGGACTGCAGCTGATTGAGCTCCTCAATAATCAAGACCTTGGAACACAACTTCTGAAAGAAACAACAAAGCTCCACTAAAACGATTGACACATTGGGAGGAATTGCATTCTTTATAGCCAGCAGAAGTAACTGTTGCATAAGCACATGTGAGTTATAACTCTTTAGGCCAACAATCTTTCGAGCCTGCATGTCAATACTGTTAGATCCCATATGTTTTGATGATAACAAATATTAGATCAATAATATAAAAGAATTTGATAACAAACAAAGGAATTTTGAAAAATATAGCAAAGTATTACTTGGAGTAAGCACTGGAGTGATGAACCAATTCAATGAAGGTTTACTCGAGTAGCAACTCGAGTAAAGGGAAGCAATTACTCGAGTAGCCACCCGAGTAACCAAAGAAAATTTCATCCAGTAAAGCACTACCAAATTTTAAACAAAGTTACTCCCTAATAGCAACTCGAGTAAGGGAAGCAATTACTCGAGTAGCCACCTGAGTAAGCAAATAAAATTTCATCCAGTAAAGCACTACCAAATTTTGAACAAAGTTACTCGAGGGAGTACTTGAGTAATCTACAAAGTTATATAGACCATTACTCGAGTAGCCACTCTAGTAACATGATTTTCAAAGGAATCACTCGAGTAGCCACTCGAGTAATGAGGTTAAAAATCTTCCAGCGACCCTCGGTCAAGAAATGGAACACATTACTCGAGTAACCAGTGAGAAAATAGCATTACTCGAGGGACCACCCGAGTAATCTATAGAATTATTTGAAGCATTATTCGAGTAATCACTCGAGTAAAGAGATTACCACAGTGATCACCCGAGTAACCTGTAAAGGTAAAGACATAGTCACTCGAGTAATTAAGTATTTTCAAGGTTTGTAATATATCACTTCAGGTCTTACTCGAGTGATATCTGATTTAAAATGTTGATTTGCTCACTGTCATAATTTAGACGAGTTTACTCGAGGGACCACTCGAGTAACAAACTTGATCACTCGAGTAGCCACTCAAGTAAGGGAGTCCAGAAATTATATTTTTGATCGAATGTTTATTAAATTGTTATCTATATGATTAACTCTTCATTACATTAGTATCTTAAGTACATTTGCAGAGAAACAATGAAAACATCATACAAGAAGAGCAATGTCAAATAAAGTGTCTGAACGTTCACCTACCGCTACCTACCGTAAACGGATAGATTTCAAATTTAAAGAATGGTCAACCATTGCTGAGTGACTCTAACGGACATATTTGAAATGCTTCCAATAGATACTTCAAATAATCTATATATATGAAGCATTCAAAGAGAAGAAGAACACACAAGACACGAACTGAGATTACACTGATCAACACACTCGTAGTACTTTGTTTTCATATACTCATTCATTTGTACTTCAGAGATTATATATTTTCTCTGTGAGAGAGTTTTTCATTACAAACTCAATATCTATTATTGAGACAACTTAAGGTAGTGGAACCTTAAGTTGGGGATTTGAGTACAACATGTAAAGGGGAGCGAGTATCCAAGTGTAGGAACTTGCTGTGTACTGAGGTGCCAAGAACCCACTGAATCTTGGAAAGTATAGTGAAACTCTTAGAGATACTCTGAGGACTGGACGTAAGTGAAAGTGGTTATGGCCAAACCAGTATAACTCCCGGTGTACACTTCGGTGATATTTCCCTTTACTCTCAACTGCTTTAAATATTCAGTCACTTTTCTTATACGCAACAAAATTTCTGGTATCACCCAATTCACCCCCCCTCTTGGGTGAAACGCTTGTACTAACATTTGGTATCAGAGCTTAGCTCTTCTTGTTAAGGTTTAACAGCCTAAGAAGGATCTAATGGCAAGCATGAGTGAAGGCATTCTTTCCGACGGAGCTTCTATCACAAGACCTCCAGGTTTCAATGGTGAATACTTCTTATTCTAAAAAGTGAAGTTCAAAGTCTTCGTAATGGCTACTGAATATGGGCTCTGGGATGTGTTTGAGAGTGGAAGCTACAAACCTGAAAAGATTGTAGATTCGTAAAGAGTTCCCAAGACACCAGCAGAATATGATGAGAATGATAAGAAACTCATTACACTCAACAGCAAAGCAATTTTAATGATTCAAAGTGCCTTGAGTCAAAATGAGTACTTCAGAATTTGCACACTCCTAACAGCTAAAGAAATATAGGAAGCGTTAGAAATAGCTCATGAAGGAACTTCGGGAATAAAAGAAAACTGAATCAATACTCTGGTTACTGAGTTTGATTTACTTTGAATGAAATCAGGTGAGTCGATAGCTGAATTTGAACTTAGATATACTCTCCTTGTTAATCAACTTGCAGCACTTGGAAAAGTCTATGATCAATATACCTAAGTACGAAAGATTTTAAATATTCTTTCTAAAGACTGGGAGGCAAAGGTTACTGCAATTGAGGAAGCAAAAGGTAAATCACTGCTATCAGTTGCTTCTATCTTTGGAAGCCTTTCTGAATATGAAAGCAAATTAAAGTTCAAATGAGAACTAGATGATATTGGCGACAAGAAGAAAAGAGGTCTAGGACTAAAAGCAAAAGAAGAAGAACAAGATGAAGATGAAGAGCTTGATGATGACGAAATGGGCCTAATCATAAAATGATTCAGAAATTTTTACAAGAAGGGCCAAGGATTTAAAAACTTTCAAAAAAGAGGAACAAGCAATAAAGAACACATCATCTGCTATGAATGTCGAAAGCCAGGACATTTCAAATCAGAATGTCAAGAACTGATTCAGAAGAATAAAGAGAAGAGAAAAGGAAAATTCTACAACAAGAAAAAAGCCTTTATATCTGCCATATGGGGAGATAGTTCTTCTGACGAAGAAAGCGATGAAGAGGAAGTAGCCAATATATGTCTAGTTGCTCAAGATGAAACAGAAGAAGAGGTAACTGATTCTGATCCTACCTATGATGAATTACTTTTCGAATATAATGCTTTACATTCTAAATTCATCAAAGTAGTTAAAGAACTAGTTGTTTTCAAAAAGGAAAACAAAGCTCTTGAAGTAGAGCTTAAAGAGAATTGTGAAAAGGATTGTGAAAATTGCACTTCTTTGAAAAAGAAAAACACTGATCTTACTAAATCTCTTGAAAAATTCACTAAAGGAAGTGAAATGGTAAATGTGATTTTAAAAGCTCAACAATTTGTAAATGATCGGTGTGGAATTGGATATGATCCAAAATCAGACAGAAGGAAAGGAAGAAGGAAAGCTAGAGGTAAATCATACTTGAATTATTTTCAGCATTCTGTGCATACATCAAATCCTTTTGCACATTGTAATTATTGTAATAGAAAAGGTCATTATACTTCATCATGTATCATAGGAAGAATGGAAATATAGGAACCTACAAATGGGTACCTAAAGGTTTATATGTCTCGAAAATTTTTTGTACTAACCCAAAAAGATGTGGGTACCTAAGACTTAATCGTATTTGATTGTAGATATGTCTTAAAGCATCCAAAAATAACAAATGGTACATAGACAGTGGATGCTCTAGACATATGACCAGTGATTTCGAAAGTTTTACCACATTACAACCTAAGGAAGGTAGAAAGGTAAAATTTGGAGGAAATCAATCCGGAAAAATAGCAAGAATTGGTGAAATAAAAATGACAGAGGAATACAGGTCAAAGATGTATATTACGTTCAAGGCTTGTGTCATAATTTGCTGAACGTAAGTCAAAGTGCAGATAAAGACAACTGGATAATATTTGATTCAGAGGAATGTCTGATTGTCAACAAGAAAGACTTACAACTTGATAAGAAAAATATCAAGGCAAAGCTCAGAGCAAAAAGGGAAGGTAATTGCTATACACTTGATATAAATAGAAATAATTCTGAAAACTGTTTTCTGAGTAATGCTGAAGAAAGTAGGTTATGGCATAAGAGACTAGCTCATGTCAACATGCACCAACTAGGCAAACTACTCAAAAAGGATTTAGTTCGTGGTTTACCTAAAGTAATTTTTAAAAATGATTTGATTTGTGACGCATGTCAAAAAGGTAAACAAACTAAATCATCTTTCAAATAAAAAAATGAGATTACAACAAATTGACCACTTCAATTGATATATATGGATTTAGTTGGTCCAGCGAGAGTTAAAAGCCTTGGTGGCAACTTATATTCATTGGTCATTGTTGATGATTTCTCTAGATTTACATGGACTATTTTTCTGTCATCAAAGGATGAAACCTTTGCAGAATTCATTGTCTTTGCCAAGAAAGTGCAAAATAAGAAAGGTATGTCCATTGCAGGTATCAAGACAAATTACAGTAGAGAATTTGAAAATCAAGCCTTTGAAGAATATTGTGATACTAATGGTATTGATCACAATTTCTCTGCTACAAGGACACCACAACAAAACGAAGTTGTGGAACGTAAGAATAGAGTGCTTATTGAAATGGCTAGAGTAGTACTAAATGAAAAGAACGTGTCTCAAGTTTTCTGGGCCGATGCAATGAGCACAACATGCTATATTTCAAATAGAGCCTACATTAGAACAAAACTTGGAAAGACACCATACGAGCTATACAAAGAAAGGAAGCCGAATCTTGCTCATTTACACTTCTTCGGTTGTAAGTGTTTCATTCATAATAATGGTAAAGATAACTTAGGAAAATTTGATTCTAGAACAGATGAAGGAATTTTCCTAGGATATTCTAACCAAAGTAAAGCATATAGAATTTTCAATAAACGAACATGTGTTGTTGAAGAATCAATTCACGTTGTATTTGATGAATTTGAATCCTCTGACAAAAGCATTGATGATGAGCAGGAAGTTGTTTTAAATCAAGAAAATGGTCAATCTATTTCTAAATCTCTTATTCCAGAAGTTGATTAAACCAAGGAAGAAGATCAGTCACTAGGTCAACCTAAAGCCTGGAAATACAATAGGAGTCATCCCCTAGATCAAGTCATAGGAGATGTGAATGAAGGAGTCAAAACTAGAAATAGAATTTTCAATTAAGTAAGTTTTTCTGCATTCATTTCTGATATTGAACCTTCTAACATTGACGAAGCCTTATTAGACAATGATTGGGTTATAGCAATGCAAGAAGAACTAAACCAATTTGAAAGAATTCAAGTTTGGGATTTGGTACCCTGACCTAAGGATCATCCAATCATTGACACTAAATGGGTATTCAAGAACAAACTTGATGAATCTGCAATAATTTTCAGAAATAAGGCAAGATTGGTGGCCAAAGGCTATAATCAGGAAGAAGGATTTGATTATGAGGAAACATTTGCTCCAGTGGCTAGATTGGAAGCTATACGAGTACTCTTAGCCTTTACATGCATCAAAGGATTCAAACTCTATCAAATGGATGTAAAGAGTGCATTTCTAAATGGCTATATCATGGAAGAAGTATATGTAGAGCAACCTCCAGGTTTTGAAGATGTAACCTAACCTGACCATGTTTTCAAACTCAAAAAGGCTTTATATGGTTTAAAACAAGCTCCTAGAGCATGGTACGAAAGGCTCAGTAAATTTCTTATTGATCAAGGTTTTGTACGGGGAAAAGTCAATACAACACTTTTTACAAAACGAAAATGTGATGATATATTAATTGTGAAAATATATGTTGATGATATAGTTTTCGGTGCTACTAATGAAACTATGTGCAAAGAATTTTCTGAGATAATGCAGGGGGAGTTTGAGATGTCAATGATGGGAGAATTAAATTTCTTTTTCGGGTTGCAAATCAAACAAAAAAATAATGGAATTTTCATATCTCAAACAAAATATTTGAAAGAGGTATTGAAGAAGTATGGATTGCATGAAGCAAATGGAACGGACACACCCATGAGCTCAACCACATTGCTTGATGTGGATGTCAAGGGAAAAGATTACAACATCACATCCTCAAAAACATCTCAAACAGCTCTGAATCACTTGCCGAAACTTGTGACTTTTGTCCCTATTTTTCTTGAAACTTCTCATTTTCTAAAATCACAATGGTGAGGACAAAATCTCCTAACCTTAGCACTCCATCTAAGTCTTCTGAGCCATATCAACCCTATGATACACATTCCTCTCCTCCTACCAAAAAGAGGAAAATTTCTCCCAAACCAAAATCCAAAGCCAAACCGCAAACTAAGCCAAAGGTAAAAGGAGTTGTGATTAAGGAGCCCATAGCCACAAGAGCTCAATCCAAGAAGAGTTCACCTCCTGGAAAAGGGAAAACTACAAAAGAGCCATCTCCTCTTTCCTCTAATTCATCCAACACACCTACAATCTCTCAGAAACCTCTGAAAAAGCCTAAGGTTGATGAGAAGCTTACCGAAGTCATGGTAGTCATGCTTGAGGAAGCTTTCCAATCTAAGGAAGCAAAGAAAGGGCAATCCTCAAGACAAACAGAAGAGAGGGATGAGGAAATCACATTTCCTCCAAAGGGATCCAATGTGAAAAAGCTTGAGGAATCACATAAGTACCTGAGTCATTTTGCAAGAAGGAATGTGTGCAAGATGTACTACATTGACTACAAGGTGCTTCAAGAGGTATCGAAATTTGATCTTAGTCCCTACCTTGATTCCTATATGCCTTGGTTATCTGTCAAGCTACCTTTTTACACCAAAGCAGTGAGACATTTCTATTGTAACCTCAAACCGATTAATGATCCCGTTAGGAAGTTTGTGGAAGAAGGGATGACTTCTGAGGTTAGAGGTCAAAGAATTCTAATCTCATCCTCCAGAATTAATACCTGGTTAGGAATAGAAAATCCTCCTGATGATGACTACCCTAACCTTTCTTCAAACCAAATATTTTCTATTCTTAGACCTGGTAAGATGTGGGACCTCTCAACTTCAATCTAAGTTATATGAGTGATTTTCATAGAGTCCTATGGTATATCTACTCCAGAGCCATGGTAAACAAATCCAATAACTTCACTCATTTCATTGAGAGGGACTTTAGGAAATTCACCTCAGTGATCCTCAAGGAGCAAAAAGACTTGAGAGACTATATCTTCAATGAGATCAAGAGGTATCGGTATGAGGGAAAACCAACTACTCCAATGCCTTATCCTCAACTAATTTCCTTGTTTCTCAAGAAGAACAAGATTTGGTATTTGGAGAGTATGGAGCCAGTAGAGAGGTAAGCACCAGTAGGAAGGAATCAAATTGGAAAATTGAATATTGAGATTCCTCTAAAGACACCTCTAGAAGCTAGTCCTAAGAAAAAGAAGAAGACTGATACAGTAATAAGCCGAATGGATGACACACAGTCTTCTGCTGTAGCCAACACATCTTCTCCATCCTTCTTTGGTATCGCAATGCAAACTTTCATGGAGAATATTTTGAAGGGCTTTCACAATGACATTGTGAATACCAATGCGGAGTTGGTGACCCATATGAATGAGAAGATGGGGCAACTTGTGGAAAAGATAGACAAGAGGCACGAAGAGTTGCTTGCTGAACAACATGCCCAGGGTGAGCTTCTGAGATCCATTATGACTAGACTTGATGCTATGGCATCTGGATCCTCTACTCCTAGTCCTTCTGGTATTCCTGAGCCCATACCTACCTCTAAGCCTGGACCCTCTATCCCTACTGAGCATAGACCTTTTGAGAGTGGACTAAGCAATATCTTATTCTCTATGCCAGATCCTGAAACATCTGAGCCAATCCACATCACCTCTGATGGACCACCTCAGCTTGTTCAGCCTGAGCCCATACCTACTCCCATTGCATCACCTGCACACACTGAGGAAGTGCTTGAGTCTTCACCGGTTGCTACAGAGGAAGTAGAAATTACTTCTCTGGTTCCTTATCCTTCATCTCCTCTGGTGAATCCTCCAGATGATCTTCAGACACTACCAGTGAACCTTCCTGAACTTGAATCATCATCTTCAGATCCTTCAAGTTCTGATGGTTCATATGAGTCATTAGCTTTTCCTGTCACTCCCATCTCAGTCGCCAAGCCACTTACTCCTCCTCATGTCTACCTTTGTGATGAAGACAAAAAGGGGGAGAAGAACTTGAGTGATTTTGTGAAGAATGGCTGAGTCTCTATATTGGGATTTGGATGTATGGGGTTTTTTTTTTGTGTTTTTTCAATTTCTTTTAGCTTTACATCTAAGTTATATATTGAATTCTTATTTATGCAATTTGCTATTAAAGTTAAACTTTATTATGAAATTTTATTGCATTATAGAACTAATGTGTTTTCAATTGTGTATGCAAGGTCAACAAGTAAAGAATAAAAAAAATTTGAAAAGATCTATAATAAGTTATTTCAAAAGAGCTTTGAAGTTTAAATTCAACAAACGATTTCATATGAAAAGAATTTAACAAGCCTATGTTACAAAACTCAATTTCAAAAACCTTGTTCAAAATCACCAAGTTTTGTCATCATCAAAAAAGGGGAGAATGTTCGATCCCATATGTTTTGATGATAACAAAGATTGGATCAATAATATAAAATAATTTGATAACAAACAAATGAATTTTGAACAATATAGCAAAGTATTACTTGGAGTAAGCACTGGAGTGATGAACCAATTCAGTGAAGGTTTACTCGAGTAGCAACTCGAGTAAGGGAAGCAATTACTCGAGTAGCCACCCGAGTAACCAAAGAAAATTTCATCCAGTGAAGCACTGCCAAATTTTGAACAAAGTTACTTGAGGGAGTACTCGAGTAATCTGCAAAGTTAAATAGACTATTACTCGATTAGCCACTCAAGTAACATGATTTTCAAAGGAATCACTCGAGTAGCCACTCGAGTAATGAGGTTAAAAATCTTCCAGTGACCCTCGGCCAAGAAATGGAACACATTACTCGAGTAACCAGTGAGAAAATAGCATTACTCAAGGGACCATCCGAGTAATCTGTAGAATTATTTGAAGCATTATTTGAGTAATCACTTGAGTAAAGAGATTACCACAGTGATCACCTGAGTAACCTGTGAAGGTAAAGACATGGCCACTCGAGTAATTAAGTATTTTCAAGGTTTGTAATATATCACTTCCGGTCTTACCTGAGTGATATCTGATTTAAAATATTGATTTGCTCACTACCATAATTTAGACGAGTTTACTCAAGGGACCACTCGAGTAACAAACTTGATCACTCAAGTAGCCACTCGAGTAAGGGAGTGCAGAAATTATGTTATTGATCGAATGTTTATTAAATTGTTATCTATATGATTAACTCTTTATTGCATTAGTATCCTAAGTACATTTGCAGAGAAATAATGAAAACATCATACAAGAAGAGCAAAGTCAAATAAAGTTTCCGAACATTCACCTACCGCTACCTACCACAAACGGATAGTTTTCAAATTTGAAGAATAGTCAACCGTTGCTGCGTGACTCTAACGGACATATTTGAAATGCTTCCAACAGACACTTCAAATCATCTATATATATGTATGATTCAAAGAGAAGAAGAACACACAAGACATGAACTGAGATTACACTGATCAACACACTCTTAGTACTTTGTTTTCATATATTCATTCATTTGTACTTCAGAGATTATATATTTTCTTTGTGAGAGAGTTTTTCATTACAAACTCAATATTTATTATTGAGACAACTTAAGGTAGTGGAACCTTAAGTTAGGGATTTGAGTACAACATGTAAGGGGGAGCGAGTATCCAAGTGTAGGAACTTGCTGTGTACTAAGGTGCCAAGAACCTACTGAATCTTAGATAGTATAGTGAAACTCTCAGAGACACTCTGAGGACTAGACGTAGGTCAAAGTGGTTGTGGTCGAACCAGTATAACTCCCGATGTACACTTTGGTGATATTTCCCTTTACTCTCAACTGCTTTAAATATTCAGTCAATTTTCTTATACGCAACTAAATTTCTGATATCACCTAATTCACCCCCCTCTTGGATGAAATGCTTGCACTAACAAATACATCATGAAATATTGCTTGAATACCCATATGAAACTTTTGTTTTCTTCAACGTCGCGATGAAGGCTTCCTTGTTCGGTTTTATGAGGGTGAACTTTGCCGGCTAAAATTTGTCATGCTCATTTAGCCTTGCGTCTTCATAAACTCTCATGGAACGTAAATCTTTCCTCCCTTGAAGATGATCTTTTGACTTTCTTGATTCGTTAAGTAACTTATGATAGGAAAAAGAAGAAAAAGGCATGAAGAAAGAAAAGAAAAAAACTGCAGATGAGAAAAAAAAGTGAACAGCAAAAGGGAAAAAAAAGCAAGCAAAAGCCATATGAAAAAAAAGAAGAAGAAGAGAGATCAATCAAGCATGTATAGTGATTTTTGTGTAGTAGTTGATAAACTATTTCCATAGATTATTAGGATTGACTTCATGTGAGTTTCAGCTTTGATTGATGTATTATACACATGTACAAGAAAAAAAATGAGGAAGTTGGTTGTAGTTTTGCATGCTTCTTGAATATGCATTTTTGCTTAAGTGGTTAATGCTTAATCTTCCATATCCATCATAGCCTTTCCAACATTACAACCTAGAGAAAGACCTCTTGATACATTAATTCCCATGATTTTGAGTGGTGGAGATATTAGAGCTTCGACAAGCTTATGGTAGAGGCTAGCCTAAGAGAGAGGAGAGAAAGAACCCTATGAGAGAGGAGAGAAACACTAATATCTGTGAGTCCTTGATGCCTATTACCAGTTACAAGATTGTGAATTAAAATGGTTATTTTGTTTGGATGATTGCAAGTTTCTGTATTGATTGTAAAGATGGAAGTGGTAAGATTAAGGAGCTCATGTTTCAGTTAAAGTCTGCTGCTAAAATGATTATTTAGAATTGGATTTTAGGATTGAGATTTCTTTGCCTAGGAGTGCAAATGTTCTAGTGTGGGAGAATTTGATAAATCCATTTTATTGCCATATTTTCTGTGGGGTTTCATGAGTGTGGTGTGCATTTTATGGTTGAAAATCATAGCATTATTGATTAATTGAGAGCACATGATACTTTTGAGCATTTATAATTAATGTAGGGTAAAATGAGAATTAGCAAAATGCTGAAATGAAAAGAAGGACCAGAAGAGAGTATCACATAAGGGTAATTAGATCCAGCTGGTTTGCACTAAATTATTTGGGAGCTTGGATGACACGTAGACATAGCAATAGGGAAGACTTTTCAAAGATCATCAAAAGCTAATGCTAATTCTTTGTAAAATACTTGGTGGACCCGGTATTGGATCTGCTTGTGGAGAAGGAAACATGAACATAAGGAGTTTGGGAAGAGATGGGACTTATTTTCTCAAGGAGTAAAAGGCTAGGAGACTATCACTTTTTGCATCTCGTCACAGCTCGCACACTCCGCTTCTATCACTTTTCACATCTAGTCACCTTCAACCTCTCTATCTCTGATTCTTCTCATCTCTGATTGCGCTAAAGAAAAAGAAGACAGATATGGCTGAAGCATCTGTCCAAATCGCTAAAGCTTTCTACAACACCATGAGCGGCTGAACATCTTCACTTCCCTAAGAGAGGAGCCAGCGCCTGAGTCATTGTTCTTAAAGGGAGTAAATCCAATTAATGTTTTAGATTAGGATTAAACTTGTCTCTGTTCAGAACTTGTGGATCTTGATATACGATTCTTCTGATTTTGTATTTCTTCATGGCTGATAAGTCAAGATTATGGATTGTAATATGTTTAGGTGTTTAATGCTCTCTGATTAAGAGTAGATTCAGTTTTGATATTTGATTTGTTAAAATCAGATTTGTGATTAAATTGATTAATTTACAATGAATATTGTTCAATATTCATATAGGAGCTCTAAATGCATTTCGTTCCTCTAATTCCTGAAAGTAAAATCAGATTCTTCTCTTTAGATTAACTCAATTAAATAGGAAGACAATGAAGGCTAGGTGAGACTCTTAGGGAAGATCATTTGAAACTTGATTTCTTCCACAATCATACTGCTTTGTTTTTTGTCATTTTCGTTTCTTAACTCTGGAAAACCCCATAAATAATAGATAATAGGATAATGATTCCAGCAAGGCAAATTTATTCATCTAATTTGTTTAGAGCTCTTACAATTGAGATTTAAGGATTTCTAGCTTCTCAAGAGAATCAACCTAGGTTGCACTACTATATTGCATATTTAGTGTCCTAGTAGATTAACTCAATCGTGTGAGTTTATCACCTGTTATTCTTTTCATTTCAGCATTTTGCTAATTCTCATTTTACCCTGCATTAATTATAAACGCTCAAAAGTATCATGTGCTCTCAATTAATCAATAATGCTATGATTTTCAACCATAAAATGCACACCACACTCATGAAATCCCACAAAAAATATGGCAATAAAATGGATTTATCAAATTCCCCCATACTAGAACATTTGCACTCCTGAGCAAATAAATCTCAATCCTAAAATCCAATTCTCAATAATCATTTTAGCAGCAGACTTTAACTGAAACATGAGCTCCTTAATCTTACCACTTCCATCTTTACAATCAATACATAAACTTGCAATCATCCAAACAAA
The DNA here is from genome assembly GCA_963242795.1 of Inga leiocalycina. NCBI lineage: Eukaryota > Viridiplantae > Streptophyta > Magnoliopsida > Fabales > Fabaceae > Inga > Inga leiocalycina. Next base: position 39,582,897 of record OY725321.1, on the reverse strand, counting down.
ATAACCATTTTAATGCACAATCTTGTAACTAGTAATAGGCATCAAGGACTCACAGAAATTAGTGTTTCTCTCCTCTCTCCTAGACTAGCCTCTACCATAAGCTTGTCAAAGCTCTAATATCTCCACCACTCAAAATCATAGGAATTAATGTATCAAAAGGTCTTTCTCTGGACTGTAATGTTGGAAAGGCTGTGATGGATATGGAAGATTAAGCATTGACCACTTAAGAAAAAATGCATATTCAAGAAGCATGCAAAACTACAACCAACTTCCTCTTTTTTTTTCTTGTACATGTGTATAATACATCAATCAAAGCTAAAACTCACATGAAGTCAATCCTAATCATCTATGGAAATAGTTTATCAACTGCTAGACAAAAATCACTATACATGCTTGATTGACCTCTCTTCTTCTTCTTTTTTCATATGGCTTTTGCTTGCTTTTTTTTTCCTTTCTTCTGTTGTTCACTTTTTTTCTCTTTTGCAGTTTTTTTTTCTTTTCTTTCTTCATGCCTTTTTCTTCTTTTTCCTATCATCATTTGCTTTTTTTACTTTTCTCTTTTTTTTCATTTTTTTTCAGAGATCAAATCTGTAGCACAAAACATCACAGCTAATTAAACTTTATTTCTTTCAAGTACGTCACTAAACTCTATTACCAATTAAGAAGCTAGATCATGTTTTGCAGAAATAATCATGCATTCTACTCGACTGGTCAATGATGGAAAGAAAAGAAAAGGAAGGGCTCAAAGTGGCTTGCAAATAGTCAATTGTTTAAAGTTTGTGTTTAGGCCTATATGAGGTTTAGAACAAATGCCTCTATCATGTACACCTCTTCTCATGCATATATGTAGTCTTGACAAAGAGCTAGGACAAGTTCTAGAGAGAACTAACTCTAGGGAGTATGCTCTCAATGTTTAGGAATGAAATAAGGCTCAAAAACCTTCCATCAAGGGTTAATTCCTCTAGCCCATTAATAGAGACAAAATTATACGCTAAATTGGTCCTAATGCCATGAATAAGTGCTCATTCCTATACCAATCATGCAGAATCAGATAGCAAAATCAAAGTTCTCATATTTCAATCAAGCTTACTTCTACAACAACCAATGAAAACTAAATTTTCAATATTCAATTGCTCTACCCAGAATAGATGGCAAATCTGAGTGCAAAGAACTCAAGTGTGTAGAAACTTAATAACAACAATGAAATGTTCACAGAAACAGCAGAAATGACACTTGAAACAGTAGCAAATGACATCTAAACCTCCCCCATACTTGAATTTTGTATTGTCCCCAATGCAAACAGCCTCAAAATGAGCTAGAGAGCACCAAACAGTAGCAATGATAAAAAACAGAGAGCAAATCAAGAGCAATGTGACACTGTCTAAAAAGAAAATTAAACTCCTATTCTATTGAAATAGCCCCTCCCCCACACTTACTCTCAAGACATGATAAACAAGACAATGAGTAATGAGAAGTAGATGAGGGAAAGAGACAACCTGAATTCAAGGAGGCTCAGAATTCTCATAGTATAATTTGAGCAAGTGTCTATTAACCTTCATGGTTTTTCCACTCTCATCATCCAGCAGCTCAATCATGCCAAAAGTGTGGACTTTAGTCACTGTATAAGGGCCATACCATTTGGTCTTCAACTTTCCTCTACCAAATTTGAATCTAGTCCTAAAGAGTAGCACTTTATCACTAATATTGAACTCCTTCCTAAGGATTCCCTTGTCATGAATGAGCTTTGTCTTGTCATTGTAAATTCTGGAATTTTCATAAGCTTCAAGCCTAATTTCTTCCAACTCTTGTAGCTGTAAAATCCTCTCTTCAGCAGCAGCTAAAAAGTCCATGTTAAAACTCTTGACAGCCCAATAAGCTTTATGTTTAATTTCAACTAGCAAATGACAAGACTTTCCATAAATCATCCTATAAGGGGACATTCCTATGGGAGTCTTATAAGCTGTCCTATAGGCCCACAATGCATCATTGAGCTTGGTGCTCCAATCCTTCCTTGATGGTTTCACAATTCTTTCTAAAATATGCTTCACCTCCTTATTAGACACCTCGACTTGTCCATTAGTTTGAGGGTGATAGGGAGTAGACATCTTGTGAACCACCTCATACTTAGCTAACAACCCATCAATGTCCTTAATGCAGAAATGAGAGCCTTTATCACTTACCAAAGCTCTAAGCACACCGAATCTAGCAAAAATATGGGATTTAAGGAACTTAGAAATTGTGGCTGCATCATCCTTCTTTGTTGGAATGGCCTCCACCCATCTTGAAAGGTAGTCCATAGCTAGAAGTATGTCATTGAAGCCTATAGATGTTGGGAATGGTCCCATGAAGTCAATACCCTAAACTTCAAAAACTTCACAAAAAAGCATAGGATGAAGGGGCATTTCATGTCTTTTGCTCAAACCACCAAACCTTTGACATATGTCACACTTCTTGCAATAATCAAAACAATCCTTGAATATAGTAGGCCAATAGAAACCAGCCTCCAGTACTTTCATTGCTGTCTTCTTCCCATTAAAATGTCCTCCACAAGATAGAGAATGACAGCCTAAAATAATGGACTGAATTTATGGCTCTGGAATACACCTCCTAATAATTTGATCACTACATAGCCTCCATAAAATGGGAGGGTCTCACACATCATATTTGGCTTCACTCTTAATTTTCTGCACCTAAAAATGAGAAATAGAAGGTGGAATCAGATCTTATGCTAAATAATTAACCATAGAAGTATACCATGGTTCTTTGTCAACCAAGGGAAGCAAAACAAAATCTGGGAAATCATCCCATATCAAATCAGAATCAGAAACTCCTCTTGTTCCAGGTGATAAACAGCTTAAATGATCAACCACAACATGCTCAACTCCACTCCTATCCTTGATGTCAACTTTAAACTCTTGTAGCAAGAGCATCCACCTGATTAACCTTGGTTTTGATTGTTGTTTCTTAAACAGAAATTTCACAGTGGCATGATCAGTGTATACAACCACATTAGAGTTAAAAAGATAAGGCCTAAACTTGTCCAAGGCAAAAACAATAGCAAAGATCTCTCTTTCAGTTGTATTATAATTCAATTGAGTACTATTAAGAGTCTTTGAAGCATAAGAAATCACCCTAGATAATTTATCAATTTTCTGACTCAACATTGCACCTACTGCACTATGAGAGGCATCATAATGCAATTCAAAAGCAAAATTCCAGTTTGGTGTAGTCAAAATAGGTGGTGAAGTGAGTAGTGATTTTAAAGTGTCAAAAGCCTTTTTACAATCCTCTTCAAACACAAATTCTATGTCTTTCTTCATGAGCTTAGAGAGTGGTGATGCTACCTTGCTAAAGCTTTTAACAAATCTTCTATAGAAACCACAATGACCAAGAAAAGACCTTAACTCTTTCAAATTAGTAGGATAGGGCAAAGATGAAATCACCTCTATTTTAGCTTTATCAACTTCTATTCCTTTCTTAGAAACTAGGTGTCCAAGTACTATGCCACTATCTACTATGAAATGACACTTTTCAAAGTTAAGTATCAGATTTTTCCCAACACACCTCCTTCGGACCTTGTCTAAACTTTCAAGACATGTATCAAAAGAATCACCATAGACTATGAAATTATCCATGAAAACCTCCATGGATGACCCCAAAAATTCACTAAAGATAGACATCGTAGCCCTTTGGAAAGTCCCAGGAGCACTACACAACCCAAATGGCATTCACCTATAGGCAAAGGTGCCAAACGGGCATGTAAAAGTTGTCTTCTCTTGGTCTTCTGGTGCTATAGGAATCTAAAAATATCCTGAAAAACCATCAAGAAAGCAGTAATTTATTTTTCTAGCTAACCATTCTAACATTTGATCAAAAAATGGCAATGGAAAATGATATTTTCTAGTGGAGTCATTTAATTTTCAAAAATCTATACATACCCTCTACGAATTCTGAATCCTAGTTGGTATAAGCTCATTTTTTTCATTTTTAATTACTGTTATTCCACTCTTCTTGGGCACAACATGAACAGGGTTGACCCATTCACTATCTGAAATTGGAAAAATAATGCTAGCTCCTAATAGTTTTTGGACCTCTTTCTTAACTACATCTAGTATCCAAGGATTTAGCCTTCTTTGGGGTTGTCTAATAGGCTTAGCATCAGCATTTAACAAAATTCTATGTGTGCAAATAGAAGGACTAATTCCAAGTATGTCAGTCAAGGTCCAACCAATAGCATGTTTATGTTTCTTTAAAACATCAATTAACTTTTCCTCTTCAAGTTCAGACAATGAATTAGATATTATAATAGGCAATTTATTATTTTCAGCCAAGTAAACATATTTCAAAGTAGAAGGTAAAGGTTTGAGTTCCAAATCTGGAGGTTGTAGGACTGAAGGAATCAGCTTCTTCAATTCTAATGTTCCCAAGAATGGTTCTGCTTGCAATGAGTCTTCATTTGTCCTACCATGAAAAGATTCAGCTAGTTAATTATTTAGAACATAAATTTTAGCATTTAATTGATTAAAATCAGAATCAAACAGTCCCTGATCAAATTCTGTCAAGCTGAATGCTTTACTTCCTCAATTTCTAGATTGATTCTCTGAAGAAATTTGCTCCAATTTCAGCCTAAATTGTTCAACACCTGAAAGAAACTAAGAAAACATATTATACAAATGCTGAATGTTTTTAAATGAGCCACAATTATTCTTTTGTTTATCAAAACAATAGGGGGTGGTAACTTCAGCTTAAATTCCTCAACCACATCATTGCTAAGAACTAGATTCCCTTGTTTAATTCTGTTAGTTTCAGCAGTTACATTTTCTAAAACACAAAAATCCTCATCTGAAATTTTAGCTGCATCAAATTCTTTACAAGAGTCTCTAAATTCCTTCCATTCAGCTTGCGCTATAGCTTCTGCCTCTACAAATTCAGTTAGAAATTCCCTACCACAACTAGCTCTTGACAAAACAAAACTAGTATCATCAAAAGAGAGTGAACTATCCAAAGAAAAAGACTCAAGTGTGGGAAGTGAGCTGTCAACCAAAAATTGATTAACACTACACACATCATCACTATTGTCAGAAAAAGTGAAAACAAATAGGAAGAAGAAGAATTGATTTCTGAAAAGTAGGAGTCAGCAAGCATGTTATCCATTTAGCATCATACAAAGACAACTTATATTCAGAAACATATTCATCAATAAAAGCATTAATAGCACTCAATCCAAGAAATGAGTAATCTTCATATGGATGCTTCATTGCTTTATATACATTAAAACTAATAACAAGCTATCCTACTTCCATAGTAATGCACCCATCTTTCAAGCTTATGACTGTTTTAGCTATTCTAAGGAATGGCCTTCCTAAAATTAATGGTCCTTCTAAATATGAATTATGTGACATATCAAGAACATAGAAATCTACAGGAAATACCAAATCCTTAACCTTTACCAAGATATCTTCTAACAGCCCATAAGGTTTCCTAGTTGTTCTATCGGCTAGCTGAATAATCATGCTAGTTGGCTTTAAAGAATCAATGCCTAGAGTAGTATAAATAGACATAGGCATCACATTGACTGCTGCACCTAAATCAAGTAGTGCACTAGCAATATTCAACTTACCAATAGTATAAGGTACTATAAATGATCCAGGATCAGCACACTTAATTGGTAAATGAGGCTTAAAAAGAGCTAAAATATTAGAACTCGTTTGTACCAATTCATTAGGCTTACATTTCCTCTTGTTAGTGCATAAATCCTTCAAAAATTTCATGTGTTTAGGCATGCATTTCAAAAAATCTAGCAAAGGTACATTAATATCTATCTTGCCAAACAGTTGTAAAGCCACTTTTTCATATTGTTAATTAGAATTTTTTTTACTAACCAAAACTGAGTGAGGAAAAGGTATATTAGAAATTTTTACCTCCCTATTTTTCTGTACAACATGCTTAACTCCAGGTTGCTTCCCTTGCTCTTCTTGTTCAACTTCTATTACAGGTTCTGTTGTAATTGAGCACCCTTGATTAGCAGCAACATCTAGGCATGCTTCACCATTTTCTTCTTCTTGAGTTACCTTACCATTATGTTTTTCCAGCAACTTTATTTACCTTTTACTCTCAAATTGATTTGCAATAATAACTTCCTCACAATCTCCCTCACTTCCTTCATCATTAAGATGAGTAAAATTATGACCAGAACAGCTTCCACTATCTTTTTCAGCAAATCTAACTTATTTCCTAACTTGTTTTCCACTCCTTAGAGTGATTGCATTAAGTGGCTTTAGGTTAATCACTGTATTTGATGGTAGAGTACCTCCTATCTTTGCTTGAACATCATTTAATGTGTCAGCAATTTTAGTGACAAAACTATTGAGGTTTGATGACTTAGTTTCCCACTGCTCAAACTTACTATCAATAGCAGCAAATTTAGAAATGTTTGCTGCAGTGGTGTGGTCAATCTTTAAACTCATGTCCTCCATCACCTTAAGAAGCTTAGACATGTTATCATCATGTTTTGAATAGGAAGCTTCTTGAATGGGGACCATAGCCCTAGATAATTCTGTTGCATACATCCTTCCATCAAACCGATTCTGATTTTAATAATTATTAGGCCTATCTCCTCCTTCCCTCCACCTAAAGTTAGGATGCTCCCGCCATCCTTCATTATATGTATTAGAGAAAGGATTTTTCTATGGAAACTGATTTGGCCGATTAGGATACATAGCAGCCACTTCTTCATAATGTGTAGGACATATGTCACTAGTGTGCATAGGGGAAGCACAAAATTCACAAGGACCCACCAAAGCTTGAGAAGTGCCTAAAGAATGACAAGCCTTAGAATTTCTGTCAGTTTCTAACTTTTCAAGCCTCTTATCCATCTTGGCCAGCAACTGAACCTGCATATCTTGGGAAGTATTAGTTGCCAAAACCTCACCAACACTTGAGGAATCCCTTGTATAAAATTTTTTGTTGTTGTTAGCCATAGTCTCCAACAACTCCCAACCTCTATTAGGTGTCAAGGCAAAGATGGACCCATTTGCAATAGCATCAATACTGATTTTGTAAGAAGGCAATAAACCTTCATATAAATAATGGACAAGATTGGTCTTGCTGCATTGATGATTAGGGCAGTGATTAAGAAGAGTTACATATCTTATCCAATCTCATATAAAGATTCTTGTCCCTTTGAGCAATTCCATATATAGCTTTCTTGAGCTTTAAAGTTTATGAGGCTGGAAAATATTTATCTAGAAAGGCCTTTTTCAGCTACTCCTAAGTGAGAGTAGCATAATGTTGAGGCAGATTATATAGCCATTCTTTAGCTCCTTCCTTCAATGAGAAATGGAAAACTCGCACAAGCACATCTTCCAAACTAGCATTCGATGGTTTCATGGTTGAACAAACTGAGTATAAGCTATCCAAATGCTGATATGCTTCATTTCCTGCAAGACCATAAAACTTTGGTAATGCACTAATTAAAACACCTTTAATTTCAAAATTAGCTGCATCAGCATAAAATCCTCTAGGAGCACAATGAACAGAAGCATCATTAATATCTCTCAAACTCCTAGTATCATCATCATTATTCACATTATGAGTAGCCATAATAAAATGAGTATCTAAAAATTCTCCCTCAACAGATTCAGATTCACAATCAGATGTACTCAAATCAACAGCAAATGCAGAAGTACTAGTATGTGCATATTGTTCCAAGTGTGCAACAATATGTTTCTGAGCCTTTTTAGATTTCTTTAGTTCTCTTATGGTCTTATTTAAATCTGGATCATACAGTAGATTATCCCATTTTTTGGTCATAAAACTCAACAAAGTCCCAATTCAAATGCTTACAACAGTAAAACAAGACTGGTTCTAGTGGTTTTTAGACAAAATAATGAAATCCTAATGAAGCAAAACCACTGAAAACACAAAACTGATTCAAGAACAAATTACTAAGCACCCAAACAACTAAAATTCAAGGAAATTAAGCTCCTCGGCAACGGCACCAATTTGATTAACTCTCTCGTGTAAGTTTATCAAAATACTAGGATACTAAATATGCAATATAGTAGTACAACTTAGGTCGATTCTCTTGAGAAGCTAGAAATCCTTAAATCTCAATTGTAAGAGCTCTAACAAATTAGATGAACAAACACTACTACAAAAAAGCAAAGCTGTGGCGCTTATAAATTGATTAGCTGTGGCGATAGAGAAGTACTACATATCTGGACGCCACTAAAAGAAGCTGTGGCATTGGTAAGCGGCACAACATTATAATTATTTTTAAAAAAATACCCTCCTGTGGCGCTTGGTGGGGCAAGCGCCACAGGAGGGGGGTCTCCTGTGGCGCTTAGCCCACCAAGCGCCACAGGAGGTTGGGTCCCCTGTGGCACTTGACCTACCAAGTACCACAGGAGACCCCCCTCCTGTGGCACTTGGTGGGCCAAGCGCCACAGGAGGGTTTTTTCTCATTTTTTCTTTTTTTGGGCTCTTCCTGTGGCCCTTATTTAAAAAAGCGCCACAAAAACTCTTTTTTATTTTTTGTTCGATCATATCTCCCATAATTGTACAATATTTCACACTACATGATTTAATAAATATTTTGTATTTATATCCACAATACTGCAGAATGAAGAAAAGCAAACAACAATAATAGATATAACTTCAAAATGATACAAACAAATGATTAATTAGTTAAAGTAGAACATAAAATAATTATACAATATATTATACGTGAATGAATTATATAACAAATTCAACTTGATTACATGCATGAATGATACAACAATTGGCAAGAAACAACACAACAAAGGCCTGCAGCTAGCGATGAATTAAATAATATAGCTACCCAGAGATTTGCCTAAAAACATATTCACACCATTCCTCGATCACTTCATCAAGCTGATGGTCAGTCAAAGTGTCACAACGTTGATCTTCATAATACTACACATATATACAATCAGCCACAAATTAAAACGAATTAAAATCAGCAAAATGTAATTATCAAGAACTAATTAAATTTAATTAAAACTCAATATGGAGTGCAACTAAATGACTTACTTTTTGAGGAATAAATACCTGATTATGCGTAATTACATCCTTCATAAATTTCATGACATAATACCCACAATCATTATCATTGGGTTAGAAAGGGCACTGCAAAAATATAATGCAATATTTAACTCTGTTTATGAATAAAAATTGTTTACTAACAAAATTTGAGTAAATTCATATATCAATACCAGTATCTTCTTCCAAGGATAGCTAAAGTGAGGGTCAGCAGCTTTAGAGTAGCTTAACGAGACAGAGGACCGATACGCAGTCAATGCACTAACAAAACAAATAGAAACTGATGACTTTTGATTATTCAATCACATGCAAATATTTACACATATGCACGTACGCTTACCCATTGAACAATAGTAACATATCAGAATGGTTTTGTGGAAGACCATCTTTTAGAGGATCAATATAGTAAATGCAAGGGTCTGAAGGTTCCACTGGATTGATAACTATCAATATCCAATGGCGCCTAAAATATTTTAAAAAATTAGTTTCAACAATCATGGTATGATGAAAGTTAAACAATAAAAAGAAAAATTGTACCACTAATAACTTACGCTGCATTGTATGGCGCTAAAAATTGCGTAGTCGGTGTCGCTCTCTTTCTAAAGTAATCTTTTAGATCATTAGACTGCGCATGTATATCTACTTTACCCCCATGGTGGCCAACGAGATAAGGGTTGACAAATACGAATTGGACCCTATTTGTATCCATTAAGCAGTCATTGTATAAATGCCTGGTATAAAACAAACAATGTCATGAAAAACAAAAGAAATGGAACAAGAAATATTAATAACAGTGATAAATGATAATGGTCAAGTACCTTATCCAGAAGTTGATAGCTGAAGCACTAACCCAATCACGAGTACATATGTCGTGCACGACCTCGGCAGTAACATAATCAACTAGACCGCTAACATTGTAGATATGTCTTTCAAGACGTATTTCCTGTCCTCCTGCATCGATCAATTGTGGTGTAACCAATACTAATTGATCACGATATGAGGTCGGTCTCCTTCTATTCTGTTGGCTAGCTGAAGCTTTAGACTTGGGTTGTGTTGTCGAACACTTTGACATCTTGCCCTGCGAAAATAAAAAAATTAAATCACAGTTTTATATGTAAGTACGAAGGAAAAATGCAGGGAATTGTAAATGAACTACCTTTTCATATGGCTCTATAAGACCTATTGGCCAAGTAACATAGCCACCTACAAAACCTCTGACCATTATTTGCTCATCCTGAGACGGGATAGGTAAGAGGGCGTCTTCATTAGTGCAGACATCAACCCTCACTCGGAGTGTGTTGTCAGGCAGCGGTGAATTGTGTAGTATGTCTTTATCAGTGTTGTAGGCAACACCTATTGCAATCGCGTGCTTGGGAGCTTGCTCGACATATAGCTTACATTGGAATTCATCCTATAGAAAATAGACTTAATATGTCATAGGTCATTAAATTATAATATAACATAAAGTTAAGTATAGAAGAAATTAATTACCAAAGGAAAAGGGACTTTAGGCATGGAAGTACAACTATCTCTAATACTTGGACTATCACATAAGGGAACATTTTGTGTTGGCCTATATTGCACAAGCTGTTGTATTTGTGTTATTAACAACACATTTTGCTCTTGCAACAAACACATTTGTTCTAAGAATTGTTCTTCTCGTTGTTCCTTATGGCGCATTTGTTCTTGAAGTTCTTGAATTTGACTCTTGAAACTAGTCATCTCGTCACGCAACTGGGAAACGTCACCTCTACTATGGCGCTTCTGACGTCTGAAGTATGCTGATGGGGTGACAGCAAAACCAGTACCCCGAACATGACCATCATACTCGGGTACTCCCATAGCTCTGCTCAACAAATCGTCCCGACCAACATAGCTCGCCAACGCAGGATCCTCCTGTGACACTTGTTGCTATCACAAAAAGAATTACAACAATATTAGTTATTATAAATCAAGTTCATTTAAGCAAAGCCAATTATTTATTGTACACATAATCCAATAGTTACACAATATTCAGCTACTCTTCTTGCTTCCTCACTATGAATTTCACATTTCTTATTTGTCACACCGGCTATCCACAAATCATGTCGTGGAACCTGTATAATACCTGAACCTGATTCTTCTATCTGCACGGCAAATTTAGTTAAAGTTAAATGATATTCTATCTGCACGGCAAACGTATGTACAAGTAAACAAGTCAAGGCACTTATAATCTTTTCCTTTTTCTAGTTTGATTTAAAATTTTATTCTTCAGAATTTGTGTTGGATTGAGAATTGTGTTTCTCTTGACCCAAGTTCCCTCTTCATGATCATGTGTCACGTATACGGGTCCATCTTCATCTCCATCTTGATCTTCATTTGCATCTCCATCTATATCAATCTCAACTGACCATAAATTTTCAAATGAAGGATCGTCATCATTAACATTCAAATTTTCATTACTTTCAGGATCAACTTATTCTTGACGATTCTTGTTGGATGGGAGTACAATAGACCAATTCTTTCTAGCAGGATCCAGAATGAAAAATGCTTGTTCTACTTGTGCTGCTAAAATAAAAGGATCATCTTCATACCAAACTTTAGAAAGATCCACTTGAACAAAGCCTAAGTCATCTATCCTCAATCCACTATTGTTGTTAACCCACTTACATTTGAAGACAGGGACCCTGAACATAGAGTAATCTAACTTCCATATGCGTTCAATGACACCAAAGTATGACATTGATGCATAGATAGGGTGTATGTCTTTTACACTGGATCTATGCCAAGAATCAACAACAAGTGTTACCCCACTATTCTGCATCGTGCTCTGTGTATCATGATCTTGTGTATAGAATGTGTAACCGTTGATTGCATAACCATTGTAAGATAATACATTTAAGCTTGGTCCCTTCGACAACCACTTTAATTTTTCAAAAACTGAATCAGGATTCTGCTCCATCTCATCATTAATGCAATTTTTCAACCAGCCTGAAAATTGTTTATTGTGTTCTTTTGTTAACAAATTTTCATTCCTATCACCATGTACCAATCGAAGAGCATCCTTATGTTCTTCTACATACGGTTCGACCTCATCAGTGTTATGTAGAACATACAAGTGGGCTTCCTCCCGTTCAATCGCTGATATCATTATTACATCCCTCCCAGTTATTCCTTTCCCTGATCTTCGCCCATCATGATGGGACTTGGGGATCCCTACAAGGTCAACATTTGATAGAAAATCAGCATAGAAGTCACTTGCTTCTTCAATTATATACCTTTCAGTGATACGACCTTCTGGGCGATATCTATTTTTCACATACCCTTTTAATATTTTCATGAATCGCTCATTCGGGTACATCTATCTCAAGTATACTGGACCGTACAATTGAATCTCTTTGACCAAGTGTACGTTAGATGTACCATAATGTTAAAAAAAGAAGGTGGAAAATACATTTCAAGTTCACTCAGAGTACATGCAACCAGCCTTTGCAAATCTTGTAACTTAGTTGAATCTACCACTTTACTACAGATCAACTTGAAAAACACGTAAAGTTTAGTGATGGTGTTTCTTAAATTTTTGGGTAAAATGGATCATATACCAACCGGTAGGAAATTCTACATAAGCATATGACAATCATGAGACTTAAGGTTCTTTAACTTCAACTCTTTCACTGATACAAGGTTCTTTATATTTGAAGAGTAGCCCTCAGGAACTTTAATTCCTTGCAGAAACTCACAAAACAATTTCTTCTCTTTCCTCGACAGAGTGTATGCCACTGGTGGTAGGTAGGTACGATGCCCTTGATCAATCGGTGCCAACTCTTCTCTAATTCCCAAGTTCACCAAATCCAACCTCGAATTGACACTATCCTTGCCTTTTCCTCGGATATTGAGCAACGTGCCAATTAGACTATCACATACATTTTTTCTATGTGCATCACATCAAGAAAATGTCTCACATATAAAGACTTCCAATATGGAAGTTCAAAGAAAATAGACTTTTTCTTCCAACCACTTGTCTCGATTTGTTTTGCAAAAGACTTGCCAAAATTGTTATCCAAGTCTTTTACCTTTGAATACACTTGGGCACCGGTCAACATCTTTGGTGGGCTACCTTCTTCTGAGTCACCATTGAAAGGATTTTTCCACTTCCTCCAATGATGTTGTGATGGTAAGAATCTTCGATGCCCCATGTAAACATTTTTCTTACAATGACGAAGTCGCACTGAATGAGTGTCATCTTCACATATAGGGCATACACCATATCCTTTGACACTGTATCCCGACAAATTACCATAAGCAGGGAAATCATTAATTGTGCCAAACAACATGGCTTTCAAAGTGAAACTTTCTTCCCTATACCCATCATACATATTGACGCCTTCTTCTCAAAGCAGCTTCAAGTTATCAACTAAAGGAGCCAAGTATACATCTATATCATTCCCAGGTTGCCTTGGCCCAGAAATTAACATGGACAACATCATAAACTTACGTTTCATGATCAAGTGTGGAGGAAGGTTATAAATCATCAATATCACTGGCCACGTGCTATGTGTACTACTCTGAACACCGTACGGGTTAATTCCATCAGTTGACAGTCCAAGGCGAAGGTTCCTTGCTTCATCTGCAAAGTCAGGGTACTCATGATCAATTTTTTTCCATTGAGGAGCATCTGCAGGGTGCCTAAGCTTCGTGTCTTTAATCCTTTCATCTGTATGCCATGTCAACTGCTTAGCAGTCTCTGCATTACTGCACAGTCGCTTGAATCACGGAATAATGGGAAAATACCATAGGACCTTCAAAGAACTCTTTCCTTTCTTCTTCCTATAGCGAGATGCATTGCATTTAGGACACTTCTCCAATATTGCATACTGATTTTGAAATAATACGCAATCGTTAGGACATGCATGTATCTTCTCATATCCCATACCAGTTGTAGAGCAAATAATTCGCTTTGCCTCGTATGTCTTGGTAGGAAGTACATTTTCTTCTGGAAGCATATCTTGCAACAGTTCAAGCAGTACAGTGAAACCCAAATCACTCAATCTATTGCGAGCTTTAAAGTTGTACAACTTCAACACTGCTAGCAATATTGTGTATTTAGTACTCTCGGCATATAATGGTTTCTCTGCATCACCTTTCAACTTCTCAAATTCGTTGGGGTAGTTATGATGTACCCCTTCAACCACATTTAGCATTTCTTCAAGACCATCATCTTCATCAAACATGCTTTGATCAAATTCATCCAAAGCACCACTCGTGGTATGCACCCGATCACTACATGCATCGTTCGTCTCACCATGCCTTGTCCATCGTATATATGTTTGATCAATACCGTAACACACTAAATGATCTAGTAAATCAAGTAGACTAATCCGCTTTCCAAAACAAGATAAGTAAGGACACAAGATTTTGTCAGGATCTTTTGTGTGCTCAATTGCAAATGTAATAAAATCTTTCACCCCATCTATATATTCCCTTGAACACCGATTAAATGACATCCATTTACGATCCATCTATGCCTTCAATCTATATTTAAAAAAAGTGCATGGTTAGTTGTATGACTATTGCATTAACTAATTACTTTTATATTCTCTTACCAATTTTAAAATAAATTCCCAACATGAAATCTTCAACATAATGAAAGAAACCATATTTGCCACAACATATCATAGGTAAATTAGAAAATATTACAAGTCAACAAATAAAATACAAGTGTTAAGAATATATAAATAATTATTTTACTTATGCAACTAATCCATAACAATCATTAGAACACCTACAAATTATAACTAACTAGTACTATTATTAAATTCAACTAAAATCACATTTGTAAGCTCAAAATTTCAAAAACATACCTTAAATAGAAGCTTCAATTGACTGATGAGCTGAAATTACAAACACAAATTACACATAAAAAAAGTCAATAAAATATTAGTGGTTGTAAATTTTTTTATTAATAATAATGTGTACAAAAAATCAATATATAATAAAATAAAATATGATTAATTAGCTTAAGTCAAAAAATATGATTCAAAAAAAAAGGAAGAAAATAAAATAAAACAAAAAGGAAAGCATATATAAATGTTGAGAATATAAAAAAAAATTATTTTTTACTAGCTTAATTACTTTAAAAAAAAAAAAGAGAGACACTAATAAGCAAACTTTAATTAATTAAATTAAGGGTACGTTAAAAATTTAAAATAAATTTAGACATCAATTGTATTTCTGAATTATTCCAAAGACATAAGTAACCAATTTTTTTTTTGCCAAAACATAAGTAACAAATAAAATTAAATAGAGAAGAAGCAATGGTAAAACAAATTAAAATGGAAAGATAGTCATATGTTTTCCTTTAGGTCCTCACCCCTCAATGAAAGCATAAACAAACCAATAACAAATTTTAAATAAATATGCCAATAAATTTCAGCTACTTTTTGAACTGTGAATTATATAGAAAAACTATCCTGTCTATCAAAATTTGGTAATAATCCCATGAAAATAAATTTGTCTGGACAATCATGCATCCGATATACCGTCATTAATTAACGAGTAAATTTATTAATAGAATGTGAAGTTTAAGAAAGTTATTTCTACAAATTCAATTAAAAAAATTCTATTAATTTATCATGTTCTGTTGACTATAAATGATAGATTGATTATCACCAAAAAATAAAAAATGACCGATTAATCAACTAATTAATTAAATCAAACAAATAGGAATTGTTTATGCTATATATATATATATATATAATCACGTGTTATGGATTAGTTAAACATTAATCGACAATAATATATAATCATTAGAAAACACTAATCGACAATAATAGGAATTCCTATATATATATAATCATTAGAAAACACTAATCGACAATAATACACTATATATATATATAATCACGTGTGGCGCTCTTATATAGGCCCACCAACAATTTTCATAGCATGCAAGCACGCAGTCACAGCACTTAGAGACATAAGTGGACAGGAATAACATTTTTTTCCACTTTAGCATATGAGACATAATTGTCTATATGCTCCTCTAACTATATATATAGATAGATGCAAATATAGATGGAAAAATAAAACCAAACGATTATGTATAGTATATGCGAAGAGGTTGGCAAAAAAACTGCGGAGAGGACCATATAGGAATTGAATCAAACAAATTAAAGAGATGTGTGGTGGATAGCTAAACATTAGTAGTTTTTATTTTAATATATAATCAACATATTTATATATACACATGTGCGTGTGATAACAAAAATATGCTACAACCTGAAAAAAAACATGGAAGCACATTGAACTTACAGCTTAATTGATCAGTGCAGTGCAATGGGGGACCACATTGCCCGTTGGTGACGCAATCTTGAGTAAGGACGAGGAGGAAATTTGAGCAGCTGGGACCAAGTGGATGAAGTGGGGACCAAAGTGGATGGAAGACAGTACAAATTAGCCAAGGGAAGGGACAGGAGTGGGGATGGATGGCAGTTGGAACAAATTAAAACAAAGTATAGATTCACTGATGAAGATGTGTGAGCGTGTGGGTGTGTTTTTTAGTGTGAAGATAGGAAATGGATGGAGGGGGCGACGGATGAAGATAGAAAGGGAAAGGGAGTTGTTGAATAATAATGTAGTCAAAAGAGAAGGAATAAAGAGGAAGAACATACGCGGGAATTGAAATTAGAAGATAAGGATAGGGCAGGGGGAGTTCCTATTGGCTGGGAGGATTACACTATCCTCCTTTATTGAAAATTTTTTTTTATTTTAATTAATAGGCAAGTGTGGCGCCTGCCAAAAGGTAGGTGCCACACTTGCTTTAATGCAGGTGCCATGTGTGGCACTTGCCTAGGCAGGCGCCACACCAGGTGCCACAACAGCTGTGGCACCACGTGTGGGCAGGCGCCACAGCTGTGTTTATAGCACCACGTGTGGCGGCTGCCCACACTTGGCCATCCCAAATGTGGCACCTATCCTACTAGGCGCCACAGCTAGTACCCAAAATTAAAAAAATATATATATATAGAAAAAGAAAAAAATAAAAAAGGCAGTTGTGGCACTTCTTTAAAGAAGGGCCACAAAATGTGCGCCATCTTTCAACCTTTTTGTAGTAGTGAAATTTGCCTTACTGGAATCATTATACTATTATCTATTATTTATGGGTTTTTCCAAAGTTAAGAAATGAAAATGACAGAAAATATAGCAGTATGATTGTGGAAGAAATCAAATTTCAAATGGTCTTCCCTAAGAGTCTCACCTAACCTTCATTGTCTTCCTATTTAATTGAGTTAATCTAAAGAGAAGAATATGATTTTACTTTCAAGAATTAGAGGAACGAAATGTATTTAGAGCTCCTATATGAATATTGAACAATACTCATTGCAAATTAATCAATTCAATCACAAATCTGATTTTAACAAATCAAATATCAAAACTGAATCTACTCCTAATCAAAGAGCATTAAACACCTAAACATATTACAATCCATAATCCTGACTTATCAACCATGAAGAAATACAAAATCAGAAGAATCGTATATCAAGATCCACAAGTTTTGAACATAGACAAGTTTGATCCTAATCTAAAACATTAATTGGATTTACTCCCTTTAAGAACAATAACTCAGGCGCCGGTTCCTCTCTTAGGGAAGTAAAGATGTTCACCCGCTCATGGTGTTGCAGAAAGCTTCAGCGATCTGGACAGATGCTTCAGCCATATCTGTCTTCTTTTTCTTTAGCGCAATCAGAGATGAGAAGAATCAGAGATGGAGAGGTTGAAGGTGACTAGATGCGAAAAGTGATAGAAGTGGAGTGTTCGAGCTATGACGAGATGCGAAAAGTGATAGTCTCCTGACCTTTTACTCCTTCAGAAAATAAATCCCCTCTCTTCCTAAACTCCTTCTGTTCGTGTTTCCTTCTCCAAAAGCATATCCAATGCCGGGCCTACCAATTATTTTACAAAGAATTAGCATTAGCTTTTGATGATATTTGAAAAGTCTTCCCTATTGCTATGTCTACGTGTCATCTAAGCTCCCAAAAAAATTTAGTGTAAACCAACTGGATCTAATTACCCTCATGTGATATTCTCTTCTGGTCCTTCTTTTCATTTCAGCATTTTGCTAATTCTCATTTTACCCTACATTAATTATAAATGCTCAAAAGTATCATGTGCTCTCAATTAATCAATAATGCTATGATTTTCAACCATAAAATGCACGCCACACTCATGAAATCCCACAGAAAATATGGCAATAAAATGGATTTATCAGTAGCGTATATAGCACATTGTCGCATACATTTTTTTCAATATGCATGACATAAAGACTGTGGTGAAGTAAATTAGAATTCCAATATGGAAGAGTGAAGAAAATGATTATCTTCCTCCATTGCTGAGGCATAGAAGTCTTGCCCCTCTTTCGGCCTGTTTGTGCTGCATCGTCGCTTTTGCGCTGGATAAAATCTGAGGTGGCCCTCTTATTTCTGGTTTCCCATTGAAGCGATTTCGTTGCAATCTAAAATTGTGCCTTCCATCGGAAACCTCTGATACCCCATAAAGCACCACTTCTGACTGTGGGGAAGGCGCACTGTGTCAGAGTCAAAATTGCAAGCTGAACAAGCCGAGCCAGTATACACATTCCATTTGGATAATGTTCTAAGGCTAGGAAAGTCACTAATCGTCCACATCAAGGCTGCACACAAGTTGAATAATGTCTTCCCAAAGGTGTCATATGTCTCAATGCTGACATTCCATAGGTCAAGCAATTCTGTACTAAGAGGTTGGAGATACACATCGATGTCATTACCCGGTGTCTTTTTGCTTGGAATGATCATAAACAAAATGAAGGAGCTTTGTTTCATACACATCCAGGGGTAAATTGTAGGGAACTAAAACTACCGGCTAAATACTATAACTTATGCTAAGATTCGCAAATGGATTGAAATGGTCGGTTACCAAAGCAAGTCTACCATTTCAGGGGTCAGCAGCGAAAGATGGAAAGTCTTTGTCAAATGTTTTCCAAGCGTCTGTATCTCTAGGATGTCATGATTTACCATCTTTATTCTTATCAACCTCATGCCACCTCATCTGCTCTGCCATTTTGTACGACATAAACAATATTTGTAAGTGCGGCTTCAAAGGGAAGTACCTGAGAATCTTTGCAGGTTTCTTCTTCTACTTTTTTCCCTTCCGAATTGTCTTGTACCTTGATGTGTGACATCGCTTACAAGTCTCCTTACTGTCATCGTCTCCCTAATACGGCATATAATTGTTGGGGCATGCATCAATTTTTTGTAGTTCAATCCCAATCTATTAATAATCTTCTTGGCCTCGTAGAACGTCGTGGGAATCTCTTCGTTGAGGAATGCATCTTGTAATAATTCCAGCAACATCAACATTCCCTTATATATGATTCCACACAAGCACTTGATATGATACAACTTGATCAAGAAAGATAATTTAGAGTATTTTTTACAACTTTGATATAAAGGATGATTTGCTTCATCCATCAAGCTGAAAAAATCCCAAGTGGCTTCATTCCTTATGAACTTCGGCTCTGAGCCCTGCACTTCTTCGTTGAAGTTGTCGTCATTAACACCAAGTGCATCACACACAGTATCATTCATAGGATCATCTTCATCTAGTTGAACTCCTACTTGCGAACTTCAAAGAAGAGCATCATCATATCTCATACCGGCCTTCTCACCATGAACTGCCCAGAACATATAGTCTTCTGGGAAAAGTTTCAAAAGCAAATGTTCCTTAACAACATGTCGTGCATGCCACTTCTTGAACTTGCATCTCCGACACGGACAAATGATCTTACCGTTTCAATTGGCATGAGTGAATGCGAAATCCAAGAAATTGTTTAATCCGTAGAAATATTCTAGAGAATTGCGTGGGAACTTGATCTATGACTTATCCATAACTACTAGTAAGAGAGAAGAAAGTATAGTGAAGAAGATGAGTGAATAGAGAATGACAAATGCTTGGAACCTTATATTCTGAATTTTCAACATTTAATATTTTGTAGCGGTTCAGAAACCGCTACAATAACCGCCACCGTATCAAAAATTTGTAGCGGTTATATGACCAAAACTGCTATAATAACCACTAATAATTTTCAAGCCGTTGGAATCAAATTGAAGAATTTGTTCTAACCTTGTAGCGGTTATATTAAAAACCGCTACTAATATATATATATATATATATTTGTAGCAGTTATAAATTTTAACCGCTACCAATTTATGGCGGTAAAATAATTTCAAATTTCAAATATTTTAACTTTGTAACGGTTATAAAAAAAAATCACTACAAATATTTATAACCATTGGACAAATTTAAAACAAAAAATAGTTCTTTATTTGTAGCAGTTATTTTAGTAAACTACTACAAATTAGAACAAAGCGGGGGGAAATTCAAAATTGAAATGTTCAATATTTGTAGCGGTTATTTCTATAACCGCTACAAATATTCAACTTTTGAATTTCAAAATTCTCTCCCACATTTCATTACTTTGTAGCGGTTTTTGGCATTAACCGCTACAAATATTCAACTAACATTGTTGCGGTTTTTTACTATAACCACTACTAATATTATTCAAAAAAAATTTTAATATTTGTAGCGTTTTATTATACAACCGCTACAAATATATATACTTAATTTTGTTTTGTTAGTTTTACAAATATAAATAAGATTGTCTAAATGCAACACAAATTTAATAAGGCGGTCTAAAAATATAAATATAACTATGGTAAACGTAATAAAAATTTAAGTTCTAAATTTAAATATCTAGATTTATTTACAAATTTTTCAAAAAGAAAAAATATATATGTGATAAACTAAGTAGTAGGAGGCTGATCATCTGGTCCTCCCTCAGGTGGGGCTCCCTCAGGTACTGGTGGATCAGGGCGTTGGGCAGAGTTAACAGCACCATCATCATTAGAAGGAGGAGGAGGAGGGTAGACGACGAATCGAGGGACAGGGGAAACCTGTAGATGCTGCTCATTCGGGAACAGGCAACTCTACGACTGCTCTAGCATGATGTTCATGATATCACGCCACTGCATTTGTTGAGCATAGTAGAAATCTGCTTGATGCTGCATCTGCTGTAGATGCAACTACAACATCTGCTGCTACTGCTGCTGAGCCACTGCAGCCTGTGTCCGGGCCAAAATGCAGATGCAACTGCTACATCTATTATTGCTGCTGAGCCACTGCAGCCTGTGTCTAGGCCAAATCTGAGAGTAGCTCCTCAATAGATTCGTCCCTTGGACGTCTGACCCCAGATGTCTGTGCTCTAGAACTGCCAGCGTCACAAGCGGCGCTCCTTCCGTAGACCATGCTAGGTCTGTCACCTATCCCTATCCCCCGCACGCGTTCGGGGTGATCAGCCTGACCTAAAATGCCTTCAAAGGAGCCGTGGGGTCCACAGACCCCTATGACTCCTCAGCCTGGGTCTCTCGCAGCTCAGCCTGTGACTACTGCGTCCGCTCCTGCCATTTTATGAAACAATTACTTATTAGCATTTTTCATAATTAAGATGGTTTTATAAATAATATAATAATGAAACTACTTACAATGGTTGCCTCTGCCTGCTGAGAGGTCGGATTCCTGTCACGGTATCTGTGTATGATAGCGAACAACTCCCCATAGTCCGTCTGATGGTTATCCTGCTATGCCTTCCTCTCCTAAAACAATTACAAAATTCAATTAGTATTATCAAAACATATACATTCTTTATAATATGAAATAACCAGCTAAAAGTAATTGATATTATGAAAAGTTACCAGCTCGCTATAAGTGACAGTAAGGTCTTCAATCCTGCTGTGTGGTGGATCGTATGCTACCTCTGACACCATGTGTTCCTCTAAGAAAGCACCTGAAAAAAAACAATATTAAATGTATTAAAACAATATAAAACATTTAAAATTAATTAAATTTAAATTATAATTTAATAATTATCAATTACAAAATTATATATAAATAATCTAATAAATACATTACCTGCCCCTTAGCGCTCCTCCTGAAAGGAACACTAAAAGTAATTGATATTATGAAAAGTTACCAGCTCGCTATAAGTGACAACAAGGTCTTCAATCCTGCTGTGTTGTGGATCGTATGCTACCTCCGACACCTCGTGTTCCTCTAAGAAAGCACCTGAAAAAAAATAATATAAAACATTTAAAATTAATTAAATCATAAAATTAATTAAATTTAAATTATAATTTAATAATTATCAATTACAAAATTATATATAAATAATCTAATAAATACATTACCTGCCCCTTAGCGCTCCTCCTGAAATGGATGAAACTCGCTCAATCGTTCGGCGAGACGCCATCTGGGACATTCTCAATCAGCTGCTCCAGAGGCATCGTCCCATCCTTATCCACACTATGGAAGAGATGAATCCTCCTATTCCCCCAGCCGTCGCCCATCTTCATCAATGTGTACCTCTTCCGGTTGGCCTAGACGGCAAACCTCAACTGTAAAAAAAGTTTAAATATGAATAATTACAAATATCCTATTAAAAAATATTAATTAAATAGAATTAATTACAAAAAATATAGTATAATTAAATATTGTTAATTACCTGCACCACCTCTTCTCACACCAGGTCCTTCAGCCCCTTTGGAACGTTCTTCCACGTCTTGAAGTGAAGGGGGACCACATCCAATTCAAGCCTAGGTCATTCAGGAAGCGGTTGAACAAGTGACCCCCATTGTCGATGGGCTTGTTCGTGCCCTCATTCCACAGAACAACAACTCGTAGTGTCCAGTTCATGCTGTTCAGACCGGCCACGTCTAGCCTCCTCGTGGACACGTTCCGCTGCTCATGTGCACAATTTACCGCACATTAGATAAATTGTAATTCAAATTTAATATTTTGAATTTAAATATATAATTTATTAAATAAAAAATTTATTTACCTTGGACCTACACCTCAAACACAGTAGAAAGCAAAGACGACCCTCGTAGGTTGTTTTGCTCCCACGCCTCCTCCTCATCGAGGAACTGCTCCATCTCTCTTATCCCAATCGGGATCTCAAAGTCCTCATTCATGTCATATTCATCGACACTGATATCTCCCTCTCCTAGATCAGGCACCTCTGGTGTGATCGTCTCCTATGAGACCACTGTCTACGATTGCTATAGTAGGGCCGACTCCTGTGGCTGTTGTGGAGAGATGGGCTGAAATGGCACAGTTGCCCGCCCTCCATGCTACCCCCTCCCACTGCCCCCTCCTCTATTGTTGCCACCCCGCAGAATCAGTCTGGGGACCACGGGCTCCTTCCCCTTGTCCATCCCTGAAGCTATACAAACTATAAAAATTAAAAATAAACAAATTTAGTCACATTTATATGTAAAATTATAGTAAAAATAAAATAAGTATTGTCCGTACCTCAAGTGATAATAAGGAATGTTAGAGAGAAAACTCTCCGACAGACGTCAAAACGCTCATATTTGAAGGAAAATTCTCAGAAAAACTTCAGAAAACAAAATGGCAAAATGGGAAAAAAGAGAGGCGACACGGCTTTTATAGTTGAGGATTTTGTAGCGGTTATTTAAAAAACCGCTACATCAACTGCTACAAAAAAGTTAGGGTGCCGAAAATTTTCATAACCGCTACAAATGTGAAAACCCTTGAAATTCTGTAGCGGTTATGAAAACATAACCGCTACAAATGTGATGACCTTTAAAGTTCTATAGCAGTTATGTTTCCAAAACTGCTACAAATAGGTGACCTTTCATTTTTTGTAGCAGTTCAATTCATAGTAATCGTTACAAAAAAAATGATACACTATTGGCGCGGCTCGGTGGCACCAAGTGGCACGAATGTTGTAGCGGTTTATTTGTTATAACCACTACAAAATAACCGTGACAATGTTTGGTGGGAATCTCACGCCATATTTGTAGGGGTTATTTCCCATTAACCACTACAAATAATGTTGCTAATCTGTCGCGCCACTTGGCACGTAGGTTGCCGCTACAATATTGTAGTGTTTTATGTTTAAACCGCTATAAATGTCAACATTTGTAGCTGTTAAAATTAACCGCTACAAATTCACTGCTACGAAATCCCATTTTTTTGTAGTGTATGCCTAATACTACAGGCCCCCTAATTATTTGTTAATTAATTTTTTTAAAAAAATCAATTCTATTAAATATTGATTCACCGAGTAGGAAATATAAGACTCTAATTTCTACTTATACACATACTAATAAATTTGATTATAATATCTGCTAATTTTAGGTAAACATAATAATTTCATTCATATCTATCCTTGATTTATAGTTGATCATCTTTCTTTTTTGTGATCCCAAAATTTTTTACCCATAATTTATGAAATCAAAAATTTATTAAGAGGCATTTCATGAAAAATAAATATTTAATGACAAAAATAAAAACTTAATTTACATTTTAAACCACCAAAAATTTCCAACTTTATATAGTTATATACTACCTCCTATCTCTATTTTAATTTATAAGATGTCTTCTATAGAAGATATTTTTTGTCTTTTTATAAGACGTTTTGATAATTTTAATGAGCATTAAATATTTTTTTCATATATGTCCATTTTTAATAAAGATAGTGAGTGGGACATTGAGTCATTTCTTAGGAGTAGTTTGGTTTGAGTGCTTCTCCATAAGATTCCCTTGTCAGAACTTTCAAGATTTCCAGTAGTGGCTAAGAAGCACCTTGGTTCAACTCTGTTAGGGGTTCACGCCACCTATGTACTGTTAGGAGACTATGGATTCGTCTTTCCAAAGCTTAATAATCCCACTTAACCTTTACTTCTTAATTAATATGGGATTAATACTCAAGAAATACTTTTTGAAGGTTCCTTGCTCATATAACCAATGTAAGACCATAAAAAATTCATATTTATTAAGGATTTAACAGTTTTTCCGATCTCCATAAGATTCCCTTATCAGAACTTTCAAGATTTCCAACAGTGGCTAAGAAGCACCTTGGTTCAACTCCGTTAGGGGTTCACGCCACCTATGTACTGTTAGGGACTATGGATTCGTCTTTCCAAAGCTTAATAATCCCACTTAACCTTTACTTCTTAATTAATATGGGATTAATACTCAAGAAATACCTTTTGAAGGCTCTTTGCTCATATAACCAATGTAAGACCATAAAAAATTCATATTTATTAGGCATTAATAAGACCATAAAAAATTTATATTTATTAGGGAGTAATCCCTAATTTTTTTTCAAGTCCAAATTTGGTCCCTAAGTTTTTCCCCATAATTTCCAATAAATTGCTTTATTATTGGATCAAATGCATGTAAAATATTCTTTAAAATAAAATTTCCATTTATAGGGTATAGAAACATTTTTATAAATTCACATTAACATTGAAATAAATCACTCCCTATTTTTTTTTAATTTAATTAACCAAAGTTCTAATAATTATTTAAAATTTCTCATTTAATTTTTTCATTTATACCTTAACTAAGCCACAAATATACCCTAGGGAATTATTTTCCACCTTGTGTCTTTGAGTATTTTTCCTGAAATTATGAACGTGATTTCTAAAATTGCCCTTACGTTCCCATAATTTTAAGAGAAATTACGTTTTTGCACAGACTCGAACGGCAGATATACAATGTTACATTGAAGAGTTTGCTATTTTTTTACGCTTTTGTCTAAATTTTAACTGTGTTTCGCCTTTATTTGGAAAGGCAAGTTTTCACAGCAGACTGTTGGTATGGCTAAGATGAGAGAGAAAGTTAGTGAGAGAAAGAGTGTGCACAATGGTCAATCAATCAATTCTGGAACCATCTCTGAGGGGGAGGAAGGTAAGTCAAAGGAAGAAGACGACATCCTTGGCAGAAACATTAAAAGAATGCCTGAGGGGGGTGAAATTGTAAGTCATGGTATCAATGAGAAGGATGAGGTTAGTCATTCAGATGTGATGATGGAGGACATAGGTAAGAAGCTTCATACAAGGGTAAAAGACTGTGGGGGTCAGAATGCAAAGGACCAAATCAAAAGTCGAATTTCATACAAAGCAAAGTTACTGGGTGAGGAGGAAAAATCCTTCAATAAAAGCTTTGATAACCTGATGATTGAATGGCTAAAGGAAGAAGAGCTGGCGCCAGTCGGACGGAAGAGCAAAAGGAGAAAATGGCCTCAATCCCGTCTTTAAATATCTCAGATGAGAAGCTAAAGGAACTGGTCCAGCTGTAACACCCCGAATTTTGAGACTCGAGGATAGAGAATAAGCCTGAGATTAGTGGATTGCTAAGCCCTGGTTTAGCAAGATCCCAAATTGTGATTAGGGGTTAATGACTACAAAAGTGGACGTGGTTAGTGATTAATGAACTCTTTTAGAGAATATAAAGTGGATTGTAGTCGCTTGTGTTACGAGCAATGCCCAAACCCTGTATTTGAGTTCAATTGTGGATTAACATCCAAATTGACTTAGAATAGAGGGAATAATTGAATGGGGTATTGTGATGGAAATGGTGTCATGTTGTGGTATTTAATCATTGGAATTGATTTAAATTGGATTGGACACATTGGTTGCAAAACTAGAAATGTTGTCCAGTGTGAATTCTGTCTGGGCAGTCTTCTCGTGTGGACGATTTTACTAGGCAAATGATGTCATAAAATTATGAAACTTTCCAGTCTTAAAGTTCACATCCCAAGCTTCAAAATGGACATATAATCTGTGCCATTTCATGTTGGGAACGGGGAGATATGACTGTCCAAAGTTTGAGGTTGAAAGTGGACTCTGTTTTGGGGCAGTGATGAAAGTTGTGTAATTCTGGATTTTTGTGGTGATTTCTAGTATTGGTAAATATTTTTCCTATATAGAGGACTTAAATAGCTTTCATATGGCTTTGGAATCACCTCATTTTGATTTTTCTAGAATTAGTTATGATTTTTCAAAGATTGGGCAGAAAATCTGCCAGAAAATCCGAAAAAGCCAATTTTGGGAATTATGACATCATCAAAAGGCAAGATGACATAAGCATGGAATTAAAACATCTTCTCATCATCTTCAGCTGCTCATTCACGCACAGCACCTGAACATAGTGTGAGAAAGTTGAGAGAGTTTAGAGAGAGAAAGAGAAGAAAAATCACAAGGTAAGCCGATTTCTCCGACGATTTCGCTCCTAACGCGTATAACTCCGACTCTAAACTACTCCTCTTTGTTCTTTAAGGTTTGGAAAGCTCAAATTTGGTGTTTTGAATGTTAGGTTTTTCAGCCATCTTTGAGAAAAGCTAGTGGGAGCTTGAGGTAACTTCCAAACTCTTGTGTATTGACTATTCTAGCTGCTGTGGGCAATTTAATCGGTGAAATTTCGCCGGATTGCCATTGGTTTTAATTTTTAAAAATGGGTATGTGGGGCTGTTATGCTGCTCAAATTGGTACTAAATGGTAGTTGTAACCTAATGGAATAGTCAATAAAGTGGTTAGGAGTAGAAAGGAACGTGTTTACGGAGCCGAAACCGAAAAACCCCAATTTTCCCTTTAAAACCCATATATTTCGGCCAGCATTGTAAATGAGTCTTAGAGTTGGATTTTCAATGATTTGATGATTCCATTGGATTCAGTGGGCGAAAATAGGTGGGGTTACAGTTGGGCACTTTTTCGGAAAAGGCCCATAAAGCATAATTACGGAAACGCCCTTAAAACCCTAAAAGTAGGGCTGCCAAGGGCAATTTCGTAATTTGACATTGAATTTGATAATTCCGAGTCCGGAAATGGATTCCTTGGGCGAAAATATGTCAAAATAGCCCATGTCAAAATTTCAAGAAAAGTACAGCCGGACCGGGTACGGCGGGGCCGGGCCGGGGTCCCGGGGGCATTTTGGTAAATTTTCAAGATAGACTCATATAACCCCCAGAAACACTATGGAAGTGTCTAAATGGTACATTTGACATTGTAGGATCGAATGTGAAGCCCTGAGTTGCTGGCACGCAAATCGAGGAGAAAAGACTGGAGGTAGGGAACTTACCTCTCCTGCATGTATTGATAATTGTATTTGTGTATTGATGCATGTTATTGCTTTGCGTGATTATGTGAGACATGTATGAATGATTGTAGCTCTGTTTCTAGTTATGCTATGGCCATGAGTATGTTGTTGAAACATTGAGCATGCGGATATATCATGATGTGAACATGAGTTATTGTGATGCAAGCACGTCATGCATTAAATACTTATCTTGCATGCATATTGGTATGTGTTTCCTACTGAGATTCCCCAAGAATCTCACCCTCCCCTACCAACATTTTAGACAGGACAAGTGGCTCAAGGAAGGAGCAAGCACCCAAGGGCAAAGAGGACTCGTTTCTGGGTGAGAGCTTGGTAGTGGGTTATCAAGGTGTAGTTGAGAATATATATGTGTACATTCGGATTAGCATTTGACTATGTATTCGAGTAGATTGTGTAATCCCTATTGGTTGAATTGTATGGGCTAATGTGCCCTATGATTATTGAGCGAAGATATGATTCCGGGATTGCCGGAAATTTGTATTGCGTACTCTGATATTTGTATAAATGTAATTTATCTTCGCATAGTAATTATATTCGGAGTGTAAATATGAGACCGTGTTTTTAATAATTTCGAAATGTAATTGTGAAAACCCCGTCTGGTTGATGGGTTTATAAATGATGTTTTGTCTTATTGGTCTCTATTTCACGTTAATTGCATAATCCGGATATTAATTACGGCAGGGGGTTACATTTTGGTATCAGAGCTACAGTTCCTGGCAAACTTGGGAATTTGCTAGGATAGCTCTCTTAGATCTCTACCTTGGTGGTAGATGATGTTTTGTGATAGTGATTGTGTATACACAAGTGTGATTTGTCATTGTGGACATAAGAGATTTGAGGAATATGTGTATACATTGTTGGTTATTCTAGAGTGGAGGATCATTGTGTAATCGAAAGACATAGTGATTCGTCCTAGAATTTGAGCTGTAAACCCAGAGGTGGTTGTAATCAAACCCATCATCTGATTTGAAACCGAGGAAGATGGTTTCCAAGGTGGTTGATATTGATGCTCTAGGTATCAGGACTAACCTAGATGTTGGGTATGTAACCCAAAGTGGTATGATGTTACATGTAGTAATGTCATACTGATCTTATGTGTGTAAAAGCCTTAAGACCTAGGGGACTTGTGTGCCTTCGGCTGGCTGAGATATTTGACTGTGTGTTAGGGCAGATGGTGCTCTATGGAAATGGGGGAAGTGATTTCCCAGTTCAACTAAGGTTGAGGTTTGGACAGATGGGTTGTGTTCTAAGGATTAGACTCAATAACTGGGTTGATTCTTAGAGATTGGATTTGACCTCAATCGTCTGTGGTACCAGGGTATGGTACAGGAAGTGAATTGAAATGTGTATCAGTTATTCTGAGAGTGTTGGGTGTTAATCCAGCACGGAGAGAAAGTTATCTACGGAGGATTCGGATCGGAAAACGCTATCTACGGGGACTTTTGATAGGAAAGGGCTACCTACGGTGAGATCTGATCGGAAAGGGCTACCTACGGTGAGATCCGATTGGAAAGGGCTACCTACGGAAAACTCTGACCGGAGGGGCTGACCAGTCAGTGGACTGAGTGAAGCACCGAGTGCAGTAGCGTAGTGTGGAGCCACCATGACGATGAACCCTAGAGTGGAGCCACTGTGACGATGAACCCTAGAGTGCAGCCACCTTGATAATGAACCGTGGAGAGCAATCGCCGTGACGTTGAATCGTAGAATAGAGCTCTGGGAACGTTGGGAGTATGGGATCTCAACGATGTGTTGATAATGGCTTTCAATGATTCGAGTTGAATCGAGCCAAGATTTGGTACAGATTGTGAATGTTGTCAGTTGTAGTAGGAGATTCCTATGGGACTCCTGTTACATCAACTTGACATTGTTATAGCACAGATGAGGAGATAGACCTCAGAGTGTGCAGCGGAAGCGTGGGAATGTAATAGGTTTGAGAATCGTGTTGAGCAGAGGCTCGAGGTTGATGTGAGAATGATATGATAACTATGGCTTCGGGAGGAAAAACTTCGGGGTCAAGTCGTATTGTAAAGAGAGGTCTTGAAGGATCTCAGTATGTGAAAAGAATTTGAGATGTTGAAGGTGAAGTGGTTAAGACGCCTGGTTCCAGCTTGTTACAATTGTGCATTATGAGTCCTGGGTCGACGTAGTGTACCCAGCCTCTCCGCACCCGATTGGTGGGAGAGGGCACTAACCGTTGTGGCCCGGTGGGGTGAGACGGCGGTGGGGTGTGACGGCTATTTGTGAGTCTCTTACCTGCGGCCGCATGGGGTGATTCCTATGGCGGAGGACCGTGCCTTCGGGGCGGTAATTTACGGGGGACAGGCTATTTGTGAAGGCCGACGGGCCGTTTGTGAAAGCCGGTTAGCTGTATGAGCTATAAGGCTATTTGTATGCACTGCCACGCCAATAGTCCCTGAGTAGCTAACAACAGTTCGGGTAAGACTGTGTGTTTTCCCGGCGGAGAAAGGGGATGAGGGTGGAGTGTGATGTGGAAGCCGAAAGGCTATGTGTGAGCACCGCTACGCCAATAGTCCCTGAGTCGCTAGCAACGGTTCGGATTAGACTGTGTGTCTTTCCGGCGGTAAAAGGGGATGAGGGTAGGGTGTGATCGTGGATCTACTATTGTGAGCCTGAATGGCTATGTGTGTGCACTGCCACGTCGATAGTCCCTGAGTAGCTAACAACGGTTCGGGTCAAGACTGTGTGTCTTCTCGGCGGAGAAAGGGGATGAGAGTGGAGTGTGATGATGAACCTATGAACATTGTGGATAAGCTGGGACTGAGGTATTGTTGTGTAGTAGAGCAGAGCTAATTCAGCTGATGGCTAATTCGACTACATGTTCGAGGATTCTTGTCTTGAGGGCAATTACCTCAACATGGCCAACCTGGCTAGCCACCACGTTGGTTGCACCGGTGTTGACCCCAGGCCGAAAGGCGGTGCGTAAAATTAGAATCTGCGATGTGTGTTGTTGTAAATGTGAACTGTGATGTGAATGCCAGAAGGGCAATTTGTATTTGTGAGACAATGAGAAGCTGTCATATTTGTGCAAGCGGCGGAAGCCGAGGCATTCTTGCAATGTGATATGTGTGCAAGTGGCGAAAGCTACGTATCATTGTGTATTTAGCCGTGGGTGCTGTCGTTTTATGGAAATCGTCACGCATCTATGTGAATCTGCCGTGGACATTGTGTAATACCCAAAAGTCCTGGATAGGTGAGGGTAATGACGTGAAACTTGATACGACAATGTGATTGTTGTGAATACCCAAAGAATCCCGGGCACCACCGGCACGGGGCATCCCTAGAGGGGGTAAAACCGGGGTGGGTGTGACAATAAACTCGTGAGTCCGGTAACCCACGGGCATCCATCGGACGGGTGTGATGTGGGAGCCAGCCACGCAGCGGAAGCGTGGGCACCGATTAAGGGGGTGTGACAATAAAAGGCGCCTGGATAGAAGAAATTGAGATTCTGGAGTGACCAGATGATGTGACATTGTGTTGATACCCAAAAGTCCCGGTTACCACTAGCGGAGTCACTGGTGGGTGTACGGGTGAGGGCGACACCATGAAGTTGATACAGAAGTAATATTGTGTTGATACCCAAAAGTCCCGGTTACCACTAGCGGAGTCACTGGTGGGTGTACGGGTGAGGGTGACACCGTGAAAGTTGATACGGTGAAGTAATATTGTGTTGTGAGACCCAAAAGTCCCGGTTACCACTAGTAGAGTTACTGGTGGGTGTACGGGTGAGGGTAAAGCTGTGAAAGTGGATATAGCAGAAGCTGAATGTTTGTGTATACAGCTGAGGCTGTCGTTTGATGTATTGAGGTTGTAGGGTTACTCCCGAAAGGGGTAACTAGATTGAGTTGAGCAGAGTGGTGGCCTATGCTGCCTAACTGCCGAGATCTTATGATATGGCTCCTGATTTAGAGCCTCTGGATATTGAGATGCATTAGCCACTCATGAATTAGAAGGGCTTACGACGATTGTGATTATGTGATGATGGTTTTGGTAGCAATCGTATGTGGAAACGATTGCATTTGTTTAATAATCGTGAGGTGATTGTGTTTGTGTGGCAATCATGAAATGGGCCGATTGCAGTTTGTGGCAACTAAGTTGCATTCATTGTTTGAGATTCTTACGAGAATCGAAATTGTGGAGTACCGTTTGTATGGGGGGTCTAGAAGGGACCATCCAATGTGAAATGAATTGTGAAACAGAAGCTGTCGTGAAGAAGCATCCGTAGTTTGTGGATTAAGTGGTTCGACAAATTTCGAGGACGAAATTTATTGAACGGGGGGAGAAATGTAACACCCCGAATTTTGAGACTCGAGGATAGAGAATAAGCCTGAGATTAGTGGATTGCTAAGCCCTGGTTTAGCAAGATCCCAAATTGTGATTAGGGGTTAATGACTACAAAAGTGGACGTGGTTAGTGATTAATGAACTCTTTTAGAGAATATAAAGTGGATTGTAGTCGCTTGTGTTACGAGCAATGCCCAAACCCTGTATTTGAGTTCAATTGTGGATTAACATCCAAATTGACTTAGAATAGAGGGAATAATTGAATGGGGTATTGTGATGGAAATGGTGTCATGTTGTGGTATTTAATCATTGGAATTGATTTAAATTGGATTGGACACATTGGTTGCAAAACTAGAAATGTTGTCCAGTGTGAATTCTGTCTGGGCAGTCTTCTCGTGTGGACGATTTTACTAGGCAAATGATGTCATAAAATTATGAAACTTTCCAGTCTTAAAGTTCACATCCCAAGCTTCAAAATGGACATATAATATGTGCCATTTCATGTTGGGAACGGGGAGATATGACTGTCCAAAGTTTGAGGTTGAAAGTGGACTCTGTTTTGGGGCAGTGATGAAAGTTGTGTAATTCTGGATTTTTGTGGTGATTTCTAGTATTGGTAAATATTTTTCCTATATAGAGGACTTAAATAGCTTTCATATGGCTTTGGAATCACCTCATTTTGATTTTTCTAGAATTAGTTATGATTTTTCAAAGATTGGGCAGAAAATCTGCCAGAAAATCCGAAAAAGCCAATTTTGGGAATTATGACATCATCAAAAGGCAAGATGACATAAGCATGGAATTAAAACATCTTCTCATCATCTTCAGCTGCTCATTCACGCACAGCACCTGAACATAGTGTGAGAAAGTTGAGAGAGTTTAGAGAGAGAAAGAGAAGAAAAATCACAAGGTAAGCCGATTTCTCCGACGATTTCGCTCCTAACGCGTATAACTCCGACTCTAAACTACTCCTCTTTGTTCTTTAAGGTTTGGAAAGCTCAAATTTGGTGTTTTGAATGTTAGGTTTTTCAGCCATCTTTGAGAAAAGCTAGTGGGAGCTTGAGGTAACTTCCAAACTCTTGTGTATTGACTATTCTAGCTGCTGTGGGCAATTTAATCGGTGAAATTTCGCCGGATTGCCATTGGTTTTAATTTTTAAAAATGGGTATGTGGGGCTGTTATGCTGCTCAAATTGGTACTAAATGGTAGTTGTAACCTAATGGAATAGTCAATAAAGTGGTTAGGAGTAGAAAGGAACGTGTTTACGGAGCCGAAACCGAAAAACCCCAATTTTCCCCTTAAAACCCATATATTTCGGCCAGCATTGTAAATGAGTCTTAGAGTTGGATTTTCAATGATTTGATGATTCCATTGGATTCAGTGGGCGAAAATAGGTGGGGTTACAGTTGGGCACTTTTTCGGAAAAGGCCCATAAAGCATAATTACGGAAACGCCCTTAAAACCCTAAAAGTAGGGCTGCCAAGGGCAATTTCGTAATTTGACATTGAATTTGATAATTCCGAGTCCGGAAATGGATTCCTTGGGCGAAAATATGTCAAAATAGCCCATGTCAAAATTTCAAGAAAAGTACAGCCGGACCGGGTACGGCGGGGCCGGGCCGGGGTCCCGGGGGCATTTTGGTAAATTTTCAAGATAGACTCATATAACCCCCAGAAACACTATGGAAGTGTCTAAATGGTACATTTGACATTGTAGGATCGAATGTGAAGCCCTGAGTTGCTGGCACGCAAATCGAGGAGAAAAGACTGGAGGTAGGGAACTTACCTCTCCTGCATGTATTGATAATTGTATTTGTGTATTGATGCATGTTATTGCTTTGCGTGATTATGTGAGACATGTATGAATGATTGTAGCTCTGTTTCTAGTTATGCTATGGCCATGAGTATGTTGTTGAAACATTGAGCATGCGGATATATCATGATGTGAACATGAGTTATTGTGATGCAAGCACGTCATGCATTAAATACTTATCTTGCATGCATATTGGTATGTGTTTCCTACTGAGATTCCCCAAGAATCTCACCCTCCCCTACCAACATTTTAGACAGGACAAGTGGCTCAAGGAAGGAGCAAGCACCCAAGGGCAAAGAGGACTCGTTTCTGGGTGAGAGCTTGGTAGTGGGTTATCAAGGTGTAGTTGAGAATATATATGTGTACATTCGGATTAGCATTTGACTATGTATTCGAGTAGATTGTGTAATCCCTATTGGTTGAATTGTATGGGCTAATGTGCCCTATGATTATTGAGCGAAGATATGATTCCGGGATTGCCGGAAATTTGTATTGCGTACTCTGATATTTGTATAAATGTAATTTATCTTCGCATAGTAATTATATTCGGAGTGTAAATATGAGACCGTGTTTTTAATAATTTCGAAATGTAATTGTGAAAACCCCGTCTGGTTGATGGGTTTATAAATGATGTTTTGTCTTATTGGTCTCTATTTCACGTTAATTGCATAATCCGGATATTAATTACGGCAGGGGGTTACACCAGCCATGGAAGGATGCCCTCATTTTAACAATATTGGGGAAGAAGACGAACCTGCATGTGATTAGGGATAAGATTAAATGGCAGCTCAGATCAGATAACTTTGAACTTATAGACTTGCCCAATAGTTACTTCATCTTTAGGACAGCAGAAAGAGCTTTAAGTGCTAAATTATTATTTGATGGCCCTTGGGTAATCTAAGGTCACTACATGGTAGTTCAGAGATGGAGCCCAAATTTCAATCCATACTGTAACAAGGTTAGAAAGGTTGCAGTTTGGATAAGGATGCCTACTCTTCCAATGCACATTTATTCGGAAGAATGTATGTTTGAAATAGGCAATTTGATTAGGAAAACTCTTAAAGTGGATATGAACACTTTAGCTAACCAAGAAAATAATAGGCAGACAGTGGAGAGGAGGAAGTATGCCAGAGTGAGTGTAAAGGTTGATTTAAACAAGAAATTGCAGTCTAGATTTAAATTACGGAATCATGTTTACACTGTGGAATATGAGGGCCTAAATACTATCTGCTTTAAATGCAGGTTGTATGTCCACATACAGGAAAATTGTTCTTTACATATGCAAGACGAGAATGCAATGGTAAAACAGGGATCACCGGAAAACATATCAGAAAATTTGATCAGCAGCCAGAAGGAGGAGCAACGGTCAATATTTTTTGTACCTGGTATTTCGATTGACGAGGAGTACGGTGAATGGATGCAAGTCAAAGCAAGGGTCAGATCTCGGCCTCAAATTGCCGAAGTGGGTAGACGGCAATAGAACACGACATTATCTGCAAGTCGCCAAAACATGAAGGGGATAGAGAAAGGAGTAGGTGGCTCTAGGTTTGTCGTACTGCAAGAGATCAGCCCTCTTGTCTTGTCGAAGGAAAATTCAAATCATAGCAAGAAAAAGGGAGTAGAAACACAGTGGAGAAAGAAGGAAAAGTAGAGTTTAGCCGTACTTGGTGGAGATTCGACGCAGGGGCAAGATCGGGGGAAGAGGATTGTGACTTTTGAGATAGGTGAGAGCAACGAGAAAAGCCTCATCGTAGAGGAGAGAGGGAATATTGGGGAAGCCATAGATCAGGGGAGGTGTGAGATGGAGACTTCACAAGGGATTAAGGAGGACGAACTGGGTCAGGTGGAGCTTACCCAAGATCTGAAAGTCAGTGGTATTGGGCTTAAGCATAAAGAGACCCAAGAGAAGAAAAGGCATAGGGTGGGCCAAGGCAAGGGAGAAGTGACAGAAGCAGCAAAAATAAAAAAAGGGGTAGGTCCACATGGGTCGAAAATTGCATCCCCGAGTTTCAAGCGTAAGCAGACTGGCAGATCACATAGTTTGGTCTTTGGTTCTCTTTCAGACAGGGATGCAATTAACTTTGAACAAAAAATGGTTAAGGGCCAATACAAGGGAAGCAAAAAACGCTTGCCACCAAAGCTTCCCACAGTGGAGATTTCTCAGGTGGAACTCACAATGGAGAGTATTCAGGAGAATTCAAAGATTATGCCACTCACAGGTACTCCGATATCACGGCCTCCAGAGCAACCAGCGGATTCATCGCATAACATGTTGGTGCCAACCAATTGTAGGAAAAGGGAGGACATAGCGAGTCTGGAGGCTATGCCGACATTATTAGCTGGTGAAGGACAAAACCATACAGTTGACGTGGTCGTTGTTGTAGCTGAACAAAGCCACAGTTTTGATCAGGAAGATATTAGGGAAGACGAGGGCATGGAGCTTTCAGACTCGGGCCAATAATGGTGCTTGCCAGGTTCCTTTTATTATGTTAATTATAAATCCAATAAACATTCTAGCTTGGAAATGTAGAGGAGCAGCATATAGGTCCTTTCCTAGAAGAATTAAGGATATGTTGCAGGGGACAGATATTAAGATTTTAATTCTTTTTGAAACTCGTGTCAGTGGTAGAAAAGCTGATAAAATTTGTAGAAGTCTGGGGTTTAACGCTTGGATTCAGGTTGAAGCCACTGGTTTTGCGGGAGGTATATAGGTATTATAGAATGCTGAAGATCTTGCCTTACATTATCTGTCATCGTCAACCCAAGCTATTCATGTCAGAGTTACTGTGGATAAAGAATATAGGGAATTCATCCTGTCTTGTGTTTATGCTGAACCTAATTTGCTCTCCTTCAAAATCTTTTGAGTAAGTTGAGAAATTTTAGTGAATTGGTCAGTATTCCTTGGGTGGTAATAGGGGACTTCAATGCTTATCTTTATTCTGAGGATAAAAAAGGGGGTACAAATCCAAATGTGTGCTCTATGAGGCAATTTCAGGATGTATTTCTTATGCTCACCTAATGGAAACGAAAACTATTGGGGAAAGGTTCACTTGGGAGCATGGTCTCCTTAAAGAAAAATTAGATTGGGCTTTCATAAATCCGGAATGGAATAGAGCATACCCTCTCACTAAAGTTCACCATTTGTGTAAGTTTGGTTTAGATCATCGACTAATTTTACTTAAAACATCGCTTGATGCTCCAGCCAGACATACCGAAAAATTTTTCTGTTGCCAAGTTGCCTGGTTTTTGGAAGTGGGATTTGGTGAGATGGTTAAGCAAGCTTGGAGTGAGGGCAATTGGAATGATAAAGTTAGTAAATTTAAGTTGATACGGGAGAGTGGAACTAGAGAAAGGTAGGCAACTTCACAGAAAAAAGAAGAAGAATGTTATGCAAAGGATTGGAGGCATTGAAAGAGCTAGGATTCGCAGTGACAACCAGTACCTAATCCAAGCTGAGAATGAGTTATGGAAGGAATATAATAAAATCCTGTCACAAGAAGAGCTTGTTTAGTATCAAAAGTCTAGATGTAACTGGTTGAAATGGGTGGACAGAAGTAGTAAATTCTTTTACATAGCATCTATAATAAGGAAAAGGAGAAACAGGATCAAAGGGCTTAAGAAAAGTAATGGGGAATAGAGCTCTGATTAATAGGAGCTTAAAAGATTGGCAGAGAATTATTACAAAGACCTGTTCAGAAGTGAATTAAATAGTACGGCTTCTATTAATACCACGAGCGGATTTCCAGACGTAACAGCAACGGAAATGATCAAAATTAATGCAGAGGTATCTACTGAGGAGGTTAGAAGAGCAACTTTTGATTTAGGGGCGTTTAAGGCTCCTGGGCCTGATGGATTACAAGCGGTCTTCTATCAAGAGTACTGGTCAATGGTTGGGGAACATATAGTTAAGCTGGTGACCGATATTTTTCAAGATCCTAACCGAATTTGTGAGATAAATGCTACCAACATTGTGCTCATCCCTAAACTGGAACATCTTGAATGTATTAAGGATTTTAGGCCAATCTCTCTTTGCAATGTGAGTTATAAGATAATCACCAAGATTCTGAGTACCTGTCTTTCATGAGGTCATGAATAGAATTGTTGGAAAGCACTAATGCAGTTTTATTGCAGGTTGCCAGAGCAGTAACAACATAATTATTACTCAGGAAGTGATTCATTCTATTAAAACCAAGACAGGAAGAAGGGATAGATGACTGTAAAAGTGGATCTTGAGAAAGCTAATGATCAACTGGAATGGCCTTTCATTCTTGACACACTTAGAGAGGTGGGTATTGAGGGGAATATCTGTGAGGTTATCATGGCTTGCATATCGAGTGCGCATTTCCAAGTCTTATGGAATGGTGAAGCAACTTATACTTTTAGCGCCTCCCGGGGTATCCGACAGGGGGACCCTCTTTCTCCGTATATCTTTACCTTGTGCACGGAACGATTAAGTCATATGATTCAAGACTATGTTAGTGAAGAGGGGTGGAAGCCATTCCAAGTTAGTAGAAGGGGACCATATATCTCCCACCTTTTCTTTGCCGATGATCTCATTCTGTTTGAAAAGGCTACCGAAGGACAGGTGGACCTTATGTTGGATTGCTTACATGACTTTTGTGAAGTGTCGGGACAGAAAATGAACAAGAATAAGACGAGGATGTGTTCCTCTAAAAATGTTCATTTCAATAGAGCCTACAACCTTAGTCAAAGAATGGGTGTAGGTATAACTGGTGATCTAGGTAAATATCTGGGTATTCCCTTAATTCATAAAAGGGTTAGTAAGGTCATGTTTGTGCCCATTATGGATAAATTGACAAAAAGGTTGTCTGGGTGGAAGAGAGGATGTCTAAACCTGGCAGGTAGAGTGACTCTTATCAAAGCAGTTCTATCTGCTTTACTGACATACCACATGCAAACTATGCTAATCCCTAAAGGAGTCCTACATGAGCTTGAGAAAAAGAGTAGAGGTTTCTTGTGGGGGGAAACTGAGGATCAAAAGAAGCTGCATCTTATCTCTTGGGATCAGATTAAGAAGGATAAAAAAGAAGGTGGTTTGGGTGTTCGTGACTTGAGCAAGCAGAACGAAGCCTTTATCATGAAACTTTGTTGGCATCTCCTTACTAATAGGGAGGCCTTGTGGGTTTGTGTTCTCAAAGCTAAGTATCATTGGGACTAGATGAATAGGCCAGTCATTCGAAGAAATTCTTCTTTTACTTGGAGGGGGATATGTTCTATCTGGGAAAGATTTCAGAAGGGAGTGGGTGTCAAAATGGGAAGCGGTTCGCAAGCTTCCTTTTGGTATGACAATTGGTCAGAGGTAAACAGGCCATTGATAGAGTTGATCTCGGGGTTTGAAGCTTTTGTGGACAATCATGAGAAGGTTTAGGATTATGTTACCCCTTGGGGTCAGTGGGATAAGGGCAAGTTGAGCAGATGGTTCCAAGATCCAGTGATCGATTGTATCATGTGTGCACCCCCCCAGCGAGGAGATAGGAGAGGATAAATATTTTTGGAAGCCTTCTTCTAATGGTTATTTTTCTATTAGCTCTACAAATCATTTTAATTTTGCAGGTACCCTGAACCAGAATGAAACCATTTGGAGATTGCTGTGGAAATGGTCGGTACCACAGAAGATCAAATCTTTTATGTGGCTCACTGCACACGGAAGGGTTCATACAGCCCTGTTGAGAGGTCAAAGGGGTTTGATGGAACACGTTGATTGCTTATTTGATTGCGGTGGTGAGGAGGACTTGATGCATCTGCTAAGGGATTGTGTCAATGCGCGAAGAGATGGATTTCCATTGTCAATCTAGTTTTGTGG
The DNA here is from genome assembly GCA_963242795.1 of Inga leiocalycina. Classification (NCBI taxonomy): domain Eukaryota; kingdom Viridiplantae; phylum Streptophyta; class Magnoliopsida; order Fabales; family Fabaceae; genus Inga; species Inga leiocalycina. The sequence continues at coordinate 39,542,898 of OY725321.1, read as the reverse complement.
GGTCAATTTTCCAATTTACAAGGGACAGACTAGATCCTATGGAACCTTAAGCATGAAGCGAGCAGAGAGTTTACTAAAAAGATAAAATGGTTAACTTTGTTTGGATATGTATGTTGGGATATTTGGGCAGCTAGGTGTACGAAGCTCTTTGGGGAGGAACAGGAGATGGCCTCTTTAAATGCTCATTCTAGTTTCTTTCGAGCTAGTTGGGACATGGATTTAGCTAATCACTGTCAATTTTATAGTCATAATGATGTGCGTAGTAAAGGTGCTATTAGGGGTCAATCAGGCTTTCACACTTTGGAGACAGATGGCTCAGTGTTATCTTTCGGCAAGAGTGCATGCGTAGGAGTGATCAGAGAAGAAGATGGTGGATGGAGATGTGGGTATATGAGCAAGCTCACCCAGGTTCCACCGGTGATGGTAGAACTCGTTGCAATCATACAGGGCCTTCAACTTTGTTGGAACATGAATTTAAGGAAAGTTTTGGTCTTTACTGATTGTATTGAGGCTATTAACTTCATCTATAGGGGTGCTGAGGATAATCACCCATTTTTTTAATATTATTGAGGATGCCTGACTTTGGTTTTCAAAGAATTGGCAGGTTGCTATTACTCATGTTTCAAGAGATCAGAATGTTGTAGCTAATCATCTTGCTGGCTTAGCTCATACTATTTCAGAAAATTTTGTTCTCCTTGATCAACCACCACCTTCGATTGAGGAGGCGGTTGTTGCTCAGGGATGAGTCAGCTTAATTTCGAGGTTCTGCATAACCTGTCCTTTGTACTTGTCCAATAATGGATTAATGTAATCCAGTTTGTCTTTAAAAAAAAAAGGCCAAGTTTACTGTTGTTCTATCTTTCCAAGCCATTTGTGATGAGATTTCTACTCAATTGGGCTTAGTGGCCGATTTATTTCAGGCCAATTGTTGAACTTTATAGGCCCAAAATCTGGGATATACATTAAGCATAAGATTTGATGTGTTAGATAATTTGCAGAATAAAAAATTTGTTCCGGAATATAGTTAACATGCACGTTGGATGAATAAGTTAACACGCACGTTAAATAGAATATTTTAAGAGTGAAACAAGTCTTCAAAAAAGTCGTTAACACGTTAATGAATTTCTAGACTGTTAAAAAGAATTTGAAATACGGGTTCTAACGCATTACGTATATGAATTAGCACGTTAATGGAATGAAAACAAGTGTTCAAATAGTTAATGCATAGATAGCAAGATTAACATGTTAAACATCAATAAAGGGTGGCTTAGTGTATAAGGTGTTAGAGATATTATGGTGAAATTAAATGAGTAGCTAGTTGGTTTAAGACCTTGATGTATATAAAGGGTCATGATTATTGTGTTGGGTGTGTTAGATAGTAAGATCCACACTATATTAAAAAAGATGTTAATATAAGTCTCTCACGAGAGAGAGAGAAGTTTCTTCTAGATTCCTAGAGTTAGGGTTAGTTGCTAATCACCCTAAAATAAAATATGATCATTATTAAACTCAAGTGGGTTATAGTTTGTATAAACATTTTACTCTTATGTGATTAATACAAAATTCTTCATGTTATTTCTCTAATTACACTAGTTTACATAGTATCAGAATAGATTTTTATTGGGCTCATAGTCTTCTAGGCCCAAATTGTTATTCTTGCTGCCTGGTATTCTTTCTTGGTTAAACGCTGCGTTTTGTGAGTTCTTGGACTGAGGCCCTAATTTTCTTGTTGTGCCGGCTTGGTTCATCGCTGCTCTGTTAACTTTCCAATAGAACGCTACCGCCAAAGCCTCCATCAAGCTCCAGTCGCCGTCAAGCCAAACCCAGTTGAAGAGCGCCGTCAAAATACTTTCAAGACAGCGACGGATTTGCTGTTCGCTTCAGTTGACCGTTCAAGATCGAAGTTCTTCACCACTTTGCTCACCGTCGCTGGAATCTGTGTTGAAGATCGGTGACACAAACCGCCCGAGAAAGCGCCGGTGGAAGGGAAGCCTGAGGCCTTCAAGATCGTTTATTATCTCTGAAATTGTTGCATATTCCTTCTTCCGTCCGGTTCTTGTTCAAGGTTCTCATTCAAGATTCCTTTTTCTGTTCGAGATATCTACATCTTCCTTTTTCTGTATAAGCCCATCTCCGCTAACGATGAGTAGAGAGCGAAACAGACAGTGACGGAAGCCGAAGTTCTTAGATAAACAAAATGAAAAAGGCGAGATTGTGGAGTATGTGCTGGTTTAGTAGTTCGGATGTCCCCTGGTCTAGGTCTTGCAGGGTGCCATTTGGATTTTTATTATTACGAGATTGGGTTTCTTGTAAGAAGGGGGTGAAGAAAAAAAAAGCTTGACTGCATCGTTCTTGATTTGCCATGGCAACGTGTGAATCCAATTCAGAGCGAGTGTGGCTGTTGTTGTCTTCAGAGGCCATCGTTGCCATCGGAATCATTGTTGTGACAGAGGTTTGACCTTTTGTGCCCGCAAGATCTCAGTAGTCATTGCTTTGTCATTCTTTCTGGTCGCATCTGTTTCATTGACCTTGAGCCTCACAATGATGCTCCAAGAGAAGCAACTTGATGACGATAGATTCTAATGCTTTTGTTACTGGTATATTCAATATAAGTTGGAGCTTTTCATAGAAGGGGCTCATCCATGAAGTTTTCACAACAATATTGCGCAATATTGCCAAAGTTACCAAACCTCTCAGTAGATATATGGATGATGTTTAGGACTGTTGCTTGATATTTCATGGCAAGATAAAATTTCCGTACGCGAGTTATCAGCTTCGATGCTCACTTTGAAACTTTCAAGCATTCAATTAGAATCAGCTGTCATAAGCAAATATTATATGGAATGTGTATTCTTTGTTGTGCAAGAGTTACAGTCCACCTTTATAATGGAGTTCACAAAATCCAATGTCAGAGAATTGATGGCTATCCTTGAGGATGTAGAATCTGCCTAACTCCAAGTAGCCTGGTTCCGAAGCATACTTAATGATGTTGCTGAATATATTGAACAGATCACTGTTAAGGATTTGTGGAACTTAAGGCATGAAATGAGCTTTACATATAGTTCAACTTGCTCAAGATAGAAATATGCAGATTCTGTATCCAAAAAACTTTTGGTGCAGGAATGAAAGCAATCCAGAGCAACTGCAAACATTTCCTTCTCAATGCCATATGTTGAATATGTCAAGGTAAAATATGTGAAAATAAAACCTCTGAAGCACTCTCATAATGGAGGTGATATCGATGGTGAGCTTTTCCCACCTAATGGCCAAGTTGTTTCTTCACTACTCCCAGGACATTGCAGGCTAATTGGTCACTCCCAGAATAAGGTTGCAATTAGAAGAGGTTGCAGTTTGTTTTTAAGGGTGAATTTTGAAGCATTGTCAGAGGTGGATCACCAATTTGTGAATTGTCAAAAGTAGATATGAAAAAGTGTTATGAAGAAATTTTGTATTGCTTTGTCAATTCAAATTGTGAATTTAATTCGCCTTACCCCTTCATAGTCTGTGTTTTAAGTTGATACTTTTAATGAGTCTAAAAGGTGTCAATGGGGTGTGTTAGAGATATTAAGTTGAAATTAAATGAATAGCTAGTTGGTTGAGACCCTAGTGTATATAAAGGGTCATGATTATTGTATTTAGTGTGTTAGATAGTGAGATCCACACTATCACTATAAAAAAACACAGAATTTTTCATGGAATTTCCCATGAAATTAACGGTTTTCGACAGAATGGATATCTGACAAAATTTAGATTCAGTCACAAAGTTTTGACAGAATTTTTGATGAAATTTTGTGATAGAATTTAAATTCATCTTGTAATTTCCGGAATTCAATTTTTGTCTTTTTTTTTTATTTTTTAAATTTTAAAAAACCAAGTGGCAGCTCCAAAGGCCGCCAGTCTGCCACATGTCGTAGTCTGGCGGCCAGGTGTCACAATATCGCTCCGACACATGTCATAACCTCTTTTCTCTTGAAAATGCAACTCAACTTGGCTTTTTTTAGTTTGAACTCATGACCTCATCCGTATGCGCGCGATATTTTATCGAATGAGCTCGATTGCTTTAGCGTTGTAGTATTAGACAATTATCTATATAATCTTATTATACATAATCAATTATTTATAAATATATATTTTTTCTTATATATAAATGTAATTATAATATAAATTAATTTTATATATTCTCATAGTTTTTAATATAAACTAACTTCAAATTAAAAAATTTTACATCTTAAATAAATTTCATACGACTATATTTTTGTCTAATTTCTAAAATTAATTTCTTTATTAACATTATTTAATAACTAATAAATAATTATTAACTAATATTTTTTACTAATAATAATTAATAACTAATAAATTTTATTTTTTACAAATAAATTTTTATATGACCATTTTGCTCCCATAGGGACCAAAACCTATGATTGGAAATTAAAAATATTTTATAAATTAGAAAATAATAATTAAAAATATTAATTAATAACTAATAAATTATATAAAAATAATTTTTTAAAATTTAATTTAATTAAAAAATAATAATTTTTAAATTTTTGCACAGAATTGAATTTCGTGGCAAAAGACGGAATTTGCTACGGAATATTGCCATGAAAAAAATTCCGTCGGAAAATTTTCCGACGGAATTCCAACGGAATTTGCAACAAAAATTTTTTTCATCGCAAATTCCGTTGGAAATTTCATGTTTTTTTTTTATAGTGCATGTTGAGAAAGATGTTAATGTGAATATCTTTCTAGAGAGAAAAGTCCCTCCTCTAGAGTTAGGGTAGTTGTTAATTACCCTCAAGTGATGAATGATCATTGTTAAACCCAAGTGGGTTATAGTTTGTATGAACATTTTGCTCTCATGTGATTAATACAAGATTCTTCATATTGTTTATATTATTTCTCTAATTATATTTGTTTATATAAGGCTCCTACTATGTGAGATCTGAGGATGATTAAGTGTATGCATACTTACCCACACAAATGAACATGTTGTTTCCTGGATTTGAAACGATTTCGATTATGTAATCTTTTAACATGATTCTTTTGTCATTATATTTGTAATAAATGCCTATAAAACATCTTTCAACTATAACAAGGTGATTCAACATATATGCCGCCGTTTAAAATAGAGAGATATAATGAATAATATATTGACTTAGATAGTCTTCTTTAAATAACTTTTGTTTACTAAAGAAGAATCTTGTAATAATTTATGGTATAACACATGTATTAATATATAAGCATCGCTATAACCCACTTAGATAGTCTTCATAGCATGACAGCAATTTGTAAACGTTTCGTAAAAGAAAGGCTAATTACATATAACTAGTAATATATTAAACGATAACATATTATATTTTTAGTCAACTATATTAGGTAGATATGTTTCAATGACATATTTAATTACAGACTTTTAATGTTGTATCGTTTTGGAAGGAATGCTTGTAATTAATTTCTAATTATAAAGTCAGTATCATTGAGTTGGAAGAGCCCGCCATACACTCTACATATATTACTTCCAACTTGGTGCTGGCGGACAAAGACTAGACCACCCCTTAATGATTTTAATTTGTTTCAATTTAACTATGCATCGTTCTCCTCCTCATAAATTCAACATTAGTGAAGAGATGGAAATGGACTGAATTGGTCGGTTCCACTGAAATATTAATTAATTGGCGCTTGATCAATCTGAAACTTCCAAACTAAGCATTTTGAGAACCAATTAAAAACGACATAATAAGTCAAAATTAAAATAAAAAATTTAAAATTCAGACAGCCGCCGTTATAGACTCCATTAATTAGTTCTAGCAGCTGCTTGCCTGCTAGCTACTTGGTTCATCAAGCTAAGTGACATATTTTGGATTGAAATTCTCATACTTGATAGCAATGATTTACGGGATGCATTATATGATTATAATGATTTGAACATTGGATATGAATATGATAATGATGGTACGTAAACGTTATTTATATAAGTTCAAATATTAATTTATGAAATTTATTTATAGTACTTATGTAAAAGGATATATAATATCTTGCTTATGATGTATAAAATGGAAAAAAAACAATTATTTATATATAATTAATCTGACCACCAACACAATAATAAATCTTGAACTAGCACCTCCACGTGATACTGCAGTTTTTTTAAAAAACATTAAAAAGATGTAATTGCCTTCCACCCTGCAATGCCCTCTTTATAAGCTAAAGACTCTAAACCATCAATTTATATGCATCCTAAAGAATCGACATAAACTTGGAACCTTCAAACTGGTGGAGTTTTCTTCTTCTTGAATTAGGTAATGATGCTATCCTCTTGCTGATTCCTCTCTCTTTTTCTTTTTGTTTACCCACATATATATCCACCCATCGCTCACATACGCCGGCCTCATTTTTGCCACTTTGGGGTATAGAATCCATATCCTCGACCATCAGAAGAGATGTGAGGTGCCATTGAATCATCAAGAGGTTCATGGCTCTTACTTGTTATTCTCTTTCTAATCCACATAATAAGTTTGTCTTTTTTTTTTTCTCCAGACTTCCGGCAATAGATAGGACAAATTATTAATGGCTTCCAGTCGCAACCAGACAACAAACATTAAAAAAGCACTGTACAACGCCCTTATGAAAGAACATTGGCAAGAAGTCGTAACGCTATTTGAAGGTCATCCTGAGATTCATGCCACTAAGATCGACGAGATGGTGCCAAAGAAAGAGAGGGCCGATGCAGACAACGACCAATATGAGTCCGACACTGCGTTGCACTGGGCTATCACTCATAAGGCTGATGAATTGACTGTTGCGAAACTGGTTTTTGCAATAAAGAAAGAACATTCTGGTGATGGTGATATGGCCTCGGAGATTCTGAAATCCAAGAATAAACAAGGGGATACTCCTTTGCACTGTGCAGCCACAAGGGGCTCCACCCTCATTTGCATTGCCATAGTAGAAAACGACGAGTCGTTGCCTGACAGGTCGTGGGCCGACTTGTCGTACAAGTCGTTGGTTAATGAGCATAACATAGATGGAGAGACACCACTCTTTCTGGCTGCTTTTAACGGTCACGAATTCACCTTCTTTTATCTCCATTTAATTTGCAAGGATAATGATTCTCAGTTGCCATTTTCAATCTGGCAAAGAACTAATGGAGATACTATACTTCACTGTACAATTAGGAGAAAATATTTTGGTGAGTATACCCTATTATTATCATAAGTTTTTACAGTTAAGAGTAATAAATTAATTGCCTGGAATTGAATGTTTGCTAGGTCTGTCATACAAAATAATTCAGCTTTTCAAACACGAAAGTATTGGCAGCTATTTCAATATACATGGAAAGTTACCTCTTGATGAAATTGTGTCCATCCCTTCTGCCTTCAAAACTGGTATTCACATGGGAGGTCAGTATAATATTGTATCCATACTTCATTTTCCTCTTTTTGTTGAAAAAAAATGGCATTAAGCACTAACTCGGCCAACCGGTCAAACAAGTAAATGGTGAACTTGTCATCTAGCCAGCCTAGTAAGGGTTTTAGGTCGGTATACCAAATTGGGTTTTTTTTCTTTTTCTCAGTTTGAAACACTATTAGGGAAAAAACCTTTTAGACTGTTTAAAAATGGCTATCTAGACCGATTTTAGGTTAGGTCTTACATTGACCTGTTTAGAAATTTGGTACCTTCTAGACATGTCCTGCAACAGGTCTTAAAAAGTGGTTTTTACATTGTGAAAAAAGTCTGATCTAGAAAGTTGTATGTTTAAGACTTGATGAGAGTTTTAGGAGGTCTAATATGGATGATTTTTCAGACCGATTAAGGGCAAAACTGATCCATGAAATTATACATTTCTTAATATTGTATCCATATTTCATTTTTCTCTTTTTGTTGAAAAATGGTATTAAGCTCTAACTTGGGTCATATTTTGTGCTTTTATTAACTCTATTTTCTCCGATTATGTGTACTTTAAGAATCATTATTTCATATACCCGTGGATTAATGCATTTTTATTTACATATTACTCTTTTATTGACAAAAAAATTATAGATTACTCTTTTCAAAGTTATATATAAATATTTTTATATATTTTAATTATATTATATTATTTAAACCATGATTAAGTTGACTCAATTTAACCACGATAAGAGTATTGACAATTGAACCATTGTCCCCTTTGATTTAATGACCGGTTCCTTTTTCAGTAGCTTTAAAATAGTTTAAAAGGTTAATAGTAAAGACTAAAGATAATGTTTTCTATTTTCAAGAAAAGTTATTGTTTTAGAGAATAAGCCATTAAAGTCTGCTTGTCAAACAAGGATATTGGCATATACTTTTCTTTTAAATTTTTGAATGCCTTAAATTTACTGTTTTTTAATATATATTTTATTAATTTGGAAGCTTGATATTCATTATAAACCAAGTTATTGAAAACTAGACCGGTAGTTTAAAGGTTAGTGAATTAACTCAAGGTAGACTTATTATAATTAAAATAATATAATTTATTTCAAGCACTAAAAAAATTCATATATAATCTTTTCAAAATTGACAGATTTTTTAGAGGTAAAATTTTATTGCATCCCCACTATAGAGAAATTATATCCCATAGCTACCAAAACTTTTTAAAACCTCACGAAAAGACCAAAATGAAATTAAAACTTGTGGGTGAAAAGATATTGGTGCCCTCACTTTATTTTTTATAAAAGAGTCAATAATCACCGAAGCTTGATCTAGGGATTGACCGCCAGAGCTCTGGCCACAATTGGCTGGCGGCTAGAGCATCGGCCACAAAAGCAGTGATGCCAGCCGTCAGTCACCAAAAAAATTAGTTGTAAATTGCCTTATTTTAGTTGTAAATCCCCTTATTCCATTTTTTAATTCATATGTGAACAAGTCCCAAAAATGAAAGTATTCATATATAAATTAACAATTTGAATAAGGATTTTTAGAATGAAAATAAGGCAATTCACAAGAAATATAAGGTAATTAATAAGTCTCAAATAGAAGGGTTCGTATATGAATTAATGACTCGAATAGAGAGATTTACAATGAAAGTAAGGTGATTTACAAGAAACATAAGGTAATTAACAAGTCCCATAAATAAAAGTGTCCATATATAAATTAACAACCGGAATATGGAGATTTACAATTAAAATAAAGGAATTTACAAGAAACATAAGATAATGAACCAGTACCATAGATGGAATTGTCCATATATGAATTAAAAACTGGAATAAGGAGATTTGAAACAAAAATAAGGCAATTTATAAGAAACATAAGAAATTTGACAAGTCCCGTAAATGGAAGTATCCATAGATGAATTAACAACAGGAAATAAGGGGAGTTACAGTGAACATAAGGTGATTTACAACTAAATTTTCCCATTGACCTCCGACACCGACGTCACTGCTTCGGGGAGGGTGATCCAGGTGCTGGCCAATGGTTACCAGAGCTCCAACAACCGGCTACCGAAGCTTCGGTGACCATTGACTCTTTTTTTAAGAGTAAAATACATTGACTACCCTCTGTTTTACCTAAATTACACAAACCTCCCCTCTATTTTAAAAATGTACATAGACCTCCCTTGAAATTAAAATGCAAGTTATAGAAACCTCTTTTACATATTTGATATTCAATTTCCATCCATCCAATCGTTAGTTGACCGTTAAGTTTGACTATTAAATATTTACTGTGACCAAAATACCCCTTTTTCAACAAATGAATAAACATTTATATTTGCCTAAAAATAAATTTATATATATAAAAAATAATTCTAATTCATGTATGTTCAAAATTTCCAATATGTTATAAAATTTTTTAATTTTTATTATATTATAAAATTTTTAAATTTTAAATTTTTATCATATTTATTGAGATTATTTATTTAGTATTCTTTTAAATGACTAAAAAATATGCCTTTCAAATGAAAGGCAAAAAAAAAAGACATATATTTTATTCATAATATGTTATTAATAATGTAAATTTGATATAGTATATGACTTATATTAATTTTAAATTTTAATTTTTTAAATACATTTTTTGCACAAACATTTATAAATATGTTTATTTTACTATGCATCTATTAATAGGATTAATCATATTTTTAATTAATTTTTCTATGTCTACATTAATTAAATTAATTAAGTATTTATCTTAATATGAAAAAAAAAATAACATATAACTATTTAAAAAAGTAAAAAATAATTAAAGAAAAAGGAAAAAATCTTAAATTACTTAAACAATTTTAATCAAAATTAGAAAATTAATAACGATGAAGGATATATTAGTAAATAAAATTTATTCTAATATACATTTTAATTAAAAAATAAAAATCCTTAACGGAGTTAAGGGTTTGGACTTAAGTGTATGTTTCCAAAATAGAGGAGAGGTCCATATAATTAAGGTAAAACGCAAGGAAGATTAGAGTATTTTACTCTTTTTTTTAAATATATATATATATATATATATGTATGTATATATATAAGAACATAATTATCTTTTCACCCATATATTTGAAATTGGCACTCTTCCCTCTTGAACCAATAAGCCAATCGGTGACAAGTTGACAAAAATTTTTAAATTGGAATATTCGAGTTTCCCCATCGTTACTTTTTATTATATTCACTGATTGTACTGTGTCCTGCGTTTTCTGATGTTTAGAAGTTGACATTATGATAAATGACCATAGTTCTTTTTTTTTTTTCCTTTTTAAGTTGATCAAGGCACATCAATTTCAAACAGTCATCGATCCATCTCAAGTCCCCCATATTGGCATATATTATTATTATTATTTTTAACATTGAAACTTTAGGTTGTGTTAGCAAAAGTTTCGCTGTGGGCCTCTTTAGCCTGTGGGGGACAAGCCGGAGAACCTGCAGACTGGCCCGTTTTCCATTTTTTATTTTAATTTTAATAAAAAGAAGTTTTTATTTCACACTTAATTAAAATGTAGCTTTGTATACCAACAAATTGTTGGTTGAGATGGTAAGTGGTCTCATCCCTATAAGGACAAGGATACAAGTTCGAATTCGAAAAGCACACTTGTTCTTAATGCTTTTAGCCCGACAGAGATTAGGCTTAAGTCCAAAGTAAATTTGAGATACTCTGGGTTCATATCAAAATGTAGCCTTGTATTATGTTAGGAATTTAATTATATGCTTGATTTCTCATTTTCTTTGATAATTTATCATTTTATATTGTTAGATGTAAAATAGGTTATATGTTTATATTTGTAAGTTTTGGAGTTAATTTAATTTTATAACTCCATGAAAATATAGAAACAACTTGAAATTATTATATAAAACTTATAATTTAATTTGAAAATTAAAAAAAATGTTTGAAAATGTTCTTAAAAACAAAAAAGAAATACTTATACACTCCAGGAATTCTATGTCATCTGAACTCTATCTCATAAAAACATAATAACTCAGATAATTTTAATCTTAGTTGGTTGATGATTCATATGAAAAAAATCACATTTTAATTTTTTTTCAAGAAAATACACCTCTTAATTTGGAAAAAAACAAACAAGAGGATGAACTCATATTTTTCTTAAAAATAAATAAAAAAATTTAAATTTTTGTCAAATGGGTCATCTGCAATTAAAGTGATATGAGTTGTTATATTATTATTGGATATAGTTCAAATAACAAGGAACTCCTAGAGTATGTAAGTATTTCTCAAAATAGGTGGTTTGCATGTTGGAATTAACAAAATGACAGCCTATTTATAGGTAAGCTTTCCAACCTGACCCGCAGCTCGCATTCTCAGTGCAGCTTATTCTTACCGTCCAAGCTAAGTCTGTTTTCAAGAGTAAATTTTATGAGCAATCCAACCGAACACTGGCTCTTTCAATATGTTCGTTGTATTATCTTTTTTTATTCCACTTCTAGTTCTTAATATATATATTTTTTTGTGCCTTTGATGTTTTTGGCTCCTGCAAATATTTGCTAAGTCTTCGAGAGGGAGCTGAAAGATAAACACATGTTGAGTGACCTCATCTTGGAAGAACTTGTAAAACAAGATCCTTGGTACAAGGAAAAAGACCATGCCATGGAGGCGCAGAATATTGAAAACAATAAATATTATCAGGAGAAAGATATGGAAATACAAGGAGGTAATGAACTAGTACGAGTTTCAAAAAGGAAACAAGTAAAGTATTTTTATTTGGGGGAATTACAATGAGGTTTCAAACAAGAGATGTAACTTGTAAAAAATGTGAGAAATGACAATAGGTTATTAATCCTTCCCACTTGCCATTCAAATATTTTGATAATTAAGTCTCTTCTTTAGGACCTCATTGCAATTTTCCCCTTTTATTTTGTTCGAGAGAATTGTGACATAACGTGGTTGGTTCTTGACAGGTAGAATCAAAATATCAACTCCACTGTTGATAGCAGCTAAAAATGGTCTCGTTAAGGCAGTGAAGAAAATTCTAGATGATATACCAGTGTCTATCCATGATCGATTACTCATAGAGAAGAAGAATATAGTACATGTGGCCATAGAGGAAAGACAGAGCGAGGTATTGGAGGAAGTGAAGAAACGCAAACCTAAGCATTGGCTAGCACTAAGAGAAAAGGTGGATGCTGATGGAAATAATGCATTGCACTTGGCGGCAAAGCAATCAAAATATATAGCAAGTGGAATACAATCAGGATCTATTATGCAAATGCAATGGGAGATCCTGTGGTTTGAGGTATTTATATACTAATATTGAGTTCTTATTCTAAATATTTCATAAAATTTATTATCTAATTTAGTGAAAGTAATCTTGGGTACAAAGCTACAAAGGATTGATTTTAGGGCGAAAAGAAAATATCGTGTACAACTTACTTTTCATGTATATATGATTAAGATAACAGGAACAACAGAGACGATTTAGGAACCACTTTAGTCCCTTAGGAATCCTTTTCCCAATTTTCCTGAATTTTTCGGGTGAAGTTTCCATAATTGCACTTAAGACCTGACACTTTCAGAAATTACACTTTTGAACCATCATAACTTGACATTCATGTAATTCTCTTTAACATCTCTTGAGGGTCTTAAAAAATAGCTTACAAGTCTTTTCCATAGCTTAACATATACACTTAATTAAGCTTGTCATTGATGGAATTCTCTTAATAATTCTTAGTATTATTATGTATACCTTTATACTTCATCCAATACTTAATACAAAGCATATTTACCTAATTTACTAAGATTAAGGAAGTTAGTTAAGTTAGTTAATATAATATGTATTTTCTCAAACACCTTAATCATCTTCATTAATGAATTTCCTCAGTCCCTCTTCTCTTTGATTATTGTTGAGGGAGCATCAATAAGGGTAAATTATGAAAATATTGACAAATAAGAAAAATATATCTTATATTTAGGATCAAAATCAACTTCCCAAAAATGTCCTATATTAAGGACCAAAGGGAGTAATATTTATTCACATTCTGTAAACCTAAATTTTTAATAATTATGATTGGCTTGTGCACACAAGCCAATCCTAAGATTATTTGGTGGTATATACTCCCATGCTCCTCATTGTAAAACCTAATTGGGGAGTTGATCTTGACCCTAAATGTAAGATCTATTCCCACATTTGTCAATCGTTTTCTAATTTACCTCTATTGATGTTTTATCAACAATAATTAAGTACGACAAAGATGTAGGGAATTAAGAAGATGGATGATTAGGTGTTCTAGAAAAAAAAGTATGCCCTTAATCTAATCAAATTAAATTAGGCATACATAAGTATTACATTAAAGAGCGAGAGATCAGAGAATATATGTATGTGTGTGTGTGAACTATTGCGATCTAAATTTTTATGGTCATATACCCATATTATATTCAACTATATGTTTAGTGTAAACCAATATCATATTACTACTACTTTCTCCTTCATTTTATATTTTGAGTGGATTTTGTGCATTAATGATGAAATTCATTAAATTCTTTATGTTGAAACAGTATGTGAAAGAAAGTATGCCACCTTACTTCATTTCCCAACCCAACAAAAATGGTGAGACTCCAGGGGAGATCTTCACCAACGAGCACATGAATCTCATCAATGATTGTGACAACACAGTAAAGGACATGTGTGGATCCTACATGGTTGCCTCTACGCTCGTTACTGGTTCTGCCTTTTCTTCTTGCTTCCAAGATATTCATAGATTTGGTCATACATTTTCTATCTCTGTCTTAATTTCCTTCCTATTCTCTATCACTTCATTGACCACTTTTCTGGCCATTTATCTCTCTAGAAAGGAACAACCCAAAGGTTTTCGTCGAAGTTTACCGTTGAAGCTTTGTTTGGGCACCGTTTCGTTCCTTGCCTCACTTATCTCAATGTTGGTTTCTTTCTATGCTGCACTATCCCATGACTTTCATCCTAAAGAGAAGTATAAGCCTATGATCATATCCTATGTGGTCATTTTATCACCAGTAGCGGTACTATACATATTTACACAACTTCCACTATATTGGCATCTTTTCTTATTCTCTTTTAAAAAGGTCCCGAAACCAAGAATTGTGGAAGAAGACAACATATCACGTTTCTTCCAAGACTTGAGAATGGCACAATAGGATCATCATAACCAGCCCAATGTATGAGACGGTGAAAGAGCAAATGGATTTAAGGAAGAAATAAACTCTACCTAGCTACCATTGTAAGAACTCTGTTTTCCATTTTTTGATTCCTGTCCATTGTTAGCAAAATAAAAAAGATTTGAGGAAGAAGAACAAATATACGCTTTTGGGTTTGAACTTCTCGAGCGGTGTCGTTTTTCTTCTAGGTGTGTGGAGGAAGTACCTTGAGTGTGTACTATAGTTACTTGTATTATAGATATTAATCGTTGGGATTTAGAACACTTCATTTTATCTAATGATGCAAAACTGCTATTCATTGCGTCATATATTATCAAACTGCGTGTATCATTTATATGGGCAAAGCTTTGTTAAAATATGATGATTATAAAAAACATATATTATCTACCCACTGCCTCCATCATTATAGAATGGTTGGAAAAAGATAACGACTACAAATGATGATGTCAATATTAAAATCCTTTTGCATGTTTTTTCCCAAAAAAAAAAAATCCCTTTGCAGTTGTTAGAATATAAGTTAGTGATATATCTATTAATATACTATTCATGCATCATTTGAGCCTTTTTAATGTATTTATTCGTTATAAAATACATTTTGATGAATAAATATTATTAAGAGTGATTGCATTGCATGAATTAGTGATAAAGGGGTAAAAATGTCATTATATTCATGATTATCCAGAAATATGGTATTACAATTGTTTGAATTTCATTTTAGGGTATTTTGGTCAAGTGGATGAATTTTAGAAATTGCAGTTCAATTCACAAGATATTTTCAATTCAGTTTCCGGTTTTCGAAATGACAGTTTAGTATCCTAAATTTCGAAAATGTCAGTTTGATCTAAAAATCCGAAAACCGGCGTTTGTAACTTGCATAATCAGATGTTATGAAAGGGGGAGGCACGAAAAATTGGAGGCAGCTTCCCCATTGGAACCCTAACACCTCTTTTTTAACTCTCATCTTGATTTCCCATCAATCTTCGACCTTTGCAATTCAATTTCCATCATCCAAACCTTCATTCTTGCATATTTCCTGCATCCATCTCCTTTAATCAATTAATTTCCTTCAATGGATGACATGGGGAGCTCTCAACAGTGCGTGATAGCTTCTAAACCCATGACGAGCTAAATTCGTCCTTCACCAAGGAGTAGAGAGTTTTGCCGGAGCTTGGAGCATCATTTAGGGAGTTTTTAATATTTCTTTCTCCTACTCTAGTTTTATTTGTTAATTATTCTAGTTGAGTAATTAATTTGTGTAGCCAGAGTTGAAACATTCTAGTTGTAATATTGTTTGGAATTGGAATATTGAGACTATGTGGTTGAGCACTTGATTTGTATTGTTAAAATGCTTAATTTGGCTGTATGAATGTTGGATTTAGTTAATCTAATGCTTTGTGATTAAATTGAGTACTTTGTCCATTATCTATAGTTTATGTGATTGGTGAATATAATGAGTTTGATTATTTAATCTAAAGCAATAGTGCTAATCGAGAGTTGTTAATGTTATGATGGCTATTTGAGTTAAAGTTGTCCATTGGCAAGTTATTTGGCCTAAGTTTAAGTACGTTGCTCAAGTTAATTGTAGATTATTGGTGATTAAAACTCTTTTAATCAATTGAAGCTCTAGGAAGGTATAGTTTGAAGCACTGAGGGGAATCTATTCCATTTGTTATCTCTTAGTTAATTTCCTCATTCCTATATCCACTTATTTTCATTCACAATCTATCATTAAAAGAAAACTAACAAAAATACTAGTTTAGGTTTCATTTAATCATTTTTGTGAAGTAGTTGTAGAAAGAAAACCAAAAACTTTCTCCTTGTAAATTTCATGTTTTTATCACTTAGTTAGTTTAGGATTCCAAATAAAGGCTTCTCAAAACGAAACGACTAGAGTTGTGCTATATTGCATTACTTGGATTTAATTGTTAATTGTGAACTCCATGGCATTACGATAAAGTTCTTCTTCAATTAGCAAGTACAATGGGGTTAAGATGCAAATTTGTCCTAAAAATTTTTACTCGGGGAATAATATTACCCTGAAAGTTCTTAATGGAACAATATATCCCTTTATTGTTAAAAATGTTAATTATATACATCAATTTTTAATAGTCAACATTATTTTTCTAACGAGATCGGATAACATTGTTACATCTTAAAACTTCTGGGGTGATATTGAACACTAAAAAACTTGCGGGGTAACATTGCTCCTGAGCAAAAACTTATAGAGGAAATTTGCACTTTAACCTTTCTTGTTTTTAAGTTGTGTTTATGTTTTTTTTTATGCTCCTTAGATAGTCACGAGTGAAGTGACTATTTTACCTTGAACATGTCGAATTTTTTTCTTGAATTATGTCATGGCCACTATAGACAATTCTGGTTTTATGTGCATATTCTTGATTACTTGTAAGCTTTGGCAATGCTATTTGTTGAAGCATAACTTGATTGTTTGAATGGTAATTATTTGTTATTGGGATTCTTTAAATCTCACATATCATTGACTAGCCATGCTAGGTTATGTGCCTCCAAATGAAGAGCAAGAACAAGAAGCCAAGGTAAGTGAAAGGAGAATGGTCATCTCATGACAACGTTGTCATGAATAATAAAATAAAATGTAAAGCAATTCCCATGAGTTATGTAAATTCATTACGACAACTTGGAATGTATATCCTATATATAATGATGAATTACAAATGGTTATATCCCCTAAGATTTGCCTTAAAGCTTTATAAATTTGAACAAGTCAAAAATGTTCGTGTCAAGGAATATTCATTTTAACAGAGCCTATGAGTTGAGTCAGACTGTGGGGATTGGATTGACCGCAGATTTGGGAAAATATTTGGGAGTTCCATTATTACATAAGCGTATGGTTAGGATGACTTTTGTGCCACTAATCCAGAAGGTCAGATCAAAGTTGACCAAATGGAGAGGGCGTTATTTGAGTATGGCGGGCAGGACGGTATTGATCAAGTCAGTCTTAACAGCAATTCCCCAGTACCAGATGCAATCATCTCTGATCCCGAAAGGAGTATTGACAGCAATAGAAAAATTGAGTCGTGATTTCTTTTGGAACTAACAAGAGGAATCCAAGAAAATGCACTTGTTAGCCTGGGATTTGCTAAAGAGTGGGACGAATGAAGGAGGATTGGGAATAAAAGATCTGCACTGTCAAAATAAAGCTTTCCTCATGAAATTGTGTTGGAGAATGATCACCCAACCGGAAGCCCTGTGGGTGAAGTGTTTAAGGGCTAAATATTCATGTAGGGATAGAGGTGCGTAGACGCCACAGTCAATCAGCAGTGTGGAGTGGTATTGTGACAGTCTGGGAGGTGTTTATGAGTGGAATTGGTAAGAAGTTAAGAAGTGGCAGAAATACCCAAGTTTGGGAGGAGCGTTGGGCACCTGTTGATAGGCCTTTAAAATACTACATTGAGAGAAATACACAGCTAGTAGATATGGAAGCACGGGTTGACTCTTTCGTCAATCATTCAGGTCAATGGGACAGAATTAAGTGGGGAATGTTTCTTCCTCATTGGGTTGTGGATAAAATTATGCTGGTGACTCCTCCTACGAGCTCAGGGGACGATGTATTTTGCTGGCAGAACGGATCTGAGGGAGTTTTTAGTGTGAAGTCGGCTTACGACATGGTTTATCAGCAGCACAAGCAGAGACACCAATTTCATTGGCGGCATTTATGGCACTGGGATATTCCGGAAAGAGTTAAGATGTTTTTGTGGAAAGTTTTCCACGAGAGACTCCCTACGAACCAAATGAGAGCGAGATATAACTTGAGTGTCCCAAACACTTGTCCATTTCAGTGTGAGTGTGAGGAGAGCATCATACACGTTCTGAGGGATTGTGAGCAGGCTAAGAAAGTGTGGTTTCTTTTAACTAACCATATATATTATCCTATATTTTTCTCTGGTAATCTGCAGGAATGGCTTACATGGAATATACAGTGTTGCCCGGGAACTAGGAAGGTGGCCAAATGGCCATGGCATAGAGTGTTCGGTACTGTGTGTTGGCTTTTATGGAAGAATAGATGCAATCAAGCATTTGAAGGACGAGCGGACAATGCAAGAGGAATAATTCACAAATGCTTGTATCATCTCTCGGAAGGCGTGGAGAATGGTAGATTTCGGCATCAGATCTTCCAAATACCAGAGAGGGGGTCAAGCGGCTGGGAACCACCGGAACTAGGCTTTGTGTGAGTTGATGTGGATGGATTGAGAGATACTAGCGGTCAGGCAGCTTACGGTGGAGTAATTAGAGATCATCAAGGTAACTGGATTCATGGATTTCAACAGAAGTTAGGATATACCTTCCCAACTACTGTGAAAATACATGCAATCAACAGAGGACTTCGTTTATGCAAGCAGATGGGATTCACCAGGATCAGACTCTGCACAAATTCACTAAAGGCTATTCAGCTTTTATCGGTTGAGTGTGGAACCGATCATCCTCTATATGATGTCATTATTGATACTAGGTCGATTATTTATGGGGATTGGGATATTGAAATCTCCCATTCGTTCAAGGAAAATCTCAGATGTACTGATTGGTTAGCAAAGAACGCTTATAGGAACATTCAGGACTATACAGATATAGGGTTATCACCTAGGGAATGTACTCATCTTTTTGCACTTCAGTGCGACCTGCCGTCGCAGGATAGGCATGTACCACCTATTCATAGGTCTTTCTAAACTTCAAGCAATGCTTGCCTTTGTAATAAAAAAAAAAAGCTTTATGATGCATGTTCTTTTTTTGTTTTTGTTTTTTATTTTTTTTTGTTTGGAACCAAAATGATGCATATTCACTACTATAGAAATCACGATAGCCAAACAAATGGATTAAAAACATAAAACTCCGTATTGAAGCTTGGAAATTCATACCACCTTTACCATCTTCAAGAGTTGAAACTCCTAGCCACACATAGCTTCAAGAACAGCACCAAAGAGAACGAAATTCTTGGCCATACCAAATGGAGTTGCAAGGGAAGAATGAAGGGAAATGGGTGTAGAATGGAAGAAATGGAAGAGATGGAGGTTGGGGAGTGAAGTGGATGAAGATGAAGAGGCTAGAAATGAAAATGGAATGAAGGAAGATGAGAGGAATGAGGGTTTTGGTCTTTAGGTTTAGAAGTCGGGTCTGGAGTGGATGAAGTCATGAAGGGCGAGTTGGATCCAGATATGATTAATTTTGATGTCAAAACACAAGCTACAGAACGGTTTCGCAATTTCTTTTTCCTCGTATCACGATACGAGTCCTCCTGATATCATGGTTTCAATTTCTTTATCATGATACGTTATGGCCCCAATGTCGTTTCTTGTTTGGGCCTTTGAACCTCCAATCTCCATCTTTTAGTGTACCTACAATAAGGATCAAACTCAAGAAGTATCGTAGGTCCAAAAAGTGAAGTCAAATAAAGAGTAATTACGATTTTAATGACAAAAATGCCCTTTTAAACCCAATTTCCATAAAATCACTCTTTATCTTAAATTATCATAAAATATGTAATAATAACTCAAATATATGTTAATTAACCCAAGTTAGCATATAAAATGTATGTAAATATTGGGATTTGTCAGCAACACCCCAAAATTGATTCCATCCACTATCAGTTACCAATCCCAACTCTTTTTTAAAATGAAGAGCAAACCCATCACGGTGGGAAGCTGAGAAGAATGATCTTTTAAATTGTGGCAAAACAGCAAAATTCCATACCTTTCTTGCGTAGGCACAGTCCCGGAGTATATGAAGAAGCTTTTCTGCTCCATCATCACGGTAGGGGCATGTTTCTGAAGTGGACGACCACACACTTCTCGTTTTGTTGGTGGGAAGCTTATTAATATAAGCCATGCACAAAAATACTCGTATACGTTCTGCTCCTTGCCATTTCCAAATTTCCTTATATACTGTGCTGTGAGTATTTGCAGGAATTTCCTCCAACAAGTGGTAGGCACTTCTATGAGAAAACTCTCCATTCGATGTTCCATTCCATGAGATCAAATCACTCCCAGTTTCATTGCAATAAGTCTCTGAAACACATTTCTACGGACTAAATTTGCCAACCTTTGGAAGTCCCAAGTACCTTGTGTGACCCAATCAGCAACTATACTACTCTCTTCCTCCCTTGAAAGTGGTCTAATGCATACTTTAATTGTTTTATCAGGGAATAACCAGCAATCGTTAAAGAAACTAACAGAGAGACCATGTCAAACCCTCCATTCCATACCCTTTTCAATGACTTCCTTTCGATGAGAAATAAACTCCCACAAGGATGAATCTCCAGATTGCACTTGAAAAAAAACTTCTACAAGGGTGCTTCGAGATTTGGTAGTTTTTGGTGGTATTGCGTTTCTCTGATGTGTCTGCCTTGTCCTAGTCCTATGTCGCATTTTGATCTATAAGAAGCACTTTGCTTTTGCTATAAACAAAAGAATCAAGCACAAAAGAACTTCAATCTCATTAATCTCTCTTCACTGGAAGTTAAAAGACACAATTTCAGTGGTTTATTTCCTTGGCATACAGATAAGGAGAGGCGGTAATTACCTAGCTAAGGCTTCATTATCCATGTTTTTTGCTCAATTGGATTATAGTATTTGGCATTCCATTGGAATAATATTCTAAAGAAACAGATCGATGCTTTGATCCGTAACATATTGAGTTTATTTCACTTATAATTTCAAACCGTTAGGCATACATAATACTGAATTTTGATGGATTATTATTGGGATTGGAATTGGGATTGGGATTAGGAATGGGATTAGGATTGGGATTAAGACATTTAAATTATATTTGGTATGGAGTAATATTGGTAACTAGTTATAAATTATAAAAAGACTATGATACCCCTTATATTTAATTGGAAAAAAATATATAACTATTTTTTACCCCTTCTTCATTCGTGACTAGCCTCCCTTTTTTCCGCAGTCTTCCTCTCTGTTACAGCTTCCTGCAAGTATAATCTTAAACAGCAGCAAATATAACAAAACGACTGAAGTCTAACTCAAATTACTACCCTGACTCTGTAAGTGCCCCCAAATTAAACTAAACTCAAATTAGTTAAAATATAACTTAATTATTGATATTTTAGTAAAAAAAAAAAAAAAAATTGCTCTTTGAGCAACCATGCATGTGAGTCGACATAGAAGAAAAGAAATAACCTTGCAATGCTTTTGTTAAAGTTCTACGTCCTGACTCAAACAAATAAGCCTTTGATGAAATCAGTTTTTTTAATTTGCAGAGGCAGTGACACAGGAAAACAAGATGCTGGTTAAATTGAATTTTATCCAGGATGTTCTTCTGCTCATTACCTAATCAAGCATCTAACCCAGAGGGACGGATGATTTAGGATTGATTGTGAAATCAAAAACCCAGCACAAAGGTTTCAAAAGGATGCCCCAGATGCATAGTGTAGTGATCGATGATCTCTATATCCTTCGTACCTATTTTAGATCTGCTTATGGTATCATTGGTTCTAGGTTTTTTACTACTTTAATGTCTCTGTCGTTCTTTCTTTTCATCTGTACTGTAAGGACTTGTTGATATGAATATTTGCTCTTACATTAAAAAAAAAAAAAAAAAGATGGAGATTGATTGCAACAATGGAGTACGGAAGCAACAGCAACAATGTTGGTCAAAACTGAATGAGAAAGCAATATCAATGGGAGGTGATTTTGCCGGAATTCCACGTATTCCAAGATTAGATTCTCTCTAATCCTCCATATCAAACATCACAAAATGGGTAATACCTGTGCCAAGCCCTGTACTAACCCCTCCGTACCACATACCAAATATAGCCTTTAGTATCTACTCCTCTAATAAAAAAATATATTTGTAGGCGCCTTGCGACCTCCCTTTCGTTAAAACCACTTGGGCCTTCTATATAGAAACTTTGCTATGTTTCATGTTATATCAAATGAAAAAGATTATACCAGCGCACACTGGTACAACTGGTAAGGGCGTTGTGCCCCTTAACCATCATCTCTGGGGTTCGATCCCTGGAGGGTGGGAATGGAGCAAGTGTGCCTGGGAGGGTCGCCCCCATCATTGGGCCCGACAATACCCGACGGATTAGTCCTTGACCCATCGAGTTGGGGGATACCGTGCAGTAGCAAAAAAAAAAAATGAAAAAGATTATCATATATCAACGTAAAATGTATCCCAATAATGTAACTCTTATAAGAATCATGCAAGGCACAAAAACATAATGGATAAAATTAAATGTTAACCTCTAGCTATGGGACGGAGGCCTCTGCATGTTAAAGCCAAACCAGCTTTATTAAGTGCGTGTTTTTCTTTTTTCTTTTTTTTAAAATAAAACGTTACGATGGGCTTGCTTCTCTGCTTTAGTGACTTTGACCAGCAGGTGTTAGGTAGGCTTGGGCCTAAGGCTTTCCACCTCTGTGGATATTCCTTTGTGATCCACCAGACTTTCTGATGGTCCTACCGTCCACTTGTTTTGAGTTATAATTTTTGTACCAGCAGTCTTCGTCGCTCTTAAATTATTACTCCCTACTGACAGTCTGACACTATATATACGACAAAAATAATCGAATCCTGAATATAAATAAAAATTTTAGTTAAAATTGGTTAAAGGAATAAGCATAAAAAAAATGTATTTTTCTCTTTTTTAAAAAATACTCTTATTTATAAGAGGAGACCGGGTGAATGAAAGAGAGAACGAATAAGAAAAAAATGTGTGAGAAAGATAATTAGTGAACTAATCATAACATGTAATTTATAAGGGAAAAAAAAAAAGAAATGGTTAAAAATTCAGGCATTTTAAGTGTATCTTATAAATAAGTATCATATTCATACCCACCTCCAAAAATGTAATATCTATATATATAATAAAATGAAGTATATTTGTAAGCTTCCTTAATTTTGGACTATAATTAAAAAAAAAAGCTGTGATTTAGTAGCGGTTAAAAATGTGTATTTATAACAGTTTTAACCGCTACAAACATCATTTATAGTGATTCAAAAAACCGCTACTAAATCCACCGGTGCAAGGGAATTTGTAGTGAATATAAATAACTGCTACTTAAGCACAAAAATCGCTACTATGTTTGAAGCAGTTAAAATTAACGGCTACAACCTTCAACTCAGAAAATACACTTACTTGGAACTATTTAACCGTTACAAATGTCAAACCATAATTTTTGGATAGCAAGAAATGAAAAATGAAAATTTGGCTCTCTTTTTGTAGTGGTTAAAAAACCACTACTAATTTGAATTTAAAAATACCACCAAATATTAGTAGCGGTTATACTACCGCTACTAATTTTAATAAAAATTCAAATTTTGTACCAAAAAATGGCGCCTTATATTAATAGCGGTTCTATGTTGGTGAAATTGAAAAAAAAAATTAATTATTTGTGTCCCTTTTTTAATATTAAATTAAATATTTTATAATTCTAGTAGTTTAGCTAATTTAATTAGCTTATTATTCAATGGTTTGGCTTATTTATAATTTAAAAGAAATGATTTAATTAAGTTGGATAAGTATGAAAGTTCTATTGATAATATTATTGAAGATACGTAGGTAATAAAAAATTATTATATTGTCTACTACAATGTGATTATTATTATGTAAGGAAAATAGGAAACAATGAGAAAATGTCATTAAATATCTGCAAAAAAAATAGTGAGAATAAATATTATGCGAAGAAAAAAAATATTGAGATTAAAAATTTAAAAAGTTATTATCAAATTTGATCACCTTGTTTAGTTCTTTGACTCGTAGAAAAAATTTGTAAACGAGAGAAAATGAAAGAGAAGTAAGGTAGAGAGAAATGAGAGAGTGTTTGATATGAGATATGGTGGGGGTATTTATAGCGATCTATGTAACACTTGTAGCGGTTAGTGTAATGGTTGTGATAGCGGTTTTTATTTGTAGCGGTCATTGTTTATTTTTGTAGCGGTTTATAAACCGCTTCAAATATTTTAGTAAGTTTTTTTAAAAAAAATTTAAGAAACAAAAACATAATTTATTTGATTATTCATCCTCGTCATCTCTATAGAAATTGTGTAAAAAAATTGTTAGTGATGTATTACTTTGTTAAAAAAATTTAATTTAAATTATATGAACTTAAAAAAAGCGCACCAAAGTAGATATAAATTGTCATCGCCTTCAGTGAAGAAGTTTTTAAAATTGGCGGACTGAAATGCTTCACACTCATAAGCGATGTTATCGCCATCACCTATGTCCAAAGGTCTCATGGCTTTAAATGAACTACCATTTGCCAATCCATATACCTTTCATCCTCGACATAATAAACTTGGTGTGCCTCTGAGGTAAGAATATATGGTTTATCATCTTGAGAATTACCAATATGAATTGCCCATGAGAAATTGACTTATGTAATACCTAAGTCGTCAATTGTGAGTCCCTGGGAACTAGTGGTATTTGGCCACAAACACCTGAACAGCATCACGGTGAAACGGCCTTGGTAATTAAGTTCAAGGATATTAAGAAGCTTTCCATAGTAAGGGATGCTTCCGAACTGCATGTTGGCATCACTGCTGCTTGCATAACTTCTTGTCCCAAAAGTACCATAAACACCCGAATTTTGAGTTTGCAATCCTTAATCCTGTAAAACCGTGTAAAACTTGAAACCATTGACATTGTATGCTCTAAACCTTTTTGCATGGTCAAGAGGGCCGATTGCGAGAGCTCTGAAATCTGATGAGTGTGGGTTGTGGTCATTTAGTATTCTGTACGCAACCCAGTTTGAGAATTCTCTGTGAACCTTTTCATTAACTTCGAAGGATGTTTGTGTATTGATCCTGAGTTGACGCTTAATATGACTTCTGAATGCCCTACAATTAATCATGGAAAGGCGATCATGAAATGAAAGTAAAAAATGTTACGAAAGATATAGAATAACATGTGAGTGTACAATTCTTACTAAATAAAAGGTTCAACTTGAGTACAATTAATCAAGACATATCTATGTGCTTGCAACTTCTCTGTTGCCATAAGTTTAAAGTTCTCAATTCCTCCAACCGGTTTACCAATACAAGGGATAAATTCTCCTGATGTTGGCATAGATTTAGGGCAATCGTCTACACGAGGTGGACGGTTGAAAGTTGTCTCAATGTCATCAAAGTACTTTGAATAGAAATACAGCACCCCATCCCTTATAAAGCCTTCAGCTATATAACATTCTGACCATACCTTATTCCTTACGTAAGATTTCAATTTCCCAAGAAATCTACAAAGTAAAGAAGGGAAAAATGATATTAAATGTTGAAAAGGGTGACTAACAAACATAGAAATTAACAATAATGCATATATGTAAAATGACTACATCTTAATAGGATACATCCATTGATATTGAACTGGGCCAGCAAGCTTTGTTTCATGAACGAGATGGACTGTAATGTGAACATCACAGTGAAAAAGGATGGAGGAAAGATCATCTCTAAATGACAAAGCGTAAGAATGATTTTAGACTACAGTTGATCGAGCTCCTCAATGATTAAAACCTTAGAACACAACTTCCTAAAGAAAGATCAAAGTTTCACCAAAACGATGGACACATTAGGAGGAAGTACATTCTTTATAGCCAGAGGGAGTAACTGTTGTATAAGAACATATGAGTCATGACTCTTCAGGCTAGCAACCTTTCGAACCTGCAAGTTAATACATCAAGAAATGTTGCTTGAATACCCATCAGGAACTTTTATTTTCTTCATTATCGTGGATTGTTCTGCTCCCACATGTCGTCCTCATCCAGGAACCGCTCCAAGTCTCAAATCAAAATCGAAATCTCGAACTCCTTATTAGACTCATAGTCGCTGACACTGAGCTCTCCTTCTCCCAGATCAGGCACTTGTAGTGTGGTTACCTCCTATGGGATTGTCTACGGTGGCTATGGTATGACCGACTCCTGTGGTTATTATGAGGAGATGGGATGAAATGGCGTGGTTGCCCTCCCTCTACACTGTCCCCTCCTACTGCCCCATCCTCTGCTACTGCCCTCCCAATAAATTGGTTTGGGGACTTCGGGCTCCTTCCCCTTGTACCTCCTTGAAGCCATATATCAACTACAAAAATTAAAAAAAAAAACAAAACAAAAAAATAGTTACTCACATTTATTTTATAATAATAAATGAAAAAATCTAAAACTAATAAAAAGTATAAAAAGAAAATATGTATTTTTCATACCTCAAGTGAGAAAAATGAGAAATGTTGTAGCGAACACTCTTAGAGAGAGGTCATAATGCTCAGATCTGAAGAAAAACGCTCTAAGAAATGTTAGAAAACAAAATGGCCAAACGAAAGAAGTGAAGGGGCGGCATATATTTATAGATCTGGATTTGTAGTTTTCGAGGAAACCGCTACACAAACATTAAATAACCGCTACAACCGTGTGACTTAAGTTCAATAGCAGTTACCATAATAGAATTGTTACAAATGTGATGATCTTTAGACTTTTGTAGCGGTTATGAAAACAAAACCGCTACAAATAGGCGGCCTTTCGCATTTCAATGCAGTTCATATCATAATAACCGCTACAAAAAAACCGACACTAATGTCGCTCCTTGGTCTCGCCAAGTGGTGTCAAGTTGATGCCATATTTGTAGCGTTTTAAAATTATGGTGGGATTCTCATGCCAAATTTGTATCGGTTTAATCCTATAAACCGCTACAAATTACCATGCCAATTGGTCGCACCACTTGGCGCTAATCTTATCGCTACAAAGTTGTAGCGATTTATGTAAGAACCACTACAACTGTCAATGTTTGTAGAGGTTAAATGTGACCGCTATAAAATGTTTTTTTTTTATAGTGTATGTACATATAATTTCTTAATATCTGAAATTTTACAATAAATCCCTTAAACTTTTTACTTTATGCAGGTAACTCTTATATAATTAATTTTGCACATTATTTATTCGCACGTAACTTAAAGTTTAGGGATTTATTTACCTGCGTCAATCAAATTTTTTTTATATTAAATAAAGTTTAGATGAGTGGTGTAACCCCCTTCAGTAATCATATCCGAAATACAACATTAGAGTGAAATAGAGACCAATAATAATCAAAATTCATTTACATTCCCCATCCTTAAGATAGGGTTTTCACAAATACATTTCACAACACTTTAACCTGGTCTCACATTCACATTTTGAATACAATTACATTGCAAAGATAATTAACATTCATAATATATCAGAGTGCACAATAACAATCCCGGCAATTCCGGGTTCATATCTTCACTAAAGGTTCATGGGCACATACGCCCTTTACAATTTCTCAAATGGGGATTACACAAATTTCATTCCAAATACATATCCAAATACACCTCCACAACATATACAACCATATATCCATCCTAACATATACAACTCTAAATACATCTAAATCCACTACCATTATCCCAAATAGCAATGATAACCAACAACTAAATACAAATGCCCATAAGGGATTCTCGCGGCCCCTAGTCGCTTGCTCCTTCCTCGAGCCACTTGCCCTGTCTAAAATGTTGGTAGGGGAGGGTGAGATTCTAGAGAATCCCAGTAGGGAACAGATACCAATATGCATGCAAGATAAGTATTTAATGCATGACATGCTTGCATTACAATAACCCGTGCTCACATAATGATATATCTGCATGCTCAATGTTTCAACAACATACTCATGGCCGTAGCATAAATAGAAACAGAGCTTCAATCATTCATATATGTTTCACATAATCAAGCAAAGTAATAACATGCATTAATACACAAACACAAATATCAATACATGCAGGAGAGGTAAGTTCCTTACACTTATTCTTTCCACGTATGCTCCAGCGTCGGCTACTCACGATCCGAGTGGATATCAAACCATGATCAGGGTGAACATCAACCCTATAACCAAATCAAGGACATAGGATCATTCTCTTTTCCAAATTCTCATTTTCATAACACTTAAAGTTGGTTACCATTCATGACCTTTAGGTGGCTAATCAAAGCCTAAACACATGCCTAAAGGCTTGGGAACCACTTGACCAAAGGTCTCCTTTTAAAATTCCAAAATGTTGATTTTTTGGGGTTGGCCGTGGCCAGCCTACCCATGGGCCGCAGCCAATGGATGCACAGAAGGTCTTGGGCCGTGGTTCATAACCTCTGGCCGCGGCCAAGAAAATTCTGTTTCCTGGCTGAACTTCCATAATTCATAACTAATTCTAGAAAAATCGAAAGGAGATGATTCTAAAGCCAAATGAAAGGTACTTAAGTCCTCTTTATAGGAAAAATATGTACCATTACTGGAAATCACCATACAAGCCCAGAATTACACAAAACTCATCACTGCCCCAAAACAGAGTTCTGTTTCAATCCCAAATTTTGGACAACCATATCTCACAGAATACTAAAAGAAATGACACAAAATATATGTCCATTTTGAAGCTTGGGATGTGAACTTTAAGACTGGAAAGTTTCACAATTTTATGAAATCATTGGTTCATTCAAACGTGCACACAAATAAACTGCCCAGAACAGAGTTCCAAGGGACAGATTTTCCAATTTTCTACCAAAGTGTCCCATGGCTCCAAAATTAACAATCAAGCCTATTCCCGCATAAATTTTCACAAGGAACACAATGGTAACCTCAAAATGACCAAAATCACAACCTATCAATATGCCCTGTTTTGACCAAAGCACAAAACCAATACAAAAGGTGCCAAACTTCACATGTAAGCTTCAATGCAATTCTATCAATTCAAAACACTAAACAAGGCACCATTTCTATAACAATAACATACTATACTCCCCCAAGACCTTAAATCATGAAAATTAGGGTTGAAATTCCAGAAATTCAAGGCCTAATCAATGGCCACAAAACTTATATAAAAATGAAGCTTTCACTCACCTCAATAACTTTCCCAAAGGCATTTCATGATTCTCCAACTTGCAGATTTTCGTGATTCCTGAAATCACCACCAATGGAGAAACTACAACCATCAAATTGAAGCTCTCACTCCAAGGAACAACTTTATAGGAGGAAGTTTTGGCATTAGAGGTCATTTACTCACCTTAAATGCAAGCTTTCACTTTCTCTTTCTTGGCCAACAATGGAGGACGAATTTGGAGAGAGAAGGGAGAGATGAGAGATTGAAGAAGGTGAAATGATGATGTTCCCCCCATGCTTGTGCAGCTGAATTGGAGGGAAGAAGAGAGAGGGAAAACCATTTTTTATTGAGTTTTGACTTTTCACACACACTCTCTCTTCACATAAGCTTGCATCATGTCTCCATCACATTGGCTCTCATAAAGCAAGTAACTAATTAGTTACTCTAATCCCTCCATTAGCCATTTAGTTACATATCTCATGCCCTCTTAATTAGTAATTAATCTCTTCCATTAATCACTAATTTAGAGCCATTCTTTCAATTTTTCCAACAATTATGGCATATTAATTAAAATTTCCATATAACACATAATTATTCCACTTTAATTCGATAATTATCCTCAATAATTACCATTAGCCCTTAATCGAAAATTGGGGTGTTACAAGTTGTAACCCCCTTCACGATTAAGGCCGAGATTTAGTTCATAAACACGTAATTGAGATAGAATTAGAGACCTTAAATGATTTTGGGACTTAAACAAAACCAAACTTCCCAAAATCATGGCTTACAAAAACTTTTACAAAACATGTTCATGACGGTCTCATATTCACATTTCAATACTAAATGGCCTGTACAAGTTGATTTCATTCACAAATATCAGAGTATAAGGCAAAATTCCTGACACACTCGGGTTCCATTCATTAATAAGGGTTTTACAACGGCATAAAGCCCACAATTCATTACCCTTAACTTGGGGATTACACAAAACTATACTACAATCCCATTATATACAATTGTTTCCCAAAAATATCCAAAAGATATACATGATAACCAATAAACCAAAATATATTTCTAAACCAGAGCTCTATCCACTCTTCTTCGCCCGCTTTCCCTTTGATCCTTCTGCCCTGTCTAAAACATGGTTTTTGGGAGAGTGAGATTCTAAGGAATCCCCGTAGTAACAAATCAATCATATAATGTACAATAATAATGCATGTAAGCAAATCATTAACCACAACAAGCAACTACAACGGCAGTTACAACGGCAATGGTTAGTATGACACATGTCATCCCTTACGATTGCTCACGCTGAATTGCTCACGTTGCATTGCATCACAGCAATCCACACAATACATTTCACCACAGCTGGGATTCATATAATGCATTTCATACACAAGCCATACAGGCAAGATACACACAGCCCACGACTGGATTCACAAACGCCGCCCCACGGGTCAGATTCACAATATCCATGTCGATTACGACGGCAGTTCAACGGCCGACCTAGAGATGACCACCGTCAATCCCTACAAGGCTCACGCTGACCTGCTCACGCCATAATGGACCATGGCACACATTCCAAAAATTCAATGATAAGTTATGCATGCCAATACATCATACAAGATATGAGAGAAAAGTCACTACCTTGATCCTCCCGGGCGTGTCCTAGTGCCGGTCTCTCCCGAGGAAGGCAAATGTCATATCCTAGAATCATGATTAGGGACGAAGAGTTACATTCTATTCCAAGACTTAATTAACTTGAAACACTTAATTTTGGTTATCATAATTGACCCTTAAGAGGCCACAAATGCCTATAATAAAAGCCCTAAAAGATTGGGAAACAATAGGTTAAAGATCTCCTTTTGAAAACTCAAAGTGCTGAAATACAGGGGTGGGTCGCGGCCAGCCCTTCCTTAGGCTGCGGCCCAAACATGGTCAGAAGGCCGTGGGCCGCGGCCAGCCATCCATGGGCTGCGGCCCGAATCAGGCCAGAAAGTCTTGGGCTGCGGCCAGCCACTCCTGGGCTGCGACCATGAAATTTCCTGACTCTTGGCTGAACTTCGAAAAACCATAACTAATTCTAGAAAAATCGAAATGAGGTGATTCCAAAGCCAAATGAAAGGTATATAAGTCCTCTTTCAAGGAAAAATATAGCCCATAACTGGAAATCACAAAAAAATACAAAATAACCAAAAACTAAACACTACTCCAAAACAGAGTTCTATTTCAATCCCAAACTTTGGACAACCATATATCACAGAATTATAAACGAAATGACACAAAATATATGTCCATTTTGAAGCTTGGGATGTGAAATTTAAGACTGGAAATTTTCATAATTTTCTAATACCATTTGGCCACTCAAAACGCTCGTCCAAACTTACTGCACAAAACAGAGCTCAAACCAGACAACTTTCCAACTTTCCCCAAGTGATTCAAATGAACCCAAAATCAATAACCAAGCTCATTCCCACACAAAATCACTCAAGGAATCCAATGGGAATGTCAAAATCACCAAAATCCTATTCCATTATCATGCTTTGGTTTTGGGTAACATTAAACACCAAAATCTCAAATTCTCCAAACTTAACAATTTCCAACCCAAACAATTCTATCTATCCAAAATGCATTCCAAACATACAAATTCCATACCAAACATATACCAAACTCTCAATCGCCCTCATTTTCGAAAATGGCCCAAGAATTCCAGAAAATCCAAGTTAATCCATTTGGCATAAAACATAGATAGATAGATAGGTTTCACTCACCTTATCAACTTTCTCAAAGGGAGTTCTTGATTCACCACTTTCCAAAATTTCGTGTGGCCACAAACCATAACCAATGGACAAACTACAACCATAGAAATGTTGCTCTTAACTCAAGGATCAACTTTAATGAAGGGAGTTTGAGCAAAGGAAGGCATTTACTTACCTAAAGATCAAGCTTTCTTCTTTCCCTTGCCTTTAACAATGGTGAACGAGAGAGAGAAAGCAAGAATGAGAGAGAAAATGTGAGCGATGGAGTGAAGAAGAAGAAGCAATCATCACTCTTCTCCACCCATGCTGCAGCCGAAAAGAGAAGAGAGGAAGGAGAGAGAATTGATTATTTTAATCAATTTTGACTTACACACATGCACTCCCCCCATACCCTCTATTGCCACATGTCTTAATGTTATTGGTTCTCACCAAATAAGTCACCAATTAACTTATCTAATCTCTCCATTGGCCATTTTAATCACACATCCCATTTTCTCTTAGTTAGTAATTAATTTCTCCCTTAATTACCAACTCATGGCCAATAATTCCATTCTTCCAATTTTTCAATAATTATGACATATTAATCAAAATAGCCATAAAACACATAATAATTCAAATTAAATTCATAATTATCCACAATAATCATGATTAACCCATAATCAAAAATTGGGATATTACAGTTCTCCCCCGTTCAATAAATTTCGCCCTCGAAATTTGCTACACATCACTAGACATAAACTCAGGAAATCGTCTCTTCATGTCTACTTCCGCCTCCCAAGTTGCTTCCCTTAGAGACATTCCCTTCCAGACCACCTTCACAAACGGTAAGCTTTGATGCCTGAGCCGTCGTTCTTCTCGTTCAATGATTCGCTCTGGCTCTACCGTATAAGTGAAATTATCTTGCAACTCAACATCTTCATACTCAATGATATGCTCAGGGTCTAGTTGGTACTTATTGAGCTGCGAGACATGGAATACATCATGCAATCTACTCAAACTCGGGGGTAGGGCTATCCGATATGCTACAGGTCCGATTCGTGCCAGAATCTCAAATGGACCAATGTATCTCGGACTCAGCTTCTTCCGCTTGATCACTCTCCCGATGCCTGTGATCGGAGACACTCTCAAGAAAACATGATCCCCCACTTCAAACTCAAGAGGTCTTCTCCTCTTATCAGCATAGCTCTTCTGACGACTCTGTGCTGTAAGGAGCCTCTTTCTGATAACTCGGATCTGCTCAGCGGTTTGGTCAACAAGATCCGGCCCATACAACTTCCTCTCAGACAACTCTGACCAGCACAACGGTGACTGGCACTTTCTCCCTTACAGTGCTTCATACGGAGCTTTTTGAATGCTCGCATGGTAACTGTTGTTATAAGCAAACTCAGTCAATGGAAGATAGTAGTCCCACTTTCCTTTGAAGTCTAGGACACACACTTTCAGCATATCTTCTAAAGCCTGGATAGTCTTCTCTGACTGTCCGTCTGTCTGAGGATGGTAGGCCGTGCTAAACCTCAACTGAGTACCCATAGCTTCGTGTAGAGCCCTCCAGAATCTCGAAGTAAACCGAGGATCTCTATCGGAGATTATATTCTTTGGTGTACCATGGAGTCTCACAATCTCTTTGATATATATCTCAGCCAGCCTATCAGGAGAATAGCTAGCATTGATAGGTATAAAGTGCGCAGACTTCGTGAGTCGATCAACAATCACCCAGATCGCATCATAGTTTCTGATCCTGGGCAGACCCACTACTAGATCCATGGTCACACTCTCCTACTTCCATTCTGGAATTTCTGGACTCTGAAGCAAACCTGGCGGACTCTGGTGTTCAATCTTCACCTTTTGATAGGTAAGACACCGCGCCACGTACTTAGTCACGTCACTCTTCAACCCTGGCCACCAATACATAGATTTCAAAGTGTGATACATCTTGGTCATACCGGGGTGAAGAGTATGCTGACTCTTATGAGCCTCATCAAGAATTCTCAATCTCAACTCCGCCTTCAGTGGTACATAGATTCTCTTCTGATAACGCACCAATCCACTTGGTGACAAGTCATAGTCTCGAGTCTACCCTCGCTCAATCATAGCTCAGATCGACTGGGCTAGCTCATCATGCATTTGAGCCTCTTCAATTTCAGTCCTCAGGTCATTCTCCCCTTAGACCACACCATAACTGGCACACAGGATTTCCTTTGAGAGATTCAAATCCCGAAAATCAGCTATCAGTTTCCATTCCTGGATCATCATTGTTGCCACTAGCACCGCCTTCCGACTCAAAGCATCCGCGACGACATTAGCCTTACCCGGATGATATTTAATCTCTAGGTTATAATCTTTCAGCAACTCCATCCATCGACGCCGTCTCATGTTCAACTCTTTCTGATCATACAGATATTTGAGACTTTTGTGGTCGTAGTACAGTTCCACTGTCACAACATACAGGTAATGACGCCAAATTTTCAATGCAAACACAATTGCCGTAAGCTCCAGATCATGAGTGGGGTAGTTTATCTCATGCGGTTTCAGCTGTCGAGAGGCATAGGCCACCACACGTCCCTGCTGCATCAGGACACACCCTAACCCCTGCTTACTCGCATCACTGTACACGACGTAAGCCTCACTGGGATCAGGTATAATCAACACTGGTGCCGTAGTCAATCTCTCCTTCAGCTTAGTGAAACTCCGCTCACAACGTTCATCCCACAAAAACGGTTGATCCTTCCTCGTGAGCTTGGTCATCGGCAATGCAATACGCGAGAAGTTCTGAATGAACCTCCGGTAATAACCAGCAAGACCCAGAAAGCTGCGAATCTCAGAAACAGTTTCTGGTCTTTTCCATTCAAGTACTGCTTCCACCTTACTGGGATCCATCGATACCCCGTCTCGAGAGATCACATGGCCAAGGAACTTCACTTCCGTAAGCCAAAACCTACATTTGCTCAGTTTGGCATAGAGTTGCTTTTCTCACAGAATTCTCAACACAATTTTGGTGGCCTAGGAAGGGATGGAAGGGTCATAAATCATGCAAACATGAATTGAATGTAATTGCAATATAATAATGTGATGTACACCTAAGTTGGTAGTGTACACTCTATTAGAGCAAGCGTTTCACCCAAGAGTGGGGTAAATTGGGTGATACTAAAATTTCATTTCAAATATAAAAACTTGACGGTGAGTATAAAGCAATAAAGAGTAAGGAGAAATATCACCGAAGTGTACACCGAGAGTTATACTAGTTCGGCCACAACCACTTTGACCTACGTCTAGTCCTCAGAGCTTCTCTGAGAGTTTTACTATAACTGCCAAGATTCAGTGGGTTCTTGGCACCTAGTACAAGCAAGTTCCTTCACCTGGAATCTTGCTCCCCCTTATAAGTTGTAATCCAATCCCAACTCAAGGTTCCACAACCTTAAGTTATCTCAATAACAAATATTGAGTTTGAATGAAATATCTCTCTCACAAAGTGAATAAGAATCACTGAAGCATATAATTACAAATATGAATAAAACAGAGTAGTGAGCTTGATAATGCGTTCGTGTATATGATCTTATCCTTGTCTCTGTTTGGATGTTCCCATATATATAGGAGTGTTGGTAGTCACCGTTGGAACATTTTCTTCTCGTCCATTGGAGAGTGCACAGCCACTGTTGACTTTTCCAGTATTTGACGGTAGGTGGCGGTAGGTGACATTTGAACGTCACATTTGACTTTCCTTATTTGGTAAGATCTCTTCATTGTTTATCTGTAAATATGCTAAGAATACTAATATAATGAAAGGTTAATCATATAGGAAGTAAATCAATGAACGTTGGAATGATTTCTAAATTTCTAGACTTGCATACTCAAGTAGTTACTCGAGTATTCATTAAAGTTTACTCGAGTATCATTGGGAAAAATTTCATAAACTGCAAGTCAATAAGCAAACATAACATTACTAGGGTAGTGCATGGAGTAAACAAAATTTCAAACCTTTAGAAATACCTGTTTACTTGGGTACTTACTCAGGTATGAAAAACTTTTCTTCATTAGTTACTCGAGTACCAACTCGAGTAAACCTTCAAATCAACTTTAGGTTACTCGATGCTTCACTCCAATAATGTTGGCAGAATTTTAAGGCCGAGAGCACTTCAAATTTGATTACCTTGTTACTCGAGTCCTTACTCTAGTAAACATAAATTTTTTGCATAGCTTACTCGGGTAATGACTTGAAATTCTCTTCCAATTCATTCTGCATACTCGAGTAGTGACTTGAAGTTTTTCTTCTAAATAACTCTGCATACTTGAGTAGTAACTTGAAGTTTTTCTTCTAAATAACTCATAGTGAGTTACTTGAGTAGCACCTCGAGTAACATTGGCAGGGTTGAAAATGCCAAGAGCAACATATTTCTTGAAACAGAGTAACTCGAGTACAGACTTAAGTATCATTGGCAGGCCGAGAGCAACTTGAAAACTTTTACCTGGTTACTCGAGTAACTACTCGAGTAATATTGGCAGGCCGAGAGCAACTTGGAGTCATTTACCTTATTACTCGAGTACTTACTCGAGTATCGTTGGCAGGTTACTTGAAGGTCGACTCTGGTTACTTCAAGTTTAAGTCCATTACTCAAGTACGTACTCGAGTAACCCTTTAGAAAACTTGCCACTGATCAAGTTTCTCATCTTTTTCTCTTGGCATTTCTTCATTACTCCAATGCTTGCTTCAAGAGATGATTTTTCCTGTTATTACTTTGTTCAAACTTATTTGTTTATCAAATCTTTTTCATGCCATTCTTTATTATCATCAAAACATGAGATCTAACATTCTCCCCCTTTTTGATGATGACAAAACTTGGTGAATTTGAACAAGAATTTTGAAACTAAGTTCTCAAATAAATACTTCTTGAATTTAATGCTAATTTTGAAAACCTTGTTAAGTTTAGATTCAAAGTGTTTTTGAAATCATAACATACACCTTGCATACACAACAAGCTCATTAGTCCCACAATGTATTATAATTTAAAAGCTAAAATGGACTTGAAATAAATTCATAACTCAAATAAACTTGCATTAAACTTAAACATTTCATTACACCCAAAAGTTATAAATTGAAAAAGCTCCCTAAATCCCATATACACCCAAAATACCTAAAATGACTCAGAAACTTCCACAAAATCACTCTCAAGTTCTTCTCCCCCTTTTTGTCTTCATCATACAAGAGGAGGATTGGAAGGCTTGACCATGGAGATAGGCTTGTTAGATATGATTAGTTTTGATGATGTCAAATATAGATGTAAAATGATAAGAGCAAAAAGTTTATATAATGTATTTCTTTGACTAACTACTATATTTAATGTTACATATTTTGTAGATTAGTCAAGCAAAGAATGAAGAAGATTGAATTAATGAAAATGAACAAGAGGAAGAAGAAGAAAGAAATTGAAGATAGTCAAGGAGATGTTTACTCGGATTATGAAGAATTATTATCAAGAAGAAAACCAAGAAGAAAGATATTGAAGAATGAAGAACTTGGAAGATCTATCATGAATATCAAGATTCAAGTTGTTAGAAATGATACTGGAGGTTCCTATGATGATTCTGGAGGTTTCTATGATCAAATGATGGTTGGAATAGGTTAATACGAAGCTAAGATGACTTATATATGAGTTATGGCACTTCTAGGGGAGTTATACTCGAGCACAGAGCTCAATACTTGCGCATGGGATGAACTCACTCGAGCACGGATGAACACACTCGAGCACGGGGTGAATACTCTATTCTACTCTGTTTTACGTTCAGTTTGACAGAGGTCTTGTATTTTGATCATATCTCTCAAACCACACGTCGGATTGACCCGAAACTGGTGGCATATGAAAGAGGACTCACAACACGTAAAATTGGCACTAGGATCACATTGAAAGAAGATCAAATGAAGGAGATATGATTGGTGGAAAATGAAACTAAAATCACCGTCACTTTTCAAGACAGGTTCGGTATTTTGCATGTAACTCACAAACTACACATCGGATTGAGACGAGAATAGTGCCAAATGAAACTATACTCAAGGAGCTTTCCATGGATAGGTACTTTGCCTAATTTGAACGTATATTCTAGGAGCTATGCCTTCTGGAAGTTGATGCTTGTGCAGACTAGCAAAATAGACATTCTTTTGATCATAACTTGCAGAATACAAGGAGTTTGGAGCTGATTCTTTTTGCATTGGAATGTATATGGCAAGAGCATTCTTATGATACATCATTTGAATCAAATAAACAAATTTTTTCTAAAGTGGCCCCACATCACCCGCGAGTGTAAAAACTGACTCTTTGAAAAAGTTGTGCGAGTGATGTCCAAAAGCAGCTGAAACGTGAAGAAATCAGTAACACTCGAGCACTAGGATTCATGCTCGAGCATTGGAGTATTTCTCACTCGAGCACATGCAAATTTTGACATGAGAGTGATAACCCAAGAAGAAGCATGCACGTGAAAACAAAAGACACACTTGAGTAGGACGTGTTGTGCTCGAGTGATGTCGAGAATTCACTCGAGCACTAGTGAGTGAAGAGCAGCGAGTGTTTGCCCGAGAGGAAGTCAGAACGTAGAAGCTCATATTCTCATGGCAGAAAATATGAACTGCACTCGAGTGAGCCATATTTCACTTAAGTGAGGTTCTAACAGAAGCAACGTAGAAGCTCATATTCTCATGGCCATCAATCCAAACTTTGTTAAATGTTGTACAATCATTATGTTTTCATTTGTTATTGTTCCTAAATATTAACTAACATATATTTCAAGTGTAAAACAGGAGATTAAATATTTGGATTGCATCTTCAAGAATGGAGGTCACGTATGGCAAAAGTCTTCACTCAACGTGATAAGTCCCAGAAGACAGAAATTCAGTTTTTGACCAATGATCCAACATACCCATGACTAATACTTCATCATATTAGTGATTAAGTATTTTACAATGTTAAACAAGATATTAAACGTTCGGGTTGCAGATTTAAATAAAAGTCAATTACGGTGAACTTCATCATTACACACCGAATGGCAGCTACCAACCACGACAAGTAACTGTCCCACCATGAGAGATTGTCTGAAACACAAAACGCTCCACAACGTGATGTACAACTTAAAATGAATCTTCTTGCTGTTCAACGAGACGCTCTGCTTTGCAACGGAAATCTCATGGTAGCTTGTTTTTCAAATATGCTCAAATGGTCAAAATGACTCCAACGGACGAATGCTCACAACAATCATCATCTTCATCAACTATAAATGAGAGAACATTCAACTTTGATAAAAAACCGAGAAAAACAGAGACAGTGAGCAACTACGAGAAAAATGATAGAAATATGAATCCTCTGCTTCTACCCAAACACTCT
This sequence comes from Inga leiocalycina, assembly GCA_963242795.1. Lineage (NCBI taxonomy): Eukaryota > Viridiplantae > Streptophyta > Magnoliopsida > Fabales > Fabaceae > Inga > Inga leiocalycina. Next base: position 39,503,347 of record OY725321.1, on the reverse strand, counting down.
TTGTTTTCCAGTTTCTATATTACTTATCGTTGAGAGAGTGATTATTTGTAGTGTACTTCAGTGAGCATATATATCCACTCTGTGAGAGAGTCTGTAAACAATTTTATCTGTATTTCTGAGTTGATCTCAAGGTAGAGGGACCTTGAGAGGATTGATTTCCTTACGGGAGAAGCTGTAGAGAGAATTGCCAGTAAGACATTCTGCTCGTAAGACTTACAAGGGGCAAGCAGTAGAGAACGTTGCTACTCATAAAACTTACAAGGGTGTAAGCAGGAGAGAATGTTGCTGCTCTTAAGACTTGCATGAGTAAGCAGGAGAGGAAGATCTTCGGGATTGCTCAGCTCGTAAGACTTGCCGTAAAGGGGAGTATTTCAGTGAGAGATTTGTAAAAGGTTTCACAAGTACCCAGCTAAACTTGTGGGATTGTAAAGGCTTTTCTTGTGCTTGGATTAAACAAGAAGATAGTGGATTTGAAAATCTTAGGAGGAGCTTGGGGACTGGACGTAGGCCATCACAGATTGGACCGAACCAGGATAAATCACAGTTTGCATATTCTCTTCCCTAAACTCTTATATTTCCAGCATATATTATTTAATCTAACTGTTGATTTATAAACCTTCATACTTACCACTTTCGTTAAGATACGAAAAGATTTCTAAAGTTCTTAAGTTTTTATTATACACCAAATTCACCCCCTTCTTGTGTGATAGCCGGTTCTAACAAGGCTTTACTGGAAGAACCAAAGAACCATCTGAACTAGAAGAGTCAAAGGAACTAGAAGATTCTGGTTCAGGAAGATTTAGTGGAGGGATATGGATGTCTCCTCTTGGAGGAATAGGAGAAGGTTGATAGACAATCATAGTGGTGGTCTCAACCTCTTCAGTACCACCGGGAGTATGATGATCAGAGGATGAAGGAGATATTTCCTCTGTATGTGTAGGAGATGGAATGGGTTTAGGTTGAGGTTTAGGTGGTGAATCATCAATGATGATATGGATGGTCTCATTTGTTTCGGGGTTATCCACCGAGCAAAGGATATCTTCAGGTTTTGGCTCAGGTGGACTAGAAACTGGAGGGATAGGTGGCTCAACCTCAGAGTGATGAATATCAGAAGGAATGTTCTCTGGAGGTGGTGGTATATACTCCGGGGATGGTATCTGCTCTGGAGATGAAGAAGTGTCATGTGCAGAAGATGATGGACCGGTAGAAGGTCCGGGACCCAAAGAATCCAGTCGTGCCAGAATCAATCTCAATGTCTCACCTTGGGCACGTTGCTCAGGTAGCAACTCTTCGTGCCTCTTATCCATCTTCTCAACCAGCTCAATCATCTTGTGATTCATATGTGTTATTAACTCAGCATTCGTATTTGCAATATCCATATGGAATCCTCTAAGCATATTCTCCATGAAATGCTGAAGTGTGGCATTGAGGAAAGATGGTGATGATGTAGTGGCAGCTGGAGCAGACGACTGAGTGTCATCCATCTTGCTAGTTTCAGTCTCAGTTTTCTTCTTCTTCTTCGACCCAGACTCCAGAGGACTCTTGAGAGGAATGTCAATGTTGAGCTTGCCAATTTGATTTCTCCCAACTGGAGTAATCCTCTCAATATGTTCTTTACTCTCCAGATACCATATCTTATTCTCCTTCAGAATGAGTGAAACAATCTGAGGATATGGCATAGGTGTAGTAGCTTTCCCATCCACTCTGTTCCTCTTCATTTCAGAAAAGATATACTCTTTCAAATCTTTCTGTTCCTTCAGGAGTAAGGAAGCAAACCATCTAAAGTCCCTATCAGAGAAGTGGGTATAGTTGTTGGCTTTATTCACAAGGGATCTAGAGTATATATACCATAGAACCCTGTGATGATCACACATACCACTAGGTTTGAAATTTAAAGGGCCAACAAGCTCACCAGGTTTAAGGACATAGAATATTTAGTTTAAGTCAAGTTTGGAGTAAATATCATCTGGGGGGTTCTCTATTCCTAACCACAAATTTATCCTAGAGGGTGAGATGAATATCTTTTGGCCTCTAACAGTGGTAGTTATTTCTTCCTCAGCTGAAGATCTATTTGGTTCATCTAAAATCTCAAGATTGCAGTAAAAATGGATGACTACTTTTGTGCAAAAAGGAAGTCTAATGGAAAGCCAAGGCATGAATGGTTCTAAAAAGGGACTAAGATTATGCTTCAATACCTCCTGAAGTACTTGGAGATCTACATAGTATGTCTTGCATACTTTTCTCCTGGAGAATTGGGTGAGGTACTTCGGGGACTCTTCCAATTTGTTGACATTAAACCCCTTTGGAGGTTTGGTGATCTCCTCTTCTGGCAGTTCTAATTTCTTTAAAGACTGCCCCTTCTCAAGATGATCCAGAATGCCATCCATTGCCTTAGTCACATTCACATCATATTTGGGCTTTTTAGGAGGTTTTGGTGTGAAGGAGGGGGTTGAGCAATCAAAAGGTGGAGGAGAAGGAAATTTAGCACTTTTGCCTCTCCCAGTAGAGGTGCTCTTCCTGGATTGAGCCCTTGTAACTACTGGCTCTTTGATAACAACCCTTTTTGGTTTCGGTTGAGGTTAAGGTTTGGGTTGGACTTTGACTTTGGATCTAGGAGTGAGTTTTCTTCTCTTTCTGGGAGGAGAAGAAAGAGGATCAGTGAGTTATAGGGATCTAGAAGAATCTGTGGGAGTAAGATTTTTAGTTCTAACCATCTTGAATTAGTGAAAGTTGAGAAACTCAGAAAACAGAGCAAGAAAAATGCAATATAGGGCAAGTGATTTTGAGTAGAATAGGAGGTTTCTGGAGATAAGAATCGATGGGTTTTGACGGAAATTAAGTAGGGAAGTGATTGTGAAAAATTTTTGTGAGAGGACAGAGTGATTTACTTGAGGAGATTTTGTGGAAATGACTGAGTTTGCAAGAGATAAGACCTAGAACCCGACATTACTCAAGGCCTTACTCGAGTAAATTGCATGTTTACTCGAGTCCCTACTCGAGTGATCATACAAAAAATTTCTAAAATAATTTACTTAAGTTACGTGCCTGGCATGAATATTATTGTAATTATCCATGTATGTTCCCTCAATTATTTTGTAGCCAATCTAGAGAAGATTTGAGTCATTTCTCATCAAATTGGTGATCTGGACTTGCAGTTACTCGAGTCCTTACTCGAGTAAGCTTCAAGTCTACTCGAGGCTCGCCTTGGGTAACCTTTCATTTTTAGATTAGACTGTTCAGTTCTCACCAATGAACCGTTTGATTCAAATTCCAAGAAACTTGATGCGTTACTTCCAGTTTTGGAAGACCATTACTCGAGTAGTTACTCGAGTAAAGTTCTTCTTTACTTCAAGTTGTTCCTCGGGTAATGCTTCATTGTCAGTCTTTACTTGGAGTTGGTACTCCAGTAAAGGTGTCCTCTGATGACCTCTATTTTTATTTCTCAAAACAGATTTTCAATCTTCCTGCAAAACAAGTTTCTACATACTCCAATGCTTAAATTAGTAATCATCAAAACATTATCAAATGACTTCATCTAATATTATGAGATGCTGAAATAACTTACAACTCATTGGGATTTACCATTCCCAATTCTCTTCTAATGTATAGAAATTGATCTTTTGCAAGAGGTTTAGTGAAGATATCAGCTAGCTGAAGATGGGTAGGAATGAATATTACTTTCACATCTTTCTTTTGGACATGATCTCTGGTGAAGTGATGTCTAACATCGATATGCTTGGTTCTAGAATGTTGAACTGGATTCTTTGCTAAGCTTATCGTACTGGTATTGTCACAATAGATTAGTATTTCTTTGAGATAAATACCAAGATCTTGTAGTTGTTGTTTTAACCATATCACTTGTGCACAACAACTTGAGACTGCAACATATTCGGCTTCCGTTGACGAAAGAGACACTGTATTTTGTTTCTTGCTGAACCATGAGACAAGAGATCCTCCAAGAAATTGTCCTTGTCCACTGGTACTCTTTCTGTCTGTTTTGTATCCTCCATGATCAGAATTTGAATATGGAAATAGTTATTCACTTCTTCCTTTGGGATACCACAGACCCAATTCTGGGGTGTCAGCAAGATATCTAAAGATCCGTTTGACAGTTTTAACATGTGATTCCTTTGGTGCTGATTGATATCTTGCACATATGCCAACACTAAATTAGATATCCGGTCTACTTGACGTGAGATAGAGTAATGATCCAATCATTCCTCTGTATTTTGTGATATTGTAGTCTTTCCCTTTGACATCAGCATCAAGCAACATAGTTGAGCTCATAGGCGTGTCCGTGCCATTTGCTTCATCCATTCCATACTTCTTCAACAACTCTTTCAAATACTTTGTTTGAGATATAAAGATTCCATTCTTTCTTTGTTTGATTTGCAAACCAAGAAAGAAATTCAATTCTCCCATCATTGACATATCAAATTCTCCCTGCATTATCTCATAAAATTCCTTGCACAGAGATTCATTAGTAGCACCGAAAACAATGTCATCAACATATATTTGAACAATCAAAATATCATCACGTTTTCGTTTTATAAAAAGGGTTGTATCAACTTTTCCCCATACAAAACCTTGATCAATAAGAAATTTACTGAGCCTTTCGTACCATGCTCTAAGAGCTTGTTTTAAACCATATAAAGCCTTTTTGAGTTTGAAAACATGGTCAGGTTTAGTTACATCCTCAAAACCTGGAGGTTGTTCTACATATACTTCTTCCATAATATAACCATTTAGAAATGCACTCTTTACATCCATTTGATAGAGTTTGAATCCTTTGATGCATGCAAATGCTAAGAGTACGTATATAGCTTCTAATCTAGCCACTGGAACATACGTTTCCTCATAATCAATCCCTTCTTCCTGATTATAGCCTTTGGCCACCAATCTTGCCTTGTTTCTGACAATAATTGCGGATTCATCGAGTTTATTCTTGAATACCCATTTAGTACCAATGATCGGATGATCCTTGGGTCGGGGTACCAAATCCCAAACTTGATTTCTTTCAAATTGATTTAGTTCTTGCATTGCTATGACCCAATCATTGTCTGATAGGGCTTCATCAATGCTAGAAGGTTCAATCTTAGAAATGAATGCAGAAAAACTTACTTCATTGAAAATTCTATTTCTAGTTTTGATTCCTTCATTCATATCTCCTATGACTTGATCTAAGGGATGACTTTTATTGTATTTCCAGGCTCTAGGTTGTCCTAGTGATTGCTCTTCTTCCTTAGTTTCATCAACCTCTGGAATAAGAGATTTAGAAATAGATTAACCATTTTCTTGATTTAAAAAAACTTCTTGTTCTTCATCAATGGTTTTATCAGAGGATTCAAATTCATCAAATACAATATGAATTGATTCTTCAACAACACAGGTTCTTTTGTTAAAAACTCTATATGCTTTACTTCGGTTAGAATATCCTAGGAAAATCTCTTCATCAGTTTTAGAATCAAATTTTCCTAAGTTATCTTTACCATTGTTATGAATGAAACACTTACAACCGAAGATGTGTAAATGAGCAATGTTTGGCTTCCTTCCTTTGTACAGCTCGTATGGTGTCTTTCCAAGTTTTGTTCTAACATATGCTCTATTTGACGCATATTGACATGAGCCAATCTCTTATGCCATAGCCAACTTTCATCGACATTACTCAGAAAACAATTTTCAGATTCATTTCTACTAATATCTAGAGTATAACAATTACCTTCCCTTTTTGCTCTGAGCTTAGCCTTGATATTCTTCTTATCAAGTTGTAAGTCATTTTTGTTGACAATCAGACATTCCTCTGAATCAAATATTATCCAGTTGTCTTTATCTGCACTTTGACTTATGCTCAGCAAATTGTGACACAAACCTTCAACATAATATACATCTTTGACTTGGATTCCTTTGTCGTTTTTGATTTTACCAATTCCTGCTATCTTTCCGGATTGATTTCCTCCAAATTTTACCTTTCCACCTTCCTTAGGTTGCAATATGGTAAAACTTTTGAAATCTCCAGTCATATGTCTAGAGCATCTACTGTCTATGTACCATTTGTTGTTTTTGGATGCTTTAAGACACATCTGCAAACAAATGACTAAGTCTTAGGTACCCACATCTTTTTGAGTCCTTTTGGGTTAGTACAAACAATTTTCTGAACATATGAGCCTTTAGGTACCCATTTGTAGGTTCCTATGTTTCCTTTCTTCTTATGAATGCATAAAGAGGTATAATGACCTTTTCTATTACAGTAATTACAAAATGCAAAAGGATTCAATGTATGCACATAATGCTGGAAATAATTCAAATATGACTTACCTGCTGCTTTCTTTCTACCTTTCCTCTTATCTGATTTTGGATCATAACCAATTCCAGATCGGTCATTTACAAATAGTTGAGCTTTTAAAATAACATTTAGCATCTCAATTCCTTGAGTAAATTTTTCAAGAGATTTTGTAAGATTAGTGTTTTTCTTTTTCAAAGAAGAACAATTTTCACAATTCTTCTCTGAACTTTCTTTAAGTTCAATTTCAAGAGCTTTGTTTTTCTTTTTGAAAACAATTAATTCTTTAACTACTTTGATGAATTCAGAATGTAAAGCATTATATTCAGAGAGTAATTCATCATAGGTAGGATCAGAATCATTTGCCTCTTCTTCTGTTTCTTCTTGAGCTACAAGACATATATTGGCTACTTCTTCTTCATCACTTTCTTCACCAGATGAATTATCTCCCCATATAGCATATACAAAGGCCTTCTTTTTGTTAAAGAATTTTCCTTTTCTCTTTTCTTTGCTCTTTTGATTCAATTCTGGACATTCTGATTTGATATGTCCTGGTTTTCCACATTCGTAGCAAATGATATGATCTTTGCTGGTAGTTCCTCCTTTTTAAAAGTGTTTGAAGCCTTGACCTTTCTTGTAGAACTTTCTGAATCGTTTTATGATTAGGCCCATTTCGTCATCGTCAAACTCCTCATCCTTATCTTGATTTTCTTCTTTTGCTTTTAGTGCTAGGCCTTTCTTTTTCTTATCACCGATGTCATCTAGTTCCCGTTTGAACTTTAATTTGCTTTCATATTCAGAAAGGCTTCCAAATAGAGAAGCAACTGATCTCATTGATTCTCCTTTTGCTTCTTCTATTGCAGTGACTTTGGCCTCCCACTCTTTAGAAAGAATATTCAAAATCTTTCGTACTTGGGTATGCTGATCATAAACTTTCCCAAGTGCTGCAAGTTGATTAACAAGATGAGTATATCTAAGTTCAAATTCAGATATTGATTCACCTGATTTCATTCGAAGTAGATCAAATTCAGTGACCAAGGTGTTGATCCGATTCTCCTTTATTCCCGAAGTTCCTTCATGAGCTATTTCCAGAGCTTCCCACATTTCCTTTGCTGTTGGAAGTGTGCAAATTCTGAAGTACTCACTTTGACTTAAAGCACTTTGTAACATCAGAATTGCCTTGCTGTTGAGAGTGATAAGTTTCTTGTCATTCTCATCGTATTTCGCTGGCATCTTGGGAATTTTCTGAGAATCTACAATTTTTGTAGGTTGATAGTTTCCACTCTTAATCACATCCTATAGCCCATATTCAGTAGCCATCATGAATACTCTGAACTTTGCTTTCCAGAAAGAAAAGTGTTCGCCACTGAAACCTGGTGGTCTAGTGATGGATGCTCCGTCGGGAAGAACTCCTTCACCCATGCTTGCCATTGGATCCTTCTTAGGTTGTTATACCTTAACAAGAAGACCTACGCTCTGATACCAAATGTTAGAGCAAGCGTTTCACCCAAGAGGGGGGGTGAATTGGGTGATACTAAAATTTTGTTGCAAATATAAAAACTTGACGGTGAATATAAAGCAATAAAGAGTAAGGAGAAATATCACCGAAGTATACACCGAGAGTTATACTGGTTTGGCCATAACCACTTTGACCTATGTCCAGTCCTCAGAGCTTCTCTGAGAGTTTTACTATAACTTCCAAGATTCAGTGGGTTCTTGGCACCTCAGTACAAGCAAGTTCCTTCGCCTGGATACTCGCTCCCCCTACAAGTTGTAATCTAATCCCAACTCAAGGTTCCACAACCTTAAGTTATCTCAATAACAAATATTGAGTTTGAATGAAATATCTCTCTCACAGAGTGAATAAGAATCACTGAAGCATAGAATTACAAATATGAATAAAATAGAGTAGTGAGCTTGATAATGCGTTCGTGTATATGATCTTATCCTTGTCTCTGTTTAGATGTTCCCATATATATAGGAGTGTTAGTAGTGACCGTTGGAACATTTTCTTCTCGTCCGTTGGAGAGTGCGCAGCCACTGTTGACTTTTCCAGTATTTGAAAAATATCCGTTTGTGGTAGGTGGCGGTAGGTGACATTTGAACATTACATTTGACTTTCCTTATTTGGTAAGATCTCTTCATTGTTTATCTGTAAATATGCTAAGAATACTAATATAATGAAAGGTTAATCATATAGGAAGTAAATCAATGAACGTTGGAATGATTTCTAAATTTCTGGACTTGCATACTCGAGTAGTTACTCGAGTATTCATTAAAGTTTACTCGAGTATCATCGGGAAAACTTTCATAAACTGCAAGTCAATAAGCAAACATAACATTACTCGGGTAGTGCATGGAGTAAACAAAATTTCAAACCTTTGGAAATACCTGTTTACTAGGTACTTACTCGGGTATGAAACAATTTTCTTCATTAGTTACTCGAGTACCAACTTGAGTAAACCTTCAAATCAACTTTAGGTTACTCGATGCTTCACTCCAATAATGTTGGCAGGATTTCAAGGCCGAGAGCACTTCAAAGTTGATTACCTTGTTACTCGAGTCCTTACTCTAGTAAACATAAATTTTCTGTATAGCTTACTCGGGTAATGACTTGAAGTTCTCTTCCAATTCATTCTACATACTCGAGTAGTGACTTGAAGTTTTTCTTCTAAATAACTCTGCATACTTGAGTAGTAACTTGAAGTTTTTCTTCTAAATAACTCACAGTGAGTTACTCGAGTAGCGCCTCGAGTAACATTGGTAGGGTTGAAAATGCCGAGAGCAACATATTTCTTGAAGCAGAGTAACTCGAGTACAGACTCGAGTATCATTGGCAGGCCGAGAGCAACTTGAAAACTTTTACCTGGTTACTCGAGTAACTTCTCAAGTAACATTGGCAGGCCGAGAGCAACTTGGAGTCATTTACCTTATTACTCGAGTATCGTTGGCAGGTTACTTGAAGGTCGACTCTGGTTACTTCAAGTTTAAGTCCATTACTCAAGTACGTACTTGAGTAACCCTTTAGAAAACTTGCCACTGATCAAGTTTCTCATCTTTTTCTCTTGGCCTTTCTTCATTACACCAATGCTTGCTTCAAGAGATGATTTTTCCTGTTATTACTTTGTTCAAACTTATTTGTTTATCAAATATTTTTCATGCCATTCTTTGTTATCATCAAAACATGAGATCTAACACACTCATGCATTTCACTCAGTTTTCTCATTTGGTAGAATCCTCTTGGGGTCCCTTATGGAACTGCTGACCGCCAACTTTAAGACTAATTGATGGGCATGTGTGTCCAAGAACCAACCCACTAGAATACTCCATAGAATGGCTCATGCTACCTAATATTGAACTTTGGTATTCTATATTTAGTTTCCATCACTATGAAAGATATCTAGTTGTTCTTGATGACTCCCTATTTTTAGATAATCTTGAGACATATTTTAATATATTTGGGAGTCATCCATAATAAATCAGAAGGATTTTAATTAGATTTTCATAAGATACTGATTTGAAGAGATTTCGTGATAAATATCAAATTCTTAATAAAATAATGATAAAAAAATAATAATTTAATAATCTGAAAAAAAAAATTAAAATAAGATAAAGATATTTCATATTTGATTATTATTATCATTATTATTATCACCATTATTTTAATATTTCAATTTTTTTCTCCCAATATGCCTCTAGATGACATATGTGGGAATATGTGATAATACATTAACATCCCAAAGGCTACACACAGCACAGCTGAACGCAAAGATATATCATATCTTGAAAAGATTTGCAACGTGGAGCCCACATCAAACACTAAGAAATCACCTAAGTTACATCTATAAAAAGGCACGCAAAGTGTTATACTCTGGAAATTCTTGTATTTCATCACATTTTTCTTATATATTTGTGGTTTTAAACTAAAATTGTGCATAAACTTTATACATATAAAGGAAAATGTGATGTGTTGAAAATAATTGAAAAAGTGAAAATTTTGAGCTAGATGTATAGGGTTTTAGGTTGAATGGGAGAAAATTTGGAAAGCTCATAAAATCATTCTCTTTGTAGGAGGATGATGACAAGAAATGGAAGCTTACATGGATCCCTTGAGGTGGAGAAAAGAAGAACAAAGCCAAAAAGAAAGATCAAAGTAGCTTAAAAGTGCCCCCGGTTGCTTTTGCTATGCCACAGCAAAGCAAAAGCGAAAACACATCAAAAATAGGCCCTTCTGACCGCGTAAGCTGTGGGGGCGCTATATAGAAGCAAAAGCAAAAACACATAAAAAATAGGCCCTTCTGACCGTGTACGCTGTGGGGACGCTATAGCGAAACAAAAGCGAAAACACATAAAAAATAAGCCCTTCTGACCGTGTACGCTGTGGGTTCGCTATAGCGAAGCGAAAGCAAAGTTGTGATATTGCAACTGTGCGTTTTGAAAAAGTGAAGCTTCAGCTATGTTTTTAACCTAATGGGGGCACCGAAATGAGGGTATTCTGCACAAGGAAGAGCTCCAGAACCACAAGGAGGCTTCTTGTAGAGCTTGAGGAGGATTTTGGTGCTTCCTGGAGGAGATTCTTGGAGAAATTCAAAATTTTCTTATCTTTTTCTAGTTTTCCCCCTCTTCTCTTCTCATTTGCTGATATAATCATGAGTTTTATGTTGTGTTGTTGGTTTGTATTGATTATGAGTGGCTAAAACTCTCATTTAGGATTACTTCTACTCATTGTATAGATTAAAACTACTATATTTTCTTGCCTTTGCTAGTTGTTGAGAATATATACTGATTTTTCTCTATGCTTAATTACTATCTTGTGCTTGATCACCACATGAGTAGGTTGGTTCAATTGAATAATGCTCGAGAGAGCTATTTTGGTTGTAGAACTTGAGAAAAATCATGCTAGACTTGAAGTTTAAGGATTAAATGGATGGTTTGTTGTTAGAATAGAGATATATTTAACAACCTAGCATAGTCTAATGAAGAATTGCTTTGGGAAAGATGATTTTCATTAATGATAGACAAGAGATTGAATATTGTTAATGAAGATTAAAAATCAATCTTTACTTGAGAGAGCTTGATTGATGATCTTAGAATCTTTGACTAGTATATGGACTCACACAACTAGCATAAGTGAATCAATTGCATAGCTTTATGAAATACAATGAGGAAGAAGTAATCCTAAGCCTTTAAACCTTGAAGTAGAATCAATTTTACAATCACCTTTGTTTTACCTTATTGTGTTTAGCAAATTTCCTTACTTGACATACTCAATTTCAAACGATTTCATTCAACCTAGTTAAGAACATAGTTATAATAGTTAACTCGCTTTTGTCATAGTCCTCATGGGAACGATCTTGACTTATCACTTTATTACTTGCAACCTGTGCACTTGCGAAAGCTAAACGGCGAAAACAGAGATGCAAGAAAGGACACAGAACACTGAGACAAAAATGTAGGGACGCGAGATAGAGACGAGGAGCAGAGTGAGAAGCAGAGATTTGAGAGCTGGGACTTGAAGATTCAAAGAGATTTGGAGCTTTAAAATTTGGTTTTCCATTAATTTTCTTCTCTCTTTTTCTTAGTTTCTGATATGAACTGAATTATTATTTATGGTTTTTATTTGTTGATGAAAATGAGTAGCTAATTTTCTCGTTCTAGGATTTTCTTGAACCTATTTATGGATTGAATTATTTATTTACTCTCTTTTTGCATCGAATAAATTTTTGTATTGATTTTATCTTGCTCTTAATGCCTCTAAATGTCTGATCACCAGTTAGTTATCTTGTTCATTTAAATTAATCTTGAGAAAGATAATTTAAGTGTAGAACTTGGGTAAAATCATGTTAGACTTGAAGTTTAGGTATATTAAATGGATGGTTTGTTAGTATCATAGAGATATAGTTACTAACCTAGCATTGTCAGATTAAGATTGGTGTTTAAAGTTAGTCCTTATAAATTAATACAAGAGATTGATTAGTTTATTAGGATAAATATTTGGTTTTGACTCGAGAGAGCGTTATCGAATACTTTTGAATCTTAGACAAATACATATCTTCGTTTGATTGCTTATTGAGGGTAAATTAATTAGTTCATGAAATAAATAGGGGATAGATAATCCTAAATTCCTCCTGTTTTGAAGTTCTCGATTTAATTAATTAATTTTTAAGTATAAAATTTCTTTCAAAATATTCTTACTTAACCTGATTGATAACTTAATTGAGATAATTAATTTATATTTTTCATAGTCCTCGTGGGAATGATCTTTTTATATTACTTGTGACTCGTACGCTTGCGGTAAAGCTAAATGGCTAACAAGTTTTTTTGGTGCCGTTGCCGGGGACTTTGGCAAAAAGCTCATTGAACTAGTCATCTTAATTGTGTGATTGATCATGTTTGAGTATTTTACTTCTTTTCTTGATTTTTTTTATAAGTTTGATATTCCTCGATTGTTGTTTGGATTTACAGGTACCTCTCAACATATGAGTGGCGCATGGGTAGTCCACCCTAACAACCTAGACGACAAGCATCATTCTGAAGAAAAGGAACTTAAGTCTAAATCAGAATCATCAGAAGAACCGACATCACCTAATCCAAAGATCATGCACACCCTAATGACGAGGATATGGATCGTACTTTGGATGAATATATGGAACAGGAGAGCACCACCTATCAATCTAGCATTCAATTCCCAGCTCTTACTGCTAGAAATTTTGAGGTGAGGCCAATTATGCTACAGATGCTCCAGATGATTGGTACATTCACAGGAAATCAGAATGAAGACCCAATTGAGCATTTGACAAAATTTGTTCAAATGTGTGAAAATTTCAAACAGCAGGGAGTATCTTCTGATGCACTGAGATTGAGACTCTTCCCCATATCTTTAGATAAAAAGGCAACAGCTTGGCTCACGACTCTACCTCCCAATTCTATTTCTACATGGGATACCCTAGCTTCTCTATTCAAAGCAAGATTCATTCCAAGGGGTAAATGAACAGTGCAAATAGCTGAGTTATTGGGCTTTGCACAAGAACCAGGTGAACTCTTTCATGAGGCATGGGAGAGATTCAAAGAAATGTGGCGCAACTGTTCTAATCATGAGCAGAAGACTTATGTGTTATTAGAAACTTTTTGGGCTGGATTGGATGGTCCTACCGTTTCTATGGTCGAGAATTCTTGCAATGGTGGGATTGGCAAGAAGAAAGTGTCTGAATTATTAAAGTTATATGATGAAATTGCTTTTAGCACTCTGCAACAATCCGATAAAGCATGCTCTGGATACAGGACTTATAAAGAGCCAAATATTTCTAATGCTTCTAGTATGTCTAAAAATATTGCTACTTAACTTGCAGCTATGGCCAGGAGGTTTGATCAACTTGAAATGAAGATAGAGAAGACATGTTCTAAGGGTATTCATACTATCCAGGCCTCAGGGCCTCTCTTGTGAAACTTGTGGAGAAGCACATTCTTATTAGGATTGCCCATATACTATGGAGACAGTCCATTACTTGAACAACAATCAAAGATATCCTCGTGGCAATCCCTATTCTAACACCTACAACCCAGGTATGAGGGATCATCCAAATTTCTCTTGGAAGAATGGACCAAGTGAAAATCCACCTAATCACTATGCTTGCAAGCCAATGGCACCACCAGGTTTGGAGCAACAACAAAAGTCAAGAGAAAGTAATTCAGAGACAAACCAGCTCTTGAGACAGATTCTTAAGAGCCAAGAAGGTATAATAACCAAGGTTAATCTTCATGATACCACCATCAGAAATCTTGAGATACAAGTGGACCAAATAGCATCTCAAATGAACTCAATCAATAGAAATAGTCTCCCCAGTAACACCGTTCCTAATCCTAGAAGGGATGGTAAGGAAGATTGCAAAGCAGTAACCTTGAGAAGTGGAAAGCAGCTAGCTAACATTCCTAGCTAAAGTAGAAAGAAAGAGAGTGCATGTAATGAGGTTACTACTAGGCAAGAAGATGAAATACATGTAAATATTGATGAGGTAATTAAGGAGAAAATGGATGAAAATAAGGAAAAGACTTGCACTTCCCCTTTAAATATGTGTCTCAACCACCATTCCCTCAGCGACTTAAGAAACATCAAGAAGAGTCACAATTCAAGAAGTTCATTTAGATATTCAAGCAACTCCACATCAATATAGCATTTGCTAAAGCTTTAGAACATATGCCTAAATATGCCAAATTTATGAAGGATATTCTAGCTAAGAAGCGACGATTCAGTGAGTTTGTGACAGTTGCTGTGACTAAGAGCTTCATTGATATCACTAAGCAAATGCCTCTAAAATTAAAAGATCCAGGGAGCTTTTCTGTTCCTTGCCATATTGGAGACAAATTCTTGGGAAAAGGAATGTGTGACCTTGGAGCTAGCATTAACCTCATGCCTTTGTCTGTCTTCAACAAGTTAGGATTGGGTAAAGCTCGACCAACAACAGTTACTCTTCAATTTGCTAATAGAAGTCTATCTCAACCTCGTGGAATCATTGAAGATGTATTAGTGAAAGTTGACAAGTTTATCTTTCCAGCAGACTTCATTGTACTTGACTTTGAGGCAGATAAATAATTACCTTTGCTGTAGGGAGACCATTTCTGGCAACTGCTAGAACATTGATTGATGTAGAGAAAGGTGAGTTAACTCTGAGAATAGCTGATGAGCAGGTCACCTTCAATATGAATCAGTTGGTTAAATCTCCTAATATTCCAGAGGACTGTTTCTTTATTGACATGCTTGATCCTATGGTACAAAATGAATATGAAAAAGGTATGACTGATGACCCACTTAAAGCTGCAATACTTGGGATTGATTCAGAAAATGTTATAATAGAGGAATGCAAAGCTATCATGGTTGCATCGATTCCTTATTCTCAAGGATGAATGCAGTTTAAATCACTTGATTTGGGTTTTATTGACAGACCAAAGTTGAAACCTTCCCTAGAGGAACCACCTTTACTTGAGCTAAAAGCTTTGCCATCTTACTTGCAGTATGTCTACTTAGGAGAAAGTAATATCCTTCCTGTTATCATTGCTTCTGATATCATTGTTCAACAGGAGGAGCAACTAGTTGACGTCTTGAAGTCTCATAAAAGAGCCATTGGTTAGACTATTGCTGATATCAAGGGTATTAGTCCCTCTACTTGTATGCATAAAATCCTCTTTGAAGACAAGCATAAACTATCCATTGAGCATCAAAGGAGGTTGAATCTAATCATGAGGGAAGTTGTGAAAAAGGAAATTCTTAAATGGCTTGACACAGGCATAGTATATCCTATCTCAGATAGCTCTTGGGTGAGCCCAGTCCAATGTGTCCCCAAAAAGGGCGGTGTGACGGTAGTGGCTAACACCCACAACGAGCTAATTCCTACTCGCACGTTATTGGTTGGAGGGTTTGCATGGATTATCGTAAGTTGAATGGAGCAACTTGAAAGGATCACTTTCCTCTTCCATTCATTGATCAGATGCAGGATAAACTTGCTGGCAAGGAATTCTTCTATTTTTTGGATGGATATTCTGGGTATAATCAGATTGCTATTGCCTTTGAAGATCAAGAAAAGACCACTTTTACTTGTCCATATGGGACCTTCGCTTTTAAGCATATGCCATTTGGATTATGCAATGCACCAGCTACCTTCCAATGATGCATGATGGCCATTTTTGCTGATATGATTGAGCAAACAATGGAAGTTTTCATGGATGACTTCACAGTCTTTGGAGATTCCTATGATGAATGCTTATTTAATTTGGCCAATGTGTTGAGACGTTGTGAAGAAACCAACTTAGTGCTTAACTAGGAAAAATGTCACTTTATGGTGAAAGAAGGAATTATGCTAGGTCATAAAGTCTCAAAGAATGACTTAGAAGTAGATAGAGTGAAAATTGCAGTAATTGAACAACTTCGTCCACCGGTGAATGTTAAGGGGGTGCAGAACTTTCTTGGCCATGCTGGTTTCTACCGTCGCTTCATTAAAAACTTCTCCAACATTACCAAGCTTCTCTGTGCTCTACTTGAGAAAGATGTAGAATTCAAGTTTGATGATGCCTGCCTTCAAGCATTTGAAGAACTAAAGAAGAAACTTGTGACTGCGCCTATAATGATGGCCCCAGATTGGAGTTTGTCCTTCATAGTTATATGTGATGCTAGTGACTTTGCTATGGGAGCAGTTCTTGGCCAAAAGAAGGATAAAGCCTTTCACCCAATCTATTATGCCATCGTATACTTGATGATGCCCAAGAAAACTATTAAACCACTGAGAAAGAGCTTCTTGTTGTGGATTTGCTTTTGGAAAGTTTCATTCTTATATGGTAGGAGCCAAAGTCATTGTACACACAGATCATGCAGCTCTTAAATATTTGTTCAACAAGAAAGATTCAAAGGCAAGATTAATTCAATGGGTGCTTCTCTTACAGGAATTTGATCTTGATATTATGGATAGGAAGGGTACAGAAATCAAGTTGCTGATCATTTATCACGGTTGAGTACTGATGCTCAACTAGAAGCTGACAAAGCCATTCATGAGACATTCCCGGATGAGCAACTATTTGCTGTGAGCCACTTTGATACTCCCTGGTATGCTGACCTTGTTAACTATTTAGTTTGCGACATTATTCCTCCTAATTTGAATTATCATCAATGAAGAAAGTTCTTGCATGATGTTAAGCTATATTATTGGGAAGAACCATTCTTGTTTCATTATTGTGCTGATCAATTAATGAGAAGATGTGTACCGGAAAATGAGCAACAGGAAATATTAAAGTGCTGTCATTCTTCTGAGTATGGAGGTCACTTTGGAGGTAATAAAACTGCAGCAAAAGTCTTACAATGTGGCTTCTTCTAGCCCACCTTGTTTAAAGATTGTTATGAGTTTGCCTTAACATGTGATCGGTGCCAAAGATTGGGAAACATCTCTAAATGGAATGAGATGCCACTTAATGACATGCTTGAAGTGGAATTGTTTGATGTTTGGGGAATAGACTTCATGGGACCTTTCCCTAAATCCTTCAATAATCAATATATTCTTATGGCTGTAGATTATGTGTCAAAATGGGTTGAAGCAGCTGCTTTTCCAATCAATGATGGTAAGGTGCTGGTCAAATTCTTGAAGAAGCATATTTTCACTCGATTTGGTGTGCCACGAGCCATTATAAGCGATGGAGGTACTCATTTTTGTAACAACCAGTTCAAAACGCTCTTTAAGAAATACGGTGTTACGCACAAGGTAGCCCTATCATACCATCCTCAAACTAACGGGCAAGTTGAGATTTCTAATCAGGAGATTAAGAAGATTCTTGAAAAAATAGTAGGGGTCACAAGAAAAGATTGGTCTATGAAACTTGATGATGCATTGTGGGCCTATCGTACTACTTACAAGACACCAATTGGTATGTCTTCTTATCGATTGGTATTTGGGAAAGCTTGTCATCTCCCAGTGGAATTAGAACACAATGCTTATTGGGCTATCAAAAAGCTCAACTTTGATGATACGGCTGTGGGAGAAAAGAGACTCTTACATTTGAATGAGCTAGAGGAGTTTCAATTTCATGCCTATGAAAGCTCTAAATTGTATAAAGAGAAGAGTAAGAAGTAGCATGTGTTAACCTCATGAAATTCTTGTTAGAATTGTACATTTCATCTTGTTTTTACCTCACTTTGGGTATATTAGTGGGCGTTCGAGAGTGTTAAAGTTGATGAAATGTGCCTTTCTCATGTTGGGCACAGCAGAATGCAAATGTAGAGGACATTATTCACTAACTGCTATGAATGTTTAACTGTGTTTGTGAGTTCTTTGTGTGAATTGATATAGATTCAGTCATAGCTGGTCCAGAGAAAGCCAATGAACACTAGAAGGTGCCTGGCCGCGGCCAACCTACCCATGGGCCGCGGCCAACAGAATAATAGAGAGTTAAGGGCTGCGGCCAAGAGGAGCCAAAAAGAAGTCAGAAGCTCACTGGCCGCGGCCAAGAACTCATGGGCCGCGACCCAAAGCTGAACAGAAGCTTGCTGGCCGTGGCCCACAGAGTGGCTGGCCGTGGCCAACCCCCGTAAATGATGCTGTGTGTTCTGTCAGTGGAGGAACTATAAAAGCAAACCCAGAGGTTGAAGAGGGGGATCCCCGATTTGGAAAGACCTAGGAGGTGGCTACAAACGTCCTCAGAGCTTGGGCTTGCCTTAAATCAAGGGGAATCAAGTGGGATTGAAGATTGAAGGAGATTCCAACTCCATTTATCTTGATTTTTTTGTACTTATTCCCTTTCTCCATTGTGATTCTGATATGGCTACACTGAATGCTGATATCTATGATTTGTTTTTAAACATGAGTAGCTAGGTTTTTCATTCTAGGATTGTTCTAAACCTTTGTATGGATTAAACTTGACACCTTCTTTCTTTTAGTAGCTAATGGTATATATGTGTTAATTCTCCCCTATTTTCACTGATATTCTTGACTGGCCAACACTATGGATAATCTGTTCAATTAGATTAATCTTGAGAAAGTTAGTTTAATTGTAGGACTTGGGTAGAATTATGCTAGACCTGAAGTTTAAAAATTAAATGGATGGTTTGTTAATAACATAGAGATATAGTTATTAACCTAGCATTGTCAAATTAAGGAGGCTATGTAATAATTATTTTCCCTTAACTATAGCAAGAGATTGTGTATGTTAATAGAGGATATAAGTTTGGTTATGACTTGAGAGAGCTTAATCAATTGCTAGTGAACCTTAGACTGACATATATATATATATTCCATGAAAGTATTCGTGGAAAGGAAGGAAATTAAGTTTATGAAATACAAAGGGAACGAACAATCCTAGGTTTATTATAATTGATTGAATTCACAAGAATCATAGTTATTGTTCAGTAATTTTTAGTTTTTATTCAAAATATCTTTTGAAATTCCTTTTTCCACACTCAACACTTGTTTTGGCTCAACTTAATCAAACTCACTAGGCCTATTGCTTGACTCATTTGTTACTCAAATCCTCGAGGGAACGATCTTACTTATCACTTTATTACTTGACGCGATCCGTGCACTTGCTATAGCGAACGCGTTTTTGGCACCTTTGCCGAGGATTGGTTTAACAAATCTTTTAGTTGACCTTAGGCTTGTGTTAGTAGATTTCGCTTGGGTCTTTAGTTAGATTTATAATTGTTCTTTCACTATTTTCTGTATTACATTTTAGTTGTTTTAGCTTGATACTTGCTGGGTTGTGCCTTTTTATAGGTACCAGCTTAGTTCATGCAACATTTGCAAGGGAACGAATTGATAGTGATACTTGACGGGTTACCGTGCATTGAAGAAGAGACTGAATCAGCAGTAGAATCGGAGTCTGAGATAACTGAAACAGAATCTGAATTTGAGTCTGAAACTGAAACTGAAGTTGAAACAATGGCGGATGAATATGATAGAGCCACTGTCAATGACTTCGCCAGCTGGAACATGAGAGGAATTCAATCTTGCATTCCAATGCCAGAGATGCAAGCACACACTTTTGAGATCAAATCGGTGATGATCACAATATTGCAAATGCATGGGTTGTACCATGGCCTTTATAATGAAGACGCTAATAAGCACTTTATGTATTTCTTGGAGGTGTGTGATTCCTTCAAGCAGAATGGTGTTCCTCAAGATGTTCTGAGGTTGTGGCTATTCCCTCTCTCTCTACAAGGGAAAGCTAGAGATTGGCTCAACAATCTCCCAAAAGGATCCATAACTTCTTGAGCTGATCTTGAAGCAAAATTTAGAGCTTGATTTTTCTCCGATGATAAATCAGTAGAAGCAAGGGACAAGTTTCTAAGTTTTAGACAATAGCCGGATGAGCATTTGTATGCCGCTTGGGAAAGATACAAGATGTTAATGAAACAATGCCCTAATCATGGGGTGGACAAGTGGGTAGTGATCCAAATTTTCTGCACTCGCTGGAATCCTCAATCTAAGGCCATGTTGGACTCAATGACTAATGGAGGTTACCGGAATGTGCTTGTCAATGAGGTGTGCAGACTTTTGGATCAATTATCTATAAACAACACTCAAGGCAATGATAGAAGAACTACCCCAACCTTACTCAACACAAAAGAAGACTCTTCATCACAAATTGCCATAATTTTATCCGCGGTGAACAAACGTTTTGATGTCTTAGAGTCTCAAATACATAAGGGTACTTCTTGTGGGGTGCATTATGTTCAATCCACTCCGATTATATGTGAGCAATGCAATGACGTCCACATGCCTGATAATTGCCCCCTCTACATGGGCACTGAATCTGTCAGCTATATGGGCAAATTTCAACCTTCTCAAGGTAATCTATACTCACAAACTTACAACCGTGCTTGGAGAGCTCATCCCAACTTTTCTTGGAGTCAAGGTAACACCTTGAACCCTCCTCATGAGTTTACTTCTGGCACCAAGCCGGTTCCTCCACCAGGTTTTCCAATGCCATCGAGGCAAGCTCCTGTAAAAGAAGAAGAATCTAAGATGGACAAGATGTTGGCCCGTATCTTAACAAAAGTGGAATCTTCAAGGGGTGAGAGTAAGGCTACCTTTTCTCTTCATGAATATGCTATTAAGAACCTTGAAGTTTAAGTGGGACAATTAGCAATACAAGTAAATGCCATGGCTTGAAATGGTCTCCCAAGTGACACCATCCCTAATCCAAAGCGGGGTGGAAAAGAAGAATGCAAGGCCATTCATTTGAGAAGTGGTAAGGTGCTTCCAACCATACCTAACTCGAGCACAACTAGACCAAAGCAAGATGAGCAAGTGGCCATTGAGATTGAAGAGGAAGAAGTCATGACTCAAGAAAATATGGTGGAAGACGATGAAACTAAGAAGATAAAGCAAACTGAAGGAGGGTTGGATGATGTTAGCAAGAGTAAGAAGAGGGAGCAAGAGCTGAATAATGAAAAGAAAAGCAAACTAACCACTTCCTCTATCATGCCTCCACTGCCATTTCCTTAAAGATTTAAGAAGAAGGAGGAAGATGCACAATTCAAAAAGTTTGAGGATATGTTTAAGCAACTACATGTCAACATTCCATTTGTCGAAGCTTTAGAGGGTATGCCTAAATATGCCAAGTTCCTAAAGGATGTGTTGTCCAAGAAGAGGCGATTTAATGAATTTGAAACTGTGGCTCTAACTGAAGAATGTAGTGCCGTGATCCAAAGGAAGTTACCCACCAAGTTGAAAGATCTGGGGATTTTATATATTCCTTGCAATATTAGAACGAACTTCAATGGTAAAGCTCTATGTGACTTAGGTGCTAGCATCAACTTGATGCCCTTAGTTGTTTTTAACCAATTGGGGTTAGGAGAGCCAATGCCTACCATAGTGACCCTTCTATTTGCTGATCAGAGTATTTCTAAACCTAGAGGAATCATTAAAGATGTCTTAGTGAAAGTAGACAAGTTCATCTTCCCAACAGACTTCGTGGTGCTTGATTACGAGGTTGATTGGAAGATCCTACTCATTCTAGGTTATCTGTTCTTAGCTACAGCAAGAACTCTTATTGATGTGGAGAAGGGTGAAATCACTTTGAGGGTGGATGATGAAAAAGTGATCTTTAACATGCTGAAAGCTTTGAAGTTCCATAATGATTCAGCTCAATGTCATTTATTGATATATTGGACTCACTCGTTCCTCAATAGTCATATGCTCCTATGATCAAAGACCCTTTAGAAGCATTTCTAATTGGGGAGAAGAGTTTGGATGAATTTGATAAAGAAGCTATTGAAAACCTTTTTTGTATGGAAGCATTCCCTCACTCAAGATAAAGGAATTTTGAGCCACTAGAGGTGGCTGAGGCATTGAGTACTCCTTTGAAGCCCTATATTGAAGTCCCACCATCTCTTGAGTTGAAGCCTTTACCATCTCATCTCAAGTATGCTTACTTGGGGGATACCAACACTCTACTGGTGATTGTGTCTTCCGATCTTTCGAATTTACTAGAAGAGAAGCTCCTACGAGTTTTGAAAGAACACAAGACAACCATAGGTTGGACAATAGCGGATATTAAGGGAATCAGTCCTTCGATGTGTATGCATAAAAGCTTGTTAGAAGATGATCATAAAACTTCTATTGAGCATCAAAGGTGATTCAATCCAATCATGAAAGAAGTGGTCAAGAAAGAAATCCTTAAATGGATCTCCGCTGGAATTGTGTACCCTATCTCTGATAGTTCATGGGTGAGCCTAGTCCAATGTGTCCCTAAGAAGGGTGGCATGACTGTAGTGGCTAACACCCAAAATGAACTAATTCCTACTCGCATGGTGACTGGTTGGCGAGTGTGTATGGATTATCGGAAGCTCAACACAGCTACAAGAAAGGATCATTTTCCTTTGCCATTCATAGATCAAATGTTGGACAAGCTAGCAGGTGAGGAATTCTTTTGTTTCCTTGATGGATATTCCAATTACAACCAAATTGCCATAGCCCCAGAAGACCAAGAGAAGACCACCTTTACTTGTCCATATGGCACTTTTGCTTTCAGAAGAATGCCCTTTGGACTATCCAATGCACCAGCCACTTTTCAACGGTGCATGATCTCCATTTTTGCTGATATGATTGAGAAGACCATTGAAGCATTCATGGACGATTTTTCTATCTTTGGTCCATCTTTTGACTCGTGCTTGGAGAATTTAGATGCAGTGCTTAAAAGATGTGAAGAGGCAAACTTGATTCACAATTGGGAGAAATGTCACTTCATAGTGCAAGAAGGCATTGTACTTAGCTATAGAGTATCCAAGAACGGGTTGGAAGTAGATAGGGCTAAAACTGTTATTATTGAGCAATTACCACCGCCTACTAATGTAAAGGGTATCCGAAGCTTTCTTGGACATGCCGAGTTCTATCAGAGGTTTATCAATGATTTCTCGAAAATTGCCAAACCTCTTTCTAAGCTATTGGAAAAAGATGTGGAATTCAAGTTTGATGATGAGTGTCTACAAGCTTTTGATGAATTAAAGAAGCGTCTCATTTCAGCTCCTATCTTAGTAGCTCCGGATTGGGTTTTACCTTTTATTATCATGGCCGATGCGAGTGATTACGCCGTTGGTGCCATTCTTGGGCAAAAAGCAGAGAAACTCTTTCACCCTATTTATTATGCGAGTAAAACTCTTGATGGTGCCCAACTCAATTATACCACCACTGAAAAGGAGTTACTTGCCATAGTTTATGCATGTGAGAAGTTTAGACCGTATATTGTGGGTACTAAGGTTACTGTTTACACTGATCATTCAGATCTAAAGTACCTACTCACCAAGAAAGATTCTAAGGCTAGACTAATTCGCTGGGTGCTCCTACTTCAAGAGTTTGACCTGAACATAATTGATAGAAAAGGTACAGAGAATCAAGTAGCTGACCACCTATCAAGGCTGAGTACCGAGACTCAACTGGATAATTCTAACATGATCCAAGCATCATTTCTGGATGAACAACTGTTCTTTGTTAATCATTCATCCACACCATGGTTTGCCGATTTTGTAAATTATTTGGTTTGTGGAGTGTTACCTCTGGAGTTCAACTCTCATCAAAAGCGTAAGTTTTTGCATGAAGTAAAGAAGTACTTTTGGGATGAACCTTACTTATTCAAGCGGTGTCCTGACCAACTCATTAGAAGGTGTGTTCCAGAAAATGAACAAGAATGCATTCTGCATTGTTGTCATTCGTCTGAATATGATGGTTATTTTAGAGGAGAGAAAACTGCTACGAAAGTCATTCAGAGTGGGTTTTATTGGCCGTCTCTATTTAAAGATGCTTATGCTTTTGTCCTCCAATGTGATCGGTGCCAGAGAGTAGGGAACATATCTAGAAGGAATGAGATGCCACTGAATAACATGCTAGAAGTTGAACTCTTTGATGTCTGGGGGATTGATTTCATGGGTCCTTTTCCTAAGTCTTTTAACAATGAATACATTTTAGTTGGAGTGGACTATGTATCAAAATGGGTAGAAGCTATGTCTTGTGTGACTAATGATGCCAAGACGGTACTGAAATTCCTCAAGAAACACATCTTCACAAGGTTTGGCACACCAAGAGCAATTATCAGTGATGGCGGATCACACTTCCGCAATTATCAATTTCAAGCTTTGATGAAGAAATATGGTGTTAGGTACAGCCCTACCATCCCCAAACAAATGGCCAAGCTGAGATTTCCAACCGGGAAATCAAGAACATTCTTGAGAAGATGGTGAACACTACTAGAAAAGAGTGGTCTTCCAAGTTAGATGATACTTTGTGGGCTTATCAAACGGCTTATAAAATGCCTATTGGTCTGTCTCTATATCGATTAGTGTTTGGAAAAGCATGTCATTTGCCGGTGGAATTGGAATATGGGGCCTATTGGGCTATCAAGAAGCTCAATTTTGATCTGCCAGCTGTGGGAGAAAAGAGGCTACTTCAACTCAATGAGTTAGATGAAATCCGCCTAAATGCTTATGAGAGTGCAAGGATTTACAAAGAAAAGACAAAGAGGGACCATGACAGCAAAATCATTCATAAGAGCTTTGAACCTGGTCAAACTGTTCTTCTTTATAACTCCAAACTGAGGCTCTTCCTGGAAAGCTCAAGTTTCGATGGTCTGGGCCATTCAAGGTGGTTCAAGCATCAAAATATGGTGATGTGGAGCTGGAGAATGATAAGGGCGAGAGATTCAAGGCTAATGGTCAACGGTTGAAGCACTATTGGGGAGGAGATATGGATAGGCTAGTATCCACCATCTACTTATCAAATGAAGAGTGACTAAAGTGAAAAGTCAGGCTAAAGACTATAAACTAAGCGCTTCTTGGGAGGCAACCCAAGCTCTGAACTTAATTTCTTTAGTTTCTTCGATTTTAGTATAATTTGGTAGGTTTATGTTTGGTCTTTTAACTTTTGTTGGAAGAAAGGGACTTCAAACTGAAAGCTGTCGAGAGCAAGAGGATTGCAAGGCAAGGGTTGGCATCTGGATTAGATAGGCATATTCTAGGGAAGTTCTTCAATTCTTATGCTTGTACTTGTATTTTGATGCCTGTGATGTAATATGAGGGTTGTAATGGATGTTAGAGAAGCAAAGTGTATTGTATTTGGCTTCATTCTATCAAATTGCTGATTACACCTAGAAAATTCTGTATTAGGGAGGCATCTTGATCATAGGAAATGTGTGGACAAGGGGTGTTGATTGTGAGAGTCAATGTGAAAGTGTGGCACAGATGATTCTTGTTATGGTATGCTTATTTGAGTGTTCAATGGTTCTGTATACTGTGTTGTCACTGATGATTCCAGTTCTGGTATGAAAGTGTTGTCACTGATAAGGCTGGAAATTACACTCTGGCAGCGGCCAAGAAGGTCCTGGGCCGCGGCCCAAAAGAGCACAGAAGGTCCTGGGTCGCGGCCAGTAATTGGTTGACCGCGGCCAGTACTGCGTGGGCCGCGGCCAACTGAGCTCCAGAAGGTTGTGGGCTACGACTAGGCAATGGTGGGCCGCGGTTAAAGAATGCCCAGATGGTTTTGGGCCACGGCCCAAGGGCAACAGCAGGGTTTTTAAAACCCTGTTACGCGTCTCTCTTGTCTCATTTCCATTTCTTCCAGCCGTCACCTCTCCCCTTCTCTTCCTCTCCTAGAGTCGACCCAACCCCCCCTCAACCTTCCCCTCTAAATTCCTTGTTTCCCCTCTTCCCCTCCTTATTCTTCCTTCAATCCCTTCTTCTGCTGTCTTCCCCACGGTGCTGCGAGTCATCTATACTTCTCTGCTGCAGAAGAGTCCTTAGGGCACCGAACAAGTGGCTTGTCCCTTTGATTCCTCCTCTAATCCATCAATTCTCTCACCATCTGAGGTAAAAATGTCCCGCTCTTACTCTTTTACTCGCATTGAGGGTAGTTTAGTTCAAATTTGAATTGGGGATTTAGATATGGGAGTCGCTAATATGTTGTAATTGCTAGTTTTGAGGGCAATGTACATGATTTTAGAGTTTCTCTATCCTTTTGACAGCAATTACTGGCTACAATTAGCTTTGAATTGCCTTATGAGCCGTTGCCCTGTTTTTAGAATTGACTGCTTGCCCTTTCATGATTGCAAAAGGACACTTTGTCTAACTGAACTTGCTGCTACAAGGTCTCTAATTAGCTTGCATGAGTTGGTTGTTGGGGACTGTTTCCTATTCTAGAGCTTAAGATTGTACTGCCTGCTGCTTTTAATAAGAGATAATAGCAATTGTTAATTATTGCTAGTGTTAGATAGGTCTTGAAATAGATGCATAGAGCTTGTGTTGGATTTTCAACTGGTTTCACACTGTATTAACTACATGCATTCTATTCTGTGCTTGATTCAATGGAATAAGGTTATGAAATTCTTGAATTCTTTGACAGAATATGCTTACTAATGGTAACATTTAAAAATCCCTTTACATACTGATGTATGAAGGCCCTCTTCTGTTGTTTTGCAAAGCTTGCTCTTGATTTGTTTTGCTCAAGATTCGAGAATTTCAACACTTAATTTGATTGAATCAGTTGCGCAAACATTTACCACTAACAACAACATTGTTGAACTGATTTTGAATGCTAATCTAAGATCATTGGTAGTGCAAAACGGCAGTGAGGAATAGGATTAAGCTTGAAATCCCAGTGGATAGTTTTAGATTAGTTAGAATTTAAGTGTGGGGGTATTTTTCCTTTGTTTTAGGATAGCTTTGGTCAAGTTTCTTTCTTTTTATTTGATTTCTCTGTGTTGAGTCTTGTTTTGTATGTGTTTAGGACATTATAAACTTCATGACTAATGCTTCTTTATTTTGTTTAAGCTCCAGTTAGCCCTATGATTGATCTGCTGCTAGCTTGTACTTAGTGTGCATATTTTGGGTGCCTGTTTTGTACTGGTATATTTTGAAATTTGGCATATAAATGTGAATGCTGCTACATGACACTAAATAGCTGATGTTTGGTGTTGGCTACTGATGGCCAGTACTCTTTAACACTCTTGATGTATATGCACATGATTTTACTAGCTACTGATGGCTCATTTGAGTGTTTCATATAATTTTCTCTGTCTTTTGACATTGCGCTGCGTAATGTGGTCTTGCTTAGGGTATAAGTTTGGGGGGAGGTTTTTTGTGTCCTGTTTACCTCTGGTGTCGGTATTGAGTGTTGGTTTGTTTCTTTATCTGTTTTGGTTTAGTATTGCTCCTGCTCCAGCCACAATGCCTGCCAAGCGTGTTGCTGACCGCACGGGTCCCAGGGCCGTCGCTGAGGCCAAAGCCAAAATCATTACCCAACCCCTGCTGCAAGAGCGGGAATTCCCGTTCAACGTCTCATATGAGTTTTATGATCTCGCCACCTGTACCTACCGCTTGCAGAGGCTTATGGAGCCTAAGGTTGATGGGAATTTGCATATTGTCCAAGAATTTTATGCCACTGCCAGCGTGCGACCTATATGGCGGTTTCCTCTACTGGGAGTCGATATTGACTTTATGCTGGCTAGTTTTCGGCAGTTTGCAGTACTACTGGCTGTTAAGGAATGCAAGTACAAGCAGTTATTGGATAGTGAGGATGACATCCCTGAGGATGATATCTCGGAATTGCTGGTGTACAACCACATGGTGGCTTGGCAGAGTCGTGGTGGGGCTCAAAAGTATTTACCCTGTGCTCAGTTGTCAGTTGAGGCTCGAGTGTGGCTATATTTTGGCAAGGACTACTTTTGGCCTTCGTCAAATAGGAATCGCCGTACTAGATACCAGGCTCTCCTGATTTACCTTCTTATGAAGAAGGAGCCTGTCAATCTAGGTGCATTGATTTATCAGACTCTGAGAGACCATGCACGTGATCATTCGGTCAAGTTGATTTTGCCGCACCTTATATCATCCTTCTGCTCTTCTGTGGGTGTCGCTGCGGTGGCTACTGATGTTCTCTTTAAGCCTATCAAGAAGTTCAACTACTTGAGCATCAAGCCGAAACCAGATGAGCAAGTCCCAGCCTCCCAGCGTACAGCGAGCGACCCTATCTTTTAGCAGGGAAGACCTTTTCATCCTCCTCATGACTTTCCATCTCCCCTGGAGCAGGGTGAACCATCCGGTGCCCCTTCCTCTTCCGAGTCTGCTGTCACGTTGGATGTGATCTTTACGGCCATCCAACGCACTGAGGCTACTGCCGCCCAATGCCTCACATATCTGCAGGACCATGGTGTTCGCCTGACCCGGTTAGAGGAGTTATTTGCTGCCCACATGCCTGCTGCGGCTCAGGCCGGTGATGGTGATGATGGTGAGGATGCTGGTGTTGATGGCGGGGATGATGAAGATGACGGTGATAGTGATGGTGCTGATGCAGCTGCCAGTGACGATGATGGCGAGGATTAGTGCTCAGTCAGTTGTTATTAAGCTTTTTACTGCTATTTTGTTTATTTCCTTTGGATATTGCTCATACTTTACTGGTTACAATTGTTACAATTGCTTTTCTATTTCCTTCAGATAGTGCTCATTCAGTACTACTGTTACATTTGCTTTTACTAATGACTGACATTGGATTTCATTGGATATTGTGCCTTTTGATGGACCTGTTACTGTTTATATGGGGATCGTTGTATGTTCTCTTTCATTACAGGTGTTATTTGTTACACGTTGTGCCCTGTGACAGTGAGGACACTGTCTCCCTCAAGTTTAGGGGTACTGGAATATTCATGCATGTTTTTAAAAGCTATTTTGTGCCCTGTCCTTGAGTCAAAGTTGAGTACATTTGATTAAGCATTTATGAAATAGGTAGTTGATTTGCAGACTTTTTGAGAAAACAAGACTAGATATTCATGAATGGTTGGTTCTCATTTTAAAAGCTAATTCTTAATACTTACCTGATTAAACACTGTGCACGAGGGTTGAGAATAATTTGAATGCTTTGTCAGGGGATTTTATAGCAAATTGACATGTATGAACTATTTTCATTGAAAAACTTTTGAATTTGTACTTGAATTTCTGGGAAGAGATTAGCATTTCACACACGTTGAGAGCATGATTGACATTATCTTTGAGCTAAATTTTTATGGAACTGCTTATGTTCTTGGGTGACTTAAAAGGAATTGGCTGGTTATGGCGCGTAGAGTTAGTATATGGATCAGTTAAGTTAATGCATTCGGATTAGGCTAATATTGAATTAATCTTGGGGATTGTGCACGAGAGAGGAAAACCTCTGTCGGAAGGATTTCGAGCCTGAGTTTCATTCATTAGTGTGTTTGTGCCATTTATGCTAGCGTACCTCTAGAACTTGTTTAAATTCTTTTTCAAAATCACATATGCATGTGGATTAATGAAAACGATAGAGGCATTCATTTCTGAACCCATTGACCTAAACACAAACCTTTTGCACTCACCCATTGATGGCCCCCTTTGAGCCATTCACTTTTTCAAAAATCTAACATTTAACAAGTCATGCATGTTTTTGCTCTGCAATTGATTGACACTTAGAAAAGCAATGAAATAGCATTTGATTTACTCTTTGTTTCAATAAGTGCTTAGTTATGCAATTTACAAAGAAAAGAAGGAATGGGTAAAAGAAAATCAATGTATATGTTGAATTCAAAAAAGAAAAAAAAAGAAAAAACAAAGAAAAGAAAAGAGAGAAAAAGAGAAAGAGATGTCATTATATACGCTTATGCATGCATAGTACTTATCCCATGAGTCCTTCCCATTAGATTATTTCCAACATTACAACCTTGTTAAAAAGCCCCCTTGATTCATAAATCTAGGTGTACAAGTGGTGGAGAGAGTAGAGTTTCTACAAGCTTATGGCATGACCTACTATAAGTGGTACTGAGCAAAATTACACCTATTTGTGAGAGCTAAACACGTAAATCTGTGAGTGTTCTTTTGTGCACATAACTTTGATTGATTGAGCTTTAGTCTAATTCCTTTACATTGCCTCATACTGAACTTGGTGTTAGCTTCAAGCAATGACAATGAATAATTCCATGCAACCCTAAAGTTCCATTGGCACTAAAGTTGTGTGGATTGAGTTATAAGTAAAAGAAAAGAGAATGCAAAAGGATTAAGTCTAGATATTGAGGCCGAATCATACATGTTGAAGTTTTGTTTCTGATCTTGATAAATGTAGGAAGATTGTTATTCAACTCTTGTCGAACACACACTCAGTTGAAAAATGTTGGGGAATTCGTTTTTAAACTATGAACCAGGCATGCATGTATATTTGGTGTCATGAGTAGCTTAAGAAAAGAGAGGGTTATGCATGAGCACTATGTCTGAGATTAACTTAATTTTTCTTTTGGCAATTAACTGAGTTTACTCGAGGACGAGCAAAAGTTCAAGTTTGGGGGTGTGTTAACCTCACGAAATTCTTGTTAGAATTGCACATTTCATCTTGTTTTTACCTCACTTTGGGTATATTAGTGGGCGTTCGAGGGTGTTAAAGTTGATGAAATGTGCCTTTCTCATGTTGGCCACAGCAGAATGCAAATGTAAAGGACATTATTCACTAACTGCTATGAATGTTTAACTGTGTTTGTGAGTTCTTTGTGTGAATTGATACAGATTCAGTCATAGCTGGTCCAGAGAAAGCCAAATGCAGTAAGAAGGAGGTGAAGGAAGTTGAAGTCATCAACCAAGCCAAGGAAAGGCAAGCAGGGAGGAGAACGGAGCAGAAAAGAGAAGGAGATAAACTCTAGAAGGTGCCTGGCCGCGGCCAACCTACCCATGGGCCGCGGCCAACAGAAGAGCAGAGAGTTAAGTGTCATGGCCAAGCATCCATGGGTCGCGGCCAAGAGGAGCCAAGAAGAAGTCAGAAGCTCACTGGCCACGGCCAAGAACTCATGGGCCGCGGCCCAAAGCTGAACAGAAGCTTGCTGGTCGCGGCCCACAGAGTGGCTAGCCGCGGCCAACCCCCGCAAATGATGCTGTGCGTTCTGTCATTGGAGGAACTATAAAAGCGAGACCCAGAGGTTGAAGAGGGGGATCCCTGATTTGGAAAGACCTAGGAGGCGGCTGCAAACGCCCTCAAAGCTTGGGCTTGCCTTAAATCAAGGGGAATCAAGTGGGATTGAAGATTGAAGGAGATTCCAACTCCATTTATCTTGATTTTTCTATACTTATTCCCTTTCTCCATTGTGATTCTGATATGGCTACACTGAATGCTGATATCTGTGATTTGTTTTTGAACATGAGTAGCTCGGTTTTTCATTCTAGGATTGTTCTAAACCTTTGTATGGATTAAACTTGACACCTTCTTTCTTTTAGTAGCTAATGTTATATATGTGTTAATTCTCCCCTGTTTTCACTGATATTCGTGACTGGCCAGCACTATGGATAATCTGTTCAATTAGATTAAGCTTGAGAAAGTTAGTTTAATTGTAGGACTTGGGTAGAATTATGCTAGACCTGAAGTTTAAGAATTAAATGGATGGTTTGTTAATAACATAGAGATATAGTTATTAACCTAGCATTGTCAAATTAAGGAGGCTATGTAATGATTATTTCCCTTAACTATAGCAAGAGATTGTGTATGTTAATGGAGGATATAAGTTTGGTTATGACTTAAGAGAGCTTAATCAATTGCCAGTGAACCTTAGACTGACATATATATATTCCATGAAAGTATTCGTGGAGAGGAAGGAAATTAAGTTTATGAAATACAAAAGGAACGAACAATCCTAGGTTTATTATAATTGATTGAATTCACAAGAATCATAGTTATTGTTCAGTAATTTTTAGTTTTTATTCAAAATATCTTTTGAAATTCCTTTTTCCACACTCAACACTTGTTTTGGCTCAACTTAATCAAACTCACTAGGCCTATTGCTTGACTCATTTGTTACTCACATCCTCGAGGGAACGATCTTACTTATCACTTTATTACTTGACGCGATCCGTGCACTTGTGGTAGCGAACAACATGATAAGAAGATCGTACTCAAGACCTTTGAACCAGGACAACAGGTACTCTTGTATAATTCCAGGCTGAGGTTGTTTCCAGGAAAGTTAAAATCTCGTTGGTCAGGACCATTCACTGTGGTTCAAGTATTTGATCATGGTGCAGTAGAGTTAGAAGGCAAAAGTTGAGAGAAATTCAAAGTCAATGGGCAAAGATTGAAGCACTATTGAGGTGGTGAAGTGGACCGTCAAACCACTACATTACCTCTAACAGTTGATTCTTGAGATGTTGCCATAGTCTGGCTAAAGACTATAAATTTAGCGCTTGTTGGAAGGCAACCCAATTATTTGATTTTCATTTACTATTTTTTTTTCTTTTCTTTTTCTCATTGTTATTCAGGCTTTAGTGTGATCGCTCCTCTCGCAGCTCCAAGTTTTGGCTCGTGCGCTTTTTTCTCCTTCAATTTTGAAACATCAGAGGAATAACTCCACATCAGAATCTGAAATCTAAACCAGGGGAGTACTAATTTCTTTCTCCTTTATTAATTTTTGCAACATTGAGGACAATGCTTGATTTAAGTGTGGGGGAGAGAATTAGGACTCTTGTAATTTAATTGAATTTTTTTTCAAAAAAAAATATAAAGAAGGGAACAGAGGTACTTTGTCTTGATTTTGAGATTATTGAATTTGAATAAATATAGCTTAGTTACTAGTTGCATGAAGGGAAGTTGATTACATATATTGCAATTTATATAATGATATATTGTTTAACTTGATTAAATTAGGTGAAATAGTATAGCCCTGTTGGAAGGAAATTTGAGCCTAAAACATTCAATTCTAGTGTGATATTGCACTTGTCTCAACTTACTCTTCAGAACTTGTCTTATTTCTTTTTACTGCTACCTAATACATGTGCAATTCTTTAATAGGATAGAGGCATTCATTTTTATACCCTTGAATCCTAAACACAAGCTACAAACACTTCATCCATTGCTACCCCTTTGAGCCCATCATTTTTTTCTTTACATCTATCATATCCATATTAAGTTAATATGCATGTACAATCATTATTACAGTAGTTTGATCATGTTATCAAATCACAAGATGTGGTATTGTTGCTATTAGTGCTTTATGTTGGAGGGTATTTCAAAAAAAAAAGAGAGAAAAAGAAAAAAAAAACACAACTCCGATGGCTTCTCTCGACCTCACTTAGTAACCGGGGGCACTTCATCACCAATGTTGGCACTCGCGTCAAACGGTGAAGCCAAAGAGGGCTATGAGTTGGGCTAAAAGCCTCTTGAGGCACTTGTTGGGGTAACTGAGTAACCGTGTAGCATCACCCATGTGCAGGGTCACGTCAAAAGGGAACCTACAACAAGCTCAAGATGAAAAAAAAAATTTGAAAAAAAAAAGAGAAAAAAATATATAGAGAGAGAATACCCTTCTTGAATCTTGAAGAATAGCACACATACCACTATTACATTAAATTATCTGTATAACATGATCTACATGCATATTGCTTAGTATCCATCATCTACTCCATATAGCCTATATTCCAACATTACAAGCCAGAAAGTCCTCTTGATTTTTGAATGCACATGTGAATGGTGGTGGAAAATTAGAACTATTACAAGCCTATGGTAGGGTGATTGAACAAGTGAACTGAGTGAAAAAGAACCCATATGCTAGTGAGTTGAGTGATACACTTTATACCCTTGTGTGACTATTTTACCTAAATTTAATCTTGTTAAACTTCGTATCTTAATATGAATTTTTTTATATGTGATTGACAACCCATATTGTACACTTAGTTTCGAGGTTATGGTTACTCTAGTTCTCACGGTTTCTTAGTCAATTCAATTTGTCTCTCTTCTTTCTTCAACCTATTTTCAATATTGATTTTTTCTTTCCCTAGAAGTGCAAAAGATTAAGTGTGGGGGGTGTGATGACTCCTTATTTTTAGATAATCTTGAGACATATTTTAATATATTTGGGAGTCATCCATAATAAATCAGAGGGATTTTAATCAGATTTTTATAAGATAGCGATTTGAAGAGATTTCATGATAAATATCAAATTCTTAATAAAATAATGATAAAAAAATAATAATTTAATAATCTGAAAAAAAAGATTAAAATAAGATAAAGATATTTCAGATTTGATTATTATTATTATCATTATTATTATCACCATTATTTTAATATTTCAATTTTTTCTCCCAATATGCCTCTAGATGACGTATGTGGGAATATGTGATAATACATTAACATCCCAAAGGCTACACACAGCGCAGCTGAACGCAAAGATATATCATATCTTGAAAAGATTTGCAACGCTAGGCCCGCAGCAAACACTAAGAAATCACCTAAGTTACATCTATAAAAAGGCACGCAAAGACGCGAGAAAGGACACAGAACGCTGAGACGAAAATGCAGGGACGCGAGATAGAGACGAGGAGCGGAGCGAGAAGCAGAGATTTAGGAGATGGGACTTGAAGATTCAAAGAGATTTGGAGCTTTAAAATTTGGTTTTTCATTAATTTTATTCTCTCTTTTTCTTAGTTTCTGATATGAATCGAATTATTATTTATGCTTTTAATTTGTTGATGAACATGAATAGCTAATTTTCTCGTTCTAGGATTTTCTTGAACCTATTTATGTATTGAATTATTTATTTACTCTTTTTTTGCATCGAATAAATTTTTGTATTGTTTTTATCTTGCTCTTAATGCCTCTAAATGTATGATCACCAGTTAGTTGTCTTGTTCATTTAAATTAATCTTGAGAAATATAATTTAAGTGTAGAACTTGGGTAAAATTATATTAGACTTGAAATTTAGGTATATTAAATGGATGGTTTGTTAGTATCATAGAGATATAGTTACTAACCTAGCATTGTCAGATTAAGATTGGTGTTTAAAGTTAGTCCTTATAAATTAATACAAGAGATTGATTAGTTTATTAGGATAAATATTTATTTTTGACTCGAGAGAGCGTTATCGAATACTTTTGAATCTTAGACAAATATATATCGTCGTTTGATTGCTTATTGAAGGTAAATTAATTAGTTCATGAAATAAATAGGAGATAGATAATCTTAGGTTCCTTCTGTCTTGAAGTTCTCGATTTAATTAATTAATTTTTAAGCATAAAATTTCTTTCAAAATATTCTTACTTAACCTGATTGATAACTTAATTGAGATAATTAATTCATTTTTGTCATAATCCTCGTGGGAACGATCTTTTTATATTACTTGTGTCCCGTACGCTTGCGATAAAGCTAAACGGCTAACAGTTCTGATTCAAGAGAACAAGATAAAGATAGTAGCAGTGTTAATGTATATGATAGACAGAACAGATTCCTAGAGAACAAGTATCATTGATTGTCCAAAGCACAATACAGAAGGTATTGACAGATTGAATTCATCCTGTCTCTGTTTTTCTGTGTGAAATTGATATAAATATTACTGAATGCATTTTTTTGTGTCTATAGATGCATTAACATGTTGTTTGTACGTAGTGTGCACATGTAATGGCTATGGCTGTTCAAAAACTTAATCCTGATGCAAAAGTTACAATGGGTCCTCGGATTGAAAATGGGTTTTATTATGACTTTGACATGGAACCTTTCACTGGCAAAGATTTGAAGAGAATCAAGGACGAGATGGTAAAAAAATTAAACTCACTAGATTTAAATTATTTGAAATTCTCATATTTAAGAGATGGGCTTACAATGCTCCAGAAGTTATGCGTTAAGCTTTACTTTCAGGTAATGAAATTTTAATTGCGGAATTTCTTGTAGGACTGAATTATCGGAAAGAATTTACCCATTGTAAGAGAAGTTTCGAGAGATGAAGCTCGGAGAAGAATATTGGCTTTAAATGAACCCTACGAGCTAGAGATTTTGGATAGTATTAAGGAAGAACCCATCACAATTTATCATATTGTTAGGCTTCTGTCTGTCTTCACCATTTATTTGACCATTAAGTGCTGAGAGAATTGAACTTTTATTGTATCTTTAGCTTGAACAGTTAACATGCTTGATTTGAATGACAATAGACAATGTTGTTTGTTTGATATTGAGACTGTTAAGTAGATTTAAATGAAGAACTGGGGATGTTCCCAAGTAAAATACCATACTATGCAGGCTTGATATGGCGTTAAGAATTAAGTTATGTCTGAGAAGCTTCCCTTTGTTTGTTATCTCATCTTATACTCCTTTTTCATTTAAGGCAATGAATTGTGGGACCTATGTGCTGGACCTCATGTTGAAACTACTGGAAATATTAACAAAAAGGCAGTTGAACTTGAATCTGTTGCTGGTGCCTATTGGAGAGGAGATGAAAAGAAGCCAATGTTGCAAAGAATTTACGGCACTGCTTGGGAAAATGAAGAGCAATTGAAAGCATACCTTCACTTCAAAGAGGAAGCTAAGCGTCAGGATCATAGGAGCCTAGGACAAGATCTTGATTTGTTTTCAAACCGATACTTTTTAAAATGATTGTGCTTATACTGTCCAATACCATAATTATTTGGATTCGTAGTTAAGTTTATTGTCTAATACTATTTTGATTTTGATTATTCTTTTGGTTTATGAGTTAAGTTTTCAACGTTTTTTTTTTTTCATGAATTAGTGTTATGCAACTATGCATGATGAAAAATATTGCACCTGATGTATTTGATCTCTATTAATTTTTAGTAGGGTGAAGCTGGTGGGGATTTAGTATTTTGGCACCCAAAGGGAGCTATTGTGAGACACATAGTTGAAGATTCATGGAAAAGGATTCATATGGAACGTGGTTATGATCTGCTGTACACGCCACATGTGGGTAAAGCAGATCTTTGGAAGATTAGTGGCCATTTGGACTTCTACAAAGAGAATATGTATGATCAGATGAATATTGAAGATGAGCTTTATCAATTTCGGCCAATGAATTGCCCATACCATATTTTGGAATACAAAAGGAGGCTTCATTCTTATCGAGACTTTCCCATCAGGGTAGCAGAATTGGGGACTGTTTATAGATATGAGTTATCTGGAAGCTTACATGGCCTTTTCTGTGTCAGAGGCTTCATCCAGTTGAGCTGTTATATCGTTCTTAAAAGTTTATTTCTGTTTGGCTTTTAATATTATTTATTTTCCTTTAAACTTAGTAGTCAGATCTTATTGATTTTAATATTAATTCACATTGTTGCCTCTACTTATTTGACTTTTTCTTCTATCATGTATATAGCATGTGACACCTTAGTGAAAATTATATGGTTAACATTCAAGGTAGGGCTGTATTTTCTTTGGGTTTCTTTTAGCAGACACATGCTAACAGATAACTCTTTTAATCTCAATCATTTCTGCAGGATGATGCACACATATTTTGTTTAGATGACCAGATTAAGGATGAAATCAGAGGTGTATTAGATCTTACTGAAGAAATATTGCTGCAATTTGGTTTTGACAAGTATGAAGTAAATTTATCTACAAGGCCTGAGAAATTTGTTGGAGATGACTATATATGGGAAAAAGCTACTTCTGCTTTGAGAGATGCTTTGGATGATAAAGGGTGGTCCTATCAAATTGATGAAGGAGGAGGTGCATTTTATGGGCCAAAGATTGATCTCAAGATTGAGGATGCTCTTGGTAGGAAGTGGCAATGTTCAACCATACAGGTAATTCTGACCTTTGAAAGGACTGGCTCAATTCTATAGAATGTTATGAGCTAGATAGCTAAGTACGATTTTGATTGAAATATTGTGCTGTGGGGGAAAGTATATGGCATGAGGGGCTATGCAAACCTGCATTTTTAATATAAAAATAATTTGGGATTCTTTGCTCCAGTGTTTGACTTAAATTCTCTATGACTTCACAGGTTGAGTTTAATTTACCACAGCGTTTATCACTTATGTAGACTCAAACACTGAGAAAAAGCGACCTATATTGATCCATAGAGCAATTCTTGGATCCTTGGAAAGATTCTTTGGCGTTCTGATAGAGCATTATGCTGGTGATTTTCCATTATGGCTTGCTCCAGTACAAGCACGAGTTTTACCAGTTACCGATGCCCAGGTAATTAAGCTTTTAGCTGTTTATTTATGTCTCTTTCTATAAATTCTTTGGTATTTCTATGAATTCTTTAACAGTCTTAATTCCTAACTTTCCAAAACCACTAAATCTATGAATTGGTAACAGGGGTGGTTCACTAGTCTAACAATGATAGTTGGTCGTCAATTGCTTTTTTTCTTTCTAAAAACATTATATATGACACAGCTATATATGGAAATCATAGTATGTAAAAACTAAAGTATTTCTGATTAAAATAATGATTAAACAATATTTAATGGCCTATCTAGTCTAGAACACTATTGGATAACTCAATTATGCATAAAAGAAATTCACAATTTTCAATGATACTGTTTGTTTTCCTTAAGACGTGATGTATAATTTGTAATTATCATGTGTAAGGTGGTTATAAGGTGGTTGTAATAAGGGAGTCCGTTGAAGGCTTAGGAGTTAGACGCCTACAAAAGGAAATGACTTGTAATCAGAAGCTACCTTTTTTGAGTAATATTCAGTGTACTATTCAGCTATCTCTCTCTGTCTCTCTCCCCTTCTCTCTCCCTTCTCTTCATTCCTCTTTCCCTCTAACTTTATCTGTCAACATGATATATTATTTAAGGAATTTATTTTACTTTAGAAACATGTTAAAATGAATATCTTATACATTATAAGTTAATAAAAGCATCAACTGAAGAAGTGGTAGTACCGCAGGACGATTCTCCTTCAGAATGTTGCAAGTTTAAAATTTTTTGACTTCCAAGTTTTTAGATATATTAGCATACCAGTTTAGTGACTGTTACTAATTGAGTCAGCTAAACCTGATTTCTTGGACTGGTCGGTTTTCTTGACCTCTTCCCTGCTCCCAAAGCAGGTTGGTCAGAATATTGTGATGGAAGAATGGTTATCAAATCTAAGCTATTTTATCTGACGATGAGCCTCTAGGCCTGTTATTCAACAGAGACAAGCTGAGATTTTTGACAAGTGAATGGGGATACTTACACAAAGAAAAAGGACAAAACAAGCTAATTGATTATTTGTTTTGGGTATAAAAGCTAATTGATTATTTACATGAAACTTATCACCATTCCTTATTGAATTTCAAAATAGAAGAAAAAGAGGTTCTTTTCTTAATTAAAATGAATTTGGCTTCACATGAGAAAATAAAGAAAATACTTTTTTTAAAAAAATAAAAAAACAGAAAACAAACAAAAAATATTTTTCTCAAATAAATTAATTAAATAACATTTTTTCTAAAAAAACACCAACCAAATGCTACGCCTTTCTACCCCTAATGAACTACGTAGGCTTTGATCTCTGTAAAAAGTACATAGGCCCTGTGTTTTCAACTTAGGTCAAGTTCAATAATGTAAATAATTAATCTTGTTTTTCTTTCATTTTGTAAGTACTTTATTTTTGGGTAATTATGATGAAATTTTAAAAGGCCATATTTATTTTTCAATAATTAACTTAGGGTAACCATTCTTACGAATGGGTGTTGTGGGGTGCTTAACACCTTCCCCATGCACAATCGACTCCTGAACCCTAAATCATTTTTGTATACTAGTTTTTGTTTTTAAAAAGGTTTCCAAAATTATTCTTTTCCAAAATTTTGGTGGCGGCTCCATATTTTCCAAATTTCAGACGCTACAAACAGTATGCACCTTACTCCATTTCCCAACCCAATAAAAATGGTGAGAGTCTGGGGTAGATCTTCACCAATGAGCACTTGAAGCTCATCAATGAAAGCAACGACTCAGTGAAAGACACATGTGGATCTTACATTGTTGCATCTACCTTTGTTAATGGTTTTGCCTTTTCTGCATGCTTCCAAGGCATCGATAGATTTGGTCATACATTTTCTATATCAGTCTTAATTTCCTTCCTTTTCTCTATAACTTCATTATCTACTTTTCTGGCCCTTTATCTCTCTAGAAAAGAACAACCCAAAGGTTTTCGTCGAAGTTTGCCTAAATGTGTGGAAGAAGTATTATGTCTGTGTACTGTCGTTACTTATCTTGTATCCAAGATATTGTTAGTTAGTTGGATTTGGAACACTTCATTTTATCTGAAGATGTAAGATTGCTACCCATTTGAAGGAGTTATGAAATCTAAGGCTAATTATTAGTGAACAATTTGGTGCTCATAAAGTCATGTTTATTCAAGCAATGATAGGCTGTATATATGTTAGTTTCTAGGTTAGTTGGTAACCGTAGAATCACCTAAATTGCATCTCCTAGAATCAAGGAAGTAATTCTAAACTTCGAAATTCAAATATGCCAAGATATTAGGATCTTTTGGCATCAACTAAAAAAACCCTAATTAATAATTTAGTTATAGCTAGGTTAAGCCCAAGGCCCATGCAGCACCAACTTGCTTCCAAGAGATGTCTATCATTCCCAACTTGCTTCTGAATTCTTCAAACTGTAGTCTTGCTACTGCTTTGGTGAACATATCTCCTACTTGACATTTAGATGGGACATATGCCAATTCCATGATTCCCTCATCTTTTTTTCCTTGACGAAATGTTTGTCTATATTGACATGTTTTATCCTTTCATGGTGAATAGGACTCCTAACTATTGCAATAGCAGACATGCTATCACATCGCATTCTGATAGGTGTTTCTGGTACAAAATTCAATTCTTTTAGCACCTTGATTACCCACATGCCTTCACATACTCCATTAACTAAGGCTTGTAGTTCAGCCTCCTAATTCTTTTAGCCCAGTCCTGTGCGATGCGTGGGTGAGAGACCAAGTATTTATTAATGTGTTGTTATATTAAAAATCACTTAAATTTTAAAAAATATTTTATAGTATGGAATACACTATGGCCCATACAATACTTAAAACTGCTCTATATAAAAAGTATTAATTTACAAAATATTGTGTAACTACCTTCCTCATTATCCATCTTTCGTAACCGCCTCTCATTATTATCTTTTTTTTATTTCTATGTTCACTTATTGCTCTAATTTTATATAGTTTTAAGGGCTAAGATGGAATTACCTGTGTACGCCACATTACCAAAACCCAAACAAGTATCATTAGCATCATGCTTATCAAGTATTTTCCTGAGAAACTTTGCTTCTTCTTTGCTTAATATGCCATCATGTTCTGGTTTAGAATATGTGGAGATTGCAAGAGCTTTGTTGTCTAGTTTGCCTCTGCTTTTGCTGCTAGGTGGTTTTCCATAGAGTTTCTAGAATATGTCCTTCATATGACCTAGTTTTTTACAATGATCACACCATCTATTGGATGTCTTACCTCTGAAATCACTTGATTGACCTCCTTTTGAATATAATCCAACTGTCTCCATAGGTATTTGGTTCTGCTATCTGTGAGCAGAGATTTCTTGCTTCACGATGAAAAGTACTTCCCTCAGGCTTGGCAAGGCTTCTTGGCTCATTACGTTTACACAGATCGCTTCATAAGAGGCTTGGAGCCCTAATTAGAATTTATAGACTTTTTTCTTCTCTTTGATTCTCAAGTAGATGCACACATCATTTGGATTGCTCCACTTATATGCTGCTTCATATGTGTCTAAATGTTTCCATAGAACAAGGAGATTAGTCCAATATTCGATGACCAAGAGATTACCTTGTTTGAAGTTGTCTAGCTTCATTTCAATCTCCAATACAGCTGCTCAATTTTTAGTTGAGGCAAATCACAGGCTGCCTCCCAAACCTTTTTACAAACTGGAACAGAGAGAAACTTGCGCTAATATTTGATGTCATAGAATTCATGAGCTAGCATTGATATGGTGCCGGTCAAGTAGTCGAGCTTGCCTTTTCTAGCGATGTACAAGCACACTCCATTAGTCCATTGAATGTAATTTTGACACAATGCTACAGCACCTGCATGCTATAGTTTCCGCACTCAAGTGCTACAGTGCCTTACTCAAGTGATTGCCATAGTACCATACTGCTACAATGCCAAATAGTGCCGACTACTACAGTGCCTCGAATTTCCAAAATCTCTAGAATTACTTCTAATAACTTAAATATTGATATTTCCATTAGATCTTCTTGCAAGTTCTTCTTTCTTCCATATCTTTCTTCTTGATTTTCGTCTTGATAATCATTCTCTATAACCCAAGTAAGCAGCTTCTTGACTATCTTCAATTTCTTTCTTCTTCTCTCTCTTACTCAGTCTTATCAATTCAATCACTTCTTTGTTGATTGTCCTATATTTGATAATTTTGCCTGCTCAGTTTTCCTCCATACTTCAACTTAATTAATCTACAAGATATTATACATTAAACATAGTACTTAGTCAAATTATAAAACAAATACATTATATAAACTTTTTGCTTATATCATTTTACATCTATATTTGACATCATCAAAACTAATCGTATCTAACATTCTCCCCCTTTTTGATGATGAAAAATCCTATAAGAAAAATATGTGTGAATATCATCAATTTGAATGCAACATATTTTTCTTGCCCTTTTCTTCCTCTATTTGACATTAGCAAAAAGTTTGAAATATATAAAGAAGCAAGGTTTGTGGAGAAGTAATTAAAGTAGAAATGCCTTTCTTTTTATTAATCAAAATGAATGAATCAAGAAAAAAATTTACTCTCCCCTTATGTGAAAGTACTTTCATTTTTAATGTGACGGAACTGAAAATAGATTTGGAGAGATTTTCAATAAACCTTTTATAATCAAGACAATTTGAAAATTGAAGATACAAAACGTATTCTTGAAATGTAAAGAGTAAGGATTAGAAATGCTCATGTAGATTTTGAAAAATGATGAAGCGCTCCATGAAGTTTGTTGCATTATTCTTTGGCAATGCTAGTTCATGATCTTGTGTTCACCACACTCCTGCTATGCAACTCTTATATACATTCATGTTGTTGCTAGGATTCTCCAATTGAGTTGAGCTTTTGTTCAGCATGCTCAATGATTATTTGTATTGGCATGTGTATTTATTGTTTTGATTGTTACAGTCAACATATTTTCCTTGACTAATGTTGAAGCATCTTTCTTCAAGATTGATAGTTTCTTCTTATAGTACGTTGAGGAACGTTACTATGCAAAACAAATTCTCCTATCATAAATTTAAGTTGTTCTTTGCAAAGAGGATTGTTAGTTCAATCAAGTAACAAATGGTTTTTTTTGGTATCATATGTTAAAATTAAGATCATGAAAAGAACAATATTAGAGTAACTTATCATCAAAACTAATCAAGACATGGTGAACACAGATGAGTATGTTAAAAGGATTTTCTTCCAATAAAGGAGATGATCTTTCAAGATATAAAACACAAGTGAATGTGAAGCTCCCCCTTAATTGATGCATGGATTAAAAATTCGTCATTAGAAAAATAGTTAATTACTCCCCTGGATTTCAGAGACTATTAGTAACTTTGTTTGGAAAATGATTTTGAAATTATGAAAATTTGGAGAGAAATCAAATTTGAAAATGATAATGCTATTTAGAGGTTTTAAGATATAACCCAATATCACCTAAGTAGTCACTTGAGTGATTCTACTCGACCATTACTCGATTGTTTACTCAAGTGATGTAACTCAAGGAATTTGAATTAAGCAAGAATATAATACCTCACTCGAATAATATCGTAATTACTCGAGTCATAATCCTAGGTAGTCTATTGATACATCGTTGGCTAGTCACTGTCTGAATATATGATCTGATGATGTAATCTATATTAGTACTTAAGGATACCAAGTTGATCTTAGAGTAAGGCTTTATGTGCATATTGGCTTAGTATGTGCCCCTTGCTTAGCAAACATCATTGAGAAATTTTAATTTCACCATAGCACATAGCACCCTTATTTTGTCATCCATCATCTCAAATAGAACTTTAAAGTTCTTGTTCACTAAGTCACACAATTGCTTCATCTTATCATTTTTTTATAATAGAAGGAAGAAAGCAAAAACAAATTAATTCACTACAGACAATCCCTCCAACTCTGAGCGCAGACCATCTCGTATGCAATCAGGTGGTATGCTAAAGATATGTATATCCATTGCCATATTCCTAACATTGGCAGCCATGGCATTGGCCACCGAATTAGTATCCTGGTTACAGTGACGAAACTCAACATTTCACGTCCTTCCCAGCAGCTGTTGTATCTCGACAAACATGGCAAAGTCATGGTGGTAATCATTAACAGAGGACATAACTCCAGTAATGACCTCCTGGCAATCACTCTCCACAATTAGAGAAAGGCATCCCTGGTCCCATGCCAGCTTCAA
The DNA here is from genome assembly GCA_963242795.1 of Inga leiocalycina. Taxonomy (NCBI): domain Eukaryota; kingdom Viridiplantae; phylum Streptophyta; class Magnoliopsida; order Fabales; family Fabaceae; genus Inga; species Inga leiocalycina. The sequence goes on along the minus strand of OY725321.1, from coordinate 39,458,942 downwards.
AGCCCATAACACTCCCCATACTTCTGCTATAATAACGGTGCCTTGGCCCACCCGAAATCCGAAGCCTTGGATAAAGTTTCCTTGGCTATCCCTCATGACACCACCACAAGTGCACAGGCCAGAAGTAGCATCATAAGAGCCATCGATATTGTACTTTAACACATTTGATGGAGGAGGGCACTAATAAGACCGAGAGCGCCCCTCATGCAAAGAAGCCGATGTGGTCCCAACTCCCCAGGAAAGACATGCATGTGATCGCGTAAGAATCATCTCTGAGCTCCATAGCCTATCATTAAAGATGTACTCATTCAGCCCAAGCCATATTTTCCGACAAACAATTGCAAACCATAATCTAAACTCGAATCCCCAAACTACATCCTTTGCCCGAAGACACCATTGAACCCAGCTCTCCAGATCTAACAGGGAGAAGAACGTGCGAGACCATTTACGGGGAAGCAAGACCTCTCAAACCCATCTCGCGTAAGAGCAGTCACGTAGTGCATGAACCAGAGATTCCTGGGCAGAAGAACAAAGTGCACAGAACCCCGTAGGATGAAGCCCCTGTGCATGCCGAGCCAAATTCGTTAGCAAGCTTAGTATGAAAGTGTTGAAGTTCCTCTTTCAGATAGCCCTTGATAGATAGACCAAAGGCTAAAGGACCAGGGAGAACAGCTCTAAAGTATAATACTGTCTCTTCCTCTGAACATCTCAGTATCTGACTGCATCAATAGCTAGTCACTTGCTAGTAATAGAATGTCATACGGGTGATATTACATATTCTGTTTTTTCTTACACCGCAACACTATCAGTCATGCCTCTTTTATTAGCCTCTGATCTTTGTATTCGAAAGCAGAGCATTTTGGTCAATTCCTGCAAACATATAATTATATGCTCTTTAGTGCTCAACTTTCTCTTGGGTCCATATGATATTATACATTATAACTCTTATGCACTTATACAATTAAATCATATGATAATTGAACAAAGAGTATCATAAACAACAAAGACCAGGATATAATTTTACCCAATTAAATAAATTTAAGCCATTAGATCATAAAGGGTAACGAACAAGTGATACCAAAAGTGATGATTTTCAAAGATCAACGACAATTTGTAAATATACTTTATATAGAAAATATGTCACTGATAAGATTTTCATGCAATCTATGTAAGTTGGATCAAAGAGAGTAGAGAATTTATCCATAATGACCAACTTTTATGAAATGATAAATCATGAATAAAAACAAGTTTTTTGAAAAATGATAATGTGATATGCAAATTGTTTCAAAATCTCAAATGTTCTTTCGAATCATAAATATGCATTATGACATTAAGATTTTGAATGCATGAAAACTCATTTATGAAGTTTGTTAAATATCAATGCTTATGCCAAAAACAATGGAAGTCAACAATTATAAAATATATATCAGAAAGCTTCACTTAGGAGTTCACCTAATATAACATGTTAATTATAAGAGTTAACATGTTGGAGAATTTTCCCAAGAGCAAAAGTTATATGAAAAATGAAGTGGTAAAAAAGGCTTATCTTGATAGACATATAAAAGCATGATGACTTTAATATTGATCAAGAGATAATCTTGCCTCTTAGAGTTGTGTCTTAAAATGGACGAATATTCAAGGCAGTAAGACTTAAAGTACAAGACTCTAGTTACTCGAAAATGGATAAAGACAAATATTAATGTATTTGAGCAACGAAATGAGTACATTGATTTAAATCTGCACTCGAGTGACCAACCAGTACTCGAGTGTTCACTTCTGCACTCGAGGGTCATGCTTATTTTTCAAATTATTCCTGTAAAAAAACATATAACCCTTTTTCATCCTTCGGTATCCAATTCTACTCTGATCCACTCACGGTTAGCTTGTAAGAATCATAATTCATATGCTCTAAGAATATAGTCACTTCAAAGGAATTGAACATGATGAATTTAGTATGACTTTATGCATCAACATTATTTTCTCATGTATATAAAAAAATTATACTATTGAACATTGCAACTCTGTGTATGATTTTTCTAAAGATTGTAAAAACATATGTGCAATGCTCATTTCTAAGGTAACAAAGTATAAACCTCAATAGATATTAAAGATAATAGTGTAAGAGGTTTTACTGTTGTGTACCTTTACCTTAGGTACTTAGAGGATTGCCTTTTCATACCCACTGCATCTTTCTTTGAAGCTTTGTTTTTGCATATTTGGCTTTAGGATTATACAATACTCTCTCATATAATGTAGGCTTTGAGAGTATTTTTCTTTGTGTATGAGAGATCCTCCTCTTCTTGTTCTCCTCAAGATAGTTGAATGATACATTATGGTAGCCCTTCCTTGAGGTGAAACATACGCCTTTTATCCATTGCTTCTTTATGTGGTTATGCTCTGCAGCTCCAGCAATGGAAGTTCTGAGAGTTCTCTTTTGTGATGATATGAACCTCTTAATTAGTGCATGAGAACCTCTTGGCTTCTTCATCTTCTCTATACCATTATGTCTATTTCTTTTTAGATCATCCTATATACATAAAGTACTAGATGAACATTTTGGTACCTACATATACTTGGGTCCTTGATTGTTAGTATTAGGCCTTACAAGTCTCTTCGAAGCCCAAACATATTTATTTCTTACATTTGAATTTCTTCTAAAATAGCATGTATGAGAAATATGACCTGATTTACCACAATAATTACAAATAATATGATGATATATATTATGAGATCTTATGCAAGTGTTGTATTGCTTGAAGGAAGATCTTTTCAAATGTTTAATTTGCTTAAGTTCTTTCTTCACAAATAAATTTCCAGCATGTTTGAAAACATTTTTGCTTTTCTCAATAGAATCAATAATTGGTTGAAAAACAATCTTATGTAAACTCTAAAAATTAGTTTTACGAAAATCACAAGAAGAATTGGAACTTTTTATCTTAAGTCCATCTTGAGCTCTGAAGGGTAATTTTTCATATCTGTCTATAATGAGCTCTTTTCGAGAATCCTCTTCTTCTTGTCTATCCATGTTGACTGTATGGAAGTGTTCTATGATTTCTCCTTCTTTATTGTCAACTTACACTTATTCATGAACTGTAGATATGCAGCTTATAGTTTCACATGAACTGTAGACATCTTCAATTTCAAGACACTTGTTAGAAGTATACATAGAATCAAGAGTGTCCTAGATATGTTTTGCATTATAACAAAATCTAATTTTCTCAAAATCATTTTGTCATAGCACTATTGAGAATCCTCATTGCTCAATGTTTAATGAAAACATTTTCTTTTCTCTTTCTGTCCAATCGTTTCTTGGTTTGAAATCAAAAGTATTTGTAAAAATATTCCACATATCAAAATCAAATGCTTTTATAAAACTAGTCATTCTAGCTTTCCAAAACCAAAAATCAATATCTTTCAAAAGAGGTGGGATTGTATAATCAAAACCTTCTAAAAGTATAAAACACCTAAAATCAGCCATTGTAACTCTTGAGACAGTTAAGTCCTTTAAACAATAGATCAGGCTCTGATACCAAATGTTAGAACTAGCTGATACCCAAGAGAGGGGTGAATTAGGTGAAGATAAAAACTTAAGAACTTTGGAAATCTTTTCGCATCTTATTGAAAATAATAAGTATTAAAGTAATGAATCATAAATTAACAGTTAGATTAAATAATATATGCTGGAAATATAAGAGCTTAGGGAAGAGAATATGAAAACTATGATTTATCCTGGTTCAATCCAATCTATGATGGCCTACATCTAGTCCCCAGGCTCCTCCTAAGATTTTCAAATCCACTATCTTCTTGTTTAATCCGGGCACAAAAAAAGCCTTTACAAATCTACAAGTTTAGTTGAGCACTTTTGAAGCCTTTTACAAATCTCTCGCCAAGATACTCCCCCTTACAACAAGTCTCACTAGCAGAGCAATTCCAAAATCCTTTTTCTCCTACTTACCCGTGCAAGTCTAACAATCAGCAACATTCTCTCATGCTTACACCATGTAAGTCTTACGAGTAGCAATGTTCTCTACTGCTTACACCTTGCAAGTCCTTACAAGCAGAAAGTTTTATCAGCAATTCTCTCTACAACTTTCCTATAAGAAAATCAACCTTCTCAAAGTCCTTATACTTTGAGATCAATTTAGAAATATGGATGAAGATGTTTACATACTCTCTCACAGAGTGGATATAATGAACACTGAAGTACAATGTAAATAATCACTCTCACATATACATGATATAGAACATAGATAATAACAGAGTGTTTGGGTAGAAGTGGATGACTTATGATATTCGCATGTTGGTGTTGTTGCTCTGTTCTTTATTTTTCATGGACTTTGAATGCTCTCTTATTTATAGTTGATAAAGATGATAACCATTGTTAGCATTGTCTGTTAGAGTCCCATTACTTCATTTTTGACCGTTGAGCACATTTGAACATCTAACCACTATAAAATGTCCACTGCAGATTGGGCGTCCAGTTGAGGAGCGGGATATTTCTTTATGAGCTGAAAGTCATGTGGAACGGAGCAATATGTTGTGGAGTGGCATACGTGCGTTTGAATTTTTCAAACAAGATATCATGGTAAGTCTATAACGTGAGTGTTTAGCTGGTCAACTCTGGAAGTAATGATTATATCCACCGTTGTTGAGTTACTAACTGCATCTTTGATTCAGATGTTCAATTTTATGTTTCACACTTGAAGTAGATGTTAAATGATGTTTAATAATAATAACAAGTGAAAATATATTGAATAAACAACATTGAATCATGTTCGGATTGATTGCTGTAAATCTGTTGCATTTCGGCTTCTAACAGAGTCTCACTCGAGTGCTTCAAGGCCTCACTTGTAACCCCCTCAGTAATTATATCCGAAATAAACGATTAAAGTGAAATAGAGACCAATAATAAGCAAATAACAAATTGCAAACCCATCTACCAGACGGGGTTTTCATAAATGCCTTTCAAAATCATTTATAACTTGGTCTCACAGTCACATTCCGAATACAATTACTACGCGGAATATCACATTCATGGGAAATCAGAGTACACAATATAATCCCGGCAATCCCGGGTTCCATACATTAACTCAAAGCCTTATAGGGCATATTCGCCCCTACAAGCCCTCATATGGGGATTACACAAATTCTCATATCAAATACATACTCGAATATACATTCCAACCTACACAATTATATATCCAAATATACTTAATCCCAATCATGCATTGATAACCACCTATCACAAGATTACAACCCGAACGAGTCCCGTCGCCTTTGATTGATTACTCCATCCTCGATCCACCTACCCTGTCTAAATTGTTGGTAGGGGAGGGTGAGATTCGAGAGAATCTCAGTAGGATAACAATATCAAAATGCATGTATGATAGATGTTTAATGCATGACATGCTTGCATCACACAACTCATGATAACACAATGACAATTTGCAAGCTCAATGCTTCGAACAATATACCTATGGCCATAGCATAAATTGAAACATAGCTTCAAATTACACATAATTATGCAAAGCTAAGACATGCACCAACACACTAACACATATATCAAATACAAGCAGAAGAGATATGTTCCCTACCTCCAGTCTTTTCTCCTCGATTTACGTGCCAGCAACTCGGGGCTTCACATTCGATCCTACAATGTCAAATATACTATTTAGACACTTCCATAGTGTTTCTGGGGGTTATATGATTATATCTTGAAAATTTACCAAAATACCCCCGGGACCCCGGCCCGGCCCCGCCGTACCCGGTCCGGCTGTACTTTTCCCGAAATTTTGACATGGGCTATTCTGACATATTTTCGCCCAAGGAATCCATTTCCGGACTCGGAATTATCAAATTCAATGTCAAATTATGAAATTGCCCTTGGCAGCCCTACTTTTAGGGTTTTAGGGGCGTTTCCGTAATTATGCTTTCTCGGCCTTTTCCGAAAAAGTGCCCAACTGTAACCCCACCTAATTTTCCCTCCTGAACTCAATGGAATCATCAAATCATTGAAAATCCAACTCTAAGACCCATTTATAGCCCAGACCGAAATATACAAATACTCCGGGGAAAATTGGGGTTTTTCGGTTTCGGCTCCGTAAACACGTTCCTTTCTACTCCTAACCACTTTATTGACTATTCCATTAGGTTACAACTACCATTTAGTATCAATTTGGGCAGCATAACCCCTAGGGAAACCCATTTTCCAAATTTACAAACAAAGACAATCCGGTGAAATTTCACCGATTAAATCAACCACAGCAGCCAGAACAATCAAAGATTGAAGTTTCGGAAGTTACCTCAAGCTCCCTCTGGCTTTTACTCAATATGGCTGAACCCTAGCCCCTTTTAAACCATGAAAATTGAGCTTCCAACACCTTAAAGGACATGAAAGAGAAGCTTAGAAGCAAGGTTATACGCGTTAGGAGCTAGATCGTCGGAGAAATCGGCTTACCTTGTGAGATTCCTCCTCTTTCTCTCTCTAAGAGCTCTCAACTTTCTCTCACAAGTTTCAGCTGGTTCATCACGACAGAAAATGATAGCTGAAGAAGATGAGAATATATGTAATTCCATGCTGATGTCATCTTTTAATGAGATGATGTCATAATTCCCATTTTCGGATTTTCTGGCAGATTTTCTGCCCAAACTTTGAAAAATCATAACTAATTCTAGAAAAATCTAAATGAGGTGATCCCAAAGCCAAATGAAAGGTATTTAAGTCCTCTTTATAGGAAAAATATTGGCCATTACTAAAAATCACCACACAATTCCAGAATTACACAAATTTCATCACTGCCCCAAAACAGAGTCCATTTTTGACCTCAAACTTTGGACAGTCATATCTCCTAGTTCCCAACATGAACTGGCACAAATTATATGTCCATTTTGAAGGTTGGGATGTGAACTTCAAGACTGGAAAGTTTCATAATTTTCTGACATCATTTGCCTTGTCAAAACATCCACACGAGAAGACTGGCCATACAGAATTCACACTGGATAGCATTTCTAGTTTTGCAACCAATGTGTCCAATCCAATTTAAATCAATTCCAATGATTAAATACCACAACATGACACCATTTCCATCACAATACCCCATTCAATTATTCCCTCTAGTCTAAGTCAATTTGGATGTTAATCCACAATTGAACTCAAATACAGGGTTTTGGCGCTGCTCATAACACAAGTGACTACAATCCACTTTATATTCTCTAAAAAGGTTCATTAATCACTAACCACGTCCACTTTTGTAGTCATTAACTCCTAATCACAATTTGGGATCTTGCTAAACCAGGGTTTAGCAATCCACTAATCTCAGGCTTATTCTCTAACCTCGAGTCTCAAAATTCGGGGTATTACATCACTCAAGTGCGTCTTCATATTTCCTTTTCTGCTTCAATTTTTAAGTTGTACTTCCATGTGAATTTGAGATAGTGCATTTTCACACTTGCGAGTGTTCTGACCTCTCACTCGAGTGCATGTGAATTTTGCACTATGGAACTGATCCTTTGGCTAACACTCATGACATTTTTATCAAGAGTGTAATTTTTGCACTTGCAAGTGATGTGGGCCCTCACTCGAATGCATCAATATATCTCAGCTTCAGGCTTTGTTTCTGGTCAGCACTTGCACTAAGTTTTCAGAGAGTGCAATTCTGCACTTGCAAGTGTTACGTCCTCACTCGAGTGCAGTATGGCTCATTCAAGTGCAGTATGGCTCACTCAAGTGCATTTCATATTTTCACGTTTTGGCTTCCTCTTGGGCAAACACTTGCTACACCTTACTTGCAGGACTCGAGTGTATTTCTTGCCATCACTCAAGTGTTGCCATCACTCGAGTGTTACCAGTCATGCTCGAGTGCTCTTCACGCTTCTCTGGTTATATTTCTTCTCGGGTTAACACTTTCATGTCAGCACTTACATGACTCTCGAGTGCAAACCCTTACTTCCCTCAACTGCATTGTCATTCACTCGAGTGTAGCAAAAATACTTCCACTTCACAACCACTTCTGGACAACACTCACATCAAAATATCAAGAGTGTGCTTTTGGACTCGCTGGTGTAACGATGCCATGTTAAACTTGATTTATTCATTTGACTTTAAATATAGCAAGTAATGAATCATAAGAAAGCTCTTGTCATATATATTCCAATGCAAAAAGAATCAGTTCCAAACTCCTTGTATGATGTAAGTTATGATCGAAAGAGTGTCTATCGCACTAGACCGCACAAGGTCTCTTATGCATATAAATAGAATAGTTGCTCATCAAGATACCCTTAAAAAAATATAGTGTGAACTTCTATATCATTTTTTCTTTTTTAGATAACATTTAGACTGATGGGGCAACCATTTTCCCCTTTTAGCATACCAAAATCAATTCTGTTTCCTATCATTACTCTATTTAATGTTTTTTGCCAGAGGGGAATAAGGCAAGCCTTCATTTTGTCTTACCCTTCCTGGAAGTTTTCCGGGTCTTCCAGACAGCAATTTATGATTATGAGATATATCTTATCTTTGAATCCATTTGTTCCAGTTTCTTGAAAAGCAAAGCCTATGGCCCAATAATGAGTTCATTGAATTTCTTAATGTCACTTTACAAAAATCCATTAAGCCGTTATAGCATGTAGTGAAGGTAAAAACTAGTTGAATTAATTCTACTGGGAGATAGCCTGTTGCAGTAGCAAGTACCCGAGTTGAGTTAAACAATCAGACACAAGCTAAGGAAGAAATATGAAAGACCTGTGTGAACTTCTACTTTGAACCTCTATATAAACATAAAGAATATAGAGGTCGCAAAAGGGGCTTAGCTATTTCAGCATAAGATGCTCTTTCTCGTCGGAGATAGTTCATCCATCTGATCTGACCTATTTTCATGCTAGGACTCCATTACCTTACATTCGAGTGGCTCTTAGTAATAGACAAGGTTAGCACCTGTGTCACGACTGAGTTCTATCTATTTAATTCACCTTGGAAATGGGATCTAAGCTGCTGTGAAAACTTCTTCAAATTTTGTCCCAAAAGCCCCAGTTAAAGTCTAGTATTGAGTAATAAGAAGATCAAGTTCTAAAAGAAAACACTATATCTTTTCTTTGAGACTTAAGATACAATAACAGACGGACATGGTCGAAAGTTCCATCCATTGTTATTGAGGACAGAACCCTCATGGCCCACTGGTGGGCTGGATATAAAAGTCGCTACTTTATATAATTGCAGATGGCAAATATCTGACGCTTCCCAAATCCCTCGATCACTTGTGCCAATCGACCGGAAGCGATTGGAAAACCTACATAATCACCAGAGACTATGGCGAACTGAGGTTCGACACAGCGTTCAAAGTACTCAAGGTCAACCAATGCAGACTCTGTGGTATATCGACAATCCAGAGGATATAAAACTCTAGGATACTAAAGTCTACCGGGAGAATGGAAACAATTAGGGGTGCTGTGGATTTTATTAATATTCTAAATAAAAGCGGCAATCTCATGTTTCAAATTAACAAATATATTTAGAAATCAGATAAATTGCCTCCGAGCAGCATCAATCTTCTCATCAACATGGAAACCCATATTGAGGAGAGGATAGTCCTGAATTGGTACAAACTTCCAGAAGGCATATCTCCTAGAATATAACTTAAAATTTGGCAAATTACCTATCCATGGAAAGCCTAGTTTCATATGGCACCAGTTTCACCTCAATCCGATGTGTCATTTGTGAGTTACGTCCAAAATACCAAACCTGTCTTGAATAGTGACGGTGATTTTAGTGTCATCTTCCACAATTCATATCTCTTTCATCTAACCTTTTTTCCTTGTGATCTTGGTATACATTTTTTGTGTTGTAAGTCTTCTTTCATATGCCACCAGTTTCAGTTCAATCTGATGTTTGGTTTGAGAGATATGACCAAAATACTGTACCTCTACCAAGCTAAATGGAAAACAAAGTAGAACAAAGTGCCTCGACACTCGAGTGTGTTCTTCCTTTACTCCAGTGCTACAGTGCTACACTTGCTACAGTGAATCTGTACTTCCTCTTTGCACTTTAAGTACTACAGTGACATAATGCTACATCACCCGTATGCTACAGTTTCTGCACTCTAGTGTTACAGTGCCTCACTCAAGTGATTGCTACAATACGCGACTGCTACAGTGCCAAACAATGCCTCGAATTTCCAAAATCTCCAGAATTACTTCTAATAACTTGAATCTTGATATTTCCATTAAATCTTGCAAGTTCTTCTTTCTTCCATATCTTTCTTCTTGATTTACGTCTTGATAATCATTCTCCATAACCCAAGTAAGCAGCTTCGTGACTATCTTCAATTTTTTTCTTCTTCTCCCTCTTGCTCAATCTCATCAATTCAATCACTTCTTTATTGATTGTCCTATATTTGATAATTTTGCCTCCTCATTCTTCCTCCATACTTCAACTTAATTAATCTATAAGATATTATACATTAAACACAATAATTAGTCGAATTGTAAAAACAAATACATTATATAAAATTTGTGCTCTTATCATTTCACATCTATATTTGATATCATTAAAACTAATCATATCTAACACTCATGACACCTCTCCCTAATGTTATTCAAGCTTATTCTATGATAACACAAGAAGAAGACTAGCGGAACATTACTATTCAGTCTTCAAGCAATCCTATTAAGGCAGCTGCTATCTCTAACAGAGGGGGCAGACAAGGCCAAGGAAGAGGTCATGGACGCTCACAAGACATCTGCTCTCATTGTAATCATCATGGTCATAAATGAGAGACTTGTTATGAATTGATAGGATATCCTGATAGGGGCAGAGGAACTAGACATACCAGTCAAGTCAACCAAACAATTGATGTTCCATCTCCTACTATTGCCAATTCACAACCATCTGTCACTCCATAACAATATGATCAGCTTGTAGAACTCTTGAGGAAGGACTTAAATGAGGTAGCTGTCAGCACCACCAATTATATTGAGGAAAAAAATCTCAGGTTCACTTAATGCTCTCCCTCAAACCTCTTATAGTTCTAATTGGATTCTGGATTCTGGTGCCACTGAAGAAATAGGGCTTTGTCAGCTTTTTGCCTTGGTAACCTCTTCAAAAATTAAACCAAGGATTGCAATATTGGGTACAATCCCGGATCGTCTCTCGAAGAGCCTTTTATTAATTACCTAGAAACTAAGTGCAATGATTGAAATGAAATGAGTTAAAAATGGTCTTTGAGCTTTTTATCTAACAACTAAATTGCAATTAAACTAAAATGCTTTTAAAACTAATATTTTGGGATTTTTGGAATAAATTTGATATGGAATGGAAATTGGTTAAAAATGCAAGTGATAAATATAAGATGATAATCCTCTAGCGCAATGATTCAAGCTATCCTTGCTTCAATTAATTTGGGCGTGTGCTAGTTCAACAAATTTGCTCAAAAGACCCTTTGAGCTAGCTTGAGTTAGGTGAATTAATTCCTCCACACCGGGTAGAAATTAGTCCCTCTAACCGAAACCCAATTTAAACACTAACAATTTGAATCAATGAAATGTAATGACACAAGTAACCAAGAACCCTTGTATTACAATCACAATTAAATGTTCATAACAACCTCAAGCAAAAGCTATACCAAGTCAATTGCATGAAATTGATACTAATGAAATCCAAGGTGTCAAATGCACACAATTAAATCCAAATACACATTTAATCTCATAAATTGCATGGAACCCCATTACAAAATCCCAGTCCAATAATTAATTAAACTCTAAACCTAGAATTCAATTAATATAAAGGATTAAAGATAGAAATTAAATGGTAAGACACTCCCCTTTAAGCTCCAAGCTCAAGCCATCACCACCACTCTAGAGAATTTGAGAATCAGCCACTGCAATTCGTCATCACAAAGTCCCCAAATATATTCACAGTTTCAGCCATGTAACACATTGAATCAATTCACCAATTATCTGTAAACAATGAAATTAAGCGCTGAAATATTAACACAGGGAATTAGAGCAAGCCACGGCCGAGACAGTTCAGGAGCAGGGGAAGTGGTCTGGAATGATTTAAAACAGAGGGAGGACACTGCTGGCGGTGAAGCAGGCAGATGGTGACGGTGGTTTTGTTGTGGTGTGATGAACAGGGATGATGGTCTCATCTTCTACTCTGTTCTGAGCTCTGTTCACGGCAGTGATGTTGTGAACGTCGGTGGTGGTGAAGACACGGCACTCTCCTCTCTGAAACTCTCAGCTCGCGTATCTCTTCCTCACAGCTCCGGCTTGGTGGCAGCACGGTTAAGAGGCAAAGCTCATCGGATTTGTGTTGCAGCTGTCTATTGTGGACGGTGAAAGGAGCTCCCCGGCGGCAAGGATCTGTGGTGACAGTCAAGCACTGGCCGCCGGCGAGGGAAGATGAGGCAGGTTAAGGAGAGAATGAAGGTCCTCGCGTTGCGGCGCTCTCGTGTCTCACAGCTCGCGTCCGAGATCCCCTATGGCGCCCTCAACTCATTTTGTATATCACATCTGTTTCTGGGTCTAAGCATGTCCGAATAGCATATCCACCAATCCAAGTCGGGTCTCCGTTCCAGTGTTCTCGGGTTGCAGATGATGAATAGTAACCCTGGTCAAAACTTGCGTTTTGACCAGGGACTAATCTGAAATTATTAAAAGTTTGGTTGAGGGACTTAAGTGTAAATTTTTAAAATGTTGGCAGGGTCAAATGTAATTTCTCAAACATCTGGGTTCTTGTCTGTGATTTTTCCAGGCCCTTTTCTTCATTATTTTTGTAATTTTTCCAAAATCTAGGGCCCCTTTCTGTGATTTCCCCAATCTTTAAAATATTAATTTGACCTCCAAAATCTACAATTTTCTTCCAAACTCCTGAAATGCAATATTCAGCATAAAGTAGTATTAAAAGTTTAAGGGACAATATATAAAAAAAATAATAATTAATGAATTTTGACCATTTTTTTCCCCTAATTCCCATTAATTCAAAATAATTATCCCTAACCAAAATTAATGCTTAATAATGCAATAATGTCCCAGAAAATACATTAAAATCCCAAATTAATCATGGAAAATTCATATAAATATATGGTTCAATCAATTCCCCCACACTTAGACCTTTGTACTCCTGAACAAAGGCAATGAAGCACAAGTTTCTAAATTCAAATCACTAATGCATTTAAATGACGAGCAATTTCATAATTGGAAAACAATGTATCAATTAATCAAATTCCTCACGTCAACACTAATCATAGTCAAGAGATGCAAAGAAATTAGCTAACCACACAATCCAAAATATTAGAATGAAGCACAAGAGAACTCTCAAGAAAATAGTGTTTAACTCATCTCACCTCATTATGGTCATTTCACTCTAATTCACTTAATCAACACCTTACCATAGGCTTGTAACAACTCTAATATCTCCACAACTAATAGCACTTAATACAATGAATCAAGAGGGCTTTAAAGGCTTGTAATGATGGATGAAAGCTAGATGGCATGAATTAATTAGAAAAAGGAAATAGTTGATATGCAAGTCAAAGGTAATGGTCAAGTTCATAGCATCTAAATTACTTCAAAAGTCTTGCCAATTCTTTTCTAAATTCATGAACAAATGCCTTCTTGATGTTTCTTTTGTTTTTCTCTCTCTTTTTTTCTATTCAATTTTTCTTCTTCTTCTTCTTCTTCTTTTTTTCAATTCCATTTTTCTCAATACTTTTCTTCTTTCTTTTTCTTTTTTTCAATTCTCTTCTACTTCTCTTTTCTATATACATGGCATTTCAATATATACCTTGTTCAACTTTTTTTTTATTTGGCAAACCACTTTGATTTTAAAATGTCATGAACACTATGATTAATAACATGACATGCATACAACATAAAAATGGCTCAAAGGGGTAAGCAAATGGTCATAAATGAGGGTTTGTGTTTAGGTTAAAAAGGTTTAAAATGAATGCCTCTTTCATTTCCATCACACTAATGCAAATGCCGTTTCGAAGAAGAGTTGAAACAAGTTCTAGAAGGTAAAAGACTAAGTGAACATGCACACATAGAAAGAATTCAAAGCCCAAATAACCTTCCAACAAGGCTTCTCCCTAATGCTCACTCCAACATAATCAATTGCATAGGAAACTAACCACAATGCATTCACTTAACTAATTCAAATGCTAACATTGCAAACACAATTAATCAAAACATTGCAATCAATTATAAGAATGCTCAACTCTTAAAAGCATTAATGATGTGGAAACTTTCTTTATCAAAACAAGGAGTTAACAAAATCCAAAATGTGGGTTCATTTCTCTTCCCATTCACTTGAAAAGCAAAATATGGTTTCAACAAGTTGCCAAAACACTAGATCACATGAAAGCTCAAAGAATTTCTCACAAATCACATTCCAAAGGGGCAAATGCGACCCTTTACCACTTAGGACATGCATCAAAGCAAGTTATTTTTGAAAAAATTTTTGAAAAATTTTCTAGTTAATGACATTTTTCATTTGAAAACAACCAAATAGTGGGATTTGAAATGTATTTCCCTCCCCCACACTTAATCAACACATTGTCCTCAATGTGTAAAGCAATTCAAAAGAGAGTGCTTAGCAAATGGAATTTCAAGGCACAATGGTAATTAAGTAGGGTAGTGGCCACAAATGATGTAAAGCATACAAAGGGGGTTTTTATTGTACTAAAATACACTACTTCTACCTTTTTCTACTGGATTGTGTCCCTCCCCCACACTTATCTTCCTCACACAACAATTAAGCTCAAAGAATCATAGAAATTAGGAAGAAAACAAGTGAGGAAAGAGACAACCTGTGTTAGAGAATCTTCAGTCGCTTGAAGGAGTTCTCATCCCTGATGAGAATCATGCATTTGTCTTTCAAAATCACTTCTCCCGCATTGGATTTCCTTGGTGGAGGTGGCTCAGGATCAATCGGAAGAGGTCCAAGGATATACGGTGGATGTTGGTTCCTCCGATGACCTTTCCAAGAATGTGTCTGCAAAGAAGACAGGCAACCAGCAGTATCCCATCCAAAAATAGAAACATGGAGAGATTGCAAGTGAAATAAAGGCATGTGAAGTTCTAAACTCTCCAAGTAACTATCGCATCCAAGGAAATCAATAGAACTCCCATCAGTAGGAGTCAAACAAACAGTTAAATTCTCTTGTGTTTGTAAAGTGGAAGGTGCGGAATCCAACTTGGTGTTGGGGTACACCACATCATCATTGCAATCACAAGAGATGGAAGGGAAAAGAGTGGAAGAAGAAAGAGAATTGTTCAGATCATTACCACCCAAAACTTTTGAACTTTCAAAAGAATCATTTTCCTTTTCTATATCGGGTGGCAAATCACAAGAAAGAATCATATGGAAAGAATCATTTTCATTTATAATATTATCAATCAAAACAGTTGAATATTCCCTTATGATACTATCAAACAATTCATTGGAATCAAAAGAAAGATCTTTTTCTAGGCAATGGTCTTTTTTTATTCACAACAATCACATTAGGATCCACACAAGATTCAACATTTTCACAAGTGTCATGCTTAGAAACATCAATAGTACAAGGAGATGTATCAAGATGAACGGTAGAATCAACCACTTCACTAAATGCTTTCTTTCGAAACTCAACAAGCAAGTGGCATTTATCATGATAACAATCAACACATATTTGATCTACCGCACAAGAACATGAAGATATATCATTCAGTTGACCACAATCATCCCTAGTATTATGAAGAGAAGCATTTTCAATAATAGAAGCATCACACAAAGAGGTAGAAGCAAGATCATCGAAAACAACAATTGAATCACTACTACTTGAACTAAGAGGTTGAGCAATTACATTTTCAAATATTTGAGGAGATTCAACAATAATTTCCTCATCTATCTCATCATCACTCAAATCAGGAATTGCTTCACTAGTTAAAGTAGTAAAAGAGTCTACTTCTATAAGGATAGGATCATTACCGAATGGTAAGGAAGACTTTTCAATACTATTTTGAACTTGCTCCATTTCATATGTTTGTGTGGGAATAGGCACCGGAGGTTTGAAGTCTTCCACTTGTGAAGTGGCATTTGACCCTTGAGGTTGGACTCCTTGTTCCTCCTCCACAGGAAGGGAAGACTCCTCTGGAAGTTGAAATCGCACCTTTTTGACTTTCTTGACTTGAATAAGTGGATGACATGTAGGCAATGGAGGAAGAGTCTCTTGTGGAGTGATGCACTTAGAAATCTTTTGGGACAGCAACTCCATATTTTTCTTAAATTGTTCAACATCTTTCTTCCATCCCTCTGCTTCATTTGATGGCTGTGAGACGCTCAAAGTCCTTGTCCAAACTTGCACGCTCTTTATCTCTTTGCTCCATTGATCTCATTATAGAGGCCATGCAATTGGAAAAGGTGTCCTTGTGTGACTGCTCCTCATTTATAGTACAAGTCATTGGTTTCTGGAATTCTCCAATAACTTCACCAATAGAAGGTTCTTGGAGAAACACACATGGTTGAGAATGATGTCCATAAGATGGTTGAAATGGTGGGAATAGAGGCTCATGAGGTGGATGGCATGGTTGGAAAGTGGAATGGAATGAAGGAGAATGGTCATGATATGGTATGTGGTTATATGATGGAGGATTAGAGTGAGGCTCATTATATGGGTTGTATGGTGGCAGAGAAGGTTCATGGTATGATCTATAGGGTGGGTATGGTGGGTAATGAGATTGGAATGAAGGTTGTTGGTAGGTTTTATGGTATGGAGGGTGGAATGGACCTTGGCATTCTTGACCAATTGAACTATCTTGATATCCCAACTTGGCTTGAAGAAGCTGTAATGTTTGTTGAATATCGTGGATGCTTTCAGAGATAGATTCTTTCCTTCCAGTTGAATCTCCTACAGAAGAGTGAGATTGAAAAGATAAACCTTGATTACCATTAAACCAAGCCATGAAATCCAATCACAATAAATTCCAATGAATCACAAAAAGGATTATCTAATAAAAAACTATAAAAACTAGGGGAAGGAAAAAAAATCTAAGAGAACACAAATGCAAATGAAAAAGGGGAAAAAGATTTAAAAATGACAAAAGATGCAATATGCTTTGAAAAACATGCAAAACTACCTAAACTAACTAAAATGCAACCTAAAGGCTCAAGTTACCAATTAATCAAAGATTGACACTTAGCTACTAAGGAACCAATTACTTGGCTCCCCGGCAACGGCGCCACTTGAAGAAATAGGGCTTTGTCAGCCTTTTGCCTTGGTAACCTCTTCAAAAATTAAACCAAGGATTGCAATATTGGGTACAATCCCGGATCGTCTCTCGAAGAGCCTTTTATTAATTACCTAGAAACTAAGTGCAATGATTGAAATGAAATGAGTTAAAAATGGTCTTTGAGCTTTTTATCTAACAACTAAATTGCAATTAAACTAAAATGCTTTTAAAACTAATATTTTGGGATTTTTGGAATAAATTTGATATGGAATGGAAATTGGTTAAAAATGCAAGTGATAAATATAAGATGATAATCCTCTAGCGCAATGATTCAAGCTATCCTTGCTTCAATTAATTTGGGCGTGTGCTAGTTCAACAAATTTGCTCAAAAGACCCTTTGAGCTAGCTTGAGTTAGGTGAATTAATTCCTCCACACCGGGTAGAAATTAGTCCCTCTAACCGAAACCCAATTTAAACACTAACAATTTGAATCAATGAAATGTAATGACACAAGTAACCAAGAACCCTTGCATTACAATCACAATTAAATGTTCATAACAACCTCAAGCAAAAGCTATACCAAGTCAATTGCATGAAATTGATACTAATGAAATCCAAGGTGTCAAATGCACACAATTAAATCCAAATACACATTTAATCTCATAAATTGCATAGAACCCCATTACAAAATCCCAGTCCAATAATTAATTAAACTCTAAACCTAGAATTCAATTAATATAAAGGATTAAAGATAGACATTAAATGGTAAGACACTCCCCTTTAAGCTCCAAGCTCAAGCCATCACCACCACTCTAGAGAATTTGAGAATCAGCCACTGCAATTCGTCATCACAAAGTCCCCAAATATATTCACAGTTTCAGCCATGTAACACATTGAATCAATTCACCAATTAGCTGTAAATAATGAAATTAAGCGCTGAAATATTAACACAGGGAATTAGAGCAAGCCACGGCCGAGACAGTTCAGGAGCAGGGGAAGTGGTCTGGAATGATTTAAAACAGAGGGAGGACACTGCTGGCGGTGAAGCAGGCAGATGGTGACGGTGGTTTTGTTGTGGTGTGATGAATAGGGATGATGGTCTCGTCTTCTACTCTGTTCTGAGCTCTGTTCACGGCAGTGACGTTGTGAACGTCGGTGGTGGTGAAGACACGGCACTCTCCTCTCTGAAACTCTCAGCTCGTGTATCTCTTCCTCACAGCTCCGGCTTGGTGGCAGCACGGTTAAGAGGCAAAGCTCATCGGATTTGTGTTGCAGCTGTCTATTGTGGACGGTGAAAGGAGCTCGCCGGAGGCAAGGATCTGTGGTGACAGTCAAGCACTGGCCGCCGGCGAGGGAAGATGAGGCAGGTTAAGGAGAGAATGAAGGTCCTCGCGTTGCGGCGCTCTCGTGTCTCACAGCTCGCGTCCCAGATCCCCTACGGCGCCCTCAGCTCATTGACCAGGGACTAATCTGAAATTATTAAAAGTTTGGTTGAGGGACTTAAGTGTAAATTTTTAAAATGTTGGCAGGGTCAAATGTAATTTCTCAAACATCTGGGTTCTTGTCTGTGATTTTTCCAGGCCCTTTTCTTCATTATTTTTGTAATTTTTCCAAAATCTAGGGCCCCTTTCTGTGATTTCCCCAATCTTTAAAATATTAATTTGACCTCCAAAATCTACAATTTTCTTCCAAACTCCTGAAATGCAATATTAAGCATAAAGTAGTATTAAAAGTTTAAGGGACAATATATAAAAATAATAATAATTAATGAATTTTGACCATTTTTTTCCCCTAATTCCCATTAATTCAAAATAATTATCCCTAACCAAAATTAATGCTTAATAATGCAATAATGTCCCAGAAAATACATTAAAATCCCAAATTAATCATGGAAAATTCATATAAAAATATGGTTCAATCAGCCACTTGTCACGTAGTTAGTAATCTCAACTTGTTAGATAGTGTGAAAGTATATATGGGACCTCTTAGGAAAATTAAATTCCCAACGGGGATATAGGATTGTAGTTACACACACTGGCACAGTGAGATTATTTGATAATATAACATTGCATGCTATTTATTATTGCTGGGAATATTGTTTCGACCTAATTTCTGTTTCTAAACTAACTAAACAATTTAAGTGTACTATCTCCTTTTATCCTGACTTTTGCAATCTACAGGAGATGTCAACTGGGAAATCCCAGATGTGGTAAACTTTCTGATGAATAGGAAAGGGCTTAAGGATTGAAACCAATTTGAATTTGAATTTGAATTTGAATTTGCAAATAATGAAAGGAGGAACCATTTTCAGAATTATGACATAATAGACTCGGCCATGAACCATTAGATATACTTAGGCATTTAGATATAATAAATAGGGAAATCATTGATTTTTCTAGAACTACAACCTGTAATGTGTGTTCTCAAGCAAAACAGGCTTGCTTACCTTTTTCTTCCTCTGTATCTGTTACTACTTTGCCTTTTCAATTGATACATGTTGATGTGTGGGGCCCTTACAAAGAGCCTACTTGTAATGGCCACATAAATATTTCTTGACTATTGTTGATGATTTTACAAGATGTACTTGGGTTTTTCTACTATTGAATAAAAGTGATATTGTGCATTGCCTCAACAATTTTGTCTCCTATGTAGGGAATCAATCCTCCAATAGTATAAAGAAAATCCGAAGTGACAATGGTTTAGACTTTGTCAATAGTCAGCTTCGAGATTTTCTTAATACTAAGGGAATTGTTCATCAAACCACATGTCTATACACTCCACAACAAAATGGGGTGGTTGAAAGGAAACATAGACATCTATTGAGTGTAGCTCGAAGCATTTTATTTCATTTTGGGGTTCCTACTAGGTTTTGGGGGAAAAGTTATTAAAACCGTTGCGTTTCTTATTAATAGAACTCCTTCTAAAACCTTGAATTACTAGATACCTTATGAAATGCTTTATCACAAATCACCTGATTTAAGTTTCCTTAAGGTGTTTGGCTGTTTGGCATTTGCTAGCCACTTCTCCAAATACACATTATAAGTTTCAACCACGAGTTGAACCTAGCATTTTCATAGGCTATCCCCTTAATCAAAAGGGTTATCTACTTTATGGCATTAAATCTAAAACTCTGTTTTTCAGTAGACACGTTACTTTAACAAATTTCCTTTCAAAGATTCATTGCCTACAAGTTCAAGGGGGGTTGGTAAGCCTTTTGTTGATTATTTTTCATATGAAATTGCACATGATTATTTTCCAGCTATTACAGAAGGGACACATGAATAACAACAGCATGCAGATTCTAGTCTTGATGAGGTAAATCCACGCAATGAGACTCATGTTGTCACGGATAAACATCTCAGAGATTCTGATAGACCCACAAGGAATAGAAAATCCCCGTCTTGGCTAAATGACTATGTTTGTCTAAGTCATGCAGCCCTTAAAGAAGGAGGAGAGGTAAAATGCAAGTATCCAATGTATAAATATATGACTTATGATCATATTTCACAAAATAATAAAGATTATTTGTTGTCTACTGATATTATTAGTGAGCCTACTAGTTTCCAGGAGGTAGCAAAGGATCCTAAATGGATGGAGGCTATGACAGAGGAGATGATAGCGTTGGAACAAAATGGTACTTGGAAGATTGTTGATCTTCTAAAGGGAAAAAAGCCCATTGGTTGTAAGTGGGTATTTAAAGTCAAATATACCTCTGATGGGAAGGTAGAAAGATACAAAGCCCACTTAGTTGCAAAAGAATATGGTCAACAAGGAGTAGATTACTTTAAGACATTCTCCCCATTTGTTAAAATGGTAACTGTGAGGTTCATACTTACTCTTGCAGCAATGCATGGTTGGCATCTACATTTCTTCAAGGGGACTTACATGAGGAAGTATATATGCAAGTACTATAGGGATTTGATTAAGTTGGTGAAAATAAGGTTTGCAAATTGATCAAATCCTTATATGGCTTAAAGCAAGCCTCACGACAATGAAATGTCAAACTCACAGATACCTTATTGAAGGGGGATTCCGAGAGAGTAAGTATGATTACTCCTTGTTCATAAAACAGGATAAGGAAGATGTTACTATTGTCTTACCTTATGTAGATGATTTGGTGATAGTTGAAAATAATATGCAACAAATAGAAACAATTAAATCACATTTGCATCAAAAGTTTAAAATAAAGGATCTAGGACATGTCAAGTATTTCTTAGGCTTAGAACTTGCATGATCCTAGGTATTTTTCTCAATCAGAGAAAGTATGTATTATAATTGATTTATAACATGGGATTGAGTGGGGCAAAGCCCTTGCAGGTTCCTATGGAAAGTAATGTTAAGCTCACAGTTGATGGTAGGGTGCCTCTTAAGCATAAAATTGGTGGTAGGAAGCAAGTGCAAAGGAGGAAGCAATTTCAACAATTGAATCCTTTATTATAGAATGCATTGGGCTATCATAGACTAATAGGTAGGATGTTATATCTTACGGTTATGAGGCTTGATATTACTTTTGCTGTACAGACTTTGAGCTAATTCATGAGTGCTCCAAGGAAGTCCCACTTGGAGGTTACTACACGAGTTGTAAGATACCTAAAAGGAACACCTAACTTGGGGATTCTTTTGGCGCCTACACAACATCCCAAGTTGGAGTGCTTTGTAGATTCTAATTGGGCAGCTTGCCGAGATACTAGAAGGTCTATGACAGGGTATGCCATGAAATTTGGAGGTTCCCTTATTTGCTGGAAATCAAAGAAACAACAAACAGTCTCCAAGTCTTCAGCGAAGGCTGAGTATCGTGCTTTGGGAACATCTGTTTCTGAAGTTGTCTGGCTGTCACGATTATTAAAGGATCTTAATATTCAATGCCTAGAACCAGTATCTGTGTATTGTGACAGTCAGGCAGCGATCCACATTGCAAGCAATCCAAATTTTCATAAGCATGCAAAGCATATCAAGATCGATTGTCACTTTATGCAGGAAAAGCTTCAACAAGGAATCATACAGTTGGTGCATGTGAGCAGCAAGGAACAAATATTCTTACAAAGGTCCTAGGAAAAGATGATCATGTTAGATTATTAAACGAGTTGGGGACCATTAACCTTTATGGTCACCAAATTGAACGGGGGTGTTAGGAGTTATATGTTGAGTTTGTATGGGTTGATTACGTTACAGTGTATATGGGCCTGTGTTGTAGTCCATGGTAACTAAGCCTATTACCTTGGTCTTATACTATAAATATTGTTTCACTGTCTAATGAGACTTTTGATCCTGCAATTCCATTATTTTTGGTGTTCCATGCTTTTATTGTTTCAACCAAGGTATTAAAACTCGAACCGGGTATTGAACCGGTCAGGGTACTGGGTTAAGGGTCAGTGGGTCAGACAGGGGCTAAACCAGAGCTCAACTCGAGCCAAACCGGTGAGAAATTGAAAATTTTAGACTTATTAGTATGCAATTCTAAAGGAAAAATAAAAAAAATTTATTTTTAAAAAATAGAAAACCCAGACCAGACCGGGTCACCTGACTGAACCGGTCTGATGCCCGGTTCGGCGGTTCCCGGGCCGAACCGGCCGGTCTGGTCTGAGTCTGGGAACACTGGTTTCAACAGCATGGTTTCATGCTTGGTCCTTCGTTGCCATTTTGACATTTCTTTGGTCCTTCTTTGTAGTTCTTGGGTTGTCTATAGTCATTTGCTGTTTTCAGCCTTTGCCCCTTCAAGGCTTTAACTCCAATTTTTTCCCAGTGAGCAATTTAAGATAATGTAATATAGTATATTCCAAAAATAAATTAATTAAGACCAACCACAAAAATATAGCTTTTTATCCTTTTAAACTCTATTTTCATGTAATCACTTTTAATCTAAATTAATCATAATAAATATATTTTTCATCTATGCATGATAAAATTCCCAATTAATATAATGAAATAGACTTATCAAACTTCTTTATTTAAGTTTCACTTAAATAACTAAAAAAATTTCGAAGGAATATTTTTATTCATAATACATTATTTTTTTACTACAAACATCTGTAAACACATTTAGCTAGTCAAGTATATATTTACTATAACAATTAATCGGATAGTCAATCAAGCTTTTTATGTCTATGGTTGCTAAACTACTTAAACTATTGTCCAATATCATAAAAACATTAAATAAATAAATATATGAAAAAATAAAATATAAATAAGGAAAAAAGAAAACTCTTAAAATATCCAAATCAATTGCTACACTTTTAGAAATTTAGCATGATGAAGGATAAATAAGGAAATAAAATTTATTTAAAAATAAGTTTTAATTAAAATATCTTATAACGGTGCCATCCGAAAAAGAATATTATTAACAGAAATAACGGTTTAAACTCTTATAAGTTTATAATTCCATTTTACAAGCTGAGTTCATTTTCTTTTCACAAGTTTACATATGTTTGTGAGTTTGACAACTTTACAAGTAACCTTATTTATTTTTAAAAAAAATTGAATAATTTCTCAGTTGTGGTGGGAACAGGTTTCCCTGCTCATCCACCAATTTCCCTACTCATCTTTTGGATGAGCAGGGGGCGCTTTTCCATCTGGGCCGTTCATATGGGATCTAAATGGTCCAGATTTATTTTTTTTATTTTTTTAAAAATTATTTTAATAGGTATAGAATCTGAAATAAAGATAATTATTCTCTTAACTAACATTTTTTTAAAAGATGATTTTTTGTATTCAAGAATCCTCAATTAAAAAAATTAAATCTGATAATCCAGAAGGGGAATTCGCTCTTAGCTATAAAATCTGTACGGTTTACTATATAATTACTAATTACTAACAATAATATGCGGACTAATATTGTTGACTTAGAAATTCGCTCTTAGCTATAAAATATTACATGCAATAATATTGGTTTACAGTTAATTGCTGCAGGTTTGACAATGATGTTCCACTTGCGCTCCGAGCATCAGTCGATGATACTCCTTCCAGTCTTAATTATAGGACAATATTTGAGAGTTGATCTTGGTTCTAATCATAGAACAAAGTTCTAATTTTTGTCAATTTATTCCAAAACTGCCCTCTATACTTTCTCAATAATAATTAAACACAATAATAATTTAATAATACACCTATATGTTCTATAAAGTGAGTAATGCTTACAACTCATTAATGCCACATACACATCAATTCTACTGTTTTTTTTTGTTTTTTTTAATAAAATAATTTTGAGCAATTTTTGTCATATTTTTCCTAAATCACTCCTACTAATACTTCCTTCACAATAATTAATTTAATAACACATTTATATTCTATCAAGTGAGAGATTTTACTTTCTTTTTTTATTTTTAAATGAAATAATTTTAAGATTTCTTTAAAAATATGTTCCTGTAATTATCCATCCAAAGTGATTGATTTTTTCCCTTGGCTACAAAAAAAACCTTGCATTTGTATTATGCCCAATTAAATAGATGTCCTCTTGATAGAAAAATTTTTTCTTTGAAAAAATCCATGGAAAAAATATAAAAAAATTATTTTTATACATTTAAAATTCATTTTAAATCTACAAACTAGCATTTCATGATAGTAAAAAATCATTTTAAATCTATAAAAAATTCATTTTTGCAAGTACTATTCTGAAGAAGATTTTGATTATGCAGAAGACAGAGAAAAAAAAAAGAAAGAAGAAGAAAGGAAGAAATCCAATTGCTTTTGGTTTTGTCATCTGTGTTCAAAGGCAAAAAAATAAAAAGGGGACCCCACAAGGGCTGTCTCAAACCCCAAAGTCCCAAACATGGAACTCTGTCTCCCATTAAGTGTTTTAAAAAATGAATAAATTAGGAAGTTTGATTGGTTTTCTTTCTTTTAATGAAGAATATAAAGAAGAAAACTAGACCTTAATTAGGTCTTAAGTTCAAAGATTTTTTCCTTTCCTGGTGGGTGTGGATCAGTCCGTGATTTAGGTCTTATATTATGCATTTATTTCCTTGTCTTTTCCTTTTTTCTATAGGGCTGCCCATCAACTCTATAGAAAAATATGTACTACCTGTTTTTGACTTTAATCAGATCTCTTGATTCTGTTCATTTCATTCATTTTTATAATCATATAGGTGTCAACAACACAATCTTTGTTCCTTTGTCCATTGTTTCTGGATGGAAAGTTATTTGCTCAAGTGAATCATCCTTAGCCCTTGCTTTTCAAACTTTCCTGCTACCTAACAAGGAGAAGGTTAAGAAAATATTTTATGCCAAACCTGTTCATTCAGACCATGATGACCCACACATGAATTATTCAAAACAAAAGAAAGACTTGGTTGGATAAGACCAATTTCTCAACTCAACTTGCACGAGGGTGGGTAAATTTGTGTGCGTGTGTGTCTGTGTGAGAATATTGCTTACTTATATGAGGGGTTATTACTTAAAAAGTGCAGGTAATGAAAGAGTTTGAAAAGTGTTTGACACTTAATTGTAACCTAGAAAAACCATAAGCCTATATTGAGGCTGCACCAATACCCACTTACAGCTACCAGTCAAAATTCCCAAAGAAGATTATATCTTTCATGCAAGTGAAGTGACTGAGCTAATAAGTGATCATCTTATCAATTGCTTCAGATCAGATTCAATGAATGTATAGCCACCACATATCCCAAATCACTACTCATATTTATGATTGATTTGCATAACCTGACAATGCTGAGTGTACATATACAGTACAAATAACTTAAGTATAAGTAGTGTCATTTACTGAGAATGAAAGTTTTAGAAGAAGTAGTTAGCATAAATATTCACTGTGACTTCCATCATTTTCCTCACAGTTTCATCTCACCATTCAGGCAAAGAAAATTACTGTTTGAAATCCAAACTAGCTTGGTGTTTGAAAATTACAGTTAGATTCAGATGCATGAATGAGTTCCTCATCAATTTGTTGTTCAATACTATCATGTTCATTTTCTGAAATTTCCTCAAAGTGACTTGGTAGTTTGTTCAGGTCAAAGAGAAACCCACCTGAAACTGATAAGGAAACAAAATTATTAACGAAGCCATTAAATCTATAGGAGGCCAGGCTATTCATGAATCATAAATAGTGCAGCTCAACTTAGACTTCATGAAGAACAAGGCCTCTACAGTCAAATGTGTTGTTTGACTACAATAACAACAAGCTTTAATGCCATCACCTGCACCAATTTCTTCACTATTAAAATCCATCGCCAGTAGCCAATTTAGGGATCCATAGCAAGCAAAATCTAAAATCGACAGAAATCTGAAGTCCAGAGAAACAACATTGAAGAATTGTGGCAAGCAAACTGAAATTGAGGGAGATCTAAAACTAAAATCCAGCGAAGCAACTTTGACGAAGAGAGTAAGAAACATACATATCAAGATTCTGAGGTTTACACACACTTCCAACCTCCAAGAGTAGACCGGAATTTGATGAGGGAGACCGACGACGTAAGATTGTGTGAGACCTCAGAGACGTCAATCAGACGTTGAAGAAATCGATGGAGATCTGAGGCTAAAATCCAAAGAAGCAACTTTGAATAATGGAGTATATGAAATAGGAACTCAAAATTAGAAACATACATTTTGAGATTCTGACTTCCAACCTCCAAGAGTGGATCAGAAGTTGTTGATGGAGATTGATGACACCGGGAGAGCTTAAAGAAGGCGTGTGTGAGGTCGGAGACGTACGAGTAAAAACAGAGAACCAATGCTATTTCGACCAACAAAAAAAACGCGATGCTATTTTAAATTTTAAATAAGGATATTTTTGAAAAATAAATATGCTAACTAATTTAACTACTATCCTTAATTTCTCCAAAATTAGGTAAATATGTCCTATAATTAGGACCAGAGGGAGTATATGTTACGAGTGTGAATGATCAATTAAATAGTGCAAGTGTACACTGTCGTAATCAAGTAATATATAAGTGAGTAAAGTATCGTTCCCACGAGGATTGATCACTAAGTACCAAAATGGGTAATTTTAATTCTATTTAGTCGATCGATAAATTGGTGATTGAGAGTACAAATAAAAGAAAAATAATTAAATATGAGTGCAGATGATATAAAAACAAATATGAGAAAAAGTCCTAGGGATTAAATTTCACTTAACAAATTCCGGATTGAATCACTTATCTATTCTAGCCCAATTTATTCCACATGATTGATAGTCGAGTTTCCCTAATTTAATTACTAGCCTCTTCCAAGGTCAAGCAATTCTATAATTAATTGCTAATCCAATATATTCCTATATGAATTTAAGCAATTAATTATGCATTAAGATTTATGGAACTCAATAAGACTACACAACTCATATGAATATATTCCTATTTCATATGCAAGTCATGGTTTTAATTATAGAATCTACACACATGCATCTCCTTCCGGTCTCAACATGCATATTGTAATCATTCAAAAGGTGACCAATCAAATAAAAGCATTAAGAACAATAATTAAAACTCAATCATGAAGGAGAAATTAAAACTAGATTTAATAAGTTAAGATTCAATCCGTCATTAGTAAGCTACGTCATCACCCTAGGAAAATGAAAATTTAGCTCATGATAAAATAAAAAAAATCAAAATAAATTGACATTATATGGAGCTAGAATGAAATCTTCATAACTACTGCATAAACTTGAATATTAAATTCTCAAACATAAATATACAACCAAAAAGATACATGAAAAAATGGAAAAATCTAGCCGTCCATTTAGGAGGTAAAACCTTCCATGTAGGCAGCATGCAAAAAGTAATACAATACTAAGCCTTCCATGTAGGAGGCATGAAAAAAATAATACAATACATAAAATTAAAAATAAAAAATAACACAATTTATTTAGAACTGTCAGAGAAAATATCTCTCCCTGTCAGAGAAGGATCTCTGACTGTCAGAGAAAATTCTCCACACCTTCGAATCTGCGCCTGACGTATTGAATTTATAGGCAGCGTAGTGTCACTTTTTCCACGATGCTACAGTGTTTTGCCTTCTTTTCACGCATTGCTACAGTAGTGAACAGTATCATGTCGGTTGGTTTACGCGTTTTTTCCGTGTTGCTACAGTGCTACAGTGATTCCATCCGCTACAGTACCTCCGTCCGCTACAGTAACGTCCTGCTACAGTGATTCTGTCATGAATAGTGACCGACGCTACAGTACTGACCTTTTTTTTATATTTTTATTTATTTTTTAAGTACTATTTATTTTACACCCGAATATATTATATTAAGCTAAAATATCGTCCATAAAATCATCATATAAGGGAAAATAAATATACAAATATTTTACTTATCTGTATATATTAAGCACTACCTCCTATCCTTGGTATAAAATTCAATTGACTCCTTTTTTATAGAGATTAAGAAAATTAAATAAATTATTTATACTTATATTTTTTATATCAAACAAATTTTCTTGACATACAAATAGATATAATCAAATGATATATGACATATTCTATAATTAACTAACCTATTTAGCTTTTTTAATTTCTCCAAAAAAATTCAACAATAAAGACCTAAAGGAGTATTAGGTAAGTCTTCTAAGAAATACTTATATACTCCAGAAGTGTCACCTCATCTATACTCTGACTAATTAAAATACAACAAATCATCTCATTTTAATCCCATAGGGCCGATGAGTCATATGGAAACATTCAAATTTTTTGATTTTAAAAAATATAAACATCATAATTAGAAAAACAAAAAACGCAATTCCCTCCCTTGAGTTGTTATTTTTTACAATCATAAAATTTGAATTTCTCCATATGACTCATTAGTCATGTGAGATTAAAATAAGATGAGTTGTTGTATTTTAATTAGTCAGAGCACAGATGAGATGGCACTCTTAGAGTTTGTAAGTATTCCTCCTTATATAAATACTATAGGAATATATAATAATGACATATAATGTTATACGTCAACTGAATATAAAGAAATGGTGATGCTGGGGATTATTCGATATCAATACTGATATTTAATGATATTTTTTATTGGATGGATTATTATTTATATTTAATGAATCACATGGGAAAGCCCATTGTCAACTATAAGTAGATGATACTGGTCAAAAACTATAAGTATATGGGGCCATGATGGGCTTATGGCCACGAAAGAAATAAATAATACTCCATTCGGTCCTAATTATAAAATAAAACTAACTTTTTTAGAGAAATTAAGGAAGTAAATTAAATTACTTTAGAGTGTTTATATTTTTAGTATCTTTAGATTATATCTTAGTTTATTAGTCAAATTAATTATTTTGGAGAAAAAAATAAAAATAAAAATACTCTAAAATAATTTAATTGGCTTCCTTAATTTCTTCAAAAAAGTCAATTTTATCTTATAATTAGGATCGGAGGGAGTACCAAAACTTATGGGATAAGTAGTTGACAACAGATTTAACTTTGCTTTCAATTAGATATGATCTGTTTCTCTTTTCATGAATATTAGATTTGTAGAGTCTACATCATTAGTCATTAATTATTTTATGATTGGTATTGTTGTTAGACAAGTGTATGAGTAGCTTTGACATGTGAAAAAAAAAACTTATTGTTTCAAGATTTGGTTAAAGACTTTGATTTTGATTTTTCAAGCAGTTAAAAGAGGAAGTTAATATTGCATCTTCAGTTACGAAAAAATAAACGGAAGAAAATAACATGAATTTAAAAGAAACTTCCACGTCTGAGACGGATATATCAATGTCATCACCATGAAAATTTGAATCAAATAGTTTTAGCCTCCAATTTCTATTGCATTATTATTTAACATAAAATAGAATCAAAATTTAATTCAACTCAGTGAAGAGACGAGAATTTTACCACTCCCCCCCCCCCCCACCCCAAAACCCGGTTAATACTAGGAACTGATTGAAAGTCAACGTTAAAATTTTAAAAAAAATGAAAATTGAGACAGCCTGGTTATTGACTCAATTAATTAATTCCAGCAGCTGCTGCCTGCTCCTTGCTTCAAGTGACATTTTTTTTTAATTTGGATTGAAATTTTCATACTTGATGATAATGGTTTTCTGGATGAATATGATAGTGATGGTACATTAATCGTCGTTTATTTAAGTTCAAATATTAATTTATAGTACTTCTATTTTCATATAAGATCTTGATTTTGATGTATAAAATGGAAACAAATTATTTATAATCAACTTGACCACCAACACAATAAAAAAATCTTGAAAATTAGCAAGTAGCAGCTCCACATGGTTAAATTCTTTTTAAGAAAATTAAAAAGTTAAAATTGTCTTCCACCCTGCAATGCCTTCTTTACAAGTTGAAGTCTCTGTACCATCAATTTATATGCATACTAAAGCGCATCGACATAAACTTGCAACCTTCAACCCCTAAACCATTATCCACCCATCACACACACAACCTCATCCATGAGAGGAGACGTGGGGTGCCATTGAATCACGAGGTTTCTGGAACTAGGCCTTATTATTAGTAGAATGAGTTTGATTGAAGAATTATTATTTTTGTTTCTGGTTTTTTTGCGGGATCATAATATTTAAAATGTAAAAACGGGGTTGCTTGGACTCATCATAGTATGATGGAAAATCCCTGGGAAGCAAAACAGAAGTATATGAATGGTCGTTACGAAAGTGTGAATTAGTAAAGGCATGTGTGTGCTGTGTGCCAGGGACACAGCCATGTGCATGTTCAGGGAATCTCCTTCCCTCACAATTAATTACACAATCTTTTTTTTTTCTTTTTCTATTTTCTTTTGTGAAATCACTCTGAAATCTGAACCAATTCTTCTATATATATGCCACACAAAAGGCTTCATCCAGTGACCTAAGAAACGTGTCATGCATCGTTTAATCTAATACGAGTAGGATAGATTATAAGCTTGCTTGTTCAACCCAAAAACTTTAACTTATAGGAGTAACTAGTATAACTACTACTTCACATGAGAAAAAACATGCAGATCCAAAGGAAATTAAATAAAACATCAAAATTTCAGAAACTTTAAATAGCCTTAGGCCATGTTTGGTATGATGGAATTAGGGGTGATGGAAATGGAATTGAGGATCAATTCCATCATCATACTTGTTTAGTATGATGGAATTGGAAAATTTTCCAATTCTATGTGGAAGCCAAATAAGCTCAATTCCACCCAATCAATTCCATCAAAATATCTAAGATTTACAATTCCATGTGATCATTTCCATCTATTACCCTCCACTACCTTCAAAAAAAAATAAAAAATAAAAAATTGAAGGACATTTTGGTATTTTTATACAAAAATTAAATCTCATTTCCATGACATACCAAACATACTTTTAGTCCCCATTTTTATTTCCATTTCCATATCCATATCCATTTCCATCAAAATAAATTCCAGCGTACCAAACGGGCCACTAGCCGCACATTTTTTATGCCTGAGCCTAGGCCTTCAAAAGGTTTGACAAGGCCTGAAGCCTGTTTAAAGGCCTACTTAAATAATGTAAGCTTTTAAGTAGCCTTTAAAACCTATGCCTCCAAATTCATATATAACCCTTCACAGTTATATACAATCCTATATTATGTCTTAAAAGCCTAATATCCATTCTCATAGTAATATTAGGGCTTAGTAAGGAAAAGAAAAGAATGTCTAGTGACAACAATTGTGTGAGCAAATAGGAATAAAGAAAACTAATCGTTTGTTGACTAATGAGATATATTTTCTAAAATTGATTAAACATAACAAATAACATACAAAACTAGATTTTACCTCTTTTACCTTTCCCACGTAAATTGGGACAAACTCCTCTTAGATTATAATATTTCATTTGACACTAAAATAAACTCATAACAATTATTATGCTTTAGTGGAGGGTGCAAATTAGGGGAGAGTGAGTGAGTTAGTATTGCCATCTCGAGCGATCGAAGAGAAGAAAGGCAAGGGTGAATGATTTATGCGAAAGTAATGGTTGAGTGTAATGACGATGTGATATGAAACTTAGAATTAAGGTTAAGTTGATAAATTTATAAAATTATTTAGATTATATTATATATCCTTATGTAATAGTATACATTAGAAAAAAAAAGCTAAATAGGCCAGCCCTGTAGGCTTATAGGCTAGGCCTTATGAAAATAGGCCTGGCCTATTTATCTAAATAGGCCTAGCAATATGCCTGAGCCTGAGCCTGGCCTATTTACTAAATAGGCTAGGCTAGGCTTTATGTAGGCTAGGTCGTAGGCCCCTATTAGGGGTCTGGCCTATTTCCATCCCTACTTGATGATAATGGTTTTCTGGATGAATATGATTGTGATGGTACATTAATCGTCGTTTATTTAAATTCAAATATTAATTTATAGTACTTCTATTTTCATATAAGATCTTGATTTTGATGTATAAAATGGAAACAAATTATTTATAATCAACTTGACCACCAACACAATAAAAAAATCTTGAAAATTAGCAAGTAGCAGCTCCACATGGTTAAATTCTTTTTAAGAAAATTAAAAAGTTAAAATTGTCTTCCACCCTGCAATGCCTTCTTTACAAGTTGAAGTCTCTGTACCATCAATTTATATGCATACTAAAGCGCATCGACATAAACTTGCAACCTTCAACCCCTAAACCATTATCCACCCATCACACACACAACCTCATCCATGAGAGGAGACGTGGGGTGCCATTGAATCACGAGGTTTCTGGAACTTACTGGTTCCTCTCGTAGCATCAGCTTTGCCGTCAACATAATGAGTTTGACTTTTTTCCCATAATTCCACCCAACAGGAAAAAAAAATTTCAATGGCTTCCAGTAGCAACCAGTCAACAAACATTAAACAAGAACTGTACAATGCCCTTATGAAAGAAGATTGGAATAAAGTCGTAACGATGTTCGGATCTAATCCTGAGATTCATGCCACCAAAATGGCGGAGATGGTGCCTAAAAAAGAGAGGCCGGGTAAAAACGGCGATCAATACGAGTCCGACACTGCGTTGCACTGGGCTATCGCTCATAAGGCTGAAGAATCCATTGTTGGTGAACTGGTTGGAGCAATAAAGGGAGCACAACCAGCTGATGAGGCCTTGAAGATTCTGAAATCCAAGAATATAAGAGGAGATACTCCTTTGCACTGTGCAGCCTCACGAGGCTCTACCCCCATTTGCAGGGCCATAACGGGAGAAAGTAGCTACAAGTCGTTGGTTGGTAAGCATAACAACGACGGAGAGACACCACTCTTCTTGGCTGCTATTAACGGTGACCTTTGCACCTTCCTTTATCTCCATTCAATTTGCAGGGGTCATGATCCCACGATCCCACCTTCAATCTGGCAAAGAAACAATGGGGATACTTTACTTCACTGTACTATCCGGAGAAAAAACTTTGGTGAGTAAGTATATTCTATTATACGGAATTGGTTTCCTGCTAAGCACAAGCACATTTGCCTAGTAGTGAGAGATAGGCTATCAGATTAGACTTGGACGGTCCATATCTGATTTTTTTTCAAAATCTATATTGTATTAATAATATTATTTTAATAAGTATAGAATCTAAAATAAAGATAATCTTCTAACTATTATATGTTCAAAAAATGTTTCTTTATATAAAAAATCATCACTTAAAAAAAATAGATTTGAACGACTGAAATTTGCTTAGTTCTCCCTGCTATGCAAACACTTTGCTTAGCAAGGAAGCCAAGTCCCTATTATACTAAGTGTTTGCAGTTATGAGTAATAAATTAATTGCGTGAAATTTAGGTCTATCATACAAAATAATCCAGCTTTTCATGGACGAAAATATTGGTAGTTATTTCAATAAAGGTGGAAAGTTGCCTCTTGATGAGATTGTGTCCATCCCTTCTGCCTTCAAAAATGGTATTCACATGGGATGGTGGCAGAGGTTGTGCTGTTATTGCTGTAAGTATTGTATCCAAATTTCTTTTCTTTTCTTTTGCTTTTTTTAGTAAACATTGTATTAAAACCTAACTCGAGTCAACTAGTCAAACCGGTGAAAACTAGTCTTCTAGTTGGTTTAGTTAAGGGTTTTAGACAGCTATACCAGCTAGATTGGGAATTTTTCTCCTTTCCTTGTTGACGATGAAACAAAGTCATTTTGAGTTTAAGAAAAAAACCAGCAGTCTCTCATATTTTGTGCTTTATTAATTCTATTTTATTAGATTATGGGCAGGTTACACATCAAATTTTCATTTATTCGTGGATTAATACCTTTTTAATTTAAATATTACTTTTTTTAGAGTTATATATTTAAAAAATTTTATATATTTTGATTAAACTATATTATTTCAATTGTGATTAGGTTGACCTCAGTTTAATTACTGTAAGACTATGGACATTTAAACCATTGACTAGGTCAATTTAATGACCAGTTCTATTTTTAGTAGCTTAAAAAACGTTTAGAAGGTTATATAGTATTGATTAAAGATAATGTTTCCCATTTTTTTTAAAAAAAAAGTTATTTGTATAGAGAGGCCAGACTGAGGAAATTCAAGAAATTCAAAGTCTGCTTGTTAAATGTTGAGATATATTTTTGTTTTATATTTTTGAATGCGTTAAATTTACCGTTGTTCAATATATATTTTTTATAATTTGGAAGCTCGGTAGTCTTTATAAAGTAATAACCATATGTTCTGGAAAAAAAAAAAAAACTTGCTCGTGTGGTCAATTGGACTGAGGAATCAATTTTCATCAAACTCAGCCAGCGAACAAACGGAAACCAATTGGTCAAGTTCCCAAGGTTGATTTTTAAATTTGAATCTTTGAATGTTCCTATCGTGGCCTTTCACCGAATTCACTGATTTTAAGTTTTCTGTTTTTTAATTTTCAAGAACAAATTTTATGAGTGGTGCAAATAAAACGCTGGCTCTTTCAATATGTTCCTTGTTTTCTCAGTTCATTCCACTACGAGTTTTTAATCTGTTTTGTTTTTCTGTTTTTTTACCCCTCTGATGTTTTTGGCGCCTGCAAATATTTCCCAAATCTTCGCTAGGGAGCAGAAAGAGAGACACAGGTTGGGTGAACTCATCATGGACGAACTTGTAAAACAAGATCCTTGGTACAAGACAAAAGACCATGCCAGGGAGGTGCAGAATATTGAAAACAACAAATATTATATCGAAAAAGATCAGGAACTACAAGGAGGTAATACAAGAGTCTCTAATAGGAACAAGCGGAAGTACTACCTCCGGCCCTTAATACTTACCTATTCCTTAATTTCAAACCTAATTAACTAATCAACTCCCCAAATATGTCATATATTAAGGATTGGAGGAATATGTTTTTTCTAAAACCTCCTAATCATCTTCCTTAACCCCCTCACTCCCTCTCCTACTTGATTATTGTTGAAGGAATATAATATCAATAGGGTTAATGTGGGGAGAAATGGATAAAATTATGAAATATGTCTTACATTCAGAATTAACATCAACTCCCTAATTAGGTTCTATATAAAGAACCAGAGGGAGTATAAGATCTCGTTCGTAGTGCAAATTACACTATGAACAAAATCTTATATATTAAAAACCGGAAGTAGTATTTTTTATTTTGTTTTAGAGAAGAGTGACATAACCTTTGAGTCATTGGTATTTGACAGATAGAATCAAAATATCAACGGCACTATTGATCGCCGCTAAAAACGGTCTGGTTGAGCAGGTGAAGAAAGTCTTGGATGATATACCTGTGTCCATCCATGACGAATTGTTCATAGAGAAGAAGAATATAGTGCATGTGGCCATACAGGAAAGGCAGAGCCATGTATTGGAGGAAGTAAAGAAACGTAATCATTGGTTTGTACTGAGAGAAAAGGTGGATGTTGATGGAAATAATGCATTGCACTTGGCTGCAAAGCAATCAAAATACATAGCAAGTGGAGTACAATCAGGATCTATTATGAAAATGCAATGGGAGATCCTGTGGTTTGAGGTATTTATATAATATTTAGTTCTTCTTCATCCTTCCCTATATGGTTATAACATTATATTGCAGAAAGTTTATATTTTGTTTTTGCAATATGTTCTTTTTTCGTATTAATGTTTTTCTAAGAAGTTCCTAAAAATTATTATCTAATTTAGTGAAAGGATAATCATGTGTACAAAGCTACTAATGATTAGTTTTAGGGCAAAAAGAAAATAGTGCATGTCATGTATAACCTACTTTTCATGTATATATAAGAACGACTGGGATGATTTGAAAACACTTTTTTTTTCTTTTTTGTTTAAGGGTATGTATAATTCTTTTTGAAGCTTAGAGCACGCTCCTTTGGATTCAAAATAGTTTTTCCTTCTTATGGAAGTGGGGTTACTTGCCACATCAACCAACAAGCAATTTGTTAGTGGATTTGGAACCACTTTAATCTATTATGAACCATTTTCTCAGTTTTCCTGAATTTCTCGGGTAAATTTTCCATAATTGCAATTAAGACCTGAAACTTTCAGAAATTACACTTTTAACCCTGCACCACTTGCCTTTCATGTAGTTCTCTTAAATATCTATTGGGGGTCTAAAGAAGTAGCATATAATATAAGTTTTTTCCCTAGCTAAACGTATTCACTTGATCACACTCCAGTTATAGGTATTATTATGTAATTTTATAATATTTATTCACATTTCATTACCCTGAACTTTTAATAATTGCATTTAGTCTTGGTATACTTTTCATCTTCGTTTTTTAACTTGGATCTTTCTTCATTTACATTTAGTCCCTATTTCTTGTCATTTTGGCTCTTGGGGCTTTCTCAAAGTCTTTGAAAATATTTATGCTTTATTTTCAAAACAAATTTTAATTTGTGATTTGATCTCTATGACAAATTTTAAATGTATAATGCCTAAACAAATATACATTGTGTTGCCCTGATTACTCAATGGAATATGGAAGTCTTTTTACAAGCAGGAACATTTATTGTCGATATTGAATGCCTCGCTTTCAATGGAATATGAAAGTTGCTACTAAATATTTTAAGCCACGGCAAGTTTTGTGGATGAAAGTGTCACTTATGGTAGTGATTGTTAGTCATCATTCAATTATGTCATGTTTTAAAAGTCACCAGTGACACTTAGACTTTTAGCGGCCATTTTTTAGTGTCATAGCCTAAAGTCTTTTTTATTAGTGAATAGAGAATGATTCCTTTTGTTATAAGTAATGTAGTTTACTTTAGGTTAAACATGATATGTATATGATGCATGATATATTTTGACGATGACCATCAAAACGGGCTGAACAAAGGGTAAAAAACACAAACCATTATACTTTTGCGTCACAATCCTTAAAATTCCATCCCCATTTTCTACAGGATCTTATTTTAAAGAAACAAATTTTTCTTGAATTAAAATTTGTTTGCATAAATAATCAATTATATGAAGTGTAAAAGCATGACAATAAATAAAATAATTGCAACAACTATAAATATAATTGATAGTGCACATAATTTTAAGATTTTTAAAACTTTTTAATATATAACATACTTGTTGCGTAAATATTGTGTGGGTCCATATTGAACTGCTTCTCCTATTCTTAATGTAGAGCATATTTAGGAGTTTATCTTAGTCCCAAGTATAAAATTTATTTATCATATTTGTCTTTTTTTTTCTAAATTATCCATGTTGACATTCCCTGAATAATAATCAAGTAAGAGAAGAGGGGAAGGAATTTTTCATAAAAAAATTCCATCAAAAAAGAAAAAAGAGGGGGGGATTAATAAAATTGATTAGAATGTTTTAGAAAAAACTTGTTATATTAACTAACTTAACTAACTTCCTTAATCTAATTAAATTAGTTAAACATATCTTACATTAAATATCAAAGGAGTATAGGTTTAGCGTATGTCAGATCAAGGCCATGTTACTACTTTCTGCTAAATTATATATTTTGAGTTGATATTGGGCATTACTGATGAAATTTATTATATATATTTTATGTTGAAACAGTATGTGAAAGAATGTATGCCATCTTACTTCATTTCCCAAGCCAACAAAAATGGTGACACTCCTGGGGACATCTTCACAAACGAGCACATGAATCTCATCAATGATTGTGACAACACAGTAAAGGACATGTGTGGATCTTACATGATTGCATCTACCCTCGTTACTGGTTCAGCCTTTTCTGCTTGCTTCCAGGGCATTGAAAGATTTGGTCATACATTTTCTATTTCTGTGTTAATTTCCTTCCTATTCTCCATCACTTCATTGACTACTTTTCTGGCCATTTACTTCTCTAGAAAGGAACAACCCAAAGGTTTTCGTCGAAGTTTGCCATTGAAGCTTTGTTTGGGCGTCGTTTCATTCCTTGCCTCACTTGTCTCAATGTTGGTTTCTTTCTATGCTGCACTATCCCATGACTTTCATCCTAAAGAGGAGTATAAGCCTATGATCATATCCTATGTGGTCATTTTATCACCAGTAGTGGTACTATACATATTTACACAACTTCCACTATATTGGCATGTTTTCTTATTCTCTTTTAAAAAGGTCCCGCAACCAAGAATTGTGGAAGAAGACAACATATCACGTTTCTTCCAAGACTCGAGGATGGCACAATAGGATCATCATAACCAGCCCAATGTGAAGAGCAAATGGATTTTGGGAAGAAGAACTCTACCTAGCTACCATTGTAAGAACTATGTTTTCCATTTTTGATTACTGTCTATTTGAGGAAGAAGAATAAATATATGCTTTTGGGTTTGAACTTCTCAAGAATGGTGTGGTTTTTCTTCCCAGATGTGTGTAACAAGTACTATGAGTGTGTACTATCGTTACTTGTATCATTTGTTGGGGTTTAGAACACTTCATTTTATCTGATGCTGCAAATAACTTTCTTCACGTTAATTAGGAGACTCAATACCTAAGCATAAAATTGTCAAATAACTTAACCTTTGCTCAATCTGGCTCGCAACTGGATGTTCATGTTGTGGGCTCTGTGGCCAGAATAAAAACCAAGGTCCAATTAGGAAAAGCCTTCGAATCAGGAGAAAAACCTGCAAGTGACGCGAACTGGGGGAAGCACAAATAGACGTTATGATGTAAGGAGAGGGTGGGAATGAATTTGTGGAATTTTCTCTCTTGTACCCTCTCCCTCTTTCTCTCTATATCTTCTCTCTATGCAATCTTTTTGTGATTCTCTGTAATTCTGTTATTTCCCTAACAGATCTATATTTTTTAGTGGAGCCGGTATAAAATAGGGTGTTCACAATTACCTTATACGTTACTTATTCCTTTTGGCCTATCCGAACTCGTTTAAACTTTAAATGGCTTGTCATCTAGCTCTGGTCATTATTCCATAATTTCTGAAATTATTTACACTTTTCCATAAGAAAATCTTTTATTTTACGATTTAGTCCTGGATAGCCATTTCTATGTTTGGAAGGAACTTTGAGACTTTTGTTCAATTGGGCTCAGCAGCGTACTTAATTTATGCTTAATGTTAAGTCTCCAGCCCAAAGATAGAGATGTTAGAGCACCACAATTCCGTAATTGGGCCCAAGCCCAACAGTTGGAAACCCATTTTCATAACTACACATTTGACGCTAAGGGTGTGTTTGGTTTGAGGGGAGGGTAAAATTTGGGCGGAAAATCAAAATTTAAAAGAATGAGAGGGTAAATTTTAGATTTTTTTTTATCTAATATTATAATTTTGCCACCTCCCCTCCCCTCTCTCCCCTACCCTCCCCTCAAACCAAACACACCCTAAGGGTGTGTTTGGTTTGAGGGGAGGAGAGGGAAAGACGGGGGTTAAATTATCCTTTTGAGTTGAATGTATTTAAATTTTAGACGGGAATTCAAAATTTAAAAGGAATGAGAGGGTAAATTTTGGGGGGAATCCAAAATTTAAAAGAATGAGAAAGTAAATTTTTTATTTCTTAAACCCAAAATTATAATTTCCACCCCATCCCTCCCTTCCCCTCCCCTCAAACAAAACACATCCTAAGTGTACTTCCAAACAATTTTTGTTCCTTTCCTTCATTGTCTTCAACTTTTTGCCATTATGGATCTTAGTTCTTTATCTCTTTCGGTTTTTGGAGTTCGTGTTGGGTGCTTCGAGATTTGGTAGTTCTTGTTTTGTGGTATTGCATTTTCTTTGATGTGTGTATGCCTCGTCCTGGTCCTATCTCGAATTTTGATCTATAAGAAGCACTTTACTTTTGCTATAAACAAAAGAACTTCAACCTCATTAATCTCTCTTCACTCTTCAATGACCGTTAATAAACACAGTTTCAATGGTTTATTTCATTGGCATGTCGATACACGAAGGTGGTAATTACCTAGCTAAGGCTTCATTATCCATGTTTTGTGCTTAATTGGATGAGGGTAGTATTTGGCATTCCTTTGGAATAATATTCTAAATAAACAGAGATGTTTTGACCTTTAACATATTGAGTTTATGACACTTATAATTTCAGACCATTAGTATATACTCCTCTAATAAAAAAAAAAAAAAAATTGGGCGCCTTGCGACCTCCATTTTGTTGAAACCACATGGGTCCTGTCTATAAAAACATTGCTATGTTTCATGTTAATATCAAATAAATTTAAAAAAGTATCATATATCAATGTAAAATGTAACAGAATTATGTAACTCTTATTCTAAGAATCATGCAAAGTACATAAACATAATGGTTAAAATTAAATGTTAATCGCTAGCTATGGAACGGAGGCCTCTGCATGTTAAAGCATTGTCACTCTCCTTGCTTGGATGAGTGGAAGAAAATTGTAAGAAAAGAAAATGAACAAATATTTAATGATTAAAATATCCTTACACCTATATTAAAATAATCATATTTAAACTTAAATTAAATGTCACCATGATAAAATCATTTTAATATTAACATTATCAAATAATTTAAAATGATAAAGATATATTTAAAACCAAATAATGTACCAAAGTAAACGGGGAAGGATAGTTTGGGGCAATAGCTTTTCTTATAAAATCACTCCACTTATGTAGAGAAATTTTGGGAGGAAAATGGGGTGGGGTCCTTTCTCCCCCATTTTTCTTCCTCTCACTCCCTTCCTTCTATATTTTCCACCTCACTTTTCAAAGCAAAGCATTAAGGGAGTGTTTTTTTTTTTTAATAGAACTTTCTAATGGGCTTGCTTAGTTGCTTTAGGGTCTTTACTCTTGCAGCCTTGGTTTTCCTAACTTGGTCCAGGTATTAGTAGGCTTGGGCCTTTTGTCTTCCATATCTGTGCATGTTCCTTTGGGGTCCACCAGACTTTCTGATGGGCCTACAGTCCTCTTGTGTTTTTGTTATATTTCTTATCCCAGCAGGGTTCGTTTCTCTCTCAAAATTATTACTCCCTTCCGACACTATCTAGAATCTAGAAGACAAATATGAGGAAAATCCTGTATAAAACTGTTTGAAATAAGGTAATACTAAAACAGGTCAGGTTGATAAATTCAATAAATATTTAATTAAATGATTGAACTAATTTAAGATTTTAAAATGTGAGTTAAATGATTTTATTGTCTTCTCCTAGTCTTCCCTCTCCTCCTAAAGGGTCTTGATTGATGTAACTTATTTTTTTCAATAAGTATGTATACAACATCAATATATGATAAAATAAAATACGATTAGCTTAAATCAAAGAATTTTTGTGTGGTGAAAGGATCATTAAGAATAATTTAAGCAAAACAAAAAAGATAAAAAAAAAAACATAACCCCAAGATCAATTAAATTATTTTTAGTTGAATGTCAAGAATAAAGTTTTTTATTTTTGACTAGGCTTTTTTTATGGAAAAAAATTAGACTACGTTAATAAAAAAAATCTGACTAGTGTGAATGTATCAAATATTTTCATTAGTGGTATTTTGAAAAAAGAGTTTCAACAACGTAACAAAACAAACTAGATATTATAATATTCAAATAAAAATTTAATGAAGTTTGATTTTTTATTTTTTTTTGATAGGCACACACTAAGAGAAACTACGAGGCACCCATCTCTAAAAACAATATAGACCGGACGCACTCTGGCAGATCCTGAAACCAAACAAGCCCTACAGATATTTTCATCGATTCTTTAACTAGCACATCGGCCACACGGTTAGATCCACATCCACACCATTCCATGGAAACTTCTCAACTTCTATCCAGCATTTCATGAATTTG
Organism: Inga leiocalycina; assembly: GCA_963242795.1. Lineage (NCBI taxonomy): Eukaryota > Viridiplantae > Streptophyta > Magnoliopsida > Fabales > Fabaceae > Inga > Inga leiocalycina. Next base: position 39,416,708 of record OY725321.1, on the reverse strand, counting down.
CCCTAGTAGTTGAGCTTCCATGTGGTTGTCCTCCCAGCCACCTGTTAACAACTCCAAAACCTCCAAGCAATTAGACCCAACTCCAAAATCTTCGGTATTAAAGGAATCATAGTTTATTTGTTTATATATTAATATTAATATATATAGAAAAATTATATACATACCAATAAAACTCTTTTAAGAAGAAAAAAGATATAAAGTAGACTATAAGAGTGCAATAAAACTATTTTACCTATATTTTAAAATTTCAAATTAGATCAATAACTTAATTAGGAATTTATTGAGTTTAACAACCAGATTTAGAATTTTTCTATTTAAGATAACTTTATATGGAATTTTTAATCAAATCATGAATATAAATAAAAATAATTAAAATTGGTTACAGGAATAACAGTTCAAAAATGTAATTTTTAGTTTTAAAAACATCCTTATTTATAAAAGGAGACCAATGAATGAAAGAGATTGAATAGGAAAATAAAGAGAAATACTTGTGTACTCCTAGAGTACTAACACATCTATGCTCTACTCAATAAAAATACTCCACTTCAAAAAATTTTAATCTACATGTTATCTAACTAATTTGTATTAATGTTCTGTTTTAAAAAAACAAAAAATTCTTAGGGCTTGTTTGGTCTGAGAGGAGGGAAGGGAAAGTGGGCGGAGGAAAAAAATTTTTGAGTTGAATTTAAAAATATTAGAGAAGTGGGGTTAAAAATTTTTAATTAATTTTTATTATTCTTTTATTTTATATATTCTCTTTATTAAAATTTTATTACCCCACTTCTTCAATCTTTTAAAATTCAACTCATAAAAATTTTTTAGTATTTTTCTTTAATGCCCCGCTTCCTCCTGACTCTCTTCCTCCCTTCACCTCCTTATTTTTTTCTCAGGTAGCGGTGATGGTGATCGCATCTCCCTCAGCGATGGCCCTGATGATTCTCCACCAGCAACGGAGGTAATGATTCTCCACCAGCGACAGAGGTAATGTCTTTCACAACGTCTTGAGCCCAGTGTCTCTCATGAAGTATTTTGGTGGTCTAATCCAAAAATCGATGCTACATTTTGGCACTGGTAAAACTCCGATGAAAGGGTAGTTTTTGAATCCTTTCTTCACCACTTTCTGGTGGGTAAGGGATATTTAAGGAATATATGTAGAATCAAAAAGAGGAAGATGTGTTAGAAGAAAGGAGAGAACATTCGCATTATGTTCGTTGGGTTTCGAAAGCAGCAGTACTAAAGAGTCAAGAAAGGGGGCGAGATGGAGGGGACGAAAGAGCATAGATTGAAGCGGGAGGAAAAGGGATTGGGGCCAGGGGTAGTGAAGTAAATTAACAAACCCCAAGTATTTTATATTTTTTAAAAAGTAAAATAATGAAAATTAGTTGGATGACCTGTGGATTAAAATCATTTAAAGTGGGATGATGAGCCTAAGTTGCGCCTGTTCTTGAGATAATTCTTGTATTAATCTTTATTGATTAATGAATTCAATGTCTTAATAAAAAAAAAATCATTTAAAGTAAAGCATTTTTATTGGGTAAAGTATAAATGTATCGGTACTCTGGAATACACAAGTATTTCTCGAAAATAAAAAGTATGGGAGAGATAATTTAGCTAATCCAAAAAAGAGAGATAGTTTATCCAAAAAAAAAAACAGAGAGATAGTTAATGCAATCCTATCACTTGTAATTTATAAGGAAAAAATGGTTAAAATTTCCGGCATTTAAGTGGTTCTTGTAAATAGTATTCGCTCCGGTCCTAATTATAGGATAATATTTGAGAGTTGGTCTTGATTCTAATTATAGGACAAAGTTCTAATTTTTGTTAATTTCTTCCCAAAATACCCCCGATTGATATTTCTCAATAAAAATTAAACACATTAATAATTTAATAAGAGTAGATCGGAAGTTGTTGAGGGAGATTGACGACGCTGGATTGTGTGAGAGCTTGGAGAAGTAGTGTGTGAGGTAGGAAAGGTATAAGAAAAAACAGAGAATCAACGTAATTGAATGCCATTTTAAATTTTAAATAAAGCTATTTTAGGAAAATAAATATGATTAACTAATTTAGCTAGTATCCTTAATTTCTCCAAAGTTAGGTAAATATATCATATAATTAGGACCGGGGAGAGGGAGTATCATATTCATACCCACCTCAAAAACTGTAATATATATATATATATATATATATATATATATATATATATATATAAAGCATAATGTAGTAGTATTATTTTTAGCCTAAATTATGCATGTTCTCCTAATTTTGGACTATGTACATATAATTTCTTAACATTTGAAATTTTACAATAAGCCCCTTGAACTTTTTAATTATGCCCATAACTCTCAATTAATTTGGCACATCATTTATTGGCATATAAATTAAAGGTAAGGGATATATTTACATGTTAATCAATTTTTTTTTTAATTTCACACAATTTAGATAAGTTGGACCTAAGAACTTATTATGATTATGATCTATCTTCAGACTTCAAAAGTGTTTACTGATATACAGATAGTTCCCCATCAATAAAGTTTCACATTAGTAAGATTTTAATTAGCAAATTTTTGAATATGAGCTAATCTTTTTATCAATTAGACCAATTTTTGTTGGCCATTTCAATCAAAGTTTGATAGTTGTGGGTTATACGTATTCAAAAGTTTATGGGAATTTATTATTAAGTTTTAAAGGCTAAGGGGTTATTTTTACATGATCAAAAGTTTTGGGCCCTTTATGTAATTTAGACTTTTTTAAACCAGTGAGTTAAATATTAAAAATTCAGAAATCATTTCTTCTGAAATCAGTGGACGTCTTCACCCTATCCCCATCGAAACTCCATGTCCATGGCTGCCATACCCACAGCCTCGTTTTCTTCTTCAATTCCCTTCGTAAAGCCTTATACAACATGTCTTCCCTACATTCTGAAACACACTTCCAAAATGACTTTGATGCACGCCGCACTCCATGGAAGAAATCTCAAGACGATGATTCTCTACTACAACAGAAAGTGGGTTTCAACGGTCTCGGCTGTGGCCACTGATTCATTGGAGGCCACAGCTTCAACAGAGCAAGACCAGAACGACAAGAAAGAGAAAGTTGTTCTTCCTACAAACGAGTCGTCAGAGAGGCTTCTCAGAATTCGTCACACGGTATTGGAATATTGCCCGTTGTAATTGCTCTGCATTTTGCCCCCTTTTTTAAATTGAAGAGGATTATCAATTTATAGATTAATTGCATTTATCTTTGTTTTGTATTAACTTGTGTGCTGATACTGGATGTAGTTTGTTGAAACTCATAGCTACTTGACTGAGGAGGCATGCATTTTATTTTGGAGATCTTTGGAGACGAATCATTGCTCAATTTCGAAAATATAACCTGAACAATTGAATTAACGATGTCGTAAAACTTGAATAAAAGAAGATTTTGCTTAAGGGAATGCTAAAATTGTGCTATTTTGAGTTTTTATAATTGATAGCAAACACCTTTTCCACCTAAACAAATATTTGCATATTTAAATATTTTCTTTATATTCATGTTTTGGTGGTCTGGGAAGGAATGGAAGGGTCACAGATCATGCAGGCATGGGGACTGAATGTAATTGCAAAGTAACAATGTGATGCGCAGTACACCTATGTGGGCTGAGGAAATCTAGCTCACATGGAAAGTTGACATCTCAACTTCTACATTCTGGCATTTCACTCAGTTTTTTCATTTGGTAGAACCCTCTTCGAGTCCTTTATGGAATTACTGACCGCCAGCTTTAAGACTGGCTGATAGGCATGGGTGGCAAAGAACCCATACCACTAGAATATTCCATAGAGCGTCTCATGCTACCTAATATGGGGCTTAGGTATCCTATATTTAGTTTCCATTACTATATAAGATATCTAGTTGTTCTGATACAAGAGAATATGATATAGATAGTTGCAGTGTTAATGTATGTGATAGACAGAACAGATTCTTAGAGAACAAGTATCATTGATTTTCCAAAGCACAGTACATAAGGTATTTACAGATAGATATAATTGTTACTGAACGCATTTTTTGTGTCTATAGATGCCTTAACATGTTGTTTGTATGCAGTGTGCACATGTAATGGCTATGGCTGTTCAAAAACTTTATGCTGATGCAAAAGTAACAATTGGTCCTTGGATTGAAAATGGGTTTTATTATGACTTTGACATGGAGCCTTTGACTGATAAAGACTTGAAGAGAATCAAGAAAGAGATGGTAACAAGAGTAAATTTATTAGATTTAAATTATTTGAAATTCTCATATTTAAGAGTTGGGCTTACAATGCTCCATATGTCATGCGTTAAGCTTTACTTTCAGGTAATGAAATTTTATTTTGGAATTTCTTGTAGGACCGAATCATCGGAAAGAATTTACCCCTTGTAAGAGAAGAAGTTTCCAGAGATGAAGCTCAGAGAAGAATATTGGCTTTGAATGAACCCTACAAGCTAGAGATTTTGGATAGTATTAAGGAAGAACCCATCACAATTTATCATATTGGTAGGCTTCTGTCTGTCTTCACCTTTTATTTGACCATTAAGTACTAAGAGAATTGAACTTTTATTGTATCTTTAGCTTGAGCAGTTAAGATGCTTGAATTGAATGACAATAGACAATGTAGTTTGTTTGATATCGAGACTGTGAAGTAGATTTAAATGAAGAGGTGGGGATGCTCCCAAGTAAAATATTATACTATGCAGGCATGATATGGCATTAAGAATTAAGTTATGTCTGAGAAGCTTCCATTTTTTGTTATCTAACCGTATATTTCATTTAAGGCAATGAATGGTGGGACCTATGTGCTGGACCTCATGTTGAAACGACGGGAAATATTAACAAAAAGGCAGTTGAACTTGAATCTGTTGCTGGTGCCTATTGGAGAGGAGATGAAAAGAAACCAATGTTGCAAAGAATCTACGGCACTGCTTGGGAAAATGAAGGGCAATTGAAAGCATACCTTCACTTCAAAGAGGAAGCTAAGCGTCGGGATCATAGGCGCCTAGGACAAGATCTTGATTTGTTTTCAATACAGGTACCAGTACTTTTTAAAATGATTGTGCTTATGCGGTCCAATACTATAATTATCTGGATTCGTAGTTAAGTTTATCGGCTAATGCTATTTTGATTTTGATTATTCTTTTGGATTATGAGTTAAGTTGTCAACTTTTTTTTTGTTTTCATGAATTAGTGTTATACAACTATGCTTGATGAAAAATCTTGCACCTGATGTATTTGACCTCTATTAATTTTTAGTAGGATGAAGCTGGTGGGGGTTTAGTATTTTGGCACCCAAACGGAGCTATTGTTAGACACATAATCGAGGATTTATGGAAAAGGATTCATATGGAATGTGGTTATGATCTGCTGTACACGCCACATGTGGCTAAAGCAGATCTTTGGAAGATCAGTGGCCATTTGGACTTCTACAAAGAGAATATGTATGATCAGATGAATATTGAAGATGAGCTTTATCAACTTCGGCCAATGAATTGCCCATACCATATTTTGTTATACAAAAGGAGACTTCATTCTTATCGAGACTTTCCCATCAGGGTAGCAGAATTGGGGACTGTTTATAGGTACGAGTTATCTGGAAGCTTACATGGCCTTTTCCGAGTCAGAGGCTTCACCCAGGTGCGCTGTTATATCATGCTTAAAAGTTTATTTCTGTATGGTTTTTAATACTCCATCCGGTCCTAAATATAAGACAGATTTAACTTTTTTTGGAGAGATTAAGAAAGCTAAATAAGTTATTTAATTATATCATATGTTGTGTATCTTTAGATTATATATTAGTTTATTAGTCAAACTAATTAGTCATGAGAAAAAAATAAAAATAAAAATATTTTAAAGTAATTTAATTAGCTTCTTTAATCTCTCAAAACAATCAACTTTATCTTATATTTTGGACCGAAGGGAGTATTATTTATTTTCCTTTAAACTTAGTTGTCAGATCCTATTGATTTTAATATTAATTCACAGTGTTAATTCTACTTATTTGACTTTTTGTTTTAACATGTATATAGCATGTGACACCTTAGTGAAAATTATATGGGTAACATTTAAGGTAGGGCTGTATTTTCCTTGGGTTTCTTTTAGCAAAACACATGCTAATAGATAATTCTTTTGATCTCAATCATTTCTGCAGGATGATGCGCACATATTTTGTTTAGATGACCAGATTAAGGATGAAATCAGAGGTGTTTTAAATCTTACTGAAGAAATATTGCTGCAATTTGGTTTTGACAAGTATGAAGTAAATTTATCTACAAGGCCTGAGAAATTTGTTGGAGATAACGATAGATGGGAAAAAGCTACTTCTGCTTTGAGAGATGCTTTGGATGATAAAGGGTGGTCCTATCAAATTGATGAAGGAGGAGGTGCATTTTATGGGCCAAAGATTGATCTCAAGATTGAGGATGCTCTTGGTAGGAAGTGGCAATGTTCAACCATACAGGTAATCCTGACCTTTGAAAGAATGGCCTCAATTCTATATCCTGTTATGAGCTAGATAATTAAGTACGATTTTGATGCGAATATTATGCTGTGGAGGGAGTATATGGCATAAGGGGCCAAGCAGACCTGCGTTTTAAAGGGTCCTCATACCGTGCTCATCCAAAAGATGAGCACAGCATGCTCATCCCTCCAATTTTGGGGTGAAAACAATTTTTTTTATTTTTTTATATATTTTTATTTATTTAGATTAAATTGTATACTGCAGTATTTTTTTCATCCAATATCTTAAATTAATTAATTTTTAATTCTGCATTCAGAAATATTTTTTCTGCAACACCAGTAACCTGAAATATTTTTCCAATAACACCCAATATCTGAAATATTTTTTTGACACCCGGTATTTTAAGCTAATTGACGTTTGATATATGGAGTATTTTTTCAAAAAATAAAAAAAATTAAAAACCCTCAAAATTAGGGGATGAGCAATACATGCTCATCTTTTGGATGAGCATGGAATGTGGATTCCATTTTAAATATAAAAGTAATTTGGGACTCTGCTCAAATGTTTGACTTAAGTTCTGTACGACTTCACAGGTTGACTTTAATTTACCACAGCGTTTTGACATCACGTATGTAGACTCAAACACTGAGAAAAAGCGACCTATATTGATCCATAGAGCAATTCTTGGATCCTTGGAAAGATTCTTTGGCGTTCTGATAGAGCATTATGCTGGTGATTTTCCATTATGGCTTGCTCCAGTACAAGCACGAGTTTTACCAGTCACCGATGCCCAGGTAATTAAGCCTTTAGCTATTTATTTATGTATCTTTCTATAAGTTCTTGGGTGATTCTATCAATTCTTTCTTATAGTCTTTGGTTTTAACATTTCAAAACCGCTAGATCTATGAATTGGTAATAGTGGTGGTTCTCTTGTCCAACAATGATTGAATTGGTTGTCAATTGCTTTCTTTCTTTCTAAACAAGTTATACATCGCATAGCAATATATGGAAGTCATAGTATGTAAAAGCTAGAAGTATTTGTGATTAAAATAATGATTAAACAATATTTACTAGCCTATCTAGAACATTATTGGATAACTCAATTGTGCATAACAGAAGTTCACAATATTGAATGATATACTATTTGTTCTCGTTAGGACATGTGATGTATAATCTGTAATTAACATGTGTAATCAGAAGCTATTCCTTTTGAGTCATATTCAGTTATATCTCTCGTTCTCTCTGTCTCTCTTCTCTTCTTACCGCTCTCTCTCTACCACTGTCCATCAAACATGATATAGTATTCAAGGAATTTATTTTACTTTAGAAACATGGTAAAATGAATATCTTATACTTACTATTAGTTAACGAAAGCATCAACTGAAGAAGTGGCAGCGTGGCTCTACTTCATAATGTTGCAAGTTTAAGTTCTTTTATCTTCAAAATTTTTAAATTTATCAGCATACAAGTTTAGTGACAGTTGCCAATTGAATCAGTTCAACCTGTTTACTTGGATTGCCTGGTTTCCTTGACCTCTCCCTTGCCCCTAAAGCAGGTTGGTTAGAATAGTGAGATGGAAGTATGGTTTTTCAAATCTGTTATTTTCTCATGCCACGCCATATTTGATCTGTAATGATGAGCCTCGAGGCCTGTTATTCAATAGACAAACTGCGATTTATGACAAACGAACGGGGATGCTTTTACACATAATGGGGAGAAAAGACAAAACAGCTAATTGATTATTTACATTAAACTTTTCATCATTCTTCATTGAATTCTAAAGCTATTTACTGATTTCATCTTGCTGCTAGATGCATAGTTGTGTATTTAAGTCAAATCTCCATCTAGGCAGATCATAGTTTAGATGCCTTTTTTTTATATTGGGTGAGAAACAATAGATTATGTATGAACTGAAAAGGCATATCTGTATCTTCACACAGCTTGGATACTGCAATGATGTGACCAACAAACTGAAAGCCAAAGGAATACGAGCTGAAGTTTGCCATGGAGAGCGCCTGCCGAAGCTCATAAGAAATGCAGAGAAGCAGAAGATTCCATTGATGGCAGTTGTGGGTCAAAAGGAAGTGGAAACAAGTACAGTTACAGTTAGATCGCGGTTTGCCGGAGAGCTTGGAAACATGTCAGTCGATGATTTTATCAGCAGAATTAAGTTGGGGACAGAAAGCTCAGCATCTTCATGAGATTATTTCAACAAGTTGATGATGGCCATCCTATTTACTCAAGGAAAGATTGGATCAATCTGAGACATTTCGAGGGGTAACAGACTTTTTGTACATTAGCAAATAACTGGTGGAATACAGACCCCTTGAAGTTGTTTCCGGGTAAAGTTGCCAGTAAATGTAAGAAACGTAGATTTAATCAGAGTTGGGTTTAGTTAACAAAAAAAAAGAAAAGTTTAAAAAAAAATTCCGGAAACGACATGAGAATGAAGTAAATGCAATTTGAAGCTGTACATTGTAATAAAAAACAGGTGTATTTTAGTAGAATATTAGTGAGATTTTGTGGATCAAAATTGAACATTATTTAGTGTACTGTGGCTTGATTGTCAGATATTGCATCTTGTTATATGCCAAATCTTTCTTTTTCTTCTTTTCTTGTTTGCCATGCGATCTGAAATCTTATCTATCTTACTTTTATAGTCAATATGTGAGATCATCAATAGTTTTTGTATAGATTTTGTTTTGGTTTTTAGGTCTTAATATTATCCATCTTGGCATATTCTGGCAATAACTATTGGAGGAAATTTTCGCTCTAGTTGCAATATAGATTCTCCGTATCACTTTATTTTTTTTAAGAGTTTAGGTGTTAAAATAACCTTTAATTTTTATTAAGAATACAATAGTAACTATAAATTATTTTTTTGAAATAAAACTAACCATAAATTTTTAAAATTAGAGTACAAATGTTAAATCCAACTAACTTCCATTTATTACAATACAAAAATATTAAAATACCTCAATAAAAAGTTGTGGCTGCTGCTCAATCTTGTGATTTTTCATCTACATTCCTCTAACAGTTGCTGTCATCTTTTGTCTCTCTCTCATATTTTCCACTCTTCATCTTCGTTATCACACCACTACCATCATCTACAATTCCAAAAAATCATTATCAATAATCTATACTAGAAAAATAAAAAACTGAAAAAAAAAGTTGTTTGTTATAATCGTTATATTTCTATCATCAACAATTCCAACTCTGCTTTTTAGTACCATTACCGAGAAAAATTTAGAATGTATAGTATAAATTCCAGGAAAAAATTACACCAGGTTCATAATAATGATTTAAAATGAAAATAAAAAAGACTCGTAGCTAGAATAGGGCTGGGAGGGGATGAGGGGTTTACCTCATCAACATTGGGAACAGGGGAAGGGGACTTTATGCAGATGACCATATGCATAGGGGAGATAATTACAATAAATTGCGAGACCCAAATCTTTTTATTTTTTTAACAGCTTTTTTAATTTTCTAGTACATGGATTGCTTTTTTTTTGTTTTTAATATGACAAGGCAAGCATTAAGCTTGCAAAAGAAAAGTCCCCCTTCTCAACAACCCTGAGAGGGTACCCCCGTTGTGATTCCCCAAGGTCCAGTAATAGTCGCTCCCGAACGTAAGGCGGTGGATCCTGTAAATAATGCACCTCAGCTACCCCTTGTTGAGCTGCCTTTGCGATAAGATCTGCACAAGCTATTGCTTCTCTGTAAACATGATTGATCTCCAGGTCCCACGCCATGACTCTAAGGGCCATTATCTCACAAATTTCATTCCATAGTGGATGCTCAGAACCACTATCCTGCAACAGCAGATTTATGGCTTCTATGGAGTCTGAGAATAATTTTATTTTTGAGATACCCATTGCTTTACATACCTTCAACCCGGTACCAATTACATGTACCTCTGCTTCTGTAATCAGTGCAAGTCCCATGTTTTGCTGGAAACCCCTCACCGGTTCACCTTGATCACTGCGAATAATTCCCCCCACTGCCGCATTCCCTTGGAGATTCACAGATGCATCTACGTCGACTCGAACGAAACCCGGAGAAGGCAGGGTCCATTTGCTGCTAACTCTGTCCTCAATTTGGAATACTAGATGTTTATATTTCCCATTTTCCACTCCCTCCATAAGCTGGTGTGCTATTCGATTCGTCATCACCTTGGGGTTGTCACTAGTGCCCTCAAATCATTTCCTGCAATGGTTCTTCTAGATGGTCCAGCAAGCTAGGCCGAACACTTGCCTCCAGCTCCACCTCCCAAATGATCTTGATATTGGATTATTGTGCATGTTCCACTTGATCCATCCCTGCAAGTTACCACTAAAGAAAGCATATATATATATATATATATATATAAAGGATTAATTAAAACTTTCCATACATTCCTGGCAACACAGTCTCGAAGTGTATGAACTATAGACCCATCACTAATACACTCAAAAGGACACTTCGAATTAATAGAAGGCACATGCTTTGCTCTAATGGAGTTTGTTGGGTTTCTCTTATAGTAAACTTGCCACATAAAGAACTTTGCTCTTTCAGGGATTTCAAGCCGCCATATTTGCTGCCATGGATTCATTTTGCTAGTTAGAATGTTGAAAACACCAGTTTGTAGGCTGATTTCACCGAAAAGTTCCCATCAGGTGATGCAAGCCAATGAAACCGATCTAGTACATGGATTGTTGATGGTGATTTTTTGTAATTGTTGATGCTGGTGGTGGTGTGGTGATGAAGATGAAGAGTGGAGAATATGAGAGGGAGAAAGGGAGAGAGAAGATAAAAGCAATTATTAGTGGGGGTGTTTTAGTACTTTCATATTATAATAGATGGAAGTTTGTTGGGTTTAATAGTTTTTCCATAATTTAAAAAATTTATGGTTACTTTTATTCCAAAAAATGATTTATAGTTACAGCTGCAGCTTTGATAAAAATTAAAGGTTATTTAACACATTAATCCTTTTTAATAAAAATGTCAAATGCTTTAAAATACAAATTTCACGTACAAATCAAAGATATGAAAATAAAACAACCAACAATAGCATGGAGACATATAAAGCATAAAATGACAAATGTTTGAGGTCCTTGATCGATTGCTGTAATGTTTCGTATTACTCCTCTGTTACTAAATATTTGTAGGATAAAATAGATATTATATTTAGGATTGGAGTAGCACATAGGAATATATAATTTCTTTTTTTTTTTTTGACTAACAAACTGGATTACATTAATCTCACACAGATTAATACATAACACCTGTCGACCATAGGCCCAGGTCCAAACCCTATTCCATCAACCACCGTCTATCAGAAGAGTGGATGGTGGGTGATCTAAGATGACAAAATTGTCAAGGCAACTATGGGATAGCTTAGCTAAGTAATCGGCATGTCGATTTTGATCCCTAGGGATATGTCTAATGCGAACATGCCAATCTCTCGACAACCAAAGCCTAGCCTCGTCTATGACCTCTCTAAAGGGGTGTGTATGCTCACAAGTAAGTAAATTAGCAGCTTCAATACAATCAGTATAGAGAATAAGCTTCTTGAGATTCCTACTCTAGCATAATTGGAGTCCCTGGGTGACTGCGATGATTTCAGCAATTATTGGCGGCACCTGGGTAAGTCTGCACATGTACCCGCACACCCAACCTCCATCCTCGTCTCTGATGACTCCAGCACTTCCACTCTGACCCCAGTCGAGAATAGAGCCATCTGCTTCAAGTGTATGGACTCCCTGCTCCCTTGCTAGTTGGTCTCCAGTCCCATTCACCGCTTGATTATAAAAGTTGCAGTGAGTGCTTAAATCCATATCCCAGCTTGCTCGAAAGAAACTTGAATGGGCATTGTGATAGTCGAAGTTGACCTCTTCTCCAAACAGTTTCCGGCATCTGTCGATCCATATGTCCTAGCAAACATACCCAAACAGGGTTGGCCAATTGACTTTCTTCGTGAAATCTCGACCCACAGCATGCTTCAGGTTCCATTCAATCCATTTAGCTCCCTGCAAATTGGTAAAATTTTCCCACATACCTTGTTTGACAATTGAGATCCACCTTTCACGAGCGTTAACGCAATCTCTAAGGAGGTGCATCAGGTCCTCCTCCTGCGCACATTAAAACAGGCAAGAGGCAAGGTTAGATATACCCCTCCTAGTCCGGAGTTGTGCTGTATGAGCTCTTCCGTGCGCCGCCAGCCACATGAAGGCTTTGATCTTCTCGGGAATTTGCCATTTCCATAGCATTCTCCATAAGCTTGAATTTGACCTGTCAACACCTGCAGAAATAAACTTGTACGCAAAACTAACAGAAAAACAACCATCCAAGGACGGCTTCCAAAAATACTTATCTTCCCCTCTGTCCTCACATGGAGGATTGGCGGAAATGATTTTGCGAACAATGTGATCCTGGAACCAGCTTCTCATTCTAACAATGTCCCAATCGCCCCAAGGATTAATGAAATTGCACACCTTTTCCTCTTGGTCCACAAATCCCTCCTGTCCTGGAACTAAGTCAATCAAAGGACGGTTAGTCTCTGACCAGTTGTCAAACCAAAATGAAGCAGACGCACCATTGCCTATTTTGACTCCTAAACCTCTTCGGAATTTGTCCCAAACAGAGCAAATACCATTCCAGGTTGAGGAACTGCATTTTCTAGGCCTGGGCCCATCCATATTATCCCATTTATATTTCCCTCTCAGAACTTGAACCCATAACTTTTCCTTATCATTCAGTATCTGCCAGCAGAGTTTCATCATGAAGGCCTCGTTCTGTTTACACATGTCTCGAATCCCCAAACCACCTTTTTTATCCTTAGTAATCTGGTCCCAAGAAATGAGGTGGAGTTTTTTCTGATCATCTCTCTCATCCCAAAGAAATTTCCTGCTTTTTTTTCCAGATCATTTAGAATGCCCTTCGAATTCAACATAGTCTGCATCTGATAAGAAGGCAAGGCCAAAAGGACAGCTTTTATGAGAGTTGTTCTTCCCGCAAAGCTCAAGCAACCCCGTTTCCATCCAGAAATATTTTTCATAGCCTTTTCCATAATGGGCACAAAAGTAATTTTCGTAACTCTTTTATGAATTATCGGAATCCCCAGGTATTTCCCCAAATCTTCCGTTAAACCCACGCCCATCTTTCGACTGAGATCGTAAGCTCTAGAGAAATGAACCCCCTTCGAGAAACAAACTTTAGTCTTATCATTATTCATTTTTTGAACCAACATATTACAGAAAGTGTAACCCCCTGCCGTAATTAATATCTGGATTACGCGATTAAGGTGAAATAGAGACTAATAAGATAAAATGTCATTTACAAACCCATCAACCCGACGGGGTTTTCAAAAATGCATTTCAAAAATCATTTTAAACCCGGTCTCACATTCACACTCCGAATATAATTACTATGCGAAGATAAATTACATTTATACAATTATCAGAGTACGCAATATAAATTCCCGACAATTCCGGGATCATATCTTCGCTCAATAATCATAGGGCACATTAGCCCATACAACTCATTCAATAGGGATTACACAACTTATCCGAATACATTCTCAAATACTGATCCATACAATCAGATACATAATCCCAATTAAGCATTGATAACCAACTACTAAGCTCTCACCCAGAAACGAGTCTTCTACGTCCTTGGATGCTTGCTTCATCCTCAATCTTCCTTCCCTGTCTAAAATGTTGATAGGGGAGGGTGAGATTCTGGGGAATCTCAGTAGGAAAACAAATACCAATATGCATGCAAGATAAGTATTAAATGCATGACATGCTTGCATTACAATAACACATGTTCACATAATGATATATCCGCATGCTCAATGTTCACACAACATACTCATGGCCATAGTATAAATAGAACAGAGCTACAATCATTCTCATATGTCTCACATAATCACGCAAAGCAATAACATGCATCAATACACAAATACAATTATCAATACATGCAGGAGAGGTAAGTTCCCTACACTCTTTCCACGTAAGCTCCAGATCCGGCTGCTCACGCTCAGGAAATCATCAAATCCTATAACCAAGATCAAGGACATAGGATTAATCCCTTTTCCAATTCTTTAACTTTTAGACATTCAAGTTGGTTATCATTATTGCCCTTTAAGTGCCCTCAAACACCTCAATCCATAGCTCTAAAGGGTTGGAAGACTATCCCCAAAGTTCCCCTTTTGAACACTCAAACCTGATATTTTTCACTGCCTCACTCGAGCACAGATGCTCTCACTCGAGCACAAGTACGGACATCACTCGAGCACAGATGCTCTCACTCGAGCATTGGTACGGACAACACCCGAGCACAAGAGAAAGTGAGACATAAAGCACATGCCCGAGAGCACAACCCTCACCTAAGGCACAAGTTCACTCGAGCACAGATCCTCACTCGAGCACAAGGCCAAAAGCCTCACTCGAGCACCCGCGAGAGAAATCCAGGAAGTGAGGACCCGAGAGCCCCCAACGCTCTCCAAGCACTGGATCACTCGAACACACACCTCTCACCCGCGAGCACACCCGCGAGCACACACCTCTCACCCGCGAGCACACACGGCTCACTCGAGTAGATGCCCTCCACCCGCGAGTGAGAAGGCACACTTCTTGCACCTTGCTCGCGAGTGAAGACCAGAAAGCAACCCTTCACTCTGGACTCCCACTATCACTCGAGCAGACCATGCTCACTCGAGCATGTTCTTCGCTCACTCGAGCACAAAGCGATATGCTCGAGCAGCGTTAATGAAAACCCAGGCGCACTCGCAGCAAAACAAGGGAAAACTCACATATCACTCGAGCAGGATCTTCCTCACTCGAGCAATATTCATCCCTCACTCGAGCACACCCCTGTCTGCTCGAGTGAATCTATCAGATTCCAGGAAAACGCAGCAAACATACCACATTCTCCTAACTCTTGCCCAATTGATCCAAATGGACCCAAAACCTCTACCAAAGCTACTCCCACACAAAATCACTCACTGAATTCAATGGAATCAATAGAATTACCAAAATCCCATTCCATTAACATGCTTTGGTCTAGGGCATCATAATCATCATTTTCCAAAATCACTAACCTTACACCTTTCAATCCCAAATCCATTCTATCTATTCAAAACTCATACCAATATACCATTTCTATAACCATAACATGCCAAACTACCCATTACCCATATTTTCACAATTAGGGCAATAATTCCAGAAATTCCCAACTTAATCATTTGGCAATGAAACATAGATAGAAGGATTGGTTTCACATACCTTATGAACTTTCTCAAAGACACTCTTTGATTCTCCACACTTCATATTTTCGTGATCTTCAAATCACCACCAATGGAGAAACTACAATCACCAAAATAAAGCTCTCAACTCAAGGATTAACATTAGAGAAGAGAGTTTGAGCTAAAGAGGCCATTTGCTTACCTCAAAAACCAAATTCTCCTTTCTCTATCCCAAGCATATTCAGCGAAAATGGAGGAAGGAAGAGAAGAGAGAGAAACCGAGAGAGAGAGAAGAGAGGAGATGGAGATGATGATGATGTGTCTCACTTATGACCCATCCAAGGGTCCACACTTTGCCACTTGTCACCATCTCACTCCAACTCTCATGGGCTCACATGCACACACATACACTTGATTATGCCCCTTGCTCAACTTCACAATCAATCCTAGCCATTGATCTTGAAGCTACCAATGAGTTCCCTCTTCGGCAACCAATCAAATGGTCGGTAACTTTACCGTTTTGCCCCTGATTAGGGAAATTCACTTGGAATTACCATCAACTCATTTTCATATTTCTTAATCACAATTTGGACTCTTGCTAAACCAGGGCTTAGCAGTCCACTAATCTCAGGCTTAATCTCAATAATTATCATTAGTCCTTAATCAAAAATCGGGGTGTTACAGAAAGACTGCATACAATTAAGAATAACCTCCACCTGATTCTCAGTAGCCTCTCCAAATAAAATAAGGTCATCCGCAAAGAACAAGTGAGAGATCTTCGGGCCATTTCTATTCAACTTAATCGGCTTCCATTCCTCCCTTTCAATAGCGTCCCAAATAATATGATTTAAACGTTCCATGCACAGGGTGAAAATAAAGGGAGATAAGGGGTCCCCTTGACGAATTCCGCGAGTGGCACTGAAACTCTCATTGGCTTCCCTATTCCATAGGACTTGAAAAGATGGGCTTGTAATACACGCCATAATAACATCACAGATTCTCCCCTCAATACCTACTGATCTAAGAGTGTCATATATGAAAGGCCATTCCAGACGATCATAGGCTTTCTCAAGATCCACTTTAACTGCCATCCAACCAATCCTCCCAGATTTAGTCTTCATAGAATGTATCACTTCTTGTGCGATGATAATGTTATCACTACTTTGACGCCCCGCAATGAAGCTATATTGATGAGAACCAACCACTTTTCCCATAATATCACGAAGACGACGGCTCAGGATTTTGGTAATAATCTTGTAGCTAACGTTACAAAGAGATATAGGCCTAAAGTCCCTGATTGTCTCTGGGTTTTCAACCTTAGGAATAAGGACAATGTTAGTATTATTAATGTCTTTAACACATTCAGGCTCTTGGAATACTGTCATAACCAAGTCAGTGATGTGACTCTCAAGACTAGCCCAGTACTCCTGGTAAAACACAGCCTGTATTCCATCAGGGCCAGGGGCTTTAAAAGCCCCAATATCAAAAGTTGCATTCTTAATTTCCTCCTTAGATAACTCAGCATGAATCTTATCATATTGAATCGATGTTAAGGTAGGAAAACAATTTCGAGTCACAACAGGCCTGTAATTGCTCACCTCACTCCTAAACAGTTCTTTATAATATTGATTAGCCATGTTTTTCAACACAGTTTGGTCAAAAGTCCAAACACTATTTAAACTTTTCAGGCCATCAATTCTATTCCGCCTGCTCCGTATCAGCGCAATAGTGTGAAAAAATGTGCTATTTTTATCCCCCCCATTTCAGCCAATTACACCTCGACTTCTGGTACCACAGAAGCTCTTCTTAGGCAAGGACTTTATTGTAATCTTTCCACAATTCATTCTCAACCTGGGCTAAATGTTGGCTATCCCGTCTTGCCCTTGATCTTTCCACTCCCTCAATCCGATGCCAAATATTTTTCTTCTTACCATTCAAGTTCCCCACCTTTCTAATATTCCATCTACGAGCCTGTTCAGTAAAATTACTCACCTTCTGATTCCAACCTCCTATACTCCAAGCTTGTGTAACAAGATCCCCAAACCCCTCTTCAAGGAACCAGGCCGCTTGACAACGAAAATAGGTTTGGGTTTATACCGAGCTTGAGATTGAGCAGTTATGACCAAGATTGGACGGTGATCAGAGCCAAATTTACTTAAATGGTAAGTCTTTGTGAATGGGTAAGAAATGTTCCAATCTTGATTAATAAAAGCCCAATCTAATTTTTCTTTAAGCATACCGCGCTCCCATGTAAAACGGTCACCCACAATATCAGTTTCAATGAGCTAAGTCCTAGATATATGGTCCTGAAATTGTCTCATTGAACTGATATTCGGTTCAGAACCACCTCTTTTGTCATCCGCATAAAGATAAGCATTAAAATCACCGATCACTGACCAAGGAATAGCAACAGTAAGGCTCAATTCATTTATCTCATCCAGAGAGTTTGTCTAAGCACACGAGTAATTTTAGCATAAATACATGAAAGAACAAACTCTCTAGCTTGATTGACCACCGTAACCTTAACATGGATAGCTTGGGTAGAAGAGGAGATGTATTCCAACTCAAGGTTTTCCGCGTTCCACAAGACCCAAATCCCACCTGCATAACCCGTAGCTTCCAGACGCAGCCAAGTATTAAAACCCAATTTTCTAATTATTTTATCAGCTCTACTCCCACTAACCCGAGTTTCAATGAGAATCAAAATACCAACTTCCTTCCCATTAATCACATCTCTGACCCTACCAGGAAAATTTTTTGCCCCGGCTCCCCTGCAATTCCAAGCTAATATATTTGTATTAATCATAAATAGATAAGTATAGAGAAAGAACATGATTCGAGCTAATGTATCAAATCCTCCGAGTGTGAGAGCTCCATGACCTCATCTACTACCAGTCCTGTTGCACCTTCTATCCGTGCATGCTTGTCCTTGTCCTTTTCATAGTTTGCTCCATTTTGAACTTGACTCACGACCATGACACCATCAGTAGCGTCACTTCGGCTTAGCTGTTCGGTTCCCATGCAGCTATCTCCCTGGTGAACTTATTGTGGGCCTTTATTCAAATTCCCTTCATTACATTGATTTTGTTCTACCGATATTGTGCTCACTGGGCTTGGATTATTTGCATCAAAGTGATCCATTAAAGCTACCCTTTCCTTGTGTTGGGCATCCTCCACTTGTTTAGCTATTTCAGCTGGCCCATTTTGCGATATGGACCCACAAACTAGCCTATGGCTTCTCCCATTTCCACCTAGCTTTTTCCTAATCAGGCCCAGTGGTTTTTTTCTGCCCTTGAGGACTTGGATTTTTCTTGTTTTTTGTAATACTTAGAATTGGGCTTAGTTTTGTTCTCTTTGTTGGCCCACACCCTCTTGACTCAAGCCCTATCGGTCCCTTCCCTTTTATTACCATATCCAATTTCACTCCTTCTGCACACTCCACCGAGCCAGCATCATCCTGAACCTGAGCATTCTTCATATCCGTCCCAGCCGTCTCAGTTGTCTTGGTCTTCCCCAGATCATGCTCACCTAACTCTGATTTCATGCCGCTGGACTCCACCAACCCGAATACCGAGGGTGGGCGTTCTAGCCGTTGTGAGAGTTTCCCCTCACCGATTTTCACAGCTATCAGATCTGGTTCTATCTTCCTCCATATTGCTTCCTGCCCTTTCCTCTAAATTTTAGGTAGCTTCTCCTGTGATAAGACGTCTGGCTCTAGGTTTTTCAGAGCATAGAACCTCGAGCCACTACCTCTCTCGGCTCCCTTTCCATTTTGCTGGACTGTTTGCTTCGATTTCAGTTGTGTCTTCCTGTCACTTTCAGCAAGGTATGGGCGCGATCTATTCCTAGGCTTTACCTGCATCCACTCGTTGTACGCCTTTTCCGCCTTGACTCTCGGCACAGAAACCAAAGGTAGCTTCTGTTCTTCTTTCCTGTCATCGACGGTCATCGGAGATGCCGCCGAGCTGCCCTATTATCCGGTGGTGTTCTTAGTTACTGCTTTCAGTTTGCACTTATCAGCTATATGCCCATAAATCCCGCATGAGAATCATATTTCATTAAGACCCTCATACTCCACAGGGTACACGTGATTTCTAAGCATAAATCTTGACTGTAACTTCTTGTTCAAATCTACCTCCACGCTTACTCTAGCGTATTTCCCCTTTTCTACTGTGTGCTTGTTGACTCCGTGATGCGCCAGTGTATTCATATCCACTTTTAATGTACGCCCAATCAAATTCCCAATTTCAAACATGCAATCCTCCGAGTACATGTGTAGAGGTAGTGTGGGGATCCTAATCCAAACTGCAACTTTCCTCACCTTGTTGCAATATGGATTGAAATTAGGACTCCATCTTTGGACTGCCATATAGTGACCTTGAATCAACCACGGTCCATCAAATAGAAGCTTCGAGCAAAGTGATTTTTCTACAGTTCTGAAGACAAAGTAGTTGTTAGGAAGATCAACTAACTCAAAATTTTCCGATCTTAGAAGCCATTTAATTCTGTCCTTCATCATATGAAGATTTGAGTTTTTTCCCAAAACAATCAATATTAGGGCATCCCTCCATGGCCTACATAGTTCCTTCAATCTGTCGTTTGGTAGTTGCAGGGAGGGTATTGATCCCAAGGACTTTTTCTGTTCCTCTGTTAATACAGGGGCCAATTCCTCTTCTTCTTTGAGCCACTCTTGCATTTGCTCATCCAAGCTTTTTTCTTCTATCTTTGCCTCCTCTCCCAGCAATTTAGTTTTATAAGATATCTGGCTTCTTGCTTGTTTCATTCCCATCTGAGTTATCTGTCCTGGAACTATCTGCTTACCTTGGTCATTTCCAACTTCCATTTCTTCTCCCACATTTGTCCACCCACTATTTCCAGTCATATTCTTGTCATTCATTGGTTCTTCGGATGGCATTTTTTTGATGCTTCTGCCAAGTAAATCATCCTCCTCCTTAGTAATTCCTTCGCCACCATCTGATTTGGATTCAGCGTTCAATAAAGGAATTGTGTTTGCGAAAACCCTATTTCTCCTGTTCGTCATTTTTCTGCTGGAATGCTACGTCTGAAGGTTGCTCTTGTGTTTCTTTGAATATATAATTTCTATGTTTAGAGAAGTTAACAAGCGCAAGGACTGGCTTGCTCCCATTCTTACAGTGAGCACTTGACCCTTATGATCTTTCACGATGCACTAATAGGCTGTGGAAATTTTTTAAATTTTGATGTGAATTGACTCTATTGACCTTCACATACACGTGTCATTTCGTGGCCTTGTATTTTATAAAATAAAAAAATGAAGTTTATAATTTGGCTACTTCCACTAATAATTCAATCTTAGACTACAGTCCTCTTTTTTTATTTATTTATTACAATCTTCTAATAATCTGCCACAAGACAATATTTCTTACAGGTTTTTGTTGAGTTTTCTTGGTTTTGCCTAGATTCTAAGTGTCTAAACAATTTTTGGCACATCTTTTCTATGTCATCTAAAAAAATAAGAATATATTCATATGAGTTGTGTAGTCTTAATGAGTTCTATAAATCATAATGCATGATTAATTGCTTTAATTCATATAGGGATATATTGGATTAGCATTTAATTATAGAATTGCTTGATCTTGGAAGAGGCTAGTAATTAAATTAAGGAAACTCGACTATCAAACGTGTAGAATAAATTTGAATAGAATAGATAGGTGATTCAATCCAAAATTTGTTAAGTGAAATCTAACCCCTAGGACTTTTTCTCATAGTTATTTTCATATAAATTGCATTCATATTTATTCATTTTTAATTTTGTAATCTCATCCACCAACTAATCGATCGACTAAATATAATTAATATTACTAATTTTGGTACTTAGTGATCAATCCTAGCGGGAACGATACTCTACTTATCTCTATATTACTTGGTTATGACAGTGTACACTTGCACTTTTTAATAGACTATTTATACTCGTAATAGAGTGAAAAATGGATGGTTCCAACATTAGATATTTCGATTACTTGCTATGAATCAAGCTTGTTGGTAGCAACCTGATCTAGGTTTTGTGCATATAGATGTTGATGGATCGGTCAACTATATAGGCTAAGCTACATGTGGGGGAGTAATCAGAGATCACCAAGGCAACTGGATATGTGGCTTTCAATAGAAGCTAGGGTACATGACCCCAACTGCTATAGAAATCCATGCCATCCACAACAGATTGCAACCCCGTAAACAACTTGGTTTTGACAAGATACGACTCTTCATTGACTCGTTAGAAGCTATTAATCTTCTACTGGTAGATTGCTGCTCTAATAATCGATTGCATGAGGATATCTTGAACCTAAGGTCTCTCATTATCTCAGACTGGAACCTGGAGATTTCTCACTCATATAGAGAAGGCATTCAATGTTTAGATTATCTTGCCAAAAGTGCACATGAAATTAATCAAGATTACAGGGAATTGAGTACATCCCCTCCTGTCTGTCTGGATATTTCTAAAAGTGAATGTGGACCTGTGTCTCAAGTTCACGGCGTGTCGCCTATTTATTAGACTTTTTGTAACATACAAGCTTTTGCTTGCCATTGTACGCCAAAAAAACTCATCTACTCTACATGATTTCACTCTTTTATCTGTTGGTTACGAGTAAGAACCCCAATGTAGCCGTTCCCAAGGCAACCTTCTCTCTTCCCCATTTTTTTTGACAGAACTCCCTTCCCAATACTGCCAATTTGTCCTTACTCAAGATAGTTGTAGATCTCTTACTATTCCTATAATTGTTTTAACTTTCTTTTCTTCTAAACTATCACCCTTGTTTCGGCATTTCCCTCCTTCTTTCACAGCCATGCAGTGACGCAAAGGGAGGAGAAGGTGATAGAGTTTAATATTTATATATTTTTATTAATTAATTTTAGATTTTTATGAGATTTAATTAAATATTTTGGTTATAGTCAAGTTAATGTAAGATTTTAGTGAAAGAATAGTTTGAGAATTATAGTGGTTAAATTGTTATATTTTTAATTAATATTTGTTATTCCTATTATTCTTTAATTATAAGTAAAAAATATTATCTTTGTGAATTTAATTTTATAGGTAATGATGTGGTACAACTTATTCATCTAACCTAGAGAGAATTGAAAAAAAAAAAAAGAGGCAAGTGGGGAACATGGAAATGAATAGAGTGGCGGCTGAACAAAACAAGGAAAAACCAAATTGAATAAAGAAGAGAAGAGAGCAGCTAGCCGAATTGAGAGGGAATAGACCGATGGATTAAAGAACAAAGCTGCTGAACCGAAATTACGAGTGGGAAAACGGGTTGGCCTGGGGTTACAAGCCAGCCCGCGTGAACTACGAGTTGCGGCGGGGCAAGCTGCACCAGCCCGCCCCCTTCGCGGGTTGGCAAACCGTTTAGGCGGGCTGGCGAATTTTTTTTTTTAAATTCTTAATCTTTTTCTCTTTCACCCGCTCGTATCACACTTCTTTTCTTTTATACATTTGTGTAAAGAAATCAATTTCATTCTTACTTTCCTTTTTTTCCATCTATTTACATCACAAAACTATATAAATATATCTCTTTTTAATTTAATAATAGTATAATAAATAAATATAATATGAAAATAAGTGTTAAATAAAAAATATGAGGAATTAATTAAACACTTCATCAAAGGAAAATGAGATAAGGGACTAAGGATATTTGAGGAAAAAAAATTAAGCGGGCCAGCCCGTGGGCTAAACGGGCTGAGCCCATTTAGCCCGTTTTTAATCGGGCCTCCATTTCGGCGGCTCGAACCCGTTTAAAAGTGGCGCGCTGGCCTACCAACCCACCCTGAATTACTGGTACTAACCGAAATGAAGAGAGGAAACAGTGTGAGTAGGAGCCGAGCCGAGCTAGACAATTGAAGAAGAAGGAAGTGTTGAGCCGAAATAATTGACCAAGAAGCAGCTGGACCGATGTGAGCAATTGAAGAATTGAATTATGAGGTGTTGACGAACGAGATGAATTGATGAAGATAGAGAAAAGAGAGATGAGGGCTGACGTAAGAAGGGAAGAAAAGAAAAGAAAGAGAGGCAACCAACAATTGAATTGAAGATTGAAGATTGGGCTGGACAAAGAGGGGACCACACGAATTGACCGAATTGGAAAGGAAGCTGCTGCAACACGTTGGGAAAGGAATGGGCCGAAATGAAATTAAATGGGCTGAATGCCTGAATCGAATTAAATAGAGAAAGGAGGAGGCGGTGAACAAGGAGGCCACCGAAGAAGAGGGAGGTGGCAGCTAGACAAATAAAGGAACTGAGAGGCGGCTGCGGAAATAAAGGGTAGCGGCACGCGACTTAGAGAAAAGGAGAATTGGAGACTGCGGCTGTGAGAGTGTGAAAACAAGAAGCAAGCATCGAATGTGAACAAGAAAAAAAAGAGGAAGATGATGGCGCTGCAGTTCTCAATGGCTATTCTCCTCTCCTTCCATCAGGCTTCATCTTCCTCCATGAGTAGCTAAGTTTTGGTGATTTCCTTGAGTTGGGTAATGGTTTG
Organism: Inga leiocalycina; assembly: GCA_963242795.1. Classification (NCBI taxonomy): domain Eukaryota; kingdom Viridiplantae; phylum Streptophyta; class Magnoliopsida; order Fabales; family Fabaceae; genus Inga; species Inga leiocalycina. The sequence continues at coordinate 39,392,503 of OY725321.1, read as the reverse complement.
AGCTTCTAAACTTCAATAAAATTCCTTTAAGCTCTCTTTCTAATTCATAATTATAGGATTTAGTTAAGTGTATAGTTATGATCTAGTTGTTCTATGCCAAGTAAATAAACTTGGTGGTTGAGCTAGGAGTTGATTAAGTAAGCTGTGTATGATTCATATTAGGAGTAGGTTGAATTGTTTGTTCCGACTCGGTTGAGTGGATTTAAATAATTAAGCAGAATATTTTGAATTGTTGTAATGGTAATTACAATTTAGAATTTGAAGTTAATTATTCATTTCCTTGAGTATGGAGCTAGTGGTAGCTTAATTCTATCCTCTTAGCTCATTATGGAATTCATATCATTAACAAGTAAGGAAGACTAAAACCTTAATTCAAGGAAATCCCATTTAATCATTATATTAGTTAATTGAATTTATCTTGTTGTTAGTGTTAATTTCAATTTCATTTGCTTCTTTGTCTTGAAAACCGAAAAATATAAAAATATTGCTTTAGCTTAGATTACTTCATTAGTTTAAAAATGCAACTTCTCAAAATGATTTCTCACAATTTTAAGGTATTTATCACTTTACTATTTAGAAACTTGGAAATTACCCTCCTCACAAGAACAACCTAGATTGTACTACTACGTTATATTTTTAAACCTAGTTTTATTTTATGAATTCACATGACATGGGTATAGGGGATGTGTAGGATGCCACGGATGACTTAACATAAGGAAGGTGTAAATAGACTCATGGAAGAATACCATGCGAACTCCATCACCATGGTCCAAAAATGAGAGAAGGTTTTTAGCTTTTTTAGTCATTTTTTTGCATTTGGTTTAGACCCGTTCGACTTTTCAAAAACCGCTCTGGGTTCTGGCTCATCACCAAATTCCAGCTCAAAAGAAGTTAATATTCAGCTTAATCCAACCTAACCAAAAAAAGGGCTTTTAGGCTCAATCCAAGCCGCCACTAGGTCTGGCCCACGATCCGATCAGGCTCGGTTCTTAAAACCATGCTCTTCATATTAGCTAATTGAGACTTCCGGCCCACAATATAAGTGCCATTTGACTTTGATTTAGAGATTAAGGAAGCTAAATAAATTAGTTAATCATAGCATATATTGTGTATCATTAGATAATATATTAGTTTATAAATGAGACAAATTAGTTTAAAGAAAAACACTAAATATAAATACTTTAATATAATTTATTTAACTTCTTTACCTTTTTAAGAAAAAAAAAGCCAACTAACTTTTATATTAAGATCCGAAAAGATGTACAATTATTCACTCGTGATCCTTTTTCTTTCATGAATAATCACATGTACAATTATTCACGCGTGATCCATTTTCTTTCATGAATTGTTCCTCCATATATACGTATATATATAAATACAGGCAAAATATTATATGAATATTCAACATTCAATGAGTGCACGGCTTTTAGTTCATTACGTGTTTATGAAAATAATGTCTACGTACCTACCAACCTTTTGTTTTTAAGCAAAAAGTTGATTCTCTCAACTCTCAACCATCCATATAATTTATATGTATCACACTATCCTCATAAATAGTATAGTTTCGTATGAAGTATATGTTAGTATATTTTAGGGCCCGTTTAATTTGATCCCATTACACCTTGTAGTGCAGTACAGTGCGATATAATGTAATGCAATGTGATATTAATTGTAAGGTGCAATGAGTTATTTTTTTTAATAATTATTCAAAATTAATATATCACGTAAATTCTATTTTACCCTTAATATAATTTTTATAGAAAAAAATAGTTATGAGCCATAGTACTACCTCATCAAAATCATCATGCTATCTCGCTGAGGATCATCCGATGGCGATAGTTTGTGGTGGAGGAGGTGACAGTAATAGTGGTGTGGTAGTGGCAATGGTAAGTGGTGATAGCGACAACAAAGGAGGAGGAGGTGGCGGTGGCAGGGGGCAGCAACGAAAATGGAAGAGGAGGTAGTGGCAACGGTGGAGGCGGCACCGAAAAAGGAGGAGGAGGTAGTGGCAGCCATAATGGTGGAGGCAACAAGGTGGAGAAGGAGGAGGTAGTGGAGGCATCGGTAGCAACAGTTAAGGCGTAGGTAGTGGAGGAGGTAGTGGAGATGGCAATCGTGAAGGTGGTGGCGGTGTAGGAGGAGGAAGTAGTGGCGGTGTCACACCTTTATCTTATTCCGATATTAACTGGAGTAGTAATGTGCAGTTCGGTGGACACACAGGAATAGCATAAATATACTAATAATATGTACATGATTATAGAAATTCCTCACAGGGATTGTATATAACAATTACAAATAATGTAGCCACATAGGGCTACTAGGGTGTCTAAATCCGTTACAATAAAATGTAGACATCTTCTCATCTTCATTCCACCATTACATTCCTTTCGTGTAGTTCTCTTCTCTGTTTTCAGTACACCTCCTATTTTCACCTGTTTGGATAGTTGGTTGGGGAGGGTGAGATTCGGGAGAATCTCAGTAGTAAACAGTTACCATAATGCATGCAAAATATATACTATGTGTATGACATGTTAGCTTTAACTAGATGCATGACTCACAATGACATTTCTGCAAGCTTAATGCTTCACATACTGTAGTTATGTCCATAGCATAAATAGAAACAGAGCTTCATCATTCAAATATGCTCTGCACAATCAAGTAAAGTAATCACATACATCATTACACAAGCATAATTATCAAATACATGCAAATAAAATAAGTTCACTACCTTGTGTCTTTAAGTCCTCCTCTTGTACCTTTTCTTTTCCAACCATTAAAGATGCTTCTTCCTGACTTCTCATGACTCTAAATAAATACCCATATTATTAGAGTTATGAAAATGAATGTCCAATGGGGTCACATGGGCCTTTAGAATATGTCTCTTATATTTGGCCCAATACTTATGACAATTTAACAACATTGCCATAAATTCGCAGATTAACCCAATCTGCCAGTTTTGTTGACCACATTTTGAAAATTCATAATTAATTATACAAAACTCTAAATGGGTCAGTTCCAGATTTTATGAAAAGATATTTAAATCCCCTTTCAATGAACAAATATAGCAAAGAATCAATTATAACCACACAATTCCCAAAAATTTGTTAAATTTAGATTATTACAGATTTCATTCCAGATTTATGCCCAAATTTTGAAAAATCATAACTCTTAATCCATAGATCCAAATGGCTTATAATACCTATCAAATTAAAACTGTGAATGTCTAATTTAATCATATAAAATTTCATAGCATTTGAACTAAGTTTGATTGGTCAAAAACACGTTGCAATTTCTTTGCCTCCAAAAAACGAATTCAGGCAGATTTGAACACAAACTTTCAAAATCATCATAAAACCTCTTTTAACCTCATAATCACCATCTTAATCATGATTAATCAAAATTTGGGTAGCACCTCCCCTTAGGGTTTGGCATTCCCAAATCACAAATCAATCTAAAACAAAGCCACAAATCAACCAAAATAACAACAACAGCCTTGAATCTAATAAGATAACAAGGTTTTATGGCTTTACATTTGATTTTCTTCTTTCTCTCTCTAACACACCATCTCTCTCTTTCCTCTTTTCTCTTAATTTGTCTTGCTACAAGCGTATTTCAAGATATCATATAGATTACAAGAGGTGTACGAGAGATTGAAGATAAGAACAAGTGAATTTTACAACCAAACTCACTATGATCTTGCTCTTCTCTCTAGTTTTTGTGTTCTCCAAACTCTTCTCCCTCTCTATTTTCATTGAGTTGGCCGAAATAATGGAAGGAGGAAAGAGATAACGAAGCCCTCATGATATCTTCCTTGCTCTACGAAATAATATTATTTAATGGCAATTAGCATATGTCTAATTTACTTGGCCAACAAATTTCCTTTTTGAATTAATCCTAACCAAGTATTTTTCTTTCCCTTCCTCTTTCCCATTTTGACCAAATTGTTCTCCAAGAAAAGGGAAAAATAATGGCTTCTTGTTTTATTGTCAAATGACCACTTTGCCAATACCATTTTTTTTCATTTTCGCACTTGCAGGAAATTTTGGCAGAATTTTTATCAAATTTTGAAAATTCATATCTAATTGTACAGATGTCCAATTGGTATGGTTCCAAAGGATATATAACCCTTATTAAGTCTATTGTTAGGACAAAATATAGTCTTTAGCCAACTGGAAGCTCATAATTCCTAGAATTTCCACTTCTAGACGCTGTCACAGAAGCTTTTCAGTTCACTGGGCTAACTTCAAAAATTCATAACTCTTTGTGTACAACTCCAAATAACCTATATGACCTATCAAATTAAAGCTTGATAAGTTTACTTTTATTTTGGAAAATGTCATATTCATTCGACATCATTTGATTATCCAAAATTACCACACAACTAGACCGCCACGTAGAAAAACACACTGGCAGCAAAGTCTATATTCCTGGGATACTTGCTAAAATAGGGCTTAATAGTTCACTTGATTCAGACTTATTATCAAGCCTCTAATTCCAAAATTCGAGATATTACAAGCGGTGGCATTTGTGGTGTGGCAGATGAAATGAAACTAAAAGGTAAATTGAACTTTTTAACCATGCAATAGGATGATGATGAGTATTCATAGGTGGAGCTATGTGTGAGGATTATCATTTTTTTGATAATCATCATTACCATGATAAACTTTATTATCATGCTAAAGAGCAACCAAATACTCTTATCTTAATAATACAATTATTATCATTGCAAGGATACAATACAGTTGAACCAAACGGGCTCATAGTATGTGATTAACTTGGCTACGTCGGTTTTACCCACTCAAACCACATCGACTCACATATACTCTATATATATTATTTATAATATATAAATGTATATTAATATACTATACTTCACTAATATTACACACACACACACATATTAAAATATTAAAAATAATATTTATAATATTATTTTTGAATAAATTCAAATTTGTGTATAATTAATATAATATTATTGTACTTTATTTTTATTTACATTGGATTATAATTTATTTAATATTAATAAATGATTTAGCATATAATTTATAACTGCAAAAACTAAAAGATTAAAATTTATAAATAAATAAAGGAAAAATAAAATCAGTTATAAATTAGATCATACGTGTTGTTTTCCGATCCTTAGTTCAAAATTTATTTTTATTTTCTTTACCAAAAAATTATTTTTATTTCAAAATAATTATTTAATTTTTAAGAAATTTATTGATCAGTTTTTACAATATTCTTTAAGTTTTTATTATTTTTGTAAGGATAACTTTATAAAAAAAAATCATAGGTGAAAGTATACTGTTTATAGTCATATAACATCATATAAATATATTCAATATATTATTTTTAAGATAAGAAGTGTGTTGCATCTAATTAATCTATCCTTAAAGAAATCTTGATTGGGATATGGGAGAACGGAGGGAAATCTCATATGACCTAATATATTTAAAGAGTATTATTAACCAACATTTGATAAACTATGTTTTTTAAGAATGAAATGGAAAATATTTTTGTTAAACTATAATAGGACATCAAAAAGCACCTTCTCCAACTTGTCTTCTCTTTTAAATCAGACTAGTTTTCTTCCCTTCTGAATGTGTTAGAGAGAAAGAAATTGGGTGGGGAGTCGGTCAGACATATAAAATATTCAATTTTGGGAAAATTAGGGAGAAGGACTAAAGAAAAGAAATATTTATTAATAGGGACCTTATTATTTTCAAGGACCAAAAATTAAAATATAAATTTTAAATTACAAAATTAATATTGACCAAACTCCCTACATATTCTCTAACCCCATCTCAACTATTTGATGATTAGTTATTAGTTGATGTTCCCACATCTCTCTCCATATATCATTTGTTACTAGTTTTATGTTTTTAGAACTTAATTCTTTTTTTTTTTTGCCCACTGGAACTTATTCGAAATTACTATATTTGAAATTTATTAATCAAGAATTTGGTTTGGCCAAAATAGAGAAGCTAAAAAAGCCTTGTGAATCACAATTCCAATAGAAGCTTTTTTAATGAAAAATCACATTTTTTTTCAAAGAAATATATTATAGGACTTTAGTGACTGTGTGTGTTTTTCTAAATTTTTTAAAAATATTCAAAACCTAAAAAGTGGTATATTTCTAATTATTTTTAGATTTTAGAGGCTATGTTAAGTGGGGTAATAACTTTCCAAGATAATCCAATGTGATAAAAGAGAATATCATAAAAATATTGAGTTATATATAGATGTTTTTATAACAAAATATACATGAAAATATCATCAAATTTGATAATATGGGGTTAAGGAAAATGAAAGGAGTTTGGTAAGGGTTAAATTCATAGTTTCAATTTTTTTTTTTAAATTTTTTGTCATTGAAAATAATTACAATTTTTAAGGTCTTTGTTAATAAATATTTATTTTCCTTGGTCTTTCTCCTTAATTCTCCTTTAAAATTTTACATGTCAAAATGGGTGAATAATATATTTTGTTTCACATATCAAAACGGGTGATCTTCCATCTGTAAACAAATAAATAAATAGTTCAAGAATATGGAATAAATTGTTCATGAAGGATGGTATGAAAGTAACATATGAAAAAATCCATTTTCCCTTGCATTCACTCATATTAGTTCACTATTAGTGTAACGATGTTGACAATTTTTCTCATATGTTCGAATAATTAAAACGATATAAGATTTCAAATTTTTCAACTTTTAATTAAAAAAAAAACACAAAAACTTATCAATTTCATTTTACTATAATTTTCCACACATCTTTGCCGACCTTTTCAAACGTGGTTCCACCACTCCCATCTTATTTGATTTCCTCTATTTCTTCTCACATCACAATCGATTGATACTATATATGCTTGCCTATTTATAGCGTTTACGTGTCGGTTTGGCTTTGCAACTCCAATATTCTATAAACTTCCAGTTAGAGCTATCTATTTTTTTGCTGCCATTTAACATTTAATTCTCCAAGTAATTTCTTCAGTCTTCTCAGTTCTTCCACCGTCATTAGACTTCTAGAATTGCAATAATATAATTGTGAAAATTATGGGGAAAAATATCTAGTAAGTGACATGAGCTAGGGAAAATACAAAAATTAAAGTCGCTCAATATTTAATATTCAAAAATACTATTTATATTTATATAAGTAATTAATTGCTGAGTTCAAAGAGAGAAATAAAAACACAAAAATTATATTATTAAAAACACATAAAAATTAAAATGCTTTTGAATTCCCCTCCAGGTTACCGCGCGTATTCTTCATTTCCATATTATTTACAAATCTTCACGCACAATTTACATTTCATATTAATATTTACGTTATAAAATATTAAAGTGTTAGTACTTTACTGAGATATTATAAAAAAAATAATATGTTTAATTATTTATCAACACTATTACTAGCAAAGTAGTCGGTCACCTGGTGGCTCGTCAAAGGGGTTGATTAAAAAGGTATTGTGGTATTTTACTTGTGCTACAAAGAACATTAGTCCCTTGACATTTATTTATAATTTTTGTGACTTGTTAATTCTTAATAAGGTATTTTTTTCAGTTGCTTGCGACCCTTTTTCGTAATTTTCTTAGTTAACTAACGGTAAAAATTATGGATGTTTAATGGAGGGGCAGCACTTCACTCTTCTTAATATTTTAGGGATCACATTATATTGCAGTATTGTACCGGCCACTTAATAGTTTAATTTACTTATTGCCCTTGATAGAATAATTGAAGGACCCCCCCTTTTTTTGCCAACGAAAGAATAATTGAAGGACAAAACAGCTATTTTAACACTATGAAAAATTATAGGACATATGATGAGTGATAAATTTAAAATTTCACGTTTATCACGCCTCTTTCAAGGATGATTCAGATATCGAATTAAAATAATATCCCTCACTATTATTATATAGAATACTCACAAAATTATGGTTGTTATACTGCAGTAGCACATGTGACAATATTATTCATCACATTCATTAAGATTAAAATAATAAAATTTACAGCAAGTAGTCATTTGTGTGCTAAACTTGTCCTGACATTTGAAATAGGCTAAATTATACAAAGCCCTATTTAATTTTGGGTCATTTCCATATAACCCCAGATATTTCAAAGTTTAAATTCAACCACACAGGCTTTTTATTTTTTATTTTTATTATTACTCCCCTAATGTTAACTGACAATTACCTTTTTAATGAAAATTGTCACGTCAAATTAATTGATTAAGATATGATATGTAGCATCCTATGTAAATGACTTAGTTTCATAACCCCGACTTAGTTTCATAACCCCCCCCTCGGAACTTTGAGATTTACAAATAACTCTCTGAATTTTGATCAATTACAAATAACCCCTTCACATTTCAAAATTTAAATTTAATTCCCTTAAAATTTTTATTTATAATATTAAAATCCATGTCTTTACTTTTATCATTTTAATAAATTTATTGATATTTTTACTATCAATTTTCATTTAGAATAGCTTTTTTGTATGACAAAAACTAGAAGAATAATATTTAAAAAAATATAAAAAAATAAACGTTGAACATCTTAGTCAAGAAAAAATAATATCCATTACTAATAAAGAATTAATGAGGGCAAAAGTTGTCTGCTAACGCAAACGCAATATTTAAACTATCAATATCCGCTAACATAAATGCAATATTTAAACTATCAATATTCAATTGTTCCAATAAAATATTTAACACAAATTTTGACAATTTTATACTATCAATCCCCAATTATCCCAATAAATCAAGTAAAAGTTATACAAATGATGAAATTTTTATTTTTACATTTTAAAAAATATTATTGTTCTATTTTTGCAATACAAAAACTATTTTAGTTCACAAATGATAGTAATAGTATTAATAAATTTATTAAAATGATAAAAGTAATGACATGGGGGTTTAATATTATAAATAAAGATTTTAAGGGAGTTAAATAATGTGTAACTGATTAAAGTTTAGGGGGATTGTCTGTAACTGGTTAAAATTCAGGGGGTTTATCTGTAACTAGTTAAAGTTCAGAATAACACATGATGCAGCAATTTCCATTAAAAAGATAACGGTCTGTTAATAACAGAGGTTAATAATAAAAAAAATAAAAATCAGGGGGTTAAATTTAAACTTTAAAATGTCAGTAGGTTATATGCAACTGATATAAAATTAAAGAGTTTTATATAATTTAGCCTTTCAAATAAAATAAAAAGTTAAAGTAACAGAATAAAACGATAAGCACGCGCAAAGGAACAAACGGATAGAAAAGGGAAAATTGATATGTTAATTCTTATTGTTTCAATCTATTTTAAATTAGATCCTTTAAGTCTTTGTTAACTTTCAATTGGATTCTACTAATTTTTTTGGATCATCTATCACCCCAAAGTATTTTTTTTCAGGTGCACCCAATACCCTAGAAAACCTGAAAAAACATTGTTGAGTGTGGTTGCACCTTTTCTTAACAAACTTTTTGAGGAGTTAATGGCAAGAATAAAATTTCTCGTAAAAAAATACTTTAAGAAAAAAATTTCTCCTAAAAAATTAATACCTTAAACATAAAATTGCATCACTAATTCAAAATTTTATTGAAAGTTTTGAAGTCATTTACATAAGAAAAATATAACTCTAAGCTCGCTATGTTTCTTAGATAATGTAAATTAAAAATTCGTAACATGTCTACACATTCAATTGATCATTGCGAATCATTTACTGTTTGTCTACTTCTCACATAAGACAAATATCACTCCTAAGCTTCCTATGTTTCTTTGAAAAATTATGTGCCTTATACTTAAAATTTCAGAAAAATTCCTATGTCTCATACATCCAATTGGTTTAGGACTTTTTAGAAATCTCCACTTTTCTCCACCCCACATAAAGATTATCATGGCCATGGGCATCATTTAATATACATTGTTACATAAAACAGTACCATGATCTGAAAAGACTGTGCTGTCCTGAACATGCATAATAAAACAATGATTTCAAGACTAGGTTATTATTTTAATAGAAAAAGGGTACTTATTATTACCCCATTTGGCCACTATCTGTTTTAACATATAAATTTACATGCCAAGGTTATTTTCATTATCATGAATTGACATAGCTCATGAAATTATTTAAACTTTTTTCAACTTCTAACAAAATAAAGTCATAGGAATTATTACTCTACCTTAGGTTTAGTAATCAGCCTATCTAGGAAAAATTTAAGGATAGTCTGTCTATAATAGTTAGCAAGACACATGAGCAAGTTTCTTCTATTTAAACTCATCATCGGTCATCGTCTTCATAGAGAACTGTTGTACTCTATGGCTCAGTAACTTTTTAAAAGGTCTACTATGACCATGAGATCTATATGTGATCTCAATAGATATAATGTATATTAAATATATGTAAAGTTAAAATGTTTAAAGAGTTAATGAAGTTTATGATTTTTCTTAATTCAAGTGAAACATGTTATAAGTGATTTATAAATAGGATTAGAGTGGTAGTTGTCAATTGATTCGTGTATAGCAAGACAACAACAAATTAAAGCAGATAATGATAACATTGTATTAATCAATCATTCACTTAAATAATTATTTGAGGTTATAGTATTATAGTGATCTCGTCAGTTGCACCATAAGATCCATTATTGGCTAGCTTAAAATTATTTACATGTATATCCAATTGTTTACTCGTGAATTTAAAAAGTCTCCCACCTACTCCATTCTATCCTAAATATAAATTCTTTTTAATTAATGACTAAAATCTACATAACCCCTTGATGCTTCAAAATTTAAATTTATGCTCCTTGATGTTTTAATTTTTACCCTTAGACCTCCTTTCGTTAATTTTACTATTAAATTACTAACAAAAATTGCCACATCAAATTGATGAGGATGACATGACATCCTACAATTAAAAATAATTTAAGTTTTGTTGTTAAAAATAAATTAAATTTTAAAATGTCATGGGAGTTATATGCAACTATCCTAAAGTTCAAATGGGTTTTGTATATCATAGCCTAAATTCTTTGATCCATGTGTCAAATTCCACATTATCCTCTAACATAGCAGTTTCAGTCAATAACTTAGCATTAAAATTATCAGCAAGGAGTTTAACGTCAAAATATAAAATGTTAAAAATGTTAATTTAAAATTTTAAACATAAGACGTTATATGAAAATGATCTAAAGTTGAGGGGGTTTTATAGATATTAGCATTAATTAGTTCATAATCTTTTTTTAAAAAAAGTTAAGATGGTTATTCGTAATCAATATGAAGAAAATTTGTGATACCTTTAAAAAACATAATGCGCAAGGATAAAAATACCCCCAATACATAGGGGTGTTATTAAAAATTTTAATATAGGAGACAATAGAGATATATAATTAGAGTTTATATTTAGAAATTAGAACTAAGTCAAAATCTTCAAATGGATCTTACATTTTGGATAGGAAGGGAAGGCATTTTAATTACTAATAGCACAAAGCCATGAAACCAACAAGAGATCGAGTCTCAACTCAAGAAAGTTACAATTCATATGCAGAAAGATAAATAATTACTCATCAGATAATTGAATGAAAAGGCTAATACTTTCTGAAAATTAGTATTCATTTACATTTGCGAGACAAAAACGATTTACGCATTTATTTATATAAAAAGCCCGGGGGACTCTAAAAGCAGAACGATGTAATTTACTAAAATGGCAGGATATAGTACATTTCGAAATTTTGGGTCGAACTATATAAGTGAAACCATAAATTAAAGATGTAATTATCCGTGTTAAGGAAATATTATGTCATTAGTATAGATCAGTTAGCATAATTAACAGGATTGATTGACCATTACGATTCCCTCATTTAGGAGCAATTAATACCTAGGCTCCTCACTCTTTTTATATATATATATATATATATATATATTATACCTTACTGTCCTCATGTCTCCACAAGCAGATCTTGAGGCTCGCATTAAGAATCTAGAACTACAGGCCATCATCATTGGTTTTCTCGAAGCCCTTGATCCCTCTTATGAGACTATTTGCTCTCAAATCCTGTCTAGTTAGGAGCTCCCATCCCTCAAAGATTTGTTTGCACGAGTCCTTCGAGCTGATGGTGTGACTCGTCTGTCTGTAGATCCCAATGCGAGTGCTTTGGCCAATCGGGGTCCCTTTGACAATAGGAATTTTGGCTCCAAACAAGGTTCCAGTGCCCTGAACATGACTTATGGTGGTATTATCTGTCATTATTACAAGGAACCTGGCCATATAAAAAAAATTATCGAAAATTGTAGAATAAACAGCAACGTGATCAGCAGCGTGGTTCTGCTCATGTTGACTATACCTCTGATCTGTCTGCCCCTGGTTTGCCATCTGCCGCAACCTTATCTACAGGTACTTTGCCCTCTGGTCTTGCTACTACTTCCTCGAAGTGGGTCATTGATTCCGGTGCTACCGACCACATGACAAGTAACTATCATTTATTTTTGTCGTATGCCACCTATGCTAACCCATCTTTCATCTTTGTTGCTAATGGTTCCCTCATCCGTGTAGTTGGATCAGGCACTATTAACCCCACCCCCTCTATTTTGTTATCTTCTGTTCTTGATATTCCCAATCTCACCTTTAATCTTTTATCTCCCAGCACTACTACAAAAAGATTGAAAGGTGGCGCATATTTTGTGGCACTTCTTTAAAGAAGTGCCACAGCTGCCCTTTTTTTTTTTTAATTTTTTTTTTTGGGACCAGCTGTGGCGCCTGGTCCACCAGGCGCCACAGCTGGTGGGGCCAATTGTGGCGCCTGGCAAGGCAGGCGCCACAATTGGCCAGCTGTGGCGCCTGGTGGACCAGGCGCCACAGCTGGTCCCAAAAAAAAAAAAAATTAAAAAAAACAAAGGGCAGCTGTGACACTTCTTTAAAGAAGTGCCACAATTGCTTGAATAATGAATTTTTTCAACTCTCCCGCCAATCAGATTTCCCTCCTTTAACTTTACTTTTTATCTTTTCCCTCCCTTTTTCCTTTTTATTCCCTCTTCCATAGCTCATGTTGACGCCTCTCCCCCGTAAAAGATATCACTTTCTCTTGCACAACAAAAACACACACTCGTCTTCTACATTAAATTCTCTTGTCCCTTTTTCCATTTTGTTTCGTCTGTCCCCACTTTTGTTCCTAGTTGTTCCCTTTTCTTCATACTCTCTGTCTCTCTTCCTCTTTTGAACCTCACTACAGTTGATCCCTACTGATCCACTCCACAGCTCACATTTGCTCATCCTCGTCACTCAAGCTAGCGTCACCAACGTAAGAAGAAGATTGTTTCATTCTAGCTTGCTTTGTTTAAATTTTTTTAGTAATCTTTTAATTTACTTAATCAGTTGTTGATGTACTGTGTTCACATATCAAGTTCTTGTATTGTGATATTTTTTATGTTAGCTTTGGAAAGTATTAATGTAAGAACATTATTATTGAGGAAATGACAATAAATATATTGTTGTGTAAGAAAATTATTGTTGGGGAACTTGAATTTTAAATGTGAAAATTATATATATATATATATATATAATAGGTTGATATATAAAATAGAAAGATTGAAAATTTGAGAGATGATAAACATGAAAGCAACTCATTATAAAATAAAGCTTCACAATCAGGAAGCAAAAAAAAGGGCCACAGGAAAGAAAAGAAAAAGAAAACGCAAAAAAAAAAAAAAAAAAAAAGGCCTTTTGTGGCGCCTGGCCAGCCAGGCGCCACAGGAGGGATGCCTCCTGTAGCCAGGCGCCACAAAAGGCCATCCCTCCTGTGGCGCCTGGCTGACCAGGCGCCACAGGAAGGTAGCCTCCTGTGGCGCCTGGCTGGTTAGGCGCCACAAAAGGCTATTTAAAAAAAAAAAAATTTAAATAGCTGTGGCGCTTTCAAGCGCCACAGCTTTTTTTAGTAGCGTTAAGATAGGTGGCATTTCGCAAGCGCCACAGCTAATGCAATTATAAGCGCCACAAATTTGGTTTTTTGTAGTAGTGCAGTAAACTAACTTGTCATTTGAATTGTTTCATCTCACTATTTCCTAACCATTATTTGATCTAGGATCTGTCGACGAATCATATTATTCGTAGAGGCTATGAATTTGGTGGACACTACATTTTGGATGATTAGGTGACGTTCCGTTGCATGTTCTAGTGGGTTGTCTCCTTTTGAAGTTCATTGTTGTCTCGGTCATGTATCAATTTCATCTCTAAAGAGGTTATATCCTCATTTTTCTTTTGTGGTTGCTTTGGATTGTGCATTGTGTCAGTTTGCCAAACACCATCTTGTTCATATAGCACCTCGAGTCAATAAATGGGTTGTGTCCCCCTTTGCGTTAATACATTCTAATGTTTGGGGTCCTTGTTTAGTTTTTATCTCAAACTGGTTATCATTATTTTATCACTTTTGTTGATGATTTTTCTTGCACAACTTGGCTTTATTTAATGAAACAATGCTCAGAATTGTTTACTCATTTTCAAAACTTATGTGCTGAAATTCAAACTCAGTTCAATACTCTTGTCAAAATCCTTCGAAGTGATAATGTGAAAGAATATTTTTAGCTCCTTTTACTGATTACATGCATAACCATAGTATTCTTCACCAATCCTCATGTCTTGATACCCCTACTCAAAATGGTGTTGCTGAAAGAAAGAATCACCATCTTTTAGAAACTGCTCAAGCCCTTTGTTTCATTCCAGTGTTCCTACACCGTTTTGGGCTAATGCCGTATATACTGCATGTTTTCTCATCAATCGCATACCTTCAGCTGTTCTTAGTAGTGACATTCCCTATTCTGTTTTATTCCCCACCACTAAGCTCTTCCCTGTTGATCCGAAAATCTTTGGCTGCATTTGTTTTGTTCGGAATGTTCGTCCGAGTGTCAGTAAACTCAATCCTAAGTCTTTAAAGTGTGTCTTCCTTGGTTATTCTTGCGTCCAAAAAGGTTATCTGTCTTACTCTCCCAATCTTTTTCGTTATATTGTATCCACTGATGTCACCTTCCATGAGTCTTCTTCTTTCTTCAAGTCTTCAGCCTTATCTGAGTCTCCCTCGATCATTGATACAGCGGATGATTTCTTGGTTATCATGTGCCACCAGTTTAGGATGTTGTTTCGGTTCCTGATATCGTCATTGAGACTGATCCAGCCAATTCTACACCTCTGTCAGTAGATGCTTCATCGTCGGATTCTATTACTGCGACCTTAATTAAACCCTCCCATTCCTACCTTTGATATAGTTGTGCCTCATTCTGCCATTGACCTGCCCAATGACCTCCCTACTGCACTTAGAAAAGGTATCCGCCCCTATTGTGCTCCCAAACGCTATGCTGAGTGCACGTATCTTATATCAAATTTTATATCTTACCAATAATTGTCCCCTGTTTCCTCTTCCCTTGTGGCCACCCTTGAGCCCATCACCAGCCCTACTACCCTTCACCAAGCCTTAGCCTGTCCTGGTTGGTGTTGTAACACCCCAAATTTTATATTCCCCAAATATATTGTAATTATTTGGGAAATTCAATAAAATGGTGAATATTCATGAATTTGGAATTTATGGATTTCATAAATGTTCAATTTCATGGGAAATTGGGCAAAAATAATTATGGAATTAATTTGGGTAATTTAAAAAGCCCAATATTAAGGTCTAAAAATGAAGGAATATTAGAGAAAATATTTGGTCCAAAAATAGATGGAAATTGGCCAAAGAAAAATAAGAAAAGGAATTGGATTAGAAAGGTAATGGCAAAATCGTAATTTTGTCAAAATAGCACAAAATAAATTATTTTTCAATTAATTGAAGTTAATTTCAATTAATTAAGGAAAATAAAGGTTAAAAATATATTTAGAATATTTTGGTCAATTTAACATGAATTTATGGAAAATTTGAGCAAAAAGTGCAATTTTGACTAAAATTGAGACTTTACGTGTATACGTAATCGAAACAAGTTGTGAAGCCAATTGAGACAATAGGGAGGGACCCCTAGGTGTCTCCTACATGTGGAATAAATAAGAAAATATTGATTGGGCTTAATGAGCATGGTTATATGTACATAAGGATTTATGTACATAATTTCATTTTTGAAATTTTGGAAAATAAAACAAATAAATAAAATATTGCAAAATAGATGATAAATAAATATATCATCATCCTCTTCAGCCCATTTTCGTGCTGCAACATACCTGAACTAAGAGAGAGAAAGTTGAGAGAGTTTAGAGAGAGAGAGAAAGATAAGAAAAATCACAATGTAAGCCGATTTCTCCGACGATTTCGCTTCTAACGCGTATAACTCTGACTCTAAGCTACTCCTCTTTGTTCTTTAGGGTTTGGAGGCTCAAAAATCTGTTGTCTAAAGGTTAGGGTTTCAGCCATTTTTGGGAAAAGCTTGTGGGAGCTTGAGGTAACTTCCAAACCTTCATATATTAACTATTCTAGCTGCTGTGGGCAATTTAATCGATGAAATTTCGCCGGATTGCCATTGGTTTTAAACTTTGGAAAAGTGTGTGCCTAAGGGTTATGTTGCCCAATTTTAGTTCAAATGGTTGTTATAACTCAATTAGATGGTTAATAAAGTGGTTAGGAGTAGAAAGGAACGCGTTTACGGAGTCGAAATCGCAAAACCCTGATTTTTCCCGAAGGATCCCATAATTTCGGTCAGCCCTAGATCTAGGGGTAGGAGTTGGATTTTCAATGATTTGATGGTTCCATTGGGTTCAAGAGGGAAAGTTAGGTGGGGTTACAGTTGGGCACTTTTTTCAGAAAAGGCCGAGAAAGCATAATTACGGAAACGCCCCTAAAACCCTAAAAGTAGGGCGGCCAAGGACAATTCGTAATTTGACATTGAATTTGGTAATTTTGAGTCCAGAAATGGATTCCTTAGATGAAAATACACCAGGATAGCCTAGTTAAAAATTTGGAAAAATGTGCCATCGGGGCGGGTACGGCGAGGCCGGGGTCCCGGAGGCATTTTGGTAAATTTTCACCATAGGCTAATATAACCACAAGAAACACTATGGAAGTGTCTAAAATGATACTTGGATAGGTTATAACCTATTTCTTGTACATTTGATGTTTTAGGATCGAGTTGGACGCCTTTAGTTGACACGTTTTACGAGGCGGACCCTTTGAGACAAGAAAGAGGTTAAGGTAGGAATTACTATCTCTCATATACTATGTGACTATTTGTATGATGCGTGTTACTGTATTTTGTGATCTGAACACGTGCTGGAGGCACATTACCTAGCTGTGGTCTTGGACCTAGCTGAGGTACACTAGTCTTACCTAGCTGTAGTCAAGGACTCAGCTGAGGTACATGTAAGGGTTTCAACGAGTTAGTTGGCCCTGAATTTTGTGTACACACACGGATGATATGAGTTTTCATTTTACTTGATACAGTGCATTGCATATTTAATTTTCGCATTTTATGTGTTGATCGTATGTTTCTACTTAGATTCCTTGGAATCTCACCCCTTTTTCTAATCCAAATGTCTCAGCGGGTGACAGTGGCTCGAAAACCAAGGATGCAGAGGAGGGAAACTGATGGGCACGTTGCCCAAGATGAATATAGTGGTTGTATTAGTCTGTGTGTGAAATAGTTTTGGAACATTCTGTACATATTTGTCATTATTATTGATTTCCGCTCTGTTAATGACTGTCTGTAAACAAATACTTATTATCAGTATAACTGTACTTTTCTAGTTGCCTATAGAACTTGTTCATTATTGCCCTGCGCATATCAAAATGGAAACAGGTGTTGACAGGTGTGCTGCAATGGAAGAAGAAATGATGGCCCTTGAAAAGGCTGGTACCTAGACTCTTATTGATCTGCCTTCTAGGAAGAAGGCCATTGGGTGTAAATGGGTGTTTGTAGTTAAGAATAAGGCTGATGGTTCCTTGGAACGGCTTAAAGCTCGACTTGTTGCTAAAAGATATGCTCAAACTTATGGCATTGATTATTCCAAGACTTTCTCCCCAGTCGCTAAGGTCACTTCTATTCGTCTTCTTGTCTCTCTAGCTGTCACCTATCATTAGAATTTGCATCAGGTGGATGTTAAGAATGCCTTTTTGAATGGTGACCTTTTTGAGGAAGTTCATATGAAGCAACCTCCTAGTTTTGTTGTTCAGGGGGAGTCTGGGAAAGTGTGCTATTTTAGAAATTCATTGTACGATCTGAAATAGAGTTCAAGTGCCTAGTTTGATAGATTTTGTAATGTGGTTCAGAAGTTTGGATTGAGCCAAAGCAAGAGTGATCATTCTGTGTTCTATCAAAAGACCTATGCAGGTATGGTTCTTTTGTTGTATATGTTGACGACATTGTAATTACAGGGAATAACACTTCTGGAATTTCAGAGCTTAAAGTCTTTCTCAACCTCTACTTCCAGATGAAAGAATTAGGACCATTGAAGTACTTTATGGGTATTGAAGTTACGAGAAACAAGAAAGGCATTCTGTTGACTTAGAGGAAGTATGTTCTTAACCTCCTGAAGGAAACTAAGAAGCTTGGAGTTGCACCAAGTAGCCTTTGCATGATTCCAAATCCATACCTGGACTTGAATGATAGTATGTTTGATGAACTTCCTAATGACTTGAAAATAGAAGATTGATCTAGAGAAACTGAAGCCATTTGCATATCCTAAGAGATATAGAATATTGCTTGGAAAGCTGAATTATCTGACGGTGACTCGTCCTAATATAACCTTCTCGATCAGTGTACTTAGTCAATTCATGGCATCTCCGACAGTGGCATAGTAGGAGCCTTAGAACATATCTTGCATTATCTGAAGGCTCCCCAGGTCAAGGCATTCTCTATTCAGATTATGGACACACTAAAGTTGAGTGCTTTTGTGATGCGGATCATGTAGGGTCCAAGGCCATGAGACGATCTACTACGGGTTACTGTGTGTTTGTTGGTGGCAACCTGATATCTTGGAGAAGTAAGAAACAAGGGGTTGCATCTAAATCAAGTGCAAAGACAAAATACAGAGCTATGTCATAATTCGTACAAGAAGTTGTATGGGTACTTTAGTTCATGAAGGAAATTGGCATTGTTATGACGTTACCTACAAAGCTTTAGTGTGACAATAAAGCAGTGCTTCATATAGCATCGAATTCTATGTTCCATGAGCGAACAAAGCATATTGAAATCGACTGCCATTTCATTCGGGACAAGATCAAAGATAATGTTGTATCTACAAGACATGTGTGATCGGACGACCAGCTAACAGACCTTCTGACAAAAGTGTTGACTAGGATACGGGTTGAGTATCTTTGTAACAAGTTGGGCGTGATTAACATATATGCTCCAACTTGAGGCGGAGTGTTAAGGAAATATTCTGTCATTAGTATTAGATCAATTAGCATAATTAGTGGGATTGATTGACTGTTATGATTTCCTCATTTATGAGCAATTAATATCTAGGCTCCTCAATCTTTGTATATATATTGTACCTTACTGTGAATAGAAAATACACAATTCTTTAAGTATTTAGATACTTTTGTTACAATTCGGTTCATCGTTTTTAAGATTGAACTGATTGCTTCCTGATTTGATTTTAGCAACAAAGCCTGCAATTTTATTGTGTTTATTATAATGTATTATATTAGAATGGTATCTAAAGTTTAATTGAAATCAATTAATTTATCAAGGATTCATGAAATAAAACTGTCAAAATGACTCATTGAAAGAACTTATCTATTTTCGTCTTCAGGAGAGCAAAATTGAGCACATCTCCCATCGAGCACTACAAAAAAAAGCACTTTCAGCGGCGACTTTTAATGTCGCCGCTGAAAGTGAGACTTTCAGCGGCGACTTTTTATGTCGCCGCTAAAGGTGTCACTTTCAGCGGCGACACTTTTATCGCCGCTGAAAGTCTCACTTTCAGCAGCGACATTGTGTTGTCGCCGCTGAAAGTGAGCTTCAGCGGCGACTTTAGTGTCGCCGCTGAAAGTCTAGTTCGAAATTTTAAAAAAAAAAAATTTTGTACACTTTCAGCGGCGACTATTAAAAGTCGCTGCTGAAAGTGAGTTTCAGCGGCGACTTTAGTGTCGCCGCTGAAAGTCTAGTTCCAAATTAAAAAAAAAAAAATTTTGTACACTTTCAGCGGCGACTATTAAAAGTCGCCGCTGAAAGTGAGTTTTAGCGGCGACTTTAGTGTCGCCGCTGAAAGTCTAGTTCCAAATTTTTTTAAAAAAAAAATTGGTACACTTTCAGCGGCGACTATTAAAAGTCGCTGCTGAAAGTCA
This sequence comes from Inga leiocalycina, assembly GCA_963242795.1. Classification (NCBI taxonomy): domain Eukaryota; kingdom Viridiplantae; phylum Streptophyta; class Magnoliopsida; order Fabales; family Fabaceae; genus Inga; species Inga leiocalycina. Next base: position 39,372,270 of record OY725321.1, on the reverse strand, counting down.
ATTTCATAATTTTTTATTAATATTTTTCAAAAATAATATTTATAAAATTTAATTATTAATTATTAAATAATTCTATTTAACCTTAATTATTAAAATTATATTATTATTTATTAATATTATATTTATAATTTTATATTAAAAATAATATTTATGATATTAAATTATTATTTATTAAGTAATTTTAATTAAAAAAATTTTTAATTTAAATATATAAATATTTTTTTCGTTTTTATTTTATTTTTCATTATTTTTAATAATATTATATTTAATTAATAATTAATTATATGTATATAATTAATTAATTATATGTATGTATGTTTATATATATGATAATAGTATATATATAATAATATGTAATAATATGACATAGGTTCATTTCGGCGCAACTGGCAAAGACTCGCGCGCGAAGGCATCGGCTCCCTGAGGTCGCGGGTTCGAATTGGAGGAGAGTCACTTGGAGGAATTATGAGGAGGCGACACGTGGCAGCACAGAGAGGAGACACGTGGCAGCACGAGGAGGCGACGCGTGGCAGCACGGGGCGGAGACACGTGGCAATTGTAAATTAAATTTTTAAAAAAAAAATCGAATTTTTTTAATAAAAAATTTAATTTTTCAAATTTTTTTTTAAAAAAATTAACACCTTCAGCGGCGACTTTTGTCGCCACTGAAACTATACCTCCAGCGGCAATAAAAAAGTCGCCGCTGAAAGTCACCTTCAGCGGCGACTTCTTACAAAAATTGTCGCTGCTAAAACTTTCAGCGACAGTCGCATAGTCGCCACTGAAAGACTTTCAGCGGCGACTTTTAGACTTTCGGCGGCGACAAAAGTCGCCGCCGAAAGTCTTTTTTTTTTGTAGTGGAGTATTCAAATCTATTCGCCACGTTGTTAGGGTTTAACCCATTTGAGACCAAACTTAATTTGTCGGTTGGATAGAACTTATATGCTGAATCATAGAGATTTGTCCACTCTTTCTTGGTGGAAATATTTTTTAAAATCATTGATTTGTACCCACCATATATAATACTGTACTATTGTACGAAATTATTGAAAACTACATAAAGTGATGTGTTTCAATTAATCAATCAAATAAATATAAGCATAATCGCACATACCACTACAAAAAAACATCGATTTTCCGACGGAATTTGCGACAGAATTTGATTCCGTCGCAAAACCGTCGGAAAATTTCCGACGGAATTTTTTCCGTCGCAAAATTTGCCACGGAAAATATTCCGTCGGAAATTCTGACCTTTGCCACGGAAAATTCCGTCGGAAATTTCCGACGGAATTTTGCGACGGAATTTGATTCCGTCGGAAATTGAGAGGGAATTTCCGACGGAATTAAATTCCGTCGCAAATTCTGACGGAATTAAATTCCGTCGGAAATTCCCTCGCAATTTCTGACAGAATTTCAGACGGAATTGAATTCCGTCTCAATTTCCGACGGAATTGAATTCCGTCGGAAATTCCCTCTCAATTACTGAAAAATTTATTATTTTTAATTAATATTTTAAAAATTTAAAAATATTAATTAAAATTCCGTGGAAAAATTTAAAATTTTTTTTTAATTATTTAATATTTTAAAATTTATTTAATTTAATTTAAAAAAATTATTTTTATAAAATTTATTATTTTTAATTTAATTTTTATTATTATTTTCTAATTTCTAAAATATTTTTAATTTTCAATCGTAGGTTTTGGTCCTTATAGGGGCAAAATAGTCATATAAAAAATAAAATTTATTAGTTATTAATTAATATTAGTAAATAAAATATTAGGTAATAATTATTTATTAGTTATTAATTAATGTTAATAAAAATTTAATTTTAGAAATTAAAAAAAATATGCACATAAGATTATATATATAATTGTGTGTAATAATAAAACACCAAAGCAGTTGAGCTCATCCGGTAAGGCATCGCGCGCGTACGGACGAGGTCGTGGGTTCGAACCAGAGGATGGGCAAGTTGAGTTGCATTTCCAGGAAATATGAGGTTGCGACACGTGGCGGAGGGAGGTTGCGACACGTGGCGGATCTGGGGGTCGACGACAAGGTGGATGCCGCAGGAGATGGCACGCGCTGTCGCCGGCGATGAGGGGGCGGTGGCCGGAGTTGCCAAGTGGATTTTTAAAATTTTAAAAAATAAAAAAATTTGCAACGGAATATTCCGTCGGAAATTGAGAGGGAATTTGCGACGGAATATTCCGTCGGAAATTGAGAGGGAATTTGCGACGGAATAAATTCCGTCTCAAATTTCCGTCTCAAATTCCGTCGGAAATTGCGACGGAAATAAATTCCGTCGGAAAATTTTTTGTGACGCTGTTATTACCTACGGAATCAATTCCGTCGCAAATTCCGTCGGAAATCAATTCCGTCGCAAATTCCGTCTCAAATTCCGTCGCAAACTCAAATTCCGTCGCAAATTCCGTCTCAAATTCCGTCGCAAATTCAGTGTTTTTTTGTAGTGTACTATACGTTTTTCTTAATCGGCAATGCATATTATATAACAGGGATAAATATTCTAGTTCACGCTTTTTTCTAGTGGATGATTAAGGTATCAAATAAAATTAATATATACTTCAACTATTAAACATTGTTCTAGATGATTAAAGTATCAAATAAAATTAATATATAATTTTAAACATTTTTATATATGATTAAGGAATCAACTAATATTAATACATATATACTTCAATTTTTAAACAAACAGATGTGTGCTGTGTCCCAACAATGTTGTTGCAGTGAATTGTGTGAACAGACCAAAACTTTAATATTACTATTGTCAATATCAATTCAAACTTCAAAGCATAGTTTAGGTTGGTATGACTAACTTTCTTGCAACAGCGGTATAACTAACTTTAATATCAGTATAGATAACGGGTGTGTTTGTTTGACCGTTTGAATACCCAATCGACCGATTGAGTGTGTCAATCGGCCTTATACAGTGATTTTGCATGAAATTGGTGTTTGTTTGGGCGATAGATTTGTAGAAAAAAGTTAGAAAAAGCCCCGATGGAAATAAGCTAGGAATTGAAGCTTATGAGAGCGTTGGCTTCTGTTTGGAGGAGTATTTTTATATTTTTGGGATCAATGAGGTACTCAAAATCACTTCTAATCACAAAACTTCTTTTATAAAAAATGTTCTAAATAATTTTCTCTTTCTTTAGATAGTAATCTTCTGCTAATTAGAGAATACTTTGGGATAAGAGTTTAGGCAAGTTTTGAGTTTTGTCAATATATAACTGTAGAAATGTAGAGAATAATTAATAATTAATTTAATCAGTTTAGATTTATTATTCAGTTGTTTTATGATTTTATAATCAATTTATTTTTATAAACATGTCATAAATTAGTTTCTATATAGTTTTTTTACCCATTAAATTTAGTTTAAATAATTTATTTGGATTATTGGAGGTATTATTGAGGTTTTAATCGATTTATTTTATTAGATTTTGAGCTATGTGAAAATATGAGTTAAGATTTAATATTTAAATTAAAGTTTGATATAATTTATAAAATTTAAGCCTGAGGTGCATAATAGAAAATATTTTTGGAGTGTACCAGTTTAAATTAGAGTTTGATATAATTTTATTTAAAATTGTACCATTGCCAAATTTTCAAAATTAATTTTTGAGAAAATTGTGAAAAAATCCCTCCATGTGTAGATATCTCCCAGATCCCGTTTAGCAATTAAGTTGCCAATGGGGTTTTTTTTTCACAATTATCTTTTCATTTGTTCATTTTTCATAATTTTTACAATTTTTTCTCTTAAATAATACAAAAGTCACTTATGCAAAAGCAAAACTAAACATCATAACTTTTACATAAGTTACTTTAAGTTATTTATCCAATCGCTAATCCAAATACTCATCATTTTACCCAATCTAACTTTTCTCCAATTTAAGATTCCATAAGTTTAAGTAAAAATAAGTTACTTATCCAATTGCCAATCCAAACACACCCAACATCATTTATAAGTGGCGTGTGTAAGATTCAATTAATTCTTTTTGGTAAAGAGTATAATTTTAATCTTCAAATTTTATATAAATTAGTTTCAATTTGGCCACCTAATTTTATGAAGTATATTTTCAATTTTTCAACCCTAATACAATTAGTCTCAAACCACGATTTTTAATGCCAATTATTGCTATTTTTCAGAAGAAATTTAACATAAAATATTTATTACAACATTTTTCTTTAATGAACCTAAAGAGCCACCTGATTTTATGAAGTATATTTTCAATTCTTCAACCCTAATACAATTAGTCTCAAACCTCGATTTTTTGTGCCAATTATTGCTACTTTTAAGAAGAAACTTAACATAAAATTTTTATTACAACATTTTTCTTTAATGAAGCTAAAGAGCATGGTAGGGTTAAATAATTGAAAAAACGCTATATAAAATTAAGGGAGCAAAATGAAAACTTGTGCAAAGTTAAGGACTAAATGGACACTTTTTTTTTTAAGCCAAAAAAAAGGACACTTTTTCCTTTTATTAAACAAGAGCGCAATTTTGCCTTAGTTTTTATACTGTATGCCATGCACTTGATTATGCAATAATTAATATCGCAATTATAAATTATTAATACAAATTGAAAGAACATGAAAAAATTTCCAAACGACTGGTCAAATTTCTTGGTGGTATCGGTAATCATGAAAATTATGCCACGTCTTCTTCAAAATTACTACAATGCTTTTTACTCGTTTGAAACTAATGAAGTATTTACATGTACCCTCTATGTATGAGCTTTTGGAAATAATAATAATTGAGAACTACAAAACTCCGCGTGATCCAGCTGATTCTTTCAAATGTTTATTTTTCCAATTAAACTATTAATCGCACAGAAAACACGTTTCAATGTTTTCTATGAATATTAAATGAGTGATCCAAGTCTAGTCCCCTCGTAGTCTTTATGAAATTATTTTACGTATCATCTTAAAATAATATAGTTATCTCTATCTTTAAGCTGGCTACGTAAGTCTACTGTATTTATAAAACTTGTTAAAAAATAGTTAATTATTTTAGCGTTGTCCTTTTTTTTAAACCAAGTTTTCAGCGTTGTTGTTAATCTTCACGTTATCGTTTTCAATCGGAATAAAGTTTAGTAGGGAATCTTCCATAAAACCATCTTTCAAATAGATGATGATTACTATATTTGCGAATATTACTACCTCCTATTTTTAATATAAAACTTAGTTGACTAATTGAGGGAGATTAACGAAATTAAATAATTTTTTTTAATTATAGCATATGTTAAATAATTTTTCTGAAATACTTATGTGTATCATTAGATTATATAGTACCAGTTTATAAGTCAGACAAATTAGTTTAGAGAAAAATAAAAAATATAAGTGATAAAATAAAAAAAAATTATCTCATATTTAGGATAAAAATTCTTTTCTAAACTAGGTCTTACATTTGTGTTTGCAAAAAGTATAGTATCACAGGAATATGAAACCATAACCAACTTTTAGGTTGTGCGCCTTTTGTCATTTAAGAAAGCTAAGTGGTTGGGCTTTGAATTATAATTCTTAGTGAGCGTTTGAATACTCTCTAAAACCATGGCTTTCGAGAGAAAAATCCAAACAATCTTTATTTGGATTAGCTTTTTATAAGTAATTTAGTAAGTATGTAACCTTTTGCCTTTACCATTTAAAAAGATTAGATAGTGAGTACATTCCATGTGCCTCATCAAAAAGAAATACGGAACAGTGTTCCAGTTACAAATTAAATTTGGAGTTTTTTTTCCTTAATTATTTAGTTTGAAGCCTTTTTCCCTTAAATTAATTAGTTTCATGGACGCTTGACCATTTATGGTTGAAGCGACTAGCGCACATGATTTCTTTCATAAAATAAGAGGCTCTCATTCATTGCTAATCACAGTTATAAGTATTGAGTGCTCATTATTATGATGATATTCAAATTTCAAACCATTCAAATATAATCTAAACCATCTAAATTTTTAAATTTTTAATATGTGATTTTTAACTGATAAATTCAATTTTTAGTAGTGATAGTTATAAGATTATTTTTCTTTTAAATTTTACATATAGTAAAGGCAAAATTAGAATGAAGAACCTGGGGGAAAAGATATGTATTAATAAGGACCATAAAAATTATAATTATTTAGAAGGACCAAATACAATAATATAAAATTGAAAATACTAAAATGCCCTTAACGAAATCTTTTACATTCCCTCCTACATTCTTTACCACATTCTATTTTTAGAACTAAGACAAAATTCTAAATTTCACTAAATTAAAAAAAAGTCTTCTTGATTTTCATTTTTGAAAACTTGCACAGATATCTATGGAAAAAAAATTACATCTTCTTTAATTTTGTAAAAATTATAATTTTTTGAAAAGCTACAAAAATTTTAATTAAAAATCAAAATTATATAATCTTAAAAAAACTCAAGGTCTTTTATAATTTATAATATATGTACACCAAGAAAGTTTGTACATTATATTTTCATTTTAGACTAAAATTTATGTGTTAGGAAAATTTATTTAATGTTAATAAAATTAAAAAATGTAAATAATTTATTATATCTAATAATTAAATGAATATGAAACTTTGTTAAAAAAATTAAAAAATATGAGTTTAATCATTATTAATTAAATAATGTATTAATTGCATGAATATGAAACTTGGTGAAAAAAAGATACGATAATAATGGATGGCTTTAATTTTGATTTTAGTTATTTTTAAATTATGAATACAAGCGATAATGGAGGAAGTTTAGTTAGAGGCAATTTAATAATTTAAATTTTATATTATGATATTTGGTCCTTCTAAATAATTATATTTTTATGGTCTTTTATAATAAATATGATTTTCTCTAGGTCCTTTATTTTAATTTTACCCATATTAAAATAAAACAGTATATAAAATTAGATTAACTTAAATCAGGAGGACCTTCTAAAATCAATCTAGATAATCCAGATTGGTGATGAGGACACTATGCACATCAAAATGATGAACACAAAATGTGCTTCCTAAAATAAGTGGCTCCAACTCAAAGTTGCAACATGGATCTAAATAGAATAAAACCAATCAATACACACACACACACACACACACACACACACACACACATATGCGCAAGAGTGAAAGAAAAGATTATGAGCATAATAATTTTTTATTTTTATTTTAATAATAAATCAATTTTATTTTTTCATTTTATTTTAAAAAGACCTCTCTTTTTACTTTTTATTTTGTAAAAACCTAAGTTCATGTCACATAGTCACTAGTCTGCTGTATTATTGACCATAATTATTAGATTATAAGTATATGGACTGATGGCTATAACTAAAAAAACTATAAGTGTGATTTTCCAAAAAAAAATGTAGACTTAATTAAAAAACTATAGGTGTGATTTTCCCAAAAAAGAATATAGACTTAATTAAAAATTATATGAAATTATAAGAATTCACCAATTAATTTTTCCTTTAAATTTAAAAACTTTTGTTCTGTTTTTTCCAATGTTTTTGGACCCGGACCGTCGTCCAGAAGAAAGGATGGCTCGACTCACATGGTTAGATCGTTCAAAGAGACCAATCGTGTTGGGCTACCTAAAACCTGCTTTTGTGCCGAGATCCAGAATCTTGCCAGGAATCAAAGCAACTCTTCAAGAGCTAGATGAGTCTTGCGCAGGACATAGAAGCATATCGGACGAAAGGAAAAAGGACGAGGATAAAGAAGAAGTCGATGATGGAAAGATGAAGATTGAAAGGGGGAACATATTCATGGAAGAATAGGGGACAAAACTCTTATATGTGGGACAAAACTAATTCTTCTCCTGAGATGAAATAAAATGGCGATCTTCGATTTGTCATAGGATTCTTCTCCAGTTCTCCAATTTGTCTCCGGGAAGGACACTTGAAGTGAAGGGAAAAAAAAAAACAAAAGAACTGATGAGAGTTAGCCACGAGCGAGGGAGAGAAAAGAAGGCTCGTGAGTCGTAATGTCTTGTGAGGTGGGCTTCAAAAGCAGAAGCGTCTAGAACACACTGATGAATTCAAATTAATTACTTTAAATAACTTTTTTAAAAAACATTTTTACTAACGGAAATGCTATAGAAAAAATATGAAAATAATTAAATTTGATGACTAATAATATTATCTCTTTTTTCAATGTTATCTTTAAAAACTAAAAAAAGAGAGATAATTAAATTAAATGTATAAAAGTATATGTTAGCTTTCAGGAGAGATAACGGAGTTAATTGTGGGATAGAATGATAACTACTGGACATATGTTAAATATTTACAGTATTTTTAAAATTAAGTTTTTATGTATATAATTTTATTCTTTTTTTATTTCGTTTTTATAATTTTTTTAAATTTTTAATCAATCGTATCTAAAATTATAAGATATTACTTATAATTGAATATGTAAATGACTTTAACTGTTATAGTGCTTTTTGAAAATTTGATATTTCATTTTTATATATTTTATAATATATGTATATAGTTCTTCTTAAAATTTAATCATTATATTACCGGTCTGACCAAACGGCCTAACTGATCTAAACATTTGAACCATGACCCGCTAGCCTCTCCAACTCAACATCCGATCCGACTCAAGCGTGAGGACGGTGCTTGTACTCAAGCGTGAGTACAAGCATAGGATTGACCTCCACAAGACGTCTCTTTTATAATACAGCATTCTAAGGGCAGGTATGAATCCATATGGAGGAGGGTGTTTTGTGGTTTTGGTGAATTCCCATTCTTGATTCACTTCCTTCATGACCCATGTGCCTGTGTCTCTTCCCTTTTTAAGTAGAGACGCAATTGAGCGGAAATGGATTTTTATTCTCAACTGTATTTTGTAAGGTAATTAAATCCGGATCGGTCACTGAACCGGTTAAGGTACTGGGATAAGAGTTAGTGAGTCAGATCGGAGTTAACCCGGGACCAAACTGATGAGAAATTGAAGATTTTAGGCTTATTAATATAAAATTCTAACAAAAAAAGTTAAAAAAAATCGATTTAAAAAGAAAATCTGGACCAGTCTACCAGGCGATTGGTCGGTTTCCAGTCTGGGCTCTATTACCTAGGTATTTTGTACATTGAAGGTTAAGTTTTGATATCACTTTTTCTTTTCTTTTCCTTTTTTTTTTTTGACCATGATTTGGATATCACTTTTTCAATGTAAATATATATTCGTATTTGAATATTTGACTGTATGATTGTTTTCAATGGTGCATGAGCGTAGCCAATTATACAAATATTGACATGAGCAGACAACATGTTTCTTTTTAACTTGAATTAGATAAATTTAATCTGTATAATAAGGCGACTTGTAAAGTTTAAGATGATATATTGTAGGCTTCCATAAACTAATAAGGCGAAAGTGATATATGGCTATACCTACTTAGTTTATTTATATTTCCACTATTGATCGGAACTATTATTCAAGCTTCCTTAACCTTTAGTTTGGATAGGAAGAAAATTATGAATGAAAGAATACTAGCAGAGAAAATTCTCAAAAATCGTAAATCCCTTTACTATTTTTAAAAGTTTTTCTTCCTAGCGGGTATTCCCTCCCCCATCTTCCTCATACTTTTCCGTCTATCTTAACATATATAGTCTCACTTCTTTATTTCTTTTAAATTGAAATTTTAAAAATTTTTCCTCCTCCCCATCTCCCTAGAACCAAACAGGCTATAGGGTGTTTGATATGAGGGTAATGGACAAATGCAAAAATATAATGAGTTCAATATTAAAAAGAAAAAAAAAAGCTATAAGGGTAATAATTGTCTCTTAATTAATTTTTTTTCCACTTTAATCTTACATCTTGTGTTTATTAAAATTTTATAACATTACTTCTCCATTCCTTTTAAATTCAACACATTAAACTTTTCTCCCCTCTCCCCGCACCAAACAGAATTTAAGTTACCGAGCCCATCACCAGGAATAACACTATATATATGCATGCAATTGTTGTTGTTGAGATCAAACCGTAAGAGAGTTAGAGAGAGAGAGAGAGAGAGAGAGCACGAAAATGCTTTTGAACTCCTTCCGTGTTCATCATGTTCGTCCTCTCCACCACCATTCCATTGAGGAATTGGAGGAGTTTTCTCTACGAAGGAAAAGAGCAAAACTTAGACTGAGGAAGAAGATGACGACCACGAGGAGGGTGAAGCAAACGCCGCCCATAACGGCGGATCTGAGTGATGAGAAATATTTAAATTTAAAGCCAGTGAAATTGGAGTTGGTTGAGAAGCTTGTGATGATGAGGACGAGTGTGAGTGTGAAGCTAGTAGCTGTGGTTTCTGTGAGACACCATAAGGCCTGTGCCAGAGAAATGGTGAAGAACGTAATCAACAATTTCGGGCCTCAACGTCAGAGCAAAGATGTTGTTATGCAACTTGTTAGCACAGAAATTGATGACAGTAAGTTCTCATATTTTCACTGAAGCAGTACTCCTCGGTCCTTAATATAAGACCTAATTGATTTTTTTAAAAAAAATTAAAAAAGATAAATAAATTACTTTAAAGTATTGATATTTATCTTTTTTATACTAAATTAATTTAGCTGAATTATGAATTGATATATAATTAAATGATATATGGCATATGCTAGGGTTAACTTACTTATTTAGTTTCCTTAGTCTCTCTAAAAAAAAAGGTTAATCATGTCTTATACTAAGAACCAGTATTTTCTTTTGAAAAATTAAAAAAAAAATATCAAGATTCTAAGTCAATTTTGTTTCCTGCGCTTTGTTAGCTATTCACAACACATGATGAGAACAAACAATAGCATGTTTAATTAGAAGAAATCCCTGATTTGGGATTTTCAAATTTTAAATTTATTTAATTGTAGGTTTCCCTTCTTTTTTCTCATATCAATGGGGTAAAATATTTTTTAGAAAGGGGGAAAATCTGCTTACACCATGCCATCACCTCATTTCACGATCATGACCTGACACAGTATTTTCATCTCACCAAAAGTCAAAATAAGTGGCTCTAATAATTTAATTTCTATGAAGCCTTTAAACCGGGAGAGGGGTGTCTCCATTGATTTCTTTCTTCATTTACTCTTCATTGAGTGTATCTACCATTAACTCAACTTCCAATGGTTGAGATTTATCATGATATATTGTTATTATAATGTTATTCTTTACATATTATTAAATCCCAATCATTGAAAGTTGATCTAATGGTAGATACACTCAATGGAGAGTAAATGGAGAGAGAGATCAATGGAGATACCCATTTCCCCTTTAAAGTTTAAACCATTTCGGAATTAAGCTTTTTATGATATGACTTAATTGCCTTCAATGGCATTAGTTATTGTGTTATTATTATCCGTTAAATTACAGTTGTTACTTGTTAAACTATTGTTTTTATTCATATTCATTGAGATGTTTTTGTAAAAGCAGTTGCATTACCTGAGTTATTGTTATCATTTGGTGAATTTAAAATTGTTACTTATTAAACTATTGTTATCTTATGCTTTTATTTTTTATTTTTTTGCTTTACATATTTAAATTTAAGGGCAGTTATGTAATTTCCTTGCAAAATCTAATCTCGAACTAGTTATTAGGTACTTCACAATAATAACTATTAGCCCATTTCAGGATCCTAAATTCATATTTGCTTATTTAGGGGTATTTTTTAATCTTTCTCCCTATATATAACATGTTTATTTTAACATGCATATTAACATGTGGTTAGGAGGCAAGGATGCAAGAAAGAAGTACAATTTGTTTTATTTTATTGCATTTTCTTGAAAATTACCATAAAATCCTTTTTTTTTTCTTTTCTTTTTTTGCTCTATTTCATGATTGAAGGGAGCTTGGAACCAAAGCTGAGCAAGGAAGCTGTATTGGAATGGTCCAATGAACGTAGATTAATTGGAGCTGATGAGTGTGGGACCCACAAAGTGGAATTCGAGGTTGACTCAGATTTTGGGATTCCTGGGGCTGTTACGATTATTAACAATTATGAAACTGAGTTCTACCTTGAAAGCATCTCCATAGAAAGATGTGTTCATTTTGGTTGCAAGTCTTGGATTCAACCAAATACCCCTTCATCCTGAGAAGAGAGTATTCTTCACAAACAAGGTATATTTATGCTACTTTCATAATCCCGGCTCACCATTTCTCTAAACATGGTTATCTCAGGATTGAGTTTCAGTTGTGATCAAGCATGATGAGTAACAAAATCTAGACCATCCAGATCTAATATGGGCGGTATAGATCTAATATGGTTCTTAATTAATTTACGCGAAAAATGTTAAAAGTGATTTATAAATAGGACTAGATGAGTATTAAACTTTTTTAATCATGGCGTTGGGTGTCATCTCTAATTAAATTTAATTTGAATGTTTTAAATTTTAAACTTCTTTGTCTCAAACATTATTTTCAGAATCATTAAATTCTAATTGTGTCGGTGCTTCTTAGAAGATAAAACTAATAATTAATCATATGATATAAACTTGAACAGGCATATTTACCAGGTGAAACACCAATAGGACTGAAGAACCTAAGAGAACAAAAATTGAAAGAGAAAAGGGGTGATGGGATAGGAATGAGAACAAGTTCTGAAAACGTATACGATTATGATGTTTATAATGATTTGGGTGATCCTGATAAAGGAGATGAATATAAAAGACCAACACTTGGGGGCCCCATCAACCCTCATCCTAGACGATGTCGAACTGGTCGCCCATCTACTAGTACAGGTAAGAGTCTTGGACACAAATTGAAGTACAGTTATATTAATATATAATTGTAGCTTAGTTTTCCCATGATATTAAAACCCGATCCTGATAAGTCGGTTAAACAAGTGAATAGGTTAAGTCAATCTTCAGGTCAATCCAATCAAGAGTTTTGTATGGGTCAATCAATCAAGATGGATATTATATTATTGAGCCTGAAACCGACATCATTTTGAGTTAAATAAAATAATAGCAGCTCCTCAGGTTTATACTTTAATGACTTGAAACTTTGTTGGATTAGATTACGTATGATTTATATATGAATATTTAATTTACTTCTAGAATAAAGCTTTTTTAATTAAACATTACTCTTTTCAGGGTTATATGTAAATATTTTATATAGTTTTTAATTTCATAATTATATTATTTTAATCATTTATTGGGCTGAGCTTGGTTTTACAACTATTAGACCACTCACCTTTCAACCACTCCATCAATATCATTTCAACGATTGATCCGATTTTCATTACCTTGAGTTTTGCATGCCAAAACAATTTTTATTACAAAATTTGATACCGAACATTTTCGTTGAATTTTGACACGAACATTTCAAAACATATTGGTATTATAAAATTGTATATTGATATTTTAAATTATGATATTACTCCTACTATAGAATATTATATATTAGTGGCAAATTATATGTCCTAAATTAAAATTAAATTCATATGTTGATTTCAAATTGTAATTCTCCCTAAATGATAATCTTAGTATCATACTCATTTGTATTAATCATTACAATGACGTTTAACTATACATGTGTGTCTCTCTTTACTCGATTCATTTCTTGCACTATTTTTTATATGCAAATTGTATGAACAGACGTGACGGCAGAATCAAGGTTGCCTGAGTTTGAATCAATATATGTTCCAAGAGATGAAGAATTGGAAGATTCAAAGAGAGAAACTGTTGACAAAGGAAAATTCAAAGGAAGGCTTAGGAATATTGTTCCATCTTTATTACATAACATTAATTCAGGCAGTGACGATGTTTCAGAACTAGACAACATCTTTAAAGAACCATCACAATATTTTGGAATGAAGAAGTCCCAACAACAATCACTGCCCAAGATTTTCAATAATTTGCAAGGAACCATTGATGAGTTCTTCAAATTTGATCCTCCAAAGATATCGTCAAGTAAGTAAATTTCACACACACACACAAAACATTAACATGCTTCTTAAGTATGAAAATAATCGAAGATTTAAAAAACAAAGAAAATTATTAGGGGTCAATGGAATAAAATTTAAAAAGAAATTATTGGGATTTTTTTAAAAGTTGAAGTGTCTTTTGAATATTTGAATAGAAAAGTGTAATAAGATAAAAAGTTAAAATAATATTAAGTCAAGTTGATATGGACACATAGGTGTTGTGTATTTCGATTATTCTGACATAAGGAAACAATTGTTTAGGGAGAATTATATTTGAATCCCAAAAGATCAATTTAATGATAGTTGGGTCTTTAAAAAATTGGAAAACTGAGATACAAATAACGATATAATGTCATTCTAGTATTATTGTTATTTTTTCTAAGGATATTAAATTATACTTAAAATAAGCTTTATAATTTTCAGGAAGCACATCTTATTTCTTAAGAGAAGACGAATTTGCGCGCCAAATGCTTGCTGGTATAAACCCTCTCTGCATTGAAATACTCAAGGTAAACTATATATAATCACAGCTTTCACTTTCCTCATCCAAGTTAAAATTATTTTTCATATTATGTCAGTTTGAAATCGTCACACAAAATTCCTTTTAAAATTACTAGTTGCCATCAATTTGGGACCACTTTTGCTATTTATTACAATTTGAATGTAAAATACGAATCAATATCCATCCATATATATATATATATATATATATATATATATATATATATATATATGTATGTATATAAAATTATAGGAAATTGTACATTGTTCATGTGGAAGGAACAAAGCAGCTCATTAAGTTTCATATATACAAACACATGTGGTCCACTCTTCCTAGTTGCAATTGTTGAATGAAACAAATATAGACAGAATCCATGACATTACCAACTGATTTCAAATAAAAAACAGTAAATACGACATTTTATTTGACAAAACTCTTTTTATTTGTTTTTCAATAACATTCTTAACTATCGAACATTTTTCCAAAAGGAATTTCCTCCTAAAAGCAAGCTAAGCTAGATTCCTCTCTCTATGGACCAATAGAATCAGCACTCAAGGAAGAACACATCAAAGATCATCTTGATGGGATGAACCTCCAACAGGTATCCATCTAGTTTTTCTTTATCTTTATGGGAATAACACCAAAAAAAAAAAAAAAAGCAGACATAAAAAGATGAAAGAACTACTTTTAAATGTGTCAAATATCTAATTATAATGATCAAATCATTCGTAAATAAATAAATATATTTATAATTATATACATATGAATATTAAATAACGAATATTTTTTTTTATTAATGCTCTACTTTTCATTTTAATAATTGAAAAATACTGAAAAGCTTCAAACCGTATAAGGTTTAATATGTTTTTTGACCAATTTCGGCTACTCCGTCCTATCTTAAGCGGACGAGCTAGATAATTAATTCAAAAATATTAAGAAAATTATAGTTATTCATAAAAAAACAAATGTTGATTTTCATAAAAATATCACATTTAATCATTTTCATTGGATATTACTTCCTTGATAAAAAAAACTCATTTAATATATGCAATTGACCGGAGAGTTAAGAAAAAAATTATAAATTTGAGAGATAATGTGAATTGAGTTCTTGCATAAAGGACCAAAGTAAAACCCTCTACTATGAGTACAAATATAATGACGAATTTGAGAAGATATGAGTACAAATATATGAAAGAATATTAATGATCTCTGGTTTCGAAATTTCAGGCATTGAAAGAGAAAAAGTTGTTCATATTGGATTACCATGATTGTTACCTTCCATTCTTGGATCGCATAAATGCTCTTGAGGATCGTAAAACTTATGCAACACGCACAATTTTCTTTCTAACACAAGTTGACACTCTAAAACCCATAGCCATTGAGCTTACTCTTCCACCAAAGGGTCAAAATAATAATCCTTCAAAGCGAGTCCTCAGTCCTCCTGTGGACGCCACCTCCAACTGGTTATGGCAGCTTTGCCAAAGCCCATGTTTGCTCTAATGATGCTGGTGTTCATCAGCTTGTGCACCATTGGTATGCAATTTATTATATATTTGTCTTCCTTTAGAAAATTACGTTGTAGAGATCTTAAGTCATTTATAAATAGAGTAAAATACTCTTATCACCCTTTTGTTTTACTCTAATTACACAGACTTTCCCTTTATTTTGAAAATATACACTTAGGTCTAGACCATTAACTCTGTAAGAATATTCTAAAAATATTCAAAAAAAATATTTTTAATGAAAATTTATATTAAAATAAATTTTATTTACCAATTTGTCCTTCATCATATCAAATCCCTAATTTATTTTTGAACCTTTACAAACTTCAGCAAAAAAAATCAATGTCTCATAGCAATGAACTATTTATATAATATCTTGAACTTGTTTTATTTATACTACTATATGATAACAAAATATGTGTTTGAAATATGCTTTTAATCATTTAAAATACCCAAAATAATCACGTTTCAATAAATATGATGAGAAAGTAAAATTAAAATTATATAACATAATCAAAATTAAAAAACTTATAACGTATTAGAAATTTTGAAAATATGTATTAGAACTAATTTTGGTTGTATAATTTTTTAACAAATGTAAGTGTTTAAATAATTTGTATGTTAAATAGATTTTTTTTTTTGGGGAAAAAACAGTGTGAAAGTCAAATTTAATGGTCCATACTAACGGTTGGATGGATGATAAAGGAATCTTAAAAATATAAGGCAGGTTTGTGCAATATATATTTTGATTTCAAATGAGGTTTATATGAGTTTTCAAAAAAGAGAGGAGGTCCATATAATTAAGATAAAATAAAGGGGTGGTTAGAGTATTTTATTCTTATAAATAAAAACTCTAAACATTAAGTTGCTCAATTTCATGGTCTATAAACAATGTAACTTCTTTTATGTTTGGGAAGAAGAATGGGAATCCCAAAATGGCTTAATTTCTATGAAATCCTTAGTAACTATTTTGGAATTAAGTTTTGTGGAATGGTTTAGTTGCCGCAGGCGAAATTAGTTGTCAAATTGTTGTCATTTGATTAAGTTAAAATTGTTACTTGCTAAATTGTTATTTTCAATTCTTTTTTCATTTTTCATGTTTCATATTAAGGGCGTTCAGTTAATTTCACTACAAAATTTAATCCTAGACTAATTCCTTGGGACTTTACAGTGATTAGGCTATTTGGAGTCCTGAATTGGGATTTGCATATTTGGAGGTATTTTTGTCTCTCCCTGTAACTTTTGGTTCCATCAGCACAACCAAATATGGGGTTAATATTGCATTTTCTAGGTACCAACTGAGTCTTCCAAACAAGCATATATCAAGATTGAGTTTGTTAAAATTCAGTTTAGACTTTCTAATTGGTAGCCAAACTTACACATAAGATGAAACCATGCATTTATAATAGCCACACACAATTAATATACATGATCACATATTTTTGTGAAATTGTGGAACTACAGGTTGCGCGCACACGCATGTATGGAACCATTTATAATAGCAACACATAGACAATTGAGTGTAATACATCCACTGTTCAAGCTTTTGCATCCTCATATGAGATACACTCTGAAGGTAAATGCAATGGCACGTGAGACCCTCATCAACGCAGGAGGCATAATTGAATCAGACTTCACTCCTGCCAAATATTGCATGCAAATTAGTTGTGCTGCTTATAGAGACTGGTGGCGCTTTGACCTTGAGCCTCTCCCTGCTGATCTCATTGGAAGGTAATTAATTAACTCTTGAATTTAAGAATTTCTTTTCTAGATGTAGTGTGTGTGTGTGTGCGCGCGCGCACTCAGTGGTACGAATTTTGCTCCCCAAGTGCTAAATATATGAGTCAGATAATTAATTTTCAAATATTAATGAAATTAGTTAGATTAGTTATCTGCAATTAAGAAATGAGTGATGGTTTTCTAAAATACACCTTTAATCATTTATATTGTAATAACTACCCATGATGAAAACCCCCTGCTAGGTGCAATTAATACTACATTCCATCCTTAATATAAGAGCTTATCTATGGTGTATTACTCTACGGACAAGCTCTTGTATTAAGGGTCTATTTGGTGTGAGGGATTTGGAGGGGAAGGGAGGGGAGGAAAGATTTTTATGAGTTGAATTTTAAAAGATTGAAGAAGTGGGGTAATAAAATTTTAATAAAGAGAATATACAAGACAAAAAAGTAAGAAAAATTAATTAAAAATTTTTAACCCCACTTCTTTAATTTTTTTAAATTTAACTCAAAAAAAATTCCCCTCTGCCTACTTTCCCTCCCCTCCCCTCAGACCAAACAAGCCCTAAGGATTGGAGGTAGTAAGAATAATTTGGAAAACAAATTTTAATTTTGGAGCCAAAGTGGATTGGAGACTTATATTTAATATTAAAGCAAATCCCTCCACTACTCCTTCATTTAGGATAGGAGGGAGTAAAATTTAGACGATTGTATCAATAAATTGGTGTCAAACCGATCCAGAACATGATAATCACTTAGCATAATGTATGATCTCTCTGTTCTTTATTCTTACGTACCCAAGGGTTATCATGAAACAAACTACACAAAATATCAAGAAATATTACGAATTACCTTTATAGACATACGTGATAAAATTTCATGTTCATGTTCAGAGGCGTAGCAGTTCCTGACGCAAGCCAACCACATGGAGTTAGGCTACTTATTGAACACTATCCATACGCATCTGATGGACTCCTCATATGGTCAAGCATAGAGAAGTTGGTTCGAACATATGTAAACTATTACTATAAGGATTCAAAAGCAATTTCTTTAGATCACGAGCTCCAATCTTGAGAGAAGAAATTGTGACCCAAAGCTGAGGAATAGGTGTGGCGCTCGAGTTTCACCATATGAGTTGCTTATTCCTAGTTCAGGACCTGGTACTACAGGAAGAGGAGTGCCAAAAAGTATAACAGTGTGATTGTTGAAACATAAATTACATGCATGTACGTACCTCTTTTGAATTTTATTAATTAACACTAGGTAGAATCTCATACTAGTGAAGGTTTTCGCCAAATCAATAATCTTGTACGTAGTTGGTTCAAAGGAGGGAGTTGAGCTTGTACATGGTTTGTAAAATGTGTGGTTTCCTATTCATCTTATGATACATATACAAACACATATATATTATGTTGAAATTGAGTACATGATTTATTTTTTTTAATTTACACAAACCTCTTATCAAAACAAAGCATAAAAGCCACATGTTTCTTTTGGATTATTTAAAATTACACTGTCTCCCATACATACATACATACATGATTTTTTTTTGTTAATTTACACAAACCTCTTATCAAAACAAAGCATAAAAGCCACATGTTTCTTTTGGATTATTTAAAATTACACTGTCTCCCATACATACATACATACATACATACATACATACATACATACATACATACATACATACATACATACATACATACATACATACATACATACATACATACATACATACATACATACATACATACATACATACATACATACATACATACATACATACATACATACATACATACATACATACATACATACATACATACATACATACATACATACATACATACATACATACATACATACATACATACATACATACATACATGTTTCTTTTGGATTATTTAAAATTACACTGTCTCTACATACATGGTAGGTTTTTTTTTTTTTGGTGACAAACTAAGTTTTAAAGATGCCTTGAACATAATGACTTTGATTAAAAAAGCATAATAACAAAAAAGAATATGATTAATATGTGATTTAAAGAGATATGTACTTTTTTTCCAAAAAAAAAAAAACAGATATACACATATGTCCATGAAATGCACATGGCTCATTCTTACCCAAAAACGTAGCTATGTATCACAAAATCCACAACTTCCATCAAGCTAAGCCTACTTACACTAAAATGTAGCAATGTATCAAGAGAGCACATTATGTTCTTATCAAATATTCTCATCACCCATCTATACCATTAGATTAATTTTGAACCGTCCAGATTTAATTTAATTTAATTTTTATATTTTAAAGAAATATTTATTTTAATATATGTAAAATTTAAAATAAAGGAAATCTTATAACTATCACTCCTCATAAAAATGAATTTATCATTTAATAAATCACAAATAAAAAATTTGAAATTTGGATCGTTAAGATTAAATTTAAACAGTTAAGATCTCATTAAGTAATGAGAAATTAGAGATGAGCACCAAATGTGGACCAATCAATCACAAAACCCACAAAATTAATTGTCATGAAGAGAGTTAACTAAACAAAGACTCTTTCTTTATTTCATAAACTTGTCTATGAATGTCTTTGACAGTCCACGGATTATAATTTTTAACTCTCTTAATTTGTTCTCTTTGGCTTTCTGTGGCTCCTTAAATTACCTCTTTAGGGCTTTGACGTTTGTTTGCACCGTAAGTGTATAGGTCGTATCAAGTAATAAAGTGATTAGAAAATATTGTTCCCACGGAGATTGTATGACAATATGGTCAACAAAAGACTTAGTGAATTCAATAAAGTTGAGCTAAAACAATTTTTGGTGAAATACCAAAATTCTTGAAAATTATTTTCAAAGGTAGAAGTGAATAAAAACAATTGACTTTTTAATTTCAAGTATTAAAAGGAGTCTAGGATTATTTTCCACTCCCTTGTAGTTCATAACATTCAATTAAGCTCCTCTCATAGTCATAGATGCTCTTAATGAAAATATGTGCTAGTCTCATATTCAAATGATACTTGTAAAAGCTTTCTCAAGTAAAAAACAAGTGTTTAATTTATTCCAATAATTGCTCAATCTCTTGATACAATTAATAAAACCCAATTTCAAGCACCAATCCTAATGTGACCATGTAAATTTGACAAGCATATCTCCATCTTATCAACAAAACCATCCTTTCATCATGCAAACTTCAAGTTTTTACACAATCACTACAAAAAAAAGGGTATTTCATAACCGTGAATTTGTAGTGGTTACAATTAACTGCTACAACTATCATTATTTGTAGTGGTTCTAACATAAACCGCTACAAATTTGTAGCAATAAGCATTGTGCCAAGTGGCGCGTCGGTAAGCCAACATTCTTTGTAGAGGTTAACAAAAACAAACCGCTACAAACTTGGCGCCAATTTCCCACCATAATTTGTAGCGGTTATACACTACTACAAAAAAGCAAAGCTGTGGCGCTTATAATTGCATTAGCTGTGGCGCTAGAGAAGTGCCACATATCTGGACGCTACTAAAAAAAGCTGTGGCGCTTGGAAGCGCCACAGGTTTTTAAAATTTTTTTTTAAATAACCTCCTGTGGCGCCTGGCCAACCAGGCGCCACAGGAGGCACCCCCTCCCGGGGCACCTGCATAACACCTCCTGGGGCGCCTCCTCACGCAGGCGCCACAGGAGGTTTTTTTTTTTGGATTCTTCGTATTGGTTTTGTTTAGCATATTTTTTCCTCATATTTTTTGGGTCCTTCGTATTGGTTTTTTTTAGCATATATATATTTTCCTCATAATATATCTCCAATGCATATATAATTACAGTCTGCATGGTTTAATAAGAACAATGATAGATAACTTTAAAATGATACCAACAAATGATTAATTAGCTAAAGTAGTACTAAAAATTGTTATACAATATATTGTAAACTAGCTGAATGAAATACAACAAATTCAACTTCAACATACATGCATAACACAACAATTGGCAATTAGAAACAACATAACAAAGACCAGCTAGTGAATTTAATAGTATATATAGCTACCCAGAGATTTGCCTAAACACATATTCACACCATTCCTCGATCACTTCATTAACCTGATGGTCAGTCAAAGCATCACAACGTTGATCTTCATAATACTACAGATATATAAAATCAGACACAAGTTAGAACGAATTAAAATCAGTAAAACATAATTGTCAGGCACTAATTTAATTTCATTAAAACACAACATGAAGTGCAACTAAATGACTTACTTTTTGAGGAATGAATGGCTGATCATGCATAATAACATCCTTCATAAATTTCATGATATAGTACCCACAATCATTGTCATTGGGTTGGAAAGGGCACTGCAAAAATATAATGCAATATTTAACTCTGTTCATGAATAAAAATTGTTTACTAACAAAGTCTAAGTAAAGTCATATATCAATACCTGTATCTTCTTACAAGGATAGCTAAGGTGGGGGTCAGCAGCTTAGAATAGTTTAACGAGACAGACGACCGATACGCAGTCAATGCGCTAACAAAACAAATAGAAACTGATTACTTTTGGTTATTCAAACACGTACACAAATATTTATACATAGGCTCGTATACTTACATATTGATCAATAGTAACATATCAAAACGGTGTTGTGGAAGACCATATTTTAGAGGATCCATATAGTAAATGCGAGGCCCTGAAGGTTCCGCTGGATTGATAACGATCAATATCCAATGGCGCCTAAAATATTTTAAAATTTTTTTTTGAACAATCATGTTATGATAAAAGTTAAACAATAAAAACAAAAATTTAACTTACCCCGCATTGTACGCACTAAAAATAACGTATTTGGTGTCTCTTTATTGCTAAAGTAATTTTTCAGCTTATTAGACTGCGCATTTATATCTACTTTACCCTCATGATGACCAACGAGAAAAGGGTTGACAAATGCGAATTGGACCCTGTGTGTATCCATTAAAACGTCATAGTCCAAATGCCTGGTATAAAACATACAGTGTCATGAGAAACAAAAGAAATGGAACGAGAAATATTAATAACAGTGATAAACGATGATAGTGAAGTACCTTATCCAAATGTTGATAGCCGAAGCACTAACCCAATCACGAGCACATATGTCCTGCACGACCTCGGCAATAACATAATCAACTAGACCACTAACACTGTCGATATGTCTTGGAATACGTAATTGTACTCCTCCCTCACCGATCATTTGTGGTGTAATCGATATTAATTGATCGAGAAATGAGGTCTGTCTTCTTCTGCTCTGTTGGCTAGCCGATGCTTTTGACTTGGGTTGTGTTGTTGAACACTTTGAAATCTTACCCTGCGCAAATCAGAAAATTAAATCACAGTTTAAGATGAAAGTTTGAAGGAAAAGTGCAAGGAATTTTGAATGAACGATCTTTTCATATGGCTCGATAAGACCTATTGGCCAAGCAACATAGCCACCTACAACATTTGCCACCTTTTTCTGCTCATCCCTAGAAGGGATCGGTAAGAGGTCGTCTTCGTTCGTGCAGACGTCAACCCTCACCCGGAGTGTGTTGTCGGGCAACGGTGAATTGTGTAGTATGTCCTCACCAGTGTTGTAGGCAGCACCCACTGCAACCGCATGCTTGGAAGCTTGTTCGACATATAGCTTGCATTGAAATTCGCCCTACGGAAAATAGAGTTAATATGTTAAAGTTCATTAAATTATAATTTAACATAAAGTTAAGTAGAAAAGAAATTAATTACCAAAGGAAAAGGGACTTTAGGCATGGAAGTACAGCTATCTCTAAAACTTGGCTATCACAGAATGGAACATTTTGTGTTGGCCTACACTGGACCAACTGTTGTATTTGTGTTGTTAATAACGTATTCTGTTCTTGCATCAAACCCATTTGTTCTATGAATTGTTCTTCTCGTTGTTCCTTGTAGCGCATTTGTTCTTGAAGTTCTTGCATTTGATGCTTAAAGCTAGCCATCTCGTCACGCAGGTGGGAAACGTCACTTCTATTCGGGCGCTTCTGAAGTCTGAAGTATGCTGATGGAGTGACTGCAAAACCAGTACCCTGAACACGACCATCATAATCGGGTACTGCTAGCGCTCTGCTCAATAAATCGTCCCGACCAACATAGGTCGCCAACACAGGATCCTCCTGTGTCATTTGTCGCTATCCCAAAAAGAATTACAATGAAAATTAGTTATTATAAATCTAGTTCATTTAAGTAAAGCCAATTATTTATTGTACGCATAATATAATCGAATACTTACACAATATTCGGCTACTCTTCTTGCTTCCTCACTACAAATTTCACCTTTCTTATTTGTGACACCGGCTACCCACAGATCATGTCGTGGAACCTGTGTAATATCTGAGCCTGATTCTTGTATCTGCACATCAAAGTTAGTCGAAGTTAAATGATATTTATACAATTTTTCTAAAAATGAAATAATCATTAGTTCGTACCATTTTTCTTTCTAACCGTGCATATAAAACAGGTCCTTGTGTGTACCGGTATGCCATGTTGGTCACGTTAGCTCGATTTTTCTCGCTCAACTCCTAGTTAGATCAAAATAATTCATATAAATATATAAATGTTAATTACAAATACGTACATTACACGTAATAGGAAAAGACAAACAAATCCCCTTACTAGGAATTCAAGAGTTGTATGTGTTCTAATAAACTCATCCCACATTTCTTGAGTGATGATTCCTTCGTACAATGGATAAGGCGGTGTAGTAATGATATCCTCATTATCATCTCTCAAGAAGTATTTGACAAGAACAGAATGAAACTTTCGCATAAGTTTTCTGGGTTTTCTTATTACGAAGTTCTTTCGATCATCATCAATAATAAAAATACTCTATAAACAAGTCAAAAAACATATATAGTATGTAAGATTGAAATGAAGTGAAACAAAGCAAACCGAACAATTATATAATTAAGGTGTTGCCTGTACTTCATCCCAAATCTCATCCTCATAATTTTTCTTTACCATTTTCCAATTTTGAACTGTAATAGGGACTCTGTCTCGAACCGTAGTCCCGATCAAGTTATTTAAGGAGGTATTGTTCTCGCCGAACGGGTTTCCATTTTCATTCCACTCTAGTTGTAACTTGATTCCGTTACTTCTCAATTTGATCAACCTCACCATAATTGTCCTGCCACATCTGACGTTCTCCTCAAATCTTTGTCTACCAATGTGCTTGGGAACATCATCAATGTCATCATGTGGTGAGTCCATACTCCTGGAAGTGAAATAAACCAAATCAAAACATCAGTGCACAATGTCAACCATGTCAACGAAAGCAAATTATTTTGAAATTTATAAAAACATACGTACAAGTAAACAAGTCAAGGCAAGCATTATCTTTTCCTTTTTCTCATCTGATTTAAAATTTTATTATTCAGAATTTGTGTTGGATTGAGAATTGTGTTTCTCTTGACCCAAATTCCCTCTTCATGATCATGTCTCACGTATATGGGTCTATCTCCATCTTCATTTGCATCTCCATCTATAAAAATCTCTACTGACCACAAATTCTCAAACGAAGGATCATCATTATTGATGTTCAAATATTCATTACTTTCAAAATCAACTTCTGCTTGACGATTCTTGTTGGATGGAAGTACAATAGACCAATTCTTCTTAGCAGGATCAAGAATATAAAATGCTTGTTCTACCTGTGCTGCTAAAATAAAAGGATCATCTTCATACCAAACCTTAGCAAGGTTCACTTGCACAAAGCTTAAGTCATCTATCCGCAATCCACCGTTGTTGTTAACCCACTTACATTTGAAGACAGGGACCCTGAACATAGAGTAATCTAACTCCTATATGCGTTCAATGACACCAAAGTATGACATTGATGCATAGACAAGGTGTGTGTCTTTAGCACTGGATATATGCCAAGAATCAGCAACAAGTGTTACCCCACTATTCTGCTTCATGCTCTGTGTATCATGGTCTTGTGTATAGAATGTGTAACCGTTGATTGCATAACTATTGTAAGATAATACATGTAAGCTTGGTCCCTTCGACAGGCACTTCAATTTTTCAGAAACTGAATCAGAATTCCTCTCCATCTCATCGTTAATGCGATTTTTCAACCAGCTTGTAAATTGTTTATTGTGTTCTGTTGTTAATAAATTTTCATTCCTATCACCATGTACCAATCGGAGAGCATCCTTGTGTTCTTCTACATAAGGTTCAACCTCATCAGTGTTATGTAGGACATACTGTAATATCCCAAAAAGCGATTAAAGGCTAATGACTTCGAAAATGAATGTAATTATTGCCGAATAAACACTTTTGGAGAATGAGTGATGGGAATTTGGATGTTTTAATGATTCCAATGGCTTCTTTGTGGAAATTTGTGTGGAGAGAGTGTTTATTGTGAAAATGGAACCATCGGGAACAATTGTGCAAAAGTTGGAAACTCTGTCCATTGAAACTCTGTACAGGGCAGTCGATTTGTATGGACGTTTTAAATATGCAAATGGTGTCTAAAAATTCTGAAATTTTCCAGTCTTAGAGTTCACATGCCAAGCTTCAAAATGGATATATAAGTTGTGCCATTTCAATTTTTGAGCTAAGAGTTATTATTCTCAAAAGTTTGGGATGGAAACTGGAATCTGTTTTGGAGCAGTATGAACTTTTGTGCAATTCTGTATTTTTGAGGTTATTAAATGCAGTGATCCATATTTTTCCAATAAATAGGACTTAAATAGCTTTCCATTGGCTTTGGGATCAGCCCATTTTGATTTTTCTAGAATTAGTTATGATTTTTCAAAGTTTGGGCAGAAATCTGCCAGAATTTTGTAAAAATCCGAAATTGATGGAAATTTAGTAAATAATTAGAAAATAATATTATATCATATTAAATCATCATCCACCTCCTCCATCAGCCCAAAACCGTGATATTCAGCTGCAACTGGAATCTATTTTGTCTGCCGCTCTATTAATTAGAAGTCATTTTGGGTTTCGATTGGTTGACGGCAAATAATGTGCTATTAGATTGTGGGAACAAGAGGATAGTTTATCCTGTTTCTCAAAGTGTTGAGGATGTGAATGGCAGTCTGAATTTCCTTTCAACGGCCAAAGTTGAGAAATATTTAGAGAAAGGTTGCCAGGGGTATATGGTGTTCTTTTCTATTCAAGGAGAGACCGGAGAAACTTTGAGTAGTATACTCGTGGTAAATGAATTCCCTGAGGTATTTCCTGATGACCTTAGTGGATTGCCTCCAGAAAGGGAAGTTCAATTCCCAATCGAGATTGTGCCTGGAGCTGGTTCTATTTCAAAGGCCCCATATCGTATGGCCCCAAATGAAATGGCGAAATTAAAGAAGCAGATTGAAGACTTGCTTGAGAAAGGGTTCATTAGACCCAGTGTGTCGCCTTGGGGAGCTCCAGTGTTATTCGTCAAAGAGAAATATGGGAGTCTACGTTTGTGTATTGATTACAGAGAATTGAATAAGATTACTGTCAAGAACAAGTACCCTCTCTCAATAATCGATGACCTTTTAGATCAACTGTCTGGTTCGTGTGTGTTTTCAAAGATTGATCTAAGGTCAGGATATCATCAGCTGAGTGTGAAAGCAGAAGATGTTTCAAAAACTACTTTTAGAACTAGGTATGGGCATTATGAGTTTCTGGTGATACCATTTGGGCTAACCAATGCACCTGCTGTATTCATGGATTACATGAACTGTGTCTTTTGACAGTATCTAGATCAGTTTGTTGTTGTGTTTATTGATGATATTTTGATATACCCCAAGAGTATGGAGGAGCATGAGCATCATTTGAGGATTGTGTTGAACATCTTGCGTGAGAAGCAGCTCTATGCCAAATTGAGTAAATACGAGTTTTGGTTGCCAGAAGTAAAATTCTTAGGCCATGTTATCTCGCAAGAAGGGGTCTCTGTCGATCCCAGTAAGGTGGAAGTAGTACTGGATTAGAAGAGGCCAGAAACTGTTGTTGAGGTACGCAGTTTTCTGGGTCTTGTTGGTTACACCGGAGATTCATTCAAAATTTCTCCCGTATTGCTTTGCAAATGACCAAGCTCACGAGAAAAGATCAGTTGTTTGTGTGGGATGTGAAATGTGAAAATTGCTTTGTGGAGCTGAAGGAGAGATTGACTACGGCACCTGTGTTGATTATATCTAATCCCAGCTTGACTTATGTTGTGTATAGTGATACGAGTAAGCAGGGATTGGGGGGTGTCCTTATGCAGCAGGGACGTGTGGTGGCTTATGCTTCTCGACAGTTCAAACCTCATGAAATGAACTATCCCACCCATGATCTGAAGCTTGCAGCCATTGTGTTTGCTTTGAAAATTTGGCGGCATTATTTGTATGGTGTGACGGTAGAACTATACTGTGACCACAAAAGTCTCAAGTATTTGTATGATCAAAAAGAGTTGAATATGAGATAGCGTCGTTGGATGGAGTTGCTTAAGGACTACAACCTGGAAATCAAATATCATCCGGGTAAAGCAAATATAGTCACGGATGCTCTTAGTCGGAAGACGGTGCTTGTGGCAGCAATGATGATACAAGAAGGGAAATTGATAGCAGATTTTTGAGATTTGAACTTGTCAAATCAGATCAACTACGCCAACTATACTATTTCCCAAGGGGAAAGTGACTTGAGAGCTAAAATTGAAGAAGCTCAGAAGCAAGATGGCTGGATACAGCGAAACCTAGCTCGGATTGAACGGGGAGAAGCTCAGGGCTATGATCTATCGCCTAGTGGATTGGTTCGCTATCAGAAGAGAATCTGTGTTCCACTAAAGGCGGAGTTAAGACAGAAGATTCTGGATAAGGCGCATAAGAGTCGATATACTCTTCATCCTGGTATGACCAAAATGTACCATAATCTGAAGTCTGTGTATTGGTGGCCAGGTTTGAAGAGTGATGTGACAAAATATGTAGCAAGGTATCTCACTTGCCAGAAGGTAAAAATTGAGCACCAGAGACCACCTGGTTTGCTTCAAAGTTCTGAGATTCTGAATGGAAATGGGAAAGTGTGACCATGGACCTTGTTGTAAGATTGCCCAGAATTAGGAATTATGATGCGATCTGGGTGATTGTGGATCGGTTAACAAAGTCGGCACACTTCTTACCAATCAATGCTGGTTATTCTCCGGACAAACTAGCAGAGATTTACATTCGAGAAATTGTGAAGCTCCATGGTGTACCAAAGAACATCATTTTCGATCGAGATCCCCGATTCACTTCAAGATTCTGGAAAGCTTTGCATGGGGCATTGGGTACTCAGCTAAGATTCAGCACAGCTTATCATCCTCAGACGGATAGAAAATCAGAGAGGACCATTCAGACATTAGAGGATATGTTGCGAGCTTGTGTCCTCGACTTCAAAGGGAATTGGGATCGCTTTCTTCCACTTGCTGAATTCGCCTACAACAATAGTTATCATGCTAGCATTCAGATGGCGCCGTATGAAGCATTGTATGGGAGGAAGTGTCAATTACCCCTGTGCTGGAATGAGTTGTCCGAAAGGAAGCTTTATGGGCCATATCTTATTTATCAAACCTCAGCACAGATTCAAGTCATTCGAAAGAGGTTCCTTACAGCACAGAGTCGACAAAAAACCTACGCTGACAAGAGAAGAAGACCTTTAGAATTTGAGGTTGGTGATCATGTGTTTCTGAGGGTGTCACCAGTCACCGGCATTGGGAGAGCTATCAAGCAGAAGAAGCTGAGCCCAAGGTATATAGGTCCTTTTGAGATTCTTGCAAGAATTAGGCCTGTTGCGTATCGAGTAGCCCTACCCCCCAAACTTGAGCAGACTCCATGATGTGTTTCACGTTTCCCAACTGAAGAAGTACCAATAGGATTCATCTCACATTGTTGAGTATGAAGAAGTCGAGTTACAAGACAACTTCACCTATGCAGTAGAGCCAGAACAGATTATCGATCGAGAAGAACGACAGCTCAGACATCGAATCATTCCATATGTGAAGGTGATCTGGAAGGAAATGACTCAAAGAGAAGCAACTTGGGAAGCGAAAGCGGACATGCGTAGGCAATATCCGGAGTTTATGGCTCTAGTGGTGTGACAAATTTCAAGGACGAAATTTATTCTACGGGAGGAGAAATATAATATCCCAAAAAGCGATTAAGGGCTAATGACTTCAAAAATGAATATAATTATTGTCGAATAAACACTTTTGGAGAATGGGTGATGGGAATTTGTATGTTTTAATGATTCAAATGGCTTCCTTGTGGAAATTTGTGTGGGGAGAGTGTTTATTGTGAAATTGGAACCATCGGGAATAATTATGCAAAAGTTGGAAACTCTGTCCATTGAAACTCTGTACAGGGCAGTCGATTTGTATGGACGTTTTAAATATGAAAATGGTGTCTAAAAATTCTTAAAATTTCAATGTCTTAAAGTTCACATGCCAAGCTTCAAAATGGACATATAAGTTGTGCCATTTCAATTTTTGAGCTAAGAGTTATGATTCTCCAAAGTTTGGGATGGAAACTGGAATCTGTTTTGGAGTAGTATGAACGTTTGTGCAATTCTGTATTTTTGAGGTTATTAAATGCAGTGATCCATATTTTTCCAATAAATAGGACTTAAATAGCTTTCCATTGGCTTTGGGATCAGCCCATTTTGATTTTTCTAGAATTAGTTATGATTTTTCAAAGTTTGGGCAAAAATCTACCAGAATTTGCAAAAATCCGAAATTGATGGAAATTTAGTAAATAATTATAAAATAATATTATATCATATTCAATCATCATCCACCTCCTCCATCAGCCCAAAACCGTGATATTCAGCTGCAACAAGAGAGAGAAGGTGTAAGAAATTCTAGAGAGAGAAGGAGAAGAGAACTTGTACGATAAGTCGATTTCTTCGGTAAATCCTTACCTAGCGCGTATAATGTAATATCCCAATTTTTGATTAAGGGATAATCATGATTATTAATGATAATTATGAATTTATTGGAATTATTATGTATTTTATGACAATATTAATTAATGTCATAATTAGTGGAAATTGGAAATATGGGTGCATGTGAGTGGTATTTAAGATCAAGGGTAGTGATTCCTTGACCGTGGGTCGGAATCCTATGTGTTGTGATGTGGTGGGCTCATTGTGGGAATGAATGAGATGCTGACAAGTGGCATTGTGGTAGCCAATGGATGGGGCCACAAGAGGACAAATGACCACTTTTCCTTTCTCACTCTATCTCTCACACTCTTCCCTCCATCTCTCTCTCTCGTCAGTTTTGTGCCCCAAAGGAAGGAAGAAAAGCTTGATCTTTGGGTAAGTAAATGCCCTCTATTACTCAAACTCCATTCACAAATGTTGATCCTTGAATAATGGGCTTCATTTTGGTGTGTGTAGTTTGGTCATTTGGTTGTGATTTGTGCCACACGAAAATCTGATTGTTGGTGAATCAAGAACTCCCTTTGGAGAAGTTGATAAGGTGAGTGAAACTAACCTATCTATCTAAGTTTCATGCCATTTGGAATAGTTTATAAATTCTGGGAATTTTGGCCTAATCATGAAAATGAGTGCCACTGTTCATTTGGTATGTTTATGGCATGAGAATGGCATTTTGGAATGAGTTTATGTTAGATAGATTGATTAGATATTGAAATATGATGTTAGGTTGAAATGGGAATTTTGATGAAATTGTTGCCCAAAACCCAAAGCATGATAATGGAGTAGGATTTTGATGATTCTGAGTATTCCATTGAGTTTGTTGGGTGTTTTTGTGTGGGAATGGCTTTGGGTTAAGTTTTGTATCCATAGGAATCAATTGGGCAAAGGTTAAGGAGAGTGCCTCTGTTCTGCGTTTTCTGCTATCTGAGGGATTCACTCGAGCAGAGATGGGTGTGCTCGAGTGAAGGATGAACATCACCCGAGCAGAGATGGGTCTGCTTGAGTGAGGGATGAATATCACCCTAGCAGAGATGGGTCTGCTCGAGTGCTGTAGTGCAATTCTCGTTTCTTGCTTTCTGTGTTCTTATTGCACTCTCTGGGTCATAGCAAGCATAGCCTCACTCTCGAGTGAGGGATGAACATCACTCGAGTGAGGATTTTGTGCTCGAGTGATGAGTGTATTTGACACCAAAGGGCTTGCTTCTCGGGTTGTCACTCGCGAGTAGGTGCACGAGTGTGCCTTCTCACTCGCGGGTATGGGCACCATGCTCGAGTGAGCCGTGTGTGCTCGAGTGAGCTTGTGCTTCTAGTGTAGGATGGTGCTCTCGGGCGTGTGCTTTCTGTCTCACTTCCTTGTGCTTGAAGTGATTTCCGTACGTGTGCTCGAGTGAGGGCATTTGTGCTCGAGTGAGCCTGCTTCTGAAAACTTCCTTGTGCTCTCGGGTGTTCACTCGCTGCCTCTCACTCTCTTGTGCTTGAGTGCTATCCGTACCAATGCTCGAGTGAGAGCATTTGTGCTCGAGTGTCCGTACATCTGTGCTCGAGCATGGTCATCTATGCTCGAGTGAAACAGTGTAAAATCTCAGTTTTGTGCTTCCAAAAGGGGATCTTTGGGATAGTTCTTCCTACCCTTTAGGAGTGTTGTTAGGGGTATTTAATGACTCCAGAAGAGCAATGATGATAACCAATTAAGTATTATAAAGTGGATTAAGTATTGGAATAGAGAATAACTCTT
The DNA here is from genome assembly GCA_963242795.1 of Inga leiocalycina. Classification (NCBI taxonomy): domain Eukaryota; kingdom Viridiplantae; phylum Streptophyta; class Magnoliopsida; order Fabales; family Fabaceae; genus Inga; species Inga leiocalycina. The sequence goes on along the minus strand of OY725321.1, from coordinate 39,339,996 downwards.
TGTCCCTAATTGTGAAAATAGGATTTGATATTTTCCTTCCTCGGGAGAGACCGGCGCTAGGACACGCCCGGAAGAACTCAGGTAGTGACTTTTCTCTCATATCTTGTATGATGTTCTGGTATGCATATCTTATCATTGAACTTGTGAAATGTGTGCCATGGTCCATTACGGCGCGAGCAGGTCAGCGTGAGCCGTATAGGGAGTGACAGTGGTCATCTCTAGTCGGCCGTTGGACTGCCGTCGTAATCGACATGGATCTTTGTGAATCCGACCCGTGGGGGCGGCGTATGTGAAAACCAGCCGTGGGCTGCGTGTGTGTATCTTGCCTATGTGGCTTGCGAATATGATATGCTTTATATGGATCCCAGCTGTGGTGAATTATACTGTGTTGATTGTTGTGATGCAATACAACGTGAGCAATTCAGCGTGAGCAATCGTCAGGGATGACATGTGTCATACTAACCATTGCCGTTGTAACTGCTGTTGTAGTTGCTTGTGTAGATAATGATTTGATTACATGCATTATTGTTGTACATTATATGATTGACTTGTTACTACGGGGATTCTTTAGAATCTCACTCTCCCAAAATTAACCATTTTAGACAGGGCTGAAGGATCGAAAGGCAAGCGGGCGACGAAGAGTAGTTAGAGCTCCTGTTTAGGAGTATATTTTGGAATGAATGGTTATCATTGTATATTTTGGAATTTTATATAGTAGATTTTGTGTAATCCCTAAGTAAAAGGGTATGAATTGTAGGCTTTGTGCCTTGTGTAAATCCCTTTTATTATGAATGGAACTCGAGTGAGTCGGGAACTTATTTGCACTCTGATAATTGTAAATGGAATCTACCTGTTCAGGCCAGTATTATTTTGTATTGAGAACTTGAGACCATTGTAATTGAGTTTGGAAAAGTTTTTGCAAAATCCGATTTTTGGGCAATAGATTGTCTTAATAAGTCCCATTTCGAAATATGGTCTCTAAGTACAACTTAATTATGAGTTTAGGAACTTAATTTCGGCCTCAGGTGGGAAGGGGGTTACATATAACTCCGCTCCTAAGCTATTCTTCTATGTTCTTCAAGGTTTTTGGAGCACAAATTTGGGTGTTCTAAGGCTAGGGTTTTCAGCCACCTTGAGGAAAAGCTAGTGGGAGCTTGAGGTAACTTCCAAACTTTCATATATTGCTTATTCTGGCTGCTGTGGGCAATTTAATCGGTGAAATTTCGCCGGATTGCCATTAGTTTTAAAGTTTGGAAATGATATGGCCTAGGGGTTATACTGCCCAAATTGGGTCTTAATGTTAGTTGTAACCTAATGTAATGATTAATAAAGTGGTTAGGAGTCGAAAGGAACACGTTTACGGAGCCGAAACTGAAAAACACCGATTCTTTCCAAAGTATACCAAGATTTCGGACAAGGCTAGATCTGAGGTTTAGAGTTAGATTTTCAATGATTTGATGGTTCCATTGAGTTCAGGAGCGAAAATTAGATGGGGTTACAGTTGGTCACTTTTTCGGAAAAGGCCAAAAAAGCATAATTACGAAAACACCCCTAAAACCTTAAAGTGGGGCTGTCAAGGGTAATGTTGTAATTTGACATTAAATTTGATAATTTCGAGTTCGGAATTGGATTCCTTGGGCAAAAATATGTCAGAATAGCCCATGTCAAAAGTTTGGGAAAAGTACAGCCGGACCGGGAATGGCCGTGCCGGGTCCCCAGGGGCATTTTTGTAAATTTTCATAATAGGCTCATATAACCCCCAGAAACACTATGGAAGTATCTAAATTGTATTTTGGAATTGTAGGACCAAGTTGTGAGCCCAGTGGTTAGCACGTTTTACAATGCACACTAAAAGGTGGTCTTTGAGATAGTACTCCCCAACCCTTTAGGCATGTGTCTAGGCTTCTAGTAGCCACCTAAAGAGTCTAAGTGAGAACCAACTTTAAGTGTTCTGAAGGTGAGAATTTGGAATAGAGACTAACCTGTCGTCCTTGACTTTGGTTTATAGGGTTCAACATTTGTCCTAATCGCAAGCAACCTGTGCCGGCACACGTCAGGAAAGAACAAGGTAGTGACTCTTTTCCCTTATATTATATGTGATACATGGTATGTTTGTTTGATCATTGTTTATGTATCTATCACCTGCGGCCCATCAATGTTGACGGTGGGAGGATCGTCAACACTGTGCCGGCATTTGTTTATGTATCTAACTTGTCGTCCTTGACTTTGGTTTATAGGGTTCGACATTTGTCTTAATCGCAAGCAACCTGTGCCGGCACACGTCAGGAAAGAACAAGGTAGTGACTCTTTTCCCTTATATTATATGTGATACATGGTATGTTTGTTTGATCATTGTTTATGTATCTATCACCTACGGCCCATCAGTGTTGACGGTGGGAGGATCGTACCTTCGAGGCGGTGGAATCCGGGGGATGAGACTATGTGAAAGCCGTAAGGATATTTGTGAAAGCCGTAAGGATATTTGTGAAAGCCAAAAGGCTATTTGTGTAACCTTCACCCGCGGCCCATCGGTGTTGATGGTGGGAGTACTGTGCCTTAGGGGTGATGGAATACGGGGGATGAGATTATGTGATTATGTGCATATGTGGCAGCCAGCGTGCTGTGCTTTATGCTGTGATGCTGCTTGATGATTTTCTTGCATGCTTTGTGATTACATGTGGTATGAGTGATTTGTTACTACTGGGATTCTTTTAAATCTCATTCTTTCCATTGACTAACCTTCAGACAGGGCAAGTGGCTCCAAGGGAAAGGAGACGTCTAAGGGCGGATAGGGCTCCTTAGGGAGATTTATATTTTGGTGTTGGTTATCATGTTTTGTTGGGAGATCACTGTAACCCCCTGCCTTTAACCACGTAATTATAAGTCGATATCACATAATTAAATTGGTTTAGAGACCGTCGGATAGCTTAAACTCATTTCAAGTTCCTACACTATAGTAGGGTTTTCACCAAAAACTTTCAAAAACTCTTCTCTATCCTGGTCTCAATTTCAAAATTCGAATATAATTACCTGTGCAGTTAATTTACATTCACACACATCAGAGTGTATAACCAAATCCTCGACAACTCCCGGGTTCTATACATATATAATCTGAGGGTTTAAAAGTCTCCACTAGGGGATTACATAACCAAAATCAACAGTAATATTTACATCTCCAAAAATAAACAGTAATCCCAAGTCCAAAATAGTTAACCAACAGCCTAACAATACACTCTACAAGATCCTAGCCGCTCCTCGTGGTTCGCTTCTCCTTGGAGCCACTTGCCCTGTCTGAAATGTTAGTCAATGGAAAGAATGAGATTCAAAAGAATCTCTGTAGTAACAAACCACTCATACAGTGTATAAACACATAGCATATATGATCATGTTAAGCAGCATCACAATGTATCATGGCTTTCGCCACAAACAACAACACTCATGGCTGTAAACTCTAAGCGTCAGCTTTCGCTGTGATCTCAATGTATTCACAAAGTATTCACTAGGCGTCAGCTTTCGCTGCGATCACAAAGCATCACAATGTCACAATGTCACAATGTATTCTCAATGCAAGACAAACATACATACAATGTTTCACACAAAGTATAAGAGAGGAGTCACTACCTGGTTCTTTCCGAACGTGCTCTGGCACGGGTCGTTCACAAACAGGGCAAATATCGAATCCTACAATTCCAAATGCACCATTTAGACACTTCCATAGTGTTTCTTGAGGTTATATGAGTCTATAATGAAAATTTACAAAAATGCCCCCGGGGACCCTGCCCGGGCCCGCCGTACCCGGTCCGGTTGCACTTTTCCCAAAATTCTAATCTGGGCTATCCTAACATATTTCCGCGCAAGGAATCTATTTCCGGACTCGGAATTATCAAATTCAATGTAAAATTACAAATTTACCTTTGGCAGCCCCACTTTAAGGGTTTTAGGGGCGTTTTCGTAATTATGCTTTTTCGGCCTTTTTCGAAAAAGTGACCAACTGTAACCCCACCTAATTTTCGCCCCTGAACTCAATGGAACCATCAAATCATTGAAAATCCAACTCTAAGACCCATTTCTAGGGCTGACCGAAATTTATGAGTTCTCCGGGGAAAATCGGGGTTTTACGATTTCGGCTCCGTAAACGCGTTCCTTTCTACTCCTAACCACTTTATTAACCATTACATTAGGTTACAACTAACATTAAGACCCAATTTGGGCAGCATAACCCCTAGGCCACATCATTTCCAAACTTTAAAACCAATGGCAATCCGGTGAAATTTCACCGATTAAATTGCCCACAGCAGCCAGAATAAGCAATATACGAAAGTTTGGAAGTTACCTCAAGCTCCTTCTAGCTTTTCTCAAGAGTGGCTGAAAACCCTAGCCCCTTGAACACCAAATTTTCTTCTCAAACACCTTAAATAACATAGAAGAGAAGCTTAGGAACAAGGTTATACGAGTTAGGAGCTAGATCGTCGGAGAAATCGGCTTACCTTGCGAGATTTCTCCTCTTTCTCTCTCTAAGAGCTCTCAACTTTCTCTCACTAGTTTCAGCTGGTTCATCACGACAGGAAATGAAAGCTGAAGAAGATGAGAATATATTTAATTCCATGCTGATGTCATCTTTTATTGAGATGATGTCATAATTCCCATTTTCGGATTTTCTGCCCAAACTTTGAAAAATCATAACTAATTCTAGAAAAATCGAAATGAGGTGATCCCAAAGCCAAATAAAAGGTATTTAAGTCCTCTTCATAGGAAAAATATGGACCATTATTAGAAATCACCACACAAATACATAATTACACAAAACTCAACACTGCTCCAAAACAGAGTCCAGTTTTGATCCCAAACTTTGTACAGACATATCTCCAAGTTCCCAAAATGAAATGGTACAAATTATATGTCTATTTTGAAGCTTGGGATGTGAAATTTAAGACTGGAAAGTTTCATAATTTTTAGACACCATTTGCCTATTTAAAACGTCCACACAAATCAGCTGCCCTGTACAGAGAATCAATGGACAGAGTTTTCAACTTTTGCACAATTGTTCCCAATGGTTCCAATTTCACAATAAACACTCTCCCCACACGAATTTTCACAAGGAAGCCATTAGAATCATTAAAATATCCAAATTCTCATCACACATTCTCCAAAAGTGTTTATTCAACAATAATTACATGTACTTTTGAAATCATTAGCCCTTAATCACTTTTTGGGATATTACAATCACCGTATATCTTATAAATGTTGTTTTGGAGACAGTGGTGTAATTCCCTAATGGGAATTTATAAACCCTTAGTTTATGTATGAAACCCGGGGGTTGCTGGGATTTTGTTGTACACTCTGATATGTAAATGTGATGTAACTGCACAGGGTAATTATATTCGAGTTATGGAATTTGAGACCAGGATAAGGCATAAATTTTGAAAATATTTGTAAAAACCCTTCCGTAAGGAAGGGATTGTAAATCAGTTTAATTATTATTGGTCTCTATTTCATTTTAAAATACGTATTTCGAATCATAATTACGAAGGTGGTTACACATACAAGTGGGCTTGGTCCTATTCAGTTACTAATATCATTATTACATCGCTCCCTGTTGTTCCTTTCCCTGATCTTCGGCCATCATGACAGGACTTGGGGATCCCTACAGGGTCAACATTTGATGGAAAATCAGCACAAAAGTCACTTGCTTCTTCAACCATGTACCTTTCAGCGATACAACCCTCTGGGCGATATCTATTTTTCACATACCCTTTTAATATTTTCATGAATCACTCATTTTGGTACATCCATCTCAAGTACACTGGACCGCACAATTGAGTTTCTTTGACCAAGTGTGCAGTTAGATGTACCATAATGTCAAAAAAAGAAGGTGGAAAATACATTTCAAGTTCACACAGAGTACACACAATCAGCCTTTGCAAATCTTGTAACTTGGTTCAATCAACCACTTTACTGCAGATCAACTTGAAAAACACGCAAAGTTTCGTGATAGTGTTTCTTAATTTTTTGGGTAAAATAGATCGTATACCAACCGATAGGAAATTTTGCATGAGCACATGACAATCATGAGATTTAAGGTTCTTTAACTTCAACTCTTTTTACCGATACAAGGTTCTTTATATTTGAAGAGTAGCCCTCGGGAACTTTAATTCCTTGTAGAAACTCACAAAACAATTTCTTCTCTTTCCTCGACAGAGTGTATGCCGCTGGCGGTAGATAAGTACGAGGCCCTTGCTCAATCGGTGCCAACTCTTCTCTAATTCCCAAGTTCACTAAATCCAACCTCGAATTGACACTGTCCTTGCTTTTTCCTTGAATATTAAGCAACGTGCCAATTAGACTATCACAGATATTTTTTTCTATGTGCATCACATCAAGAAAATGCCTCACATATAAAGACTTCCAATATGGAAGTTCAAAGAAAATAAACTTTTTCTTCCAACCGCTTGTCTCGATTTATTTTGCAAAAGGCTTGCCAAAATTGTTATCCAAGTCTTTTACCTTAGAATACACCTGGGAACAGGTCAACATCTTCGGCGGGCTACCTTCTTCTGAATCACCATTGAAAGGCTTTTGTCACTTCCTCCAACGATGTTGTGATGGTAAGAATCTTCGATGCCCCATGTAAACATTTTTCTTACAATGATGAAGTCGCACTGAATGAGTGTCATTTTCACATATAGGGCATGCACCATATCCTTTGACGCTGTATCCTGACAAATTTCTATAAGCAGGGAAATCATTAATTGTGCCAAACAACATGGCTTTCAAAGTGAAACTTTCTTCCATGTACCCATCATACACACTAACGCCTTCATCCCAAAGTAGCTTCAAGTCATCAATTAAAGGAGTCAAGTATACATCTATATCATTCCCAGGTTGCCTTGGCCCAGAAATTAACATGGACAACATCATAAACTTGTTTTTCATGATTAAGTGTGGAGGAAGCTTATAAATCATCAATATCACCGGCCACGTGCTATGTGTGCTACTCTGAACACCGTGCGGATTAATTCCATCAGTTGACAGTGCAAGGCGAAGGTTCCTGACTTCATCGACAAAGTTAGGGTACTCATGATCATTTTTTTTTCCATTGAGGAGCATCTACAAGGTGCCTAAGCTTCTTGTCTTTAATCTTTTCATCTGCATGCCATGTCAACTGCTTAGCAATCTCTGCATTACTATACAGTCGCCTGAATCTCAGAATAATGGGAAAATACCATAGCACCTTCAAAGGACTTTTTCCTTTCTTCTTCCTATATCGAGATGCGTTGCATTTAGGGCACTTCTCCAATGTTGCATACTGATTTTGAAATAATACGTAATCGTTAGGACATGAATGTATCTTCTCATATCCCATACCGATTGTAGAGCAAAGAATTCACTTTGCCTCGTATGTCTTGGTAGGAAGTACATTTTCTTCTGGAAGCATATCTTGCAACAGTTCAAGAATGCGGTGAAACCCGAATCACTCAATTTGTAGTGAGCTTTAAAGTTGTACAACTTCAACACTGCTAGCAATCTTGTGTTTTTAGTACTACCGGCATATAATGGTTTCTCTGCATCACCTTTCAACTTCTCATATTCGTTAGGGTAGTTATGAAGCACCCCTTCAACCACATTTACCATTTCTTCAAGACCATCATCTTCATCAAACATGCTTTGATCAAATTCATCCGAAGCACCACCCGTGGTATGCACCCGATCACTACATGCATCGTTGGTCTCACCATGCCTTGTCCATCGTATATATGTTTAATCAATACCATAACACACTAAATGATCTAGCAAATCAAGTTGACTAATCCGCTTTCCAAAACAACAAGATAAGCAAGGACATAAGATTTTGCCAGGATCTTTTGTGTGCTCAGTTGCAAATGTAATAAAATCTTTCACCCCATCTATATATTCCCTTGAACATCAATTAAATGACATCCATTTACGATCCATCTATGGGCTTCAATCTATTTTTTACAAAAGTACGTGGTTAGTTGTATGACTATTGTATTTACTAATTACTTTTATATTTTCTTACCAATTTTAATTTAAAATAACATACGCCACATGAATCTTCATAATTAAAGCTTTCTAAGTCTTAAACTCAATGTTTAAATTGCCAAATAATTCATTAATTATTCCCAGGCATTATAATAATTTTTTACAACTCATAACAAAAGAAACCATATTTGCCACAATATATCATAGTTAAATTAGAAAACATTACAAGTCAATAAATAAAATACAAGTGTTAAGAATATATAAATAATTATTTTACTTATGCAATTAATCAATAACAATCATTAGAACACCTACAAATTATAACTATTAAATTCAACTAAAATCACATTTGTAAGCTCAAAATTTAAACAACATACCATAAATAGAAGCTTCAATAGACTGATGAACTGAAACTACAAACACAAATTAAACATAAAAAAATCAATAAAATATTTGTGGTTCTAAGTTATTTTTTTAATAATAATATGTGTAATAAACATCACTATATAATAAAATCAAATATGATTAGCTTAAATCAAAAAATATGATTCAGAAAAAAAAAAGAAAGAAAATAAAATAAAATGAAAAAGAAAGCATAATCCCAACATTAATTATCTCCTTATTGTATGTTTTTTCCCTTGCGGTTTTAGTTAATATATTTAAAGTTAAAAAATATAGACAAATTATATTTTATTTTATTAAATATCAACATTGATATATATTGATATATTAAAGTCATTTTATCCATATTTTAAAATCTTTAAATAAGTTAATGACTCAATTAACGAATTATTCAATTTATTTTCCTGATTTCAATTTTTCCTATTTTAATTGGGTTTATATGGGATTTTCTCTATTATAGTTTAATAAGATAATACAAAAAATTATTTTCTTACCTCTACAAAATAGCACTAACACAAATATATATGACATATAAATATATACTCTACAAAATAGTTTAATAAGATATATATTTGTATATGACATATAAAAATATATATGACACAAATATAAATTAATCAATTGCATTAATAAATTTTGTTGACCACAAACTATTCTTGGAAGCTAATCTAAAATTGTTCTGAATTAAAAAAATATATATAAGAACTAAGATGTTTCAAATTAATAAACCATAATAACTAAATTATTCTAAGTTTTTTTTTCTTGGCTAGCTAGGCATAGGTATCCTTCCATTAGAAGTAATTATGTTAACTATATAAACTGAGTTTTTTTGGGTCCGTTCATATACCCTTTTATAATTAAGTTAACTATTTCATCTTTTATATACACAGATCGATCCTTACACGTTCTTTTGCTCATTAATTTAACCCCCTGTTATTAATTTCACTCACCAACGTACTGGGACCAAACTGGTGAGAAATGGAATATTTTAGGTATATAATATGAAATTCTAAAGAAAAAAGTTAAGAAAAAAATATTTAAAAAAAATTAAAAAAAACTTGACCCGGACTGGGTCACCGGACCGGTTTAATGTCCGGGTCACCGGTTTCCGGTCTAGGTTAGATAACTTGGGTTATAACTTGCTTTAAGTTCATTAAGAACTACTATCTAGTTTGTCTTACAGTAATTTGTTACTTTGTGATATGTGACGTTATCAAACTTCAAGTGCCTTTGAAATCAGGTTTTAGTGCTTATAAAACCATGTTTTGTCTCATAAAAATTTTCACACAAACTAAAACAAAACTCCTCACATGCTTATCTCATGTATTATAAAATCACTTCCAAATAGTGTTCCATTCAATACAGCAAATGATGTAACTCAATGATAAACAACAGACATCAAAGTGAAAATAATAGTCTCAATTCATTAAATGAAAAACTCAATAAATTACACACACACACACACACACACACAAAAATTCATAATGGTGTAATTCATTGTTGGGGAGCTTATTAGGTACTTGTGAGTATGGCTTGATACAATTGGATGTACGTCAATTTGATTTAAAAGTTTCATAGCTTGTGCGTCAGAGGTCCCATCCCAACATAAATGGCTAGAAAAGTAAATAATCTTCTACCCATGTGAAAAAAGTTCGAAACAAAAGCAACAGGGACCAAAGAAATTTAAAAAACAAAAACAAAAAAATTGTTTTCCTTTTGGCTTTTGCAATGCAACATTAATATTTCTAAGCCACATAAATTGTTACAAAAGTGTTTAGTAATATCTTTGTGAATCACTCAAATTAATTCAAACGCTTTGTTGAAAAACATAATTCTGTTAAACAATACAATTCAATACTAACCTAATTGATTAACAACAATGGGTATTACCTCTACAAAATAGAACTAACACAAATATATATATATGACATATAAATATACATGTGTGTCATAAAAAGGAAAAAAAAGCATCGCATGCCATAAAAAAAACCAGAACAACCTGAAAAAAAACAAGCAAGTTGAACTTACAGGTTGATCAGTGCAGTAGAGTGGGGGACCACGTAATTGCCGTTGGTGACGCAATCTTGAGTAAGGGGAGGAAGAAATTTGAGCTACCAAATGGAGTAGGGACCAAAAGTTGAAGACAATACAAAGAAAAGGGAATAATAGGGACAGGAGTGGGGATGGCAGTTGGAACAAAACAAAGACCTGTGCGCGTGTGGGTGTATTTTTAAGATGTGAAGATGAAAATGGAGGGACAGGGTGCACACAGCGCAGATGAAAGGGAAAGTGAGAGGAGGGAATAATTAAAGGTAAGGAAAGAGATGGAGGGGGGAGGCGGGAAAGTGAAAAGATAAGGAGGGGGCGGGATGAATTATGATTGGTGGGGAAGGGATATGAAATCAAAATTTTTTTTTTATTTAAAAAATGGGTCAAGTGTGGCGCCTGACCAGGCAGGTGCCATACCTGACCAAAAATTTTTTTTAAATTTAAAAATTGGTCAGGTGTAGCGCCTGGCCAGGCAAGCACCACACCTAACCAAAAAATATTTTTTTTAAAAAAAAATGGGTCAGGTGTGGCGCCTAGCCAGGCAGGCACCATACCTGATCAAAAAATATTTCTTTTAAAAAAAATGGGTCAGGTGTGGCGCCTGGCCAAGCAGGCGCCACACCTGATAAAAAATAGTGTGGCTCCTGGCGTGCCAGGCGCCACAGCTGGTCCCACCTGGTGATGTGTAGGGCCTGTCTTGGCAGGCGCCATACTTAGCCTCCCTAGCTGTGGCACCTAGCCTCCTAGGCGCCACAGCTGGTAAAAAAACAGAAAATATTAAAAAATAAATAAAGAAGCAGCTGTGGCACTTCATTTAGGAAAGGCCACAATATAAGCGCCACCTTTCAACCTTTTTGTAGTAGTGATATCATGCAAACAGCTACAATTGTGGTGCCAGCATGACACCAACTGGAGCAAAGCAGGCAGGACAATCATGGCAGTCATATTGCAGTGGTTTCATGGAGATGAATCACTACAAAATGCAAATAGTTGCCTTCTTGTAGCGGTTATGGATAACCGCTACAACATGTTAACGACATTTGTAGCGGTTTGTGGTTAAGAACCGCTGCAAAACTCCAAGAGTCCTTATATTTGTGTGTTTACTGATAACCACTACAAGTTGTTCCGTTGCTCAAGGTATGTTGTAGTGGTCACTGTAGCGGTTTTATGAATAAAGGGCTATAAATACCAGCCAACCCTTCCGTTGTAGAAGTTCACAAGTAGGAGTTCAACTAGATGAAGATGATCCAATTAATGATGCTGTGCGTGATGCATTTGGTTTTCAAGATGACAACTTCAATGAAGAAGTGTGGGGTTCAAAGCTGATGTTTGTAAGGAATGTAGCAGGTCGGGATTTTTTCAGCTTGATGGATGAAACAGATCATCCTTTATATCAAGGTTGTCAAAAATACTCTAAATTATCTTTCTTGATCAAGTTGCATCATAACAAGTACTTGTGTGGAATTACAGATAAGGGAATGTTAATGTTACTGGAATTATTACAAGATGCATTCCTTGATGCAGAGATTCCCACAACATTCTATGTGGCCAAGAATATTATTAACAGGTTGGGGTTAAACTATCAAAAAACTGATGCATGCCCCAACGATTGTATGTTGTATTAGGGAGATGATGCCAGCAAGGAGACTTGTAAGCGATGTCACACATAGAGGTATAAGGCAATTCAGAAGGGGAAAAAGCAGAAGAAGAAACCGATAAAGATTCTCAGGTATTTTCCTTTAAAGTTGCACCAACAAAGCTTGTTTATGTTATCCAAAATGGTGAAGCACATGAGGTGGCTTGACATTGATAAATATGAAAATGGTAAATTAAGACATCTCTGGGATGCAAACGCCTGGAAAAAGTTTGACAACGACTTTCCATCTTTCTCGGCTGACCCCAGAAATGTTTGGCTTGCTTTAGCGACCAACGGTTTCAATCTATTTAGAAATCTTAGCACAAGTTACAGTATTTGGCTAATAGTCTTAATTCCCTACAACTTACCCCTTAGATGTGTATGAAACAAAGCTCTTTCATTTTGTCTATGATCATTCTAGGGAAAAAGGTACTAGGTAATGACATCGATATATATCTCCAACCGCTTATTATGGAGTGGAATGTCGGCATCGAGACATACGACGCTCACGGGTAGGTATTGTTCAACTTGTGTGCAACCTTGATATGGATGATTAGTTGCTTTCTTGGCCTTATAACATTATCCGATTGGAATATGCATACTAGGTCAGTATGTCCAGCTTGCAATTTTGACTTTGACGTAATCTGCCTTTCCCACAGCCGAAAGCGGTGCTTCATGGGGCATCGAAGGTTTCTTGAACGATGGCATAAGTTTAGATTGTAACAAAATCGCTTAAATGGGAAACCAGAAAAAAGAGGATCACCTCAGACTTTATCCAGTGCATATATCTTACAGCAGCTTGAGGGTGTTCAATTCGAGTTCATAAAAAGCGACGATACAGAACAAGCAGGCCGAAAGATGGGTAGGACTTCAACACCTCAGCAATGGAAGAAGATAAGCATTTTCTTCACTCTTCCATATTAGAAATCTAATTTACATCGCCACAGTCTTGATGTCATGCACATTGAAAAAAAAATGTTTGTGATAATGTGCTATATACGCTACTTAATGAACCAGACAAATTAAAAGATCATCTTCAAGCGAGGAAAGATTTATGTGCCATAGGAGTTCATGAAGAAGCGTGGCTAGATGAGCATGACAAATTTCAACCTACAAAGTTCACCCTCATAAAACCGAATAAGGAAGCCTTCCTCACGACGTTGAAGAAAATAAAAGTTCCTAATGGGTATTCAAGCAATATTTCTTGATATATTGACATGTAGGCTTGAAAGGTTACTGGCCTGAAGAGTCATGACTCATGTTTTTATGCAACAGTTACTCCCGTTGGCTATAAAGAATGCACTTCCTCCTTATGTGTCCATTGTTTTGGTGGAACTTTGTTCTTTCTTTCAGAAGTTGTGTTCCAAGGTTTTGATCGTTGAAGAACTTGATCAGCTGCAGTCCAAAATCATTCTTATGCTTTGTCATTTGAGGATGATCTTTCCTCCATCCTTTTTCACTGTGATGGTTCACCTTACAATCCACCTTATTCATGAAACAAAGCTCACTAGCCTAGTTCAATATCGATAGATGTATCCTATTAAGAGGTACTCATTTTACATATGTGCATTATTATTAGTTCCTATGTTTGCTAGTCGCCCTTTTCAGCATTTAGTATCATTTTTTCCTTCTTTACTTCATAGGTTTCTCAGGAAATTGAAATCTTGCGTAAGGAATAAGGCGTGGCTAAAAGATTCTATAGCTAAACATTATATAGGGGATGAGGTACTGTATTTCTGTTCAAGGCACTTTGTTGACATTGATACGGCTTTCAACCGCCCCCCTCATGTAGACAATTGTCCTGAACTTGCGCCAACATCAAAAAAATTTATCCCTCGTGTTGGTAAACCAGTTAGAAGAACTGAGAAGTTGCAAGCACATAGATATGTCTTGATTAATTGCACTCAAGTTAAACCCTTCCTTCAGTAAGAATTGTACTCTCATATGTTATTCTATATATTTCATAATGTTTTTTAATTACATTTCATGATCGCCTTCCCATAATTAATTATAGGGAATTCAGAAGTCATATGAAGCATCAACTCAAAATCCGTACACAAACATCCTCTGAAGTTGACAAAAAGGTCCACAGAGAATTCCCAAGCTGCTTTGCGTGCAGAATACTAAATGACCACAACTCATACTCACCAGATTTCAGAGCTCTTGTAATTGGCCCTCTTGACCATGCAAAAAGGTTTACAACATATATTGTCAGTGGTTTCAAGTTTTGCACTGTTTCATGAGATCAAAGATTTTAAACTCAAAATTTTAACAGTTTAAATTTATTTATTTAATTTTAAAATAACAATTTTATAAAATATTGAATTAACCATTCATTTTTGTTAATCTAATAGTGGAATTAAGATTCTTAGAAGAAAAGGGAAAGAGAAAAATGAGAGAACGCAAACTTCATCAACAAATCTAAGTTGTCTCCAAATCCTTTTTTTTTGGAAGTTATATTAGAAGAGTTTAAACCCCATACATTACCCTTACGACCTTAACCACCATGCACTTACCTTAAGTAGCATCTGACTTCTTTTTAACTTTCTTTGTATTACTCAATGTTGCACACCAACAACTTTACAAATATTCATATATTGTTGTATGCCTTAAAATCTCACACATCTATTATGAATTAATGCCTTTATTCAAAATTTAGAGTTAATCTCAATATTTATGTTCTAGCAAGACTACTTGAAGTACATGATGCATAGTTGGTAGCAATCCATTATGTGTAATCATCCTTAATGAGTTTGATTACTCCCACTAATCATATCATTTCTTAATAATTTGGCATTTCAAAAGTACTACACAACTCCTAAAATGAAATGAACGGTTCATTAGAATTCCCAAGACCTCTCTGCATCTTCACCTAAATATGCAGTCTTAGTCTTTTGAGATGTTTTCTTTCCACACTCTTTCATTTATAAGACAATTCTATATAAACTGGGCTTCTAACTTTCATATTTTAAAATGGTTTAAACATAAATTTGTTAGAAACTCATCTAATATATATATATATAGTTGTCTTGAGTGCATTCCTTAAGAGGAAAACCTATAAGTTAAGTTACTATCCCCAATCATGTATCCATCAAGTCATCCATCTCTTCTAATTGACTTCACTATATTAATCTATTTATCAAATTAAATTACCCACTTTTGCTTTACATACTCTACAAGTGTCAAATGACACTGCTTAATTATAAAGCAAAAGGTGTTCAAGCATTTGAAGAGTCAACTAAAAGCAGGATGAACTATTTCATCTATTAAAACATAGCAAATGGCAAGTGTATATTGTTAGATATGAATAGTTTTGATGATGTCAAATAAGAGCAAAAAGTTTGTGTAGTATACTTATCTTCTACATTGACTAACTACTATATTTAATATTATATATCATGTAGATTAGTTATAAACCCAATGGTGGGTTGATGTTATTTTGCTTATAATGCCTCATAAATGGAAAAGGATCATCAAGAGGAAAAACAAGAAGACATCTTGTACATTAGCCAAGCAAAGAAAGAAGAAGATTGAAGAAATAATAACTTGCAAGATCACATGAGAATATCAAGATCCAAGCCATTAGAAGTGATACCAGAGGTTTCTTTGATCATATGGAGGTTGGAATGGGTCAATTTGAAGCCAAGATAACTTATATAAAAATTATGGAACTTCCCCAAGGTATTCCTTTGAGTTTTGGCTCTCTGTCATATTTTATAAGGCATCACTCGAGTGATGGACATGATCACTTGAGTGACCACTCTAATGATCTGCATTTTTATTGTGCTATATTTTCGCGTAATAGGATACAGATTTGGTATTTTGGGTATATCTGTCTAACCACGAGACGGATTGATCTAAAACTAGTGGCATATGAAACTAGACTTCCAACGCAAACTATAGACACCAAGATCACATTAAAAGAAGTTCAGATGAGGGAGATATAATCTATTAAATTTGACACATGAATCACCATTATATTCCAGGACAGCTTCGGTATTTTGGACATAACTCTCAAAATACACATCAGATTGTGACAAAACTAGTTCCATATGAAAGTAGACTCAAAGAGATTTCTATGGATAGGTAATTTGGCATATTTCAAGTTATTTCCTAAGAGCTATGCCTTCTGGAAGTTGCTGCTCATGAATTCAGAGATTGTCTAAGAACAGTAGATACTCTTTGGATCATAACTTTCTGTATACGAGTTTGGAGCTGATTCTTATTGCATTGGAATGTAGACGATGAGAGCTTTCCGATGATATATAATTTTCCATGTTTTGAATCAAAATGAATAGATCACTTAAAGGAGTTACTCGAGTAATATGCAAAGTTATTTAAAATTTACTCGAGGGATCACTCAAGTAATGCATGAGAATTTATTCCAGCAAGCTCTCTGTCAAGAATTAAGTATGATTACTCGAAGGGATCACTCGAGTAATCTGTAGAGTTATTTAAGACTTTACTCGAGGGGCCACTCGAGTAATCAGAGAAGAAATCATCTAGTGGCTCCCGGCCAAGATTTAAGTGACATTACTCGAGGGAGCACTCAAGTAACATGAAAAGAAAAGAAAGCATTACTTGAGGGATTACTCGAGTAATGAAGTTGGAAATACTCTCGGCCAAATTTTGAATTTGATTACTCGGGGGATCACTCCAGTAATAACCCAGGCTTACTCGAGTGACCACTCCAGTAATGCTTCCCAGGAGAACAGAACAACCTACTGAAGCTTTTAGAAATCATAGGAATGATTATGAAACTCACTCTTCTTGTTTCCAATCACTCAACACTTCATTATATTAGTATTTAATGCATTTCTCCAAGAATAAAATGAATAGATGATGAGAAGAGACAAAAGTTGACTTTATGAAAGCGGAGTGTTCATCAACCACAACGGCTAGTTTTCAAAATTGAAGAACAGTCAAACAAAGCTATGCCACTCTAACAGACAGGTTGAAATGCTTCCAACAGCTATCAGAACTCATCTATAAATATGTGAACATTCAACGAAGAGTAACAACAATAAGAACACAACGACACAAATATGCTTATATCTTGAGTCATCCACTCCGACCTAACTACTCTCTGTTCTTATCTATTTTCTATATCATGTATATTTGAGAGAGAGTTATTTCTATTGTACTTCAGTGAGCATTATATCCACTCTGTAAGAGAGTTTGTAAACACTTTCAACTGTATTTCTGAATTGATCTCAAGGTAGAAGGACCTTGAGTGGGTTGATTTCCTTACAAGGGAAGTTGTAGAGAGAATTGCGAGTAAGACTTTCTACTCTAAGACTTACAATGTGCAAGCAGTAGAGAATGTTGCTGCTCGTAAGACTTACAGAGGTGTAAGCAGGAGAGAACATTGCTGCTCATAAGACTTGCATGGATAAGCAGAGAGAAAGGTCTTCGGGATTGTTCTGTTCATAAGACTTGCCGTAAGGGGGAGTAACTCTGTGAAAGATTTGTAAAAGGCTTTACAAGTGCTCGGCTAAACTTGTGAGTTGTAAAGGCTGTTCTTGTGCTCAGATTAAACAAGAAGATAATGGATTTGAAAATCTCAGGAGGAGCCTGGGGATTGGACATAGGCCATGCAGATTGGACCGAACTAGGATAAATCACAATTTGCATACTCTATTCCTTAAACTCTTATATTTCTAGCATATATTAACTGTTGATTTATGATTCATTACTTTCATATTTATTGCTTCCACTAAGAAGCAAAAATATTTTCAAAGTTCTTAAGTTTTTATCTTACACCCAATTCACCCCCTATTGGGTGTCAGCCGATTCTAACATTTGGTATCAAAGCTAGACTCTTGTTTAAAGGACTTAACTGTCTCAAGAGCTTATAAGGGTTGATTTTGGGTGTTATATGCTTTTCGAAGGTTTTGACTATACAATTCCACGTATGTTTAAATATATTGATTTTTGGTTTTGGAAAACTAGAATGACTAGTTTTATAAAAGCATCTAATTTTGATATGTGGAATGTTTTTGCAAATGCCTTTGATTTCAAACCGAGAAAGCATTGGACAAAAAGAAAAAAGAAAATGTTTTCATTGAACATTAGAGCAATGAAAATTCTGTATAGTGCTTTAACCAAAAATGATTTTGAGAAAATTAGATTTTGCTCTACTGTTAGAGATATTTGGGATACTCTTGATTCTATGTATACTTCTATCATGTGTGTTGAAGTTGAAAGTGTTGACAATTCATGTGAAACTACAAGTTGCATATCTACGATTCATAAACAAGTGGAAGTTGACAATAAAGAAGGAGAAATCATAGAACACTTCCATGATCTTGTCAACATAGAAGAACAAGAGGAAGATAATTCCCAAGAAGAGCTCATTATGGACAAATTTGATGGATCATCCTCTAGAGCTCAAGATGCACATATGGTAAACAATTCCAATTCTTCTAGAGTTATTTTAAAAATTGATTTTCAAAGTTTGCTTAAAAGTATTTTTCAACCAAGTATTGATTCTATCCCAAAAAGCAACAATGTTTTCAATCATGCTGGACAGTTTATTGGAAAGAAAGAATGTTCAAATGAAATTTATTCGGGTTTTTACTCTCTTGACTGACATAATATCTACATAAATTCTCATAATGCATATCATCATACAATTTGCAATTATTGTGGTAAATTTGGTCACATTTCTCGCACATGCTATATTAGAAGAAATTCTAATGTGAGAAATAAATATGCTTGGGTTCCGAAAAGTCAAATGAAGTCCAATGCTAACAATTAAGGACCCAAAGCAAAGTGGGTACCAAAATGTCCATATGGTGTTTCATATGTGCATATTGATTCTAGAAAGAATGGACAAAAAGATATTGAGAAAATGAAGAACATTCCAAGAGTTCCTAATGCACCTAAATGGAGATTCACATCAATTAGGAGAATTCTCAGATCACCCATTGCTGGAACTGTAAAGTTTAACCACAAAGAAAAGCAATGGAGAAAAGGAGTATGTTCCACCTCAAGAATGGACTACCATAGAGTACTGTTCAACTATCTTGAGGAGAACAAGAAAATGAGGATCTCTCAAGCATCAAGTAAAAGACTCCTGGAGTCTATATATTTTGAGAGAAGGTTGCCAACACCCAAAGCAAGATATTCAAAGTATCAACATTATAGAAAGATTCAATGGGTAAGCAAAAGCAATCCTATAAGTATTTAAGGCAAAGGTACACAATGATAAAACCTCCTATTCTATTGTCTATAATATTCATTGAGGTTTTATATTTTGGAACCTTAGGAATGAGCATTGCAAACAGTTTTGAAATTATGTTTTCGCATCCCTTAAAAAGCCACTTAATATATTTATTTATAAAAGAATTGTAATGCTCAACAGGTTAACTCTTTATGCATATATAATGATTTCAAAAGAAAATATTTATTTTATGCATAAAGACATGTTTAATTCATTATGCTCAATTGCCTTGAATTGATTGTCTTCTTCAAGCATGTGAATTTTATCTTGATTCCTATAAGCTAACGAGAAATGGATCTAAGCAAGGTTGGATACCATGAAGAAAAAGAATTTATACAGTTTTGTAGGATAAGAAAAAGCTTCTCATGACTATAGCCACATCAAAACAAATTCATATCTTGATGATACTGAATTATGGAGTTTGGATTTTGGTGTTGTGTGTGCAAAGGAGGAAAATCAATATTATTTCACTAAAACCAAGCAAGCTCTCGCAAGGATAAGAAAAATTACGGTGATATATAATCCTTACTCTATATCTTTTCATATCTTGTGCTTATATGAACTAAATTGGGTAATAAATACTTGCTCATTATTGCATACCATTAGCAATCAATCATTTATGGTTTTCAAATTATTTTTAGATTGCTAAATGGACTGAAAGTGAAATTGTGCATAATCATTCTATTTATTTGAGTTTCAAAATGCACATTTCAAAAATGTACTTAGATGCCAATTCATCTTGTTTATAAAAATGCATACACATTATTTGAAAATTATTCATATCTTGTTTGCATTTAAATTGGTTTCAAAATTGGAAGTTAATATTTATGTATACTGAAAGTCAGAAATGTTTCATATCCATCCACTAGAGGTTTTCCCCATCATTCACATATTATTTCTTGATTTTAAACTTGTTACTACTTGAACTCCTCACCCTTTATTTTCTAACAAGTTAGACCTTATGTCTAACAAGTTAACTATCTATATGACTTTCAAGTGTATTCCCTAGAAAAGAATTCTATGTGTGAAAGCCTTGTGCCTAATGCATAAATCATTAGTTGTTGTTATTCCAAGCATTATAAGTGTTCATTAGTGCATTGAATCTTAATATATTAACCATTATAGTGGAATAACTTACTAGGATGATATTCTAGTACTTTAGTCATTTGGACTAATGAGTATATGCTTAATCATTCATAAATTATTATACTCAAATACATGAACCATTAATATCATATATCTCTGAGTAACTTGTGTCTTGAATTTGAATGTTTAAGACATAAGAGTCAAAATTATCTCTCGGCCAATAGCAAAATCATGATGCTCATATATGTCTATTAAGCTAATCCTCTTGGTTATCCATATGACTCTTGTTGTTTGGAAAATTCTCCAATATGTTAACTTTGATGATTAACATATTATCTTAGTTGAACTTCAAAGAGAAGCTTTCTAATATATGTATATTTAAACTATTGACTTCCACCATTTTCAACATGAACATTTATTATAAACATGTTTCAAATATGAGTTTTGCATATATTCAAAATCTCTATTTCACAATGCATTGTTATGATTTGAAATTACTTCTGAGATTTGAAACAATTTGCATATTTCATTATCATTCTTGGAAAACTTGATTTCATTCATGATTTATCATTTCACAAAAAGTTGATGAAAACTTTTATGGATATATCTACTAATCCTTTTTTATCTCACTTGTATACCTTACATGAAAATTTTATCAATGACATATTTTTGATATAAAGTGTATTAACAAATTGTCATTGATCATTGAAAATCATCATTCTTCATATTACTTGTTCGTTACCCTTTATGATTCAATTGCTTGAACTTATTTAATTGGGTAAAATTATATTCTGGTCTTTGTTGATTATTATACTCTTTGCACAAATATCATATGATTCAATTGTATAAGAGCATAAGAGTTATGATATCTAATACTGTATGGACCCAAGAGAAAGTTGGGTACCAAAAAGCATATACTTATACTTTTGCAAGAATTGATCAAAATGCTCTACTTTTGGATACAAAGATCAAAGGCTAACAAAGGAGGCATGATTGGCAGTGTTGTAGTGTGAGTAGAAGCTGAATCTATGGTATCACTCAAGTGATCAATCGAGTGACACCCCATCATTAGCAAGTAACTAGCTAGTTGTACAGTCAGAGCAAAAGAAAGAGAAAGAAGACCTCTTAGTGGGCCTAGCAGAATTCATCTCAATAAAGCTCAAGTCAAGAGACCAAGGATACTCATGAATTGGATTCATACTTCCAAAAATATAAGCCTTCACTATTCAGCCATCTTCACTGTTATCAAAGGCAGTTAGACATCTCTACTATAACATAGAGTCTGCTGAGTTATTCTCTGAGGAAGGAGTTGTGATTGAGGAGACATTGAAAACAACAATCAAACCAAAAGAGTCTCTAGGGATTCTTGATTTCAATCCTAGCTCTATGTGTGATATTCACATGATTATATGATACACTTACACTGGAGCTATAGTGAGCAAGGCCAATTCAATCGCTTCATCAAAGGATTATCACATAATGGCCTATATTATAAGCAAGGAAGAGAGGAATACTGGAAAGATCATGTCTGTTAGAGAACAAGAGGTATATATATACCTCTACAGGACTTACTCCAAGTAATCAGAAATTACTTCAAGTAATCTGCCATTACTTCAAGTAGACCTTCAAGTAATTCAATATTACTCTAAGTAAGTATGAATCTCACTATAAGTTAATATAAGAGGCGTAGAGGATGAGAGCTAAGACTTCAAGAATAAATGAGAGACAACACTTTGCTAGAGCCGATCTCCCTGGTCCATCTATCCAAGGCTGTCCAAGAGAGGACCTCAACAATCACATAGAGCTTGCTACAAACAATGTTGAGTTCATCACTTCTGTGAATGGAAAGATTAGAACACTCTGTGATTTGATCAACCAAAACTTCAAGGCCTTATTCCGAGCTCATCTTGGTATTCTTAAGTGATCACAGAGATTATGCTTCAAAATCCCTCCATACTGATCATATCAACAAACAAGGACTAGCCAATGATGCATCAATGGACTTCAAAGGACTATGACTCAAGTAATTACGACATTACTCGAGTGAGGTATTGTATTCTTTAATTCAAATTCTCGGAGTTGCATCATTCAAAGTGAACACTTGAGTAATGACTCAAGTAATATAGGGTTACAGCCTTAAAACCCTGAAAAACATCATCATTTTCAAAACTTGATTTCTCTTTAATCTTCATATTTTCATACTCATTCTCTCTACAAAATTTCTAACAATTTTTCAAATCTAGGAGAGTTATTAACTGTATTACTCACAACGATTTTCTTTTAAACCATGCATTTATTAAGGGGGAGCTTCACATTCACATGTATTTTATATCTTAAAAGCTTATCTCCTTTATTTAAAGAAAATCATTATTACATACTCATCTGCATTCACTCTCAATAGATTAGTTTTGATGATGAGTTACTCATATATTTCCTTTCATGATCTTAATTTTTTAATATATCATATAGAAAGGATGACTTTGATTTGTGCAATAAATTTAATACTTGATGGCACTAACCATTCTCCTTGCAAAAATGTTTTTACTTATAGCAGGAGAATTTGCTCTATGCAAGATTGTTCCTCAACACACTAAAAGGAGAATATATCAACTTTGAGGACATATGCCTTAATGCTCAATCAAGGGACAACAACATTTCAAGCAACAAGAGTTTAGACACCACTTGAGAAGCAAGTACTTCAGTTCCCTTCCACTTCGCAAAGGCTATTCCTAAGCTTTCTATTTAGCACACTTCAGAGCCTACCATTGAGCCAGCCATAGTTAACTCTTATGAACAAGATCCATCACAGTTGCATAGTGAAAGTGTGGTAAACATAACATCTTGGATCTAACACAACAAGAAATGAAGGCAATGGGTTTCATGGATTGATAACTCTCCATATTTTGTACATTTAAAGAATATTTTGAAGATAATTGGAGAGTTATCTATACAATTTTTAGAAGATTCAATGAGATTTTATTATGAAAAGATCAAATCAAAGTGGTGAATTATTTGTGGGATTTAGATTGTAAATATTTAGAATAAAAAATAATTAATTTTAATAAGATAAAGTTAAAAAAAAAGTTGTTGTTTTTATTTTATTTTTATTTTTTTTTTCATCTTACCTTTTTACTTAGATACTTATATTATCATTGATGACAGCAGGTGACGTGGTTTGGGTGCCCAATATGAATCAAGTTGAATGATTAAAGGGAGCTCACGTGTTTTGCTGCAGAGGAGGAGACGACATCGTTTTTTTTGGATCAGCTAGATTGAAGACCTAAAGCAAAGGAACAGAGTAGTGGAAAAGAGGGGGCCGCAATATCTATTGGAGGTCATCGTCATCATCTATCGAAGGCAACTTCACAGAGCAGCGATCTTCGGCGAACCAGTGAACCAGAGAGAAGCAGCAGCGAGAGAGCATCGTCGAAGGTGGGACCTGGGGAGGTGTTATTATCTTCTGGTTCGTCTTTTCCTTCCCCAGGTTGGACAAGCTTGACGGTGGAGTGGGTTTTCTTGTTAGGAGTATCAGCTGGTGTGTGAAATGGTCATCCTTCTTGATTGCAGCAACTGAATCGGAACGCTAAAGAACTAGCACAGAAAAGAAAAATGAAGACACAGCCGCACATTGAGAATGAGCGAAAAGGGAGAAGCAGAGCAGCAGCCGGAATGGTTGACAGCAAGCTTCATATCTTGACTGCAGGTGAGCGAAAGAGCAGCGAGTTTCGGTGGGAAGCAACCATCATCGCCAAAGCTTAGAGTGTCGAAGGGAGCATCGTGAATCAGAGCAAAAATGAGAGCAAGAGCTACAGGAACAGAGGAGCTAGAACGTTGAATCTTCATCATCGGTGAATAGTGGCAGTGTTTCTCTGTTATTGCTCTATAATTTAATGGCTTTTGAACTGATTTGCTGCTGTGATGTATTTAATTAAAACCATGTGTAGCTAGTTGTTTTTGAACCTAGAGTAGTTATGAACTAATTTGAGAATTTGAGCATGTATGAACTAATTAATTGTGGTTTATGTTAATTTTGTTTGCTTGATCTTGATTTATTATGTCTACTTAATGCTTAATCACCATTAAATATGAAATTGGGAAATTTAGATTATCCTTGGTAGAGGGATCTTAATTAGACCATAAGATTAAGTAATGTGGGATTAGAATTTATTCTAATTTGTCAATAGGATAGGAATATACCTATTGGACCCATATAATCATTTTAGAGTGAATTTGGACATTTATTGCCTCTTGAGTAAATTAATTAGGAATAACAATTTTAACTTGAGAGAGAAGTATAAGTGATTGGAAGATACTTATATTTATTTAAACTCTAAATTAACAATTTAACATTAAGTGCTTTTAACTGGGTAAATACATGCTCTAAAACTTAAAGAAGGGATTAGCCACTCTAGGTTGTTTTTATCAATTGAAGTCTTTAAATCATTAGATTTATTTCTTTTGCATTTGTTTAAATTGTCTTTCAATCTCTTCTTTTGATTTGTTCAACTTAAATGAAAATGAGAATTTTAATGCCTAATTATCTATTACCTTGGATCTCTGTAGGATGACCTTGATTTGCTACTATACTACTCTACGACCCGTACACTTGCGGTGCATATTTAAAATTTAGTAGCATCATGGATCAATCATCAGCTTGCTAAATCCAAATGAGCATTTCTAAACCCTCTCTTTATATTTCGAGAATATTTTTCATATATTTGAATTTAAATTGCTTCACATTTAAATTGTTTCAAATTTATGAAAACCATTTTTCATTTACATCCAATTACCTTCAAAACGGGGGAGAGAAGGGCATTTCTAATTTGATTATATATTTACTTCTCTACAAGTATTTCTTCTTTATACTTCAAACTTTTTGCTGATGTCATATAGGGGGAGAGAGAAAGAGAGGCAAGTAAAATATGTTGCTCTTTCCTTGCTTTTATAATTCATACATATTTTTCTTAAAGGATTTGTCATCATCAAAAAGGGGGAGAATGTTATTTATGAATAGTTTTGATGATATCAAATATAGATGTCAAATAAGAGCAAAAAGTTTGTATGGTATACTTATCTTCTACATTGACTAACTACTATATTTAATGTTGTATATCTTGTAGATTATTCATAAACCCAATGGTGGGTTGATGTTATTTTGCTTATAATGCCTCATAAATGGAAAATGATCAT
This sequence comes from Inga leiocalycina, assembly GCA_963242795.1. NCBI lineage: Eukaryota > Viridiplantae > Streptophyta > Magnoliopsida > Fabales > Fabaceae > Inga > Inga leiocalycina. Next base: position 39,314,407 of record OY725321.1, on the reverse strand, counting down.
CAAGAGGAAAAACAAGAAGATATCTTGTACATTAGCCAAGCAAAGAAAGAAGATGATTGAAGAAAGAATAACTTGCAAGATCACATGAGAATATCAAAATTCAAGCTATTAGAAGTGATACTAGAGGTTTCTTTGATCATACAAAGGTTGAAATTGGTCAATTTGAAGCCAAGATAACTTATATGGAAGTTATGGAACTTCCCCAAGGTGTTCCTTTGAGTTTTGGCTCTCTGCCATATTTTGGAAGGCATCACTCGAATGGTTACTTGAGTGATGGACATAATCACTCAAGTGACCACTCTAGTGATCTGCATTCTTATTGTGCTCTATTTTCACGTGATAGGATAGAGGTTTGGTATTTTGGGTATATCTCTCTAACCATACATCATATTAATCTGAAACTGGTAGCATATAAAACTAGACTCCCAACACAAACTATGGACACCAAGATCACATTAAAAGGAGTTCAGATAAGGGAGATATGATCTGTTGAAGTTCACACATGAATCACCGTCATATTCTAGGACAGCTTCGGTATTTTTGACATAACTCTTAAACTACACATTGGATTACAACAAAACTAGTGCCATATGAAAGTAGACTCAAAGATCTTTCCATGGATAGGTAATTTGGCATATTTCAAGTTATATCCTAAGAGCTATGCCTTCTGGAAGTTGCTGCTCGTGATTTCAGAGATTGTCTAAGAATAATAGATACTCTTTGGATCATAACTTTCTGTATACAACGAGTTTAGAGCTAATTCTTTTTGCATTGGAATGTAGACAATGAGAGGTTTCCGATGATATATAATTTTCCATGTTTTAAACGAAAATGCAGAGATCACTTAAAGGGACTACTCGAGTAATATGCAAAGTTATTTAAAATTTACTCGAGGGACCACTCGAGTAATGCGTAAGAATTTGTTCCAGCAAGCTCTCTGTCAAGAATTGAGTAGGATTACTCGAAGGGATTACTCGAGTAACCTACAGAATTATTTGAGACTTTACCGAGAAGCCACTCAAGTAATCAGAGAAGAAATCATCTAGTAGCTTTCGGCCAAGATTTGAGTAACATTACTCAAGGTAGCATTCGAGTAACATGAAAAGAAAAGAAAGCATTACTCGAGGGATCACTCGATTAATGAAGTTGGAAATGCTCTCGGCCAGATTTTGAACGTGATTACTCGAGGGATCACTCGAGTAATGACCCAGGCTTACTCAAGTGACCACTCGAGTAATGCTTCCCAGGAGAACAGAACAACCTACTGAAGCTTTCAGAAATCATAGGAATGATTATGAAACTCACTCTTCTTGTTTCCAATCACTCAACACTTTATTATATTAGTGTTTAATGCATTTCTCCAAGAATACAATGAAGAGATGATGAGAAGAGACAAAAGTTGACTTTACGAAAGCGGAGTGTTCACCAACCACAATGGCTAGTTTTCAAAATTGAAGAACAGTCAAACAAAGCTATGCCACTCTAACAGACAGGTTGAAATGCTTCCAACAGCTATCAGAACTCATCTATAAATATGGGAACATTCAACGAAGAGTAACAACAATAAGAACACAACGACACAAATATGCTTATATCTTGAGTCATCCACTCTGACCTAACTACTCTCTATTCTTATCTATTTTATATATCATGTATATTTGAGAGAGAGTTATTTGTATTGTACTTCAGTGAGCATTATATTCACTCTGTAAGAGAGTTTGTAAATACTTTCAACTGTATTTCTGAATTGATCTCAAGGTAGAAGGACCTTGAGTGGGTTGATTTCCTTACGGGGGAAGTTGTAGAGAGAATTGCTAGTAAGACTTTCTACTCGTAAGACTTACAATGTGCAAGCAGTAGAGAACGTTACTGCTCGTAAGACTTACAAAGGTGTAAGCAGGAGAGAACATTGCTGCTCGTAAGACTTGCACGAATAAGCAACAAAGAAAGGTCTTCAGGATTGCTCTGCTCATAAGACTTGCCAAAAGGGGGAGTAACTCTATGAAAGATTTGTAAAAGGCTTCACAAGTGCCCGGCTAAACTTGTGAGTTGTAAAGGTTGTTCTTGTGCCCGGATTAAACAAGAAAATAGTGGATTTGAAAATCTCAGGAGGAGCCTGGGGATTGGATGTAGGCATTGCAGATTGGACCGAACCAAGATAAATCACAGTTTGCATACTCTCTTCCTTAAACTCTTATATTTCCAGCATATATTAAATGTTGATTTATGATTCATTACTTTCATATTTATTGCTTCCACTAAGAAGCAAAAAGATTTTTAAAGTTCTTAAGTTTTTATCTTACACCCAATTCACCCCCCTCTTAAGTGCCAGCCGCTTCTAACATATATCATTATTGCCTCCAATCAAACCTCTAATTATAGACACATTAAGCTTGATATGTCTAGTACTTTATGGCCTTTGGGTTGGTAGCTTGATAATTCTCATTTAAAACCCCATTCTTTTCCAATTATGAGCAAAACTTATATATATACATTTCCAATTAATACTTAATGTCCAAGTATGTATTTATGAAAAGGAGTAATGGCTCATGAGATAATAGACTGAGGATCTATTCTACCAAGATTAATGGAGACAACTTACCCTATTACGGAGAATCGCTTAATAGACAACAATACAATGCAATAACATTTATGAGAATTTTTAAATTTGTCTTTTAACCTATAAATAACCATTGACTTTGTTCTATTCTTTATGTACTTATAATAACCAGCTTTTAGTTAAGAACAATAATGTTATCTCATTTCTCATGCTCGTATTATAATTACTAGAACTTTTCTTAATGTCAATTTTATCCTAATCGTAGGAGTTATATTTATCTCCTTATAGGCTTAATTATCTCTAATAAATTATATCAAACTAAACAATTAAACAGATAACAATTATGTGCAAAGTCAAAATTACAATTTAATCACGCTTACAGAATTACTATAAGAGACAAGTAACCATCATATATAAGTATATGTTTACCAATGTAAATCATAAAGTTATAAATTCATATAACCTAAGTCTACCTATGGGCAAAGACATTAGCATAGCATGGATTTATCTCGAATTGGTGAAACTAGAATGCAGTTATATCCCCTAATACCTATGGGCTACTTAAAAAATATAATACCATTATATTCCACCCTAATTAAAATTATGCTTATAATCATCTACCTGTGGGCAAAGGTTAATTATAACCATGTACTTAATTACAATTGATGTCTTTAAATCTTTATGTGATGTCTTTTGTTTGTTAGAACAAAAGTAGAGTGCATGTACCTAGTAAGGATCTGTGGCTACTCTTTTATTCTACATGCTCATCACTAAGACATCACACCATTGTGTATATGAATTATACATATAACCATAACTAATACCGTAAAACCTTATGCCATTAACAATGCATACAACATGTGTATAAAAATATTGTAGCTATTCCTTAAACAATATATATATATGTTAATCACCAATATCAAATATGTACAATTTAAATTCCATGTGTGTGTGCAATGTCAATGAGAATCTTAGTTAATTGATTTAATCAACTAAGTCATTAATGTGAATAAAATAATATTTACTCACCTTCAAAAGATTGATATTCTAAAATCCATATGTGATTATTTATGCATGTTGTAAGAGGGTGTTATAGCTACCACTCTAACACGCAAGTTAATCATAAATATTAATCATCTGCACTTAAATTCTATATTTGCACAGCTTAATGGAGAATTTAACTAATTAATTTAATCAACATAAGTAACTAAATGCAATCCTCCCACTTTGATTAAATTAATATTACCCATTGAATAAAGTTGATATTTTAAAATACATAAGTAATTATTTACGCGTGCAACAGAGGATGTTGTGGCTACTCTCTAAGATACATGCTAATCATAAATATCAACCTTGTGCATTTAAATTCCAAACAACACGGCGGCAACAACTAACAATTGAGAAGCGACCAAGCAGAGGTGAAAGGAGATGTGAGCAAAAAGAGGTGAAGAAAGGAATGAGGAAGTCAGGAATCGGTTCTGCTTCAATGGGATTGGTCCAGGGGATGTGAAGGAGATGTTAAATTCTAAGGAAGATGGAGGAGTAGAGAAAGAACGAGAGAGTGAGACAATGAAGTGTGCAAGACAATGGAGGATAGAACAGAGGTTAGGAAAGTCATTTCACCCATATTTTTAGAAACCTGAATTTGGAATAGGATATTTCAGCCGTTTTTAATGTGGATTTTCGCATATTAATTTTCCTCAATTCGAACAATTAAATTGGCACATAACATGACATAATGCTAAACAGGTATATTACTAAAAATCAAAACTCAAAACGCAATATATTTATTGACGGATAAGACGTAGTTGTGTGTTTGGCTACATTTGTATATCAAAAAAAAAAAGGAACAAAATCTATTTAGCCCACATTAATTTCTAGAATATAAACAAAATAGCTCAACAGTACAAACCCAAAGACTGGGCCCAAAACATTAATAGACTTGAATACAGCCTAACAACGATTTCTAAAAACAATAAAACAAATAGTTAGGCACAGAAAATAAGCCCAACGCATCAACATTCCTAAAGGGAATAAAAACAATAAAGTTGAAAGAAGAAAGAGACCAAAGGCCTAAGCTTGTGAGCCCAATTCGAAATTCCAATTAATAAAAATTAATTACAGTTTGACTCCCAGCTCTGAAAATCCCATTGAGCAAGTTAATTGGAAAATTTCAGCCCAAAACGTAGATGCCCAAAATTACAAGAAGTAAAGGTCCAAAATGAAATTCCAAGGTGAAAAAAAATAAGGGAACGAAATTGAGGAGCCCAATTTATCAGGACCCAACTGATAAAACAAGAAATTGAATAGGCCCATCATATATTCAATTTAATAAAATAATTCAAACTTTGTGCCCTAAATTTGCTCGTCCCAATAAGAAATCAAATTAATAAAATAGAAAATTTGTAGTCCAAATTACAAAACCCAAGGTGGAAATAGAAATGTGCAAACAAAAGGTGCTGAGAAACAAGCCCAACGAATTTCAGAAATGCGGGGAGAATAATTAAATTGAAAATCCAAGGCCCAAACGAAATGGCCGAGAAAAATAACAAAATAATAAAGATGATTAAATACAATCTCCAAGTTAAGTAAGCCCAAACTAGGAAAATAAACGAAAATCATAAAAGGCAAACCAGAAAAGGAAGCCCAAATAATTGGGGCCCGAAACCCTGCAACTTAAAAGGAAAAATAAGGTGATGGCAAAAAAAACAAAAGGAAAAATAAGGAAAGTTGCAGCGAGCCCAAATAAAATGCCACTAGGCCCATGCTTCCAGATTTAGTGAAACGGTGTGTTTCACTATTTGGCTAAATGACGTCATTGTGCATAAGCAGGGTCTTCTTCTCCATGGAGACGGGTTGAATACCCGACCCGGATCTAAGCGCAACCCGGTAACCAAATCCAGACCTGCAACAAGAGGTGACCCTCCTCCGACGATTCTGGGTGGTTTCCAACGTTTTGAACGCCTTTCTTCGGTGTTTTAATGGCAATTTCAACCGGCTTCATGAACAAAAGATGATGGCAAACTCTTTTGCAACAATGATTTTATCAAAAACCAAGCCAAATGAAGAATGGAAAAACTTATTTCTCTAAAATCGAAACAGAGGCACGAAAATATTGTGGCACAAGCTTAGGAAATACGGCAAAATACCATGGTATGAAAACTGAGACCAAAAAAAAAATCAAACATGAATGTTTATATTCAAGGCAAAAGGAGATTGCGTTTTCCGGCTCCTTCAAATTCTTGTGAAGATGGTGACAATTATCGGGGATTACGAAAGCAACCTCCATATGGTCCCAATAACGCAAGGAATAAGAGATTGGATCAGGTAATGAATCGGTTATGGAATAGATTTAAGGATTAATGGGTCAATCGGGGTTTAATCAATGGTCAAATCAGTCATATTAAAATATTATAATTTATTAATAACAATATATATATATTAATATATTTTTAAACTTCTATAGATAAAATTAATTGATTATGTTAGATTTGATTACTTGAATCATATCAAATTATTTGATTAAAATATTATATATATATATATATATATATATATATAATATAATGTTTTTTCATTTACTCCTTTTGTTTTTTAAATTTTCATGGCCTTAAAATTAAAATTTGTTCTTATAATTTATTAAAACATTATAGATTGTATGTATATCAGTTTAAATCTATGGTTTTTTTTCTTTTTTAGCCTCTTATTGAATCAAATATCTCATTTTTCAAAAAAAAATAAAAAAGAAAAAATAGCAAACCTGTTGAACTAGTCAACCCACCAGTTTTTCCTGTTTTGACCGGTTTTGTACTGGTTCAACCGATTTCCACCGAGTCAACTCTCCCTCCCTCTCAAATAGTGAACCGAACCGGACTAGAGATCGGTTCACTGGTTTTCCGATCGGACCGCCTGGTTTAGTCCGATTTTTTGTACCATACAATAACCTGAACACACAGTTGTATATTCAAGAGAAATCTTAAGGTAAGTTCAAGAGGTCTCATGTTCTAAAGAGAAGGAAGAAGGAAAATCTTAAGGTAAGAGTTGGTTTCTTAAGCAATTTCTTGTAGTATTCCATAGATCCTTCTCTAAACCTTTATTCTTCATGGAATCTATGGTGTCGAAGACACATTTGAAACCAAGAAGAGAGAGAGGAGGACGCCTAGAGTGTGAGGATCCAAGAAGCTCAAGAGGTAACTATACAAAACTCAGATATATACTAGTATGAAGTCTTGTTTATGGTTGTTGTTGGTTTTGGTGATTTTTGGTCAAGTTGTAAATCTGGAAAGCCCTAACCTTAAGGGGTAATGCTGCCCAAATTTCTTTAAATCATGATTAAGTGTATTTAAATAAGTTAATAAAGGATTAGAAGTGGAAATGTATAAACTTTGGAAACTAAAACACAAAAGAGCATTTTCCATATTTTTTACCAATGTTTCGGCCAACACTGTTCTGAGGGGCAGGAGCTGGATTTTTATGAAATAGATGGTTCCATTGGATTCATTATACAACAATAGGTGGGGTTACAATTGGTCACTCTTTCAGAAAAAGCCAAAAAAAGCATAATTACGAAAAATGCCCCTAAACCGGGGCTGTCAATGGTATTTTTGTAATTTGATACTAAATTTGGTGATTTCGAGCCCGAAAATGGATTCCTTTGATGAAAATATGTCAAGATAGCCCTAGTCAAAATTTTGGGAAAACATGCCATTGGGCCGGGTAAGGCGGCGCTGGGCTAGGGTCATAGGGGGCATTTTGGTAAAATCATGCCATAGACTAATATAACCATAAGAAACGCTATGGAAGAGTCTAAAATGATATTTGGATAGGTTATGACCTATTCTTGTACACTTAATATTTTAGGACCGAATCGGAAGCCGAAAGCAACACGTTTTACGAGACACACTAAACAAGGGTTAAAAGAATTTTGAGGTAGAAACATTATCCTTCATACATCATGCAATAGTTATGTGATTGTGTGGATGCAATTGTTTGTAAATACGCTTTATTAATTAATATAGTTTGCCTAGAAAGGGGTAGTTAGTACCGGGGTGCACTTACACTGGGAGTTGGGGAGAGTCCAACCGGTGTAGATTGTGGGGCTGGACCCTACACATGTATATATGATAATGATGTGTTTATACTGTTCATTCATTGGTGCATACCTTGGCGCATATCATATTTATTTTTCACATTTTCTATGAATAATAATATGTTTCTACAGGGATTCTTTAGAATCTCATCTTTTTTTTAATAAATGTCACAGCGGGTGCTAGTGGGACGAAAGTTAAAGGTGCAGATACAGAGAAGTGAACGGTACGTGTCTCGATGCAAGGTCAAGCTGGTGGTTATAATTAGTCTAACTTTAAGATATTTTGGGGAATCCTGTAATTATTAGAACTTCCGCTGTATTTTGTATTTCGTTGAAGAACGACTTTGGAGTTGTAAATGAATACTTTTATCAATATAATTGTACTTTTTTGTATGCCCATGAAATTTCATTTTTATTAATCTTCGATTATCGAAATGAAAACCGGTGTTAACAGCATATAAGAATTCTAAAACATCAAAGTCGCAGTGGTAAACTTTAAATTTATAAATACCTCTAACCATGCTTAAAGGATCTAAATCCCTAATCCATGTAATCACGATTTACTATCAGGACAACTAAAAAAACAGAACACAATTAGTAGAAAAGAAGCAGATAGGGGTGTGCAACATTTTCCCGTCCTGGTCTTCCCATCCAGATCCCGAGCAAATCAGGACAGGATTTTCCCGTCCTGAAAATTCGAGATCGGGAAAAATTGATCGGGATCGGGAATGAGATTTCCCGATCCTAAAAATATATGTAAATTTTTTAAAAAAATATTTAAGAAAGCAAAACTAAATGTAAAATAAAATGTGAAAATCTGTAACACCTTCAAGGTAATATCAATTTTTTTAGTTTATTTAGTTAATTTAATTTATTATTTATTAAATAATTCGAATTTTTTGTTCTTGTCTTTGTACTTTTTGCAGCTGAATTGACAACTTTAAGCATGTATTAAACTAATTATATATTTGTATTGGACTAATTTGATACAATATAATATTAGATAAATTATATATTTGTACTAGACTAAAGGAAACACAACAAAAAGTTCAATATAGGAATTTTTTTTTAAAAAAACGGAAATACGGGATCAGGAAATTCTCGATCCCGATCCCGAAAATTTCCCGTCCCGTCAGGATGGGAAGTTTTCGGGATCGAGAATGGGATTTCCCGATCCCGTCCTAATCCCGAACACCCCTAGAAGCAGGGTCTCTTCTAGCTAGAAGATAGGCACAATGATGATATGTTGAATAGCTATCACCAGCCAGCATACCTTTAGAGCCGCATAGCGTGTATCGCTCTTACACAATTTATCTCTCTCGTTATCTCCCATCAAAATTATAAAGTGATTAAATCATCTGAGTAAAAACCCTAATTGGATTGGGCTCAAACTAACTAACGGGCCACACTCTGGATATTTTAATTGATCCAATAAAGTAAAATAAAGTAGTATATCAAAAATATCTATGTATATATATAATATTAAAATATCTAACATATCAAACCACAATTCAATATATATAGTGTGTGAATCTTTGGGAATCCATCTGTTGCAAGTCTTGTCACAATTCAAGCTAAGCTTGTGCATAAATCATCACACTTAAATTTTTTTTTTTTGGCCAACTCGGATATGCTCTTACTTTAATAATCAAGTACATTTACAGAAGGCGAAATACTCAATGCATAACAGTCTTTCAGCCTTGATCCAAATCAGGACCTAGTCTATCCTGCAAGACTAACTTCTACAATGATATCAGGGTTCTAGTAATCCAATCCACTGGATATGATCTATTTAATGAGGCTTTGGCAACTCAGTCAGCTACCCTATTTGCCTCACTTGAAACCCATATAAAGAAATGGTTTCTTTTGGGATTTCTTATATTAAGGATATTTTTCAAAATTATGTCACACCTCCAACTTGAAGAGCGACAGTCCTCATTTAAACATTTAATGAGGTTTTGATTATCATTCCTTAAATTTGTGTGGAATAGGTTAACTTGCTTATTTTAAAGAAGCAAAAGATTCTAGCTAAACATCATCAAGCTAGCTAGCTAAGAGTACAAAACAACCTTGCAAATCATAAGGAATCACAAGAAACAATTTCCTTTTATCAAAGCTTACAAATAAAAATAGTGTTGGAGTGCTTCACAATTATCCACTATCCCTTAACCAATCTAGTTCTAGTTGCTTGGTTAGCCACCGTCTCCCAACCATTCTGGTTCTACGTGATACGATACACTAAGCATTTTAGATTTCACTAACAATAACTTCCTCGTCAATCCATATTTCTCTTCACTTATTAAAATACTTTTGTTGACCAATGATGCGATTAGATCTAAGATTATCTTAGAGCATATACACAATCGTGCCCATCAATAATATCCTCACATCGGTGAGATATAAAATCACAACATTACAGTTATAAGCCAACTCCTTTATCAACTCGACCAACCTTCTCTTCCTTATATAGTTTCTGTAAGTTCTCCAATCAAACTTTTTATATTTCATTATTAACATATATTTCTTTACACTTGTAAATTATTTTATCGGCTCCTATAATATAAATTATGATTTATAAAATTTCAAATGGACACTTATTATTTTACTATTATTAGTTATTAAAATTTTGATTTGTAAATTTTTATATGGACACTTGTTATTTTGATATTGTTAGTTTTTAAAATGCATATTGTAAATTTACCCGTGAACTTGACTTAATGGATATAAATAACTTGACTTAATTTTGTCTAAAAAATTAAAATGTATTCTTTCAAGAAAAAAAAAAGTTAAACTGCATATTTTAAACCTTATTTAAAGGACTCTTGCACTTTTGGACAACATGATAAGCTAAATTATTGCAGCCCTGAACAGATATGAAGTTCTATATTTTGCATTGTACTGTCCGCTGTAATTAGAAAAAATGGTAGTGGAGCGCCTTTCATGACTACCTAAACAATTGTATATGCACTCAATTATACGTGATTTTGATTAAAAAAAAATAGTTTAGTAGAGAAAAAATAGTTTTTTCAGGAGTAATATATATCAACCTCTCATTATTTACCTAAGTTACATAAATGTCCTTTTTATTTTAAAAATCTATATAAACATCTCTTAAAATTAAACTATATGTTGCATAACCCTCACTTTTAGTTTTGATATTCAACTTCCATCCACCCAATCATTAACCATTTAATTACGGCATTGATTCATCATTTTGACCAAAATGCCCCTCCATGACATAAATGCTACTTTTCTACCAGAATTAACATAAATGTCACTTATTAATAATTTAATCACATATATTTATCCAAAATTAAAAAATAATTTTAATATACATTTTCAAATTTTTTTGTCATACTATTAAATTGATTACCCTATTATAAAGTTAACTAATTATTAAGGGGAAATCCCTAAAAAGAGGGTTGAACTATTCAAATTTTAAATTAGGTTATTAAACTCAATAAATTCTAAATTAGGTCATATGTCCTATAATAGGATTTTAAAATTCAATAATTTTACCTTGCTACCCCTGATTTGATTTCAACTTAGTAATAAATAGTCCTATGTGTAACCTATGTATCACTCATTCATCTCTATTATTTTTTTTCTTTTACAAAATTACAATTCATTAATTACTCTTTCTTCTTTACAAAACTTTTCCAAAAACTCTCCCTTTCTCCGGCTGCTGAGCCACTTCTTCCATCTCTCTCCTACCTCCACACAAAACCCATTTCTCTCCTCATCTAAAGGATGAACAGGGAGAGCTCGGCCCATTTGGGCCGTCCAGATGTAATATGGATGATTCAGATTTAGTTTTTTTAATTAGTGATTTTTAAATGAAAAAATCATCTTTTGAACAAATGCTAGTTAAGAGATTATTTTTATTTTAAATTCTCTACTCATTAAAATAAATTTTTAAGAAAAAAAGTAAAAAAAAAAATCTGGATAGCCCAGATGGGCCGAGCTCTCCTTACTCATCCAAAGGATGCGTACGGAAGCTAGTTGCCCTCCACACCCCCCCTCTCTCTCTACAGGTTTGAGAGGTTGGCATCAGAGAAGTCATGAACGTCATTGTCATCTTAGAACATTATCAGGCAAAAACCTAATAAAACCAGGATGAAAACAGAGAATCCATTTCATCATAATTACAATGAATCAATGATATGTTATGTGATAATAAACCCAACTAAATCAGTGCGAACATGAACACACACACATATAGCTAACTTTATATAGATGGAAGCTGCATTGCGAACAAGTATGATTTGAAACATTAATCCTGAGACCTAAAAGTTTGATAATTTGAACTCATCAAAGTGTTAAAATCTCTGCATGCGTTAAAGGACAAAAAATTCGATTTAAATCCTTAGACCCTGAAGATTAATTTTTTGGGGTATGATCAAATTCCGCAAGAGAAACACGGTATGAAGGAAGAAGTGGCACAGCAGGCGGCGAGAGGGAGAGCTTTTGGAAATGTTTCGCAGATGAAAGAGAAACTAATAAGTCTGTATTTTTCTAAGAAAATAAAATAATAGTGATTGATGAGTGACACGCAAGTCACGCATAGGACTATTTATTACTAAATTGAAATCATATGAGGGATAATAAGGTAAATTAATTGAATTCTAAAATCCTATTATTTAAGACATATGGCCTAATTTAGAGTTCATTAAATTTAATGACTTAATTTAAAATTTGAATAAATCAATCATCTTTTTTAAAAGATTTTCCCAATTTTAAAATTATAAATTCATGAGGCTAAGCCACGAGACGCGATGCAATGCGATGAAAGGAGAGGGAGGGGAGGAGGGTGATTTTGTGAGGTGGTCGAGTGATTGGATTAAACGCAAGGTAGAGTGCTGAACTGAAGAGTAAAAACATCAAATACTAAAATATTCCTATACAGCATCGTTTTGAAAATATTCGGTTATAACCCCGATTTGTTTACACACGCCGAACTAATAACTGGAAAAAAAAAAAACTAAAACCGAAAGCCGAAAAAAACCAAAAATTGAATAAACCAAGTTGAATTCGGTTCGTTTTTTAATTTTGGTTTTGTTTTGCTCACTCCTATTGGTTTATTCAAACCACAGAGATAAACAAGGGAGAGGGAGAGATAGCTGCAAAGTTTTGGGTCTATGATGAAGTCAAAGATGATACTAACTGGCATGAATGAACATATTGAATTATATGAAGTTTTTGATGACTTTCTAAAGGAGTGGGTAGAAAATGAACAGCATGGTCACACTTTCTACATGGCTCCCATAGTAACCGGTGTAAAAGGCCCGCTTAAGAAGTGACATCTTTCTTTAGTGAAGATAAAATTCCTATTGGGAGATTCTCCCACCATAATCAGGTGTGAGACGCGGGTCTAATCCGGATGTAGTCGGAGTAAAATTCCGGTGAACCCTGGCAACCAAAAAAAAATTAAAGAAATGTTAATATTCTACTTGTTAAATTGAGGTAATCTAAATTAGATATAGATCATCCAGATGATATAGTATTTTTTATGATGTGCACGCATGAGATTCGAACACTTAATAAAAGTAATGATAATCTGCCCGTGAAATCTGGCTGTGGATAACCCATTAAATAACAATTATGTTAATTTAGTTGCAAATTGTGTCCCACTTTACTTTCTAATTAGACTCTTACTCTTCAAATAGTAAAAAGAAAAAGATTGAAAGTGTTGGACTTTGGGTCCAAGTCTGCCCTTGATGGGCCGGACTATTTGATTAGGAAATAAGTAGCCTAATCAAATAAGAATAAAATCAGCATAAGATGCAGATTTGGGAATATTTAGCAATAATTATGGATTTGTTAAAAGAGGAACAAATCACCATAATTAGGGAATTAATTGAGAGACAATTAATTCCTGTCTTTGAGGGCAAGAAGGAGTGCACACGTTTCCTAATTAGTGGCTTCCATAAACCACTATAAATAGGGTGTGCCTCCTCAATTGCAAATGGCCCCGCCATTGAGTTTTCTGGCAATTCCCTTCTCTCCTACCATCTTTCTGGTTCTGGTGATCTGCTGTGCAAATCACAATTAGGCTCTAGTAGTCTAATAATTGTGTGGGCACAAGTATGGAGTATTGGAGCTTTGACCCGGATCCGAACATGGATTCGTCCAGGTATGCCTGATCTCCTTCTTAGTTATAAACATTTGTTTCCTACATTGGCATCAGAGCCATTTGATCCTTGAGGCTGTGATTATTCTATGTGAATAAACTAAATGATATAATTTGTTTATATCTCCATCTAATTCCGCTGTGCTATTATATATATGAATATATAATGTTAATATGTGCCACTGTACATATTTTTCAAGCTTTATATGCTTTGATTTTATTGCTTGAAATTTTGATTCATATGTGAATATTTTTGGGAATCTAGGTATATGTTTTTCAAAATGTGAACATGTATATATTTGTATATATTTTTGTTTTTGCCTTTGCTATGTATATATGCGTGTCTGTGTGCAACCAAAGACGTGTTCGTTTTAAGCTTCCGCATGATTGAAAAATCCAGACATGATATATATATTTGTTGCTGTGTGATTGCGTTCTCTGCTCCTCTGACTATAATATACATATGCGCATGTGTATATATATATATTCATGGCACAATTCCTTCGTCCTCTTCCTCAAATCTTCGATTTCTTAAAGTTACGTTTTTGGAACCTATGTGGAACTAAAAACGAAAAAGACTTAACCCCTCAAAGGTTAGAAGAGCCTTTGAAACGCAAAGACACACATCCGGTCGAATTACGTCGCGCTGACAACGTCGAGAAAAATTGGGTGTTTTGAAACTCGGTGTTTTTGCCTAAAGTAAGGACATGGATGTGTAGAGCTCGAAGAGACGATTCCAACGATACTTAGAACGCGTCAAACGGAGTTCGGATGAGGGAGAAACAAAGGAAAGAAGTTCGCGGGTTGTTAGTCGCCGCCACAACTTCACTCACGATTTGATCAATGAAACAGAGGTTTTAAGATCAAATAAATGCCATGGATTTGTAGTTCGCTGAACTACGATTCCAACGACACCAAGAACGCGAAAAACGGAGCTAAAACGAGGGAGATATGGACTCCCGAAGTTGGCAGGTCGCGATGACCCGTAGGAGCTCCAACCGGGTCGGGTTGACCCGGCTGGAGGTTGAAGATGATGACGTGGCAGTCAACGCCACATCATCGGTCAACCAATGCCACGTGGCACCAATGAGCGGCCGCCACGTCATCGTCAAGCGCCATGTCAGTGACACGTCATCGATGACCGGTCACGGTTGACCGGTCAACGGTCAACAGTCATCCGTTGACTGTTGACCCCCCCAAAAAAAAAAAGGGAGAGTGTGACACATGGCGCGTGGGGCCCACTGGTGTCTCCGTTTGACACGTGGCAAGCATCGTCGGAGAGAGGACGGCGCGTGGATTCTTGGGAGCCGGCGCGTGTCGCCGGCAGACGGCCGTAAGGCGGCGCGTGTATATCACGCGCCTCCATTGAGAATGGCCAAAGCTGAAAATTTCTAATTTTTCAGGATTTTTCCATCCAGACACCTTCTAGGGGCACGTGAGATCGCGTGGGACCTCCGATTGAGATGTGGTTGGTTCCTAAAAATCCCTAAATTCGAGAGCTTCAATTTGATATATAATTTGCATATATTTGAAGCACGTTTGGATATGATTTGAGTCAAAAATGTGCTTATGTGCACTTAGAGGGTCCCAAAAACGTTGGAATTGAATCAATGTTGGTTCTTTTGTTTTTGGGGATGGGTTGGCTTATTTTTTTAAGAGTTTTTTCAGTTGCAACATAAGGTTAAATACTGAAAGATTCTTTAAAAGTATGGGATTATTCAAATGAGTTTTTGAATGTAAAATCCTATCCAACTTTGACTCAAACTGTTGGAGATAAAAACCTGAAAACTTGCAGCAACTTAAAATTATTCAATAATTATTGAATAATAATAAGTCTTCCCATGCTTCTAACCACATTGATCCACTTGGATTGAAGCAATGACTTCTAAAAGTTAACCTTTTATCACATATGTTGTGACAAAGGACAAGACAGATAGAGATGTGAGACTCATCTCATCAAGTGGGAGGTATGCTGCAAATACATCCAAATGAGTGGATGTAGACATGGCAAAGAGGAGCTGGACATTGTAGCTAGATGCTACATGAGTTAATATGGTCAGAAGGGCCTATGAGAAGGAGAACCTAGTTAAGAGACAATGATATGAGGCTTAAACTTTTGAATGTTCTTGTTTTTCCATTGAATTTAAGATTAAATTCTCTGTTTGTTTTTGGAATTGAATTCGGTATATTCTCTTCTTGTTTTCTTGAACATTCATGCTAGTTAGATGATATTGTGTTATTATCTTGTTAATATAACTGCTCTATGATTGAGTGGGAGTTTTCTGGAATACGTCTAGAAATCCAAAGGGGAAAGTGTTCAAATGAAGACTATGGTTAAAAGGGTGATGAGCTAACTAGTATGATTGGGATGGGAGTCAATATAGTTGTCTCCTGAACATGAAACTAGTGAACTTATTATCTAATTATCCTTTGTCTTATTTGAACAACTAAGATTTGTATACCATAATCGTCTGAGTGACCAATTATGACCAAGTCTATTTGACTGAGCTTATGAAGACAAGCTCAATAGAGATATCTGTGGAGTTAGAAACTCTCAAATCTCTTTCATTCAAGAAGAATGAGATGTCAGGGACATCCTACCAACTAGTCTTCAGCATTTAGAGGCTGAAGCAACTGAAGGATACAAGACGTTTATGCTATCAAGTATAGAAAGAACAACATTGCTTAAACTTATGTTGGTTTGAGCAATGAAACCTTATCCAAGCCGTGTGGATAGTGTTGGAAGATAGTAAAATAAGTGATCTTCTTCCATAAAGTTAAAACTAAGTCAAGTTTTAACACAGTGTGCTAAGTCCTAACATATTGTTTAGGCAACACTTGAGGCAGATGTCAAACTAAGAAGTTGAGACAAACTAAATGCCAAGTTCTTTCTAACAAACAACAAGTGTATGTTGTGATAAGACATCTCCCAGTGAGTGGGAGGAAGCTATGTCTCCCAGTAAGTGGGAGTGAGCCATGTCTTCCAATAAGTGGGCATATACAATAGTATATATTGCCCCTGATATGCATATTGTAACCTTCAACAATGTGATTCACCACATTGAACTTAAGTGTGAGAGACTGAAGGATCCAAGATCCATCAGTCAGACGAACTTAGCTAAAGAGTGGGAGGATTCATCCTCTAAGCCCAAGGGCAAGAAACCTATGAGGTAAACTTGATTTAGAAGAGGTCAATGGTTTCTACAAAGATGAAAAGCTACATTCATAATCCTTAAGGGTTATAAAAGTAGCAATCCACATGAGTTGTGGATATTTCAGAGAAGCATATGGCTTCAAGTCAAATGCAAAGCAACAAAGAGATAGAATCAAGGGATTGGAACTTGCACGTTAACTCTGCATAAGTAAACCACCCTGATTCACTCCATGCAATTGCAACTGACAGAATCACATCTTTGCTATCTCTTTAGTTAAGGATCGATGGGACTATGATTCTCAAATCCTTTGTTGGATTTTGATGTTTCTTTTCTAGGGATAAAAGATTCCATTTCTTGCCACATGTACACCTTGGTCAAAGGGAATGATCAAACTAGCAAAAGAGTATTTGCTAAACAACGTGTGCTAAAGGTTTAATACCCTTATGAATAAGTTGAGAACTCATTCTATCTGGCAAGAAAGACAAAGAAACATTGTTGAGAATATCCACTGCAGTTGGCAAATTATGACGTTAGTAAACCAATGAACGTAAGGGCACAACACAAACAGCTTGGTGTTTCGTAGACATTGTGAACGTTTACTCGAATGTTTACTTGATTTTTGGCAAGTGTAAAGCTGTTAGATAATGGCTGATCTAGTCAGGAATCAGTGAAACTGAAAGGATAAGACCTTTTTTCAACTAACAAGGGTTAGAGACACCCATATGATTAGTTCAAGCTGTTTTGTGTACAAGAAAGGCATTGTTAGGCAACTATCAATATCTACAACCCTTCAACATAATAGAGTTGTTGAAATGGAGAGATAGACCTCTCCTTTGATTTGGTTGTGAACATAATGACATCAATGAGGCTATCAGCCATATGTTGGTAGGTAGACTCATAGCTATTATATTCACACTTAACCAAATGCCCTCTATGTCAGTCACGACCTTACCCTATGAATCATGGATGGGCCTTAAATCAGGGCCAAGCTCGTTATGACCATAAGGGTCATCAACTTTATATTCACAATTCTTCCTACGAGTAAGGAAGATTAGGGCTAAGGTATACAAGGTATCTCTTTGAGAGATGACATGAGAATTTGACATAACACGTCTTCATAGTGAAAATGATGGCGGTTCAGTGACTGAAAGAAAATCGTGGGATACAACGTTCATAAAACCCAGATTTCCTAGCAGGAAATGAGTATTAATCACAATAAATCTCTTCAAGAGGTTCACAAGTGACAAGGAATAACCAAGTGTTCCTAAGTTCACTGATCCGAGTGGAAGGATTGAGACCATTTTCACAATGAAAGAGGTAAGAGGTAAGTTACAAGAGAATTACCTCACTCATACATAGGAAAAGAATCCTATGAAATCCACCTCGGAGCAAATTGTCATCTAGCGAATGACTATAAGGGATAGATTCCCTAATGGATTGAATGCTCTCTTCATCACTTAGAAGGTGATGATAGGTACCTATAAGTGTTTGAAAGACACTAGAAGGACCTGCTAAGATGAATTGCAAAGTGTCATGCAGGAGGATTTGGATTCTTCTTTAAGCCAAATACGTGTTTGGGTGATTTGTCACCTAGCTAAGAAGCGATTAGGAACAAGTAGGTTCTCAAATCTGTTGGGGGCATGTAGAACCTAAAACACTTAGTGGCTAGGGGGTAATACAATGGAAGGTTGTCCATTGTGTGTTTTAACTTTGAACTTTGGCTATGACAACAAGCTTAGTCTTGAAAATTGCATCAAGATGATGTAAAGACCACCTTCCAATTTGGAATTTTGGAAATTGGATGATGAACTCTACACTGAAGCAGCTTAAGGGCTTTATAGAAACAATCACCTAAATAGTAGTATATGAGGTTTTCACAAGGTGAAAGCCTCACCAACTTCGAAATAATCGAAGAACACTACATAAGTTCCAAATGGTCTAGTGATGATTCTTTGTGAAGTCATCCTTTGTCAAGTGACAAATGAAACAAGTGTCAAGGGAGTCAAAGGAATAAAGGATCAGAGAATCCTTAAATTTTGAGTTAAGAAAGTCATGGGTTGAACAAATATCTTGATTGACAAGATAAACGAAGTTGCACAAGAAAGATACAGTCTTTTCCACCTAAGACATGTACAAGTAGACATCTTAAGATGTCAAAGTGCAAACCCATAGACACCCCTGAAGTCAAGGGCATAAACCTAAAGAGGTTACATGTCCTATGAGGGATCCAACATAAGAAAGGTGGATAGAGTCCCATGCGAAACTATAGTTGGTAATGTGAATGTACATATTGGTGTACATAAGACCAAATGTTTTTGGGTCAGACTTGGAAGATGCTTTTTGGTCCTGCTGTGAAATGGGTTATGAGAATAACCATGGATTAAGTTGTCAAGACAAACAACTTTCCTTTGAAAGGATACTCCAATACAAGACCTAGGCAAAATGGTGATGGAGTAAGGAAATATACATGGTATTTTTCCTGTTATCAATAGAATTAGAACGCAAGGCGTGTTCTGCCATCATTCAAAGTGCCATATGGCTAAAGTAATTCCTATGAGATATTGGGAATGAATGGTGGATAGAAGGATCTAAACGATAACATCTTATGATGAGGATCCTAAGTATCACAGCAAGGCGAAACATACCTTTTTGATATATCTCTATGAGAGATATGCTTTCAAAGAGGGAAAGCGATAGTTTAATGACCTTCTACTGACAAGATGTTGGTAGATCCCCTTATTGAGCCCATAGCTTGATTTTCATTGAGTTAGTGAAAATCTAGGGGCGCAAATAAAATATAAGGTCGTGAACTTCTTTTATATGAAGATAAAAGAAATGGTATGTATGTTATGAGTAAATACATAAAGGTATACAGTTTTGTATGTCGTACAGGTCAAAAGAGGTTGGTTCACTCACACGAACAACCGTCTTCCCATGTTTTACGGGGGCATGGGAAGGTAAGACGAGCAAATGATCACCATGAGATGGTTGAGAAGAATCTTTGCGTTTGAGTTGCCTCAGTTAGACTGAGATGAGATCCGCATGTGTGCATATACACAGAAAATGGATCGAAGCATGAATATAGACCTGTAGCCAGGCAAAGAACTCTTTTTCACAAACGAGATTGTAAAAGAGATATTGTGAAAAAGGAAGTTCTGGTTCGAATGTTGAGTACATTTTGGAACTAATGTCTGTACGGTGAAAGATAAAGAAATCGACGTACACTTCAGACCATTCACCGTAGCATGCAATTCATACTGCATGTGCTTGAGAGTTAAACTGCAACACGGGATGTGGGTGAAAGATCCCTAGTTCACCACAGTGTGAGTCCCAGGAAGGAAGAATACTTCCACGATGCCCTTAAGACTTAGGCGGCATCATGAAAGCTTGGTTTGGTGACAGCTACTTTAGCTGAAGCTCCATGATCACACTCGATTCTGTCAGACGAGTGAAAACTAGGAAAGCGACCAAGTCAAGATGGACTGATGTTTAGTCAAAAAGGAAGATTTACTCCTAGATACATAAGATGTACTAGTATCTGTGGTCGACCCCTTACTAGCTCTATGTGTAGCTAGTAAGTGCGGATACTATGTACGTGGAAGGCAATCTGAGTTAATCAACATATTAACTCGAGAGGGATTAGATATGCCATGAGTAATATGTATGGGAGAATTTGGGGCATATGAGGCAATGAACATATAGCTTACGGTTATATATAAAGGGTGTCCTTGGATGCTGGTCCGATATAAAGGATTTCTAGTATCACAAGCACCAAATTTGAAAGACGTTTTTGCCCACGCAGTCACGGCAGACGCCAAGTATGAAACAAGAAAGAGGAACACACGCACGATGGGAGGCCCATCAAGTGCGAGTGGGAGATGTTGGACTTTGGGTCCAAGTCTGCCCTTGATGGGCCGGACTATTTGATTAGGAAATAAGTAGCCTAATCAAATAAGAATAAAATCAGCATAAGATGCAGATTTGGGAATATTTAGCAATAATTATGGATTTGTTAAAAGAGGAACAAATCACCATAATTAGGGAATTAATTGAGAGACAATTAATTCCTGTCTTTGAGGGCAAGAAGGAGTGCACACGTTTCCTAATTAGTGGCTTCCATAAACCACTATAAATAGGGTGTGCCTCCTCAATTGCAAATGGCCCTGCCATTGAGTTTTCTGGCAATTCCCTTCTCTCCTACCATCTTTCTGGTTCTGGTGATCTGCTGTGCAAATCACAATTAGGCTCTAGTAGTCTAATAATTGTGTGGGCACAAGTATGGAGTATTGGAGCTTTGACCCGGATCCGAACATGGATTCGTCCAGGTATGCCTGATCTCCTTCTTAGTTATAAACATTTGTTTCCTACAGAAAGAAAAGACACGATTTTACGAGGAAAAAAAGAAAAAGATAACAATAATAACTGGTCCTGTTTCACTTAATATGAGATCTAGAATGTTCCAAGGGAGATGGATGTATGGATCTTTTCTGTTTCTGGGTTTGGCTGCCAATTTACTTTATGTTCAAATCAAACTTTCATAAAGCTCGTTAAGTCACTTTTTTTTTTCTTAATGTTGTAGGTTAAGTTGCTATTTATAGGCGAACGAGTCAGTATCAATTATTAAAAAGAAAATGATAGAAAATCGTTTGAAATGATTTAAATACATTCACAGAAAGTTATTGGATGCATTGTTGAGGAGTGTTGATCAAGCAATCTGGAATCCTATAAAAAAAGATAAAGGAAGATCGAAATGAACACTCAATGAGGTTATAAAACGAAATTGTTTTTGTTAATAATTTATTCAAAGATCTGATTTTCGATAAAGCACAATAACATCATGCGATCCATGTAACCAACTCTATCTAGTGGGAAAAGAATGCTTTGTTGCTGTTGTTGTTGTTTGATAAATAGGTATGTCACTTTATTAATAAGAGAACAGATACATGGCTATCCTATAATACAAATGAGAACAAATGCATTTGTCTTGGAAATGTAACAACAAAATCAAACAATACAAAAATGCATACATTATAATTGGGATTTACATATTTGGTACGGATTTTTGCGCCTTTCTCCCTATTAAATATCAGATAGTCATACAAAAATGCTCACATAATAATTTAAAGCTTTTCCTTTACTTCAGTGACAATGAATGGTAAGGAGAAAAAACACAGTGTTACTGTGCTCTATCAACAACTAAGTATTTGAATAAATTGTTAGCTAAAAGATTCTGCTCAAAAACTTTATTGGGCGTTATCTTCGGTCTTCCTCTACTACTTTTCAAAGTAATACTTCAAACTACCTAACATACCTTTCTCACCAGCACTTCCAATGGCATTCTTTGTACATGCTAAAACCACCTCAAACAATTTTTTACTATTTTCACTTCCATAAACACTATTTCATCTCTTCCTCGTATAAACATACAATTCCTAGCAATTTTCTAGTCCCATAGGAAATGAATTTGACCAATAATTATTATATTTGAAGAGATGATAGAAACAAATCGAACCAGAATTTCACCAAACACAAGCAGACATCACCAGGTTCTTCTTTTATGGGAAACAAATTGTTGTACTGTGAACAGTAGCAAGAACAGGGGTCAAGTCCTAGATGGAAGAAGGGAGGGATCTAATAAATTTATTCCAAGACAATGATTTGATACTTCCATTTATGCCAGATCCAGATGAGTACAACTATTCTGATATATGATTAAAGGAAGCTGAATGCAAATTACTCCTAAAATAAGCAAAAAGAATTAGTTATGAAAAGATATGCAATCTCAAAGACAGACATTGAGATGTACCTTTCAAGAATTTGATATGGATCAACAACAAGCTCAAGCTTTCCATCGAGCCATATAGAATAGCGGGCATTTGAAGCCATTCTATGTATCAGAAGCTTTGGAATCTGTGAAAAATGGTACAGAGAAGATGAAAAAAGAAGATCTACACAACGGAAAACAAACAAGTGTTCAACTAAATCTATGTTATCTCAATCAGCAAAGAAAAGATAAGATCATTATAATGCTTAGATCACATAAAACTATCTTAGCCAATATTAGATCTAAAGACTAATCTGAGCTCCTTTTTCCTGCATGTATTGAAGGCTAATCAAAATATCTCCTCCAATCTAGAATAAAGAACAAACTACTGTCAAATACAATAGTTCTCTAAACAACAATCAGATCATAAGGAAGGACATAAATATTTGGAGAATCTGAACCAAAGCTTAGTTTATGCATATCTATGTCATTGTCATGATGAAGCTGGCCAAATTTATAAACTCTGACCTCCCGGTTCATCTCCCATCAGGGTAAGGAGGATTACGTGTAGCAATAATTCTCCATACTCCGATTTTCTTGCTGCTATCTAGCCTGCCAGAACTTCTCTGATATTTTTCTGTTTCTTCATCAATAAACATAAGGAAGCATACAGTCTTCTTTGAATATTCACTTATATTTGATGGCTCATTTATCTCATCAAAATTTTCTGAAGAACATTTTAAATTTATGAGTAATTTTCTTTTTGTCCAAATGAATTTATGAGTAAATTAAATGGCTAAACAAAATAAGAAAATACAAGACTGGCATGATAAAATACAGACCAAATATGCAAGATGCAACAACCACGGCAGTGCACTGTTCCATATACAGAAGGTCATCCTCCTCCATGTCATATCCGGTGTTGCCACCAGGTTTGGTTCCACGAACAAATCTGATCAATGAACACATGTACAACCAAGGATGGAGAATGAACAGATGTGAGCGGAAGTAAAGGAAAAATATGTCTTAATACTGCCAAAGACATTTTATACCAATAAGAAATATGAATATTCTGGTTAAATATCCAACAAAAACTAGAACATACCCACAATGTATATTCATTGACGGTTGAGCAGTATGAGAATAAGTTCTCTGCTTCAAAGTAGGATATACACCAAAATCAAAACCACCAAATTCTCCATCTCTTCTCAAACTTTCCTCATGGATAAAAGTTAGATTCTGAAGAACAGGTGAAGGTGATAGAAACTTTGGCATCAGTGCTATGGCTTCTTCTACAGGTAGGTAACATACCAGGCATGCCATAACCTGGAAGGTAAAATATTCAAAAACAACACTACCAGCATAAATTGATCTGAAAATGTACAGTAAGCTCAGCATATAGTCTTCAATATGAAAAACTTCAGGGACTGGGTGATTTATGCGGGGTTCAAAGATGCTACTGCAGATACCTAAGTACAAAATACTCCTTTATTCCTATTTATAAGTCACTTTTAACATGTTTTATTGGAATTAAGAAAAACCTTAAGCTTCATTAGCTCTGACTTAAAATTTAACAACTTTCCAACTTTACCTCTATTGTTGAATAATTTAACGATGTGACTTATAAATAGGACAGAAAACAAAACCTCCTCTCTCTGCCTTATAAATATGACCAAAGAAATAGTTTAGAATAACTTACGGCGTGGTCCAGTGCGTTTTTTATCAGCTGGTGGGGGAGGCAGTGTGAAACTATTACAAGGATGCCCAAGAGGAAGAGTGTAGCCCAGAAATTGGCTAGGGGGAGTGGGATATCTCAAACATTACCTAATTAAAAAAGAAATCAAGCATCAAGTTGCAAATCACAAAACAGGCTCTTCCTTTTCTTCCCCCTTCTTTTAGCAGGGCAGATACTTAATGTATAGCAAGTGCAAGTGAACCCAGTTGAATCAATGGAAGAACCACATAACATTCGCCCATACCCATTTACATAACCATCAATAAAGACAACTTCCAAGTGTGAAAATTGAAATCAAACAAGAACTGAAACAACCAGGCATACTAGTAAAAAGGAAAGAGTAAGAGCATTAGATTAAACACTTCTAGACAATAATGGTAAAAACACCTTAGTCAAAGAAAATGGCATATTATTGGCACGCATTTTATGTCTGGTAGTTAACCAGAGGAATTAAAGTACCAAGTTCCTCTTAGCTGTCTAACATCATTTTAATCATCCAATTGCTACTCATCAAACTACACAATCCTTTGCGTTCTATGCAACTTTAAGCGAATAACATTAGGCTTAAATGGAGGGTAATCACATCATCTAAAAATGGAAGAATTACAACTTAAAAACCAAGGACGAGAAAGGATAAATTGAAAGAAGCATTGAAAAAAAAAATAAAAATGAGAACCTGCTCCAACGTTCAAAACCTAGAGGAAAATCGCATAAGAAATGGCACAGAGTAGCAGCATGCCAATCTTCTTTCGCTTAGCAACCATGAAGAATTGCTCTGTAGTGAAATGTAAGTTCAGAATCTTATTCATGTGTTAAACAAGAGGATTACAAGCTATATATATACACAAAACAGAGAAAGATTAGGCGTGATTGATGGAAGCATTTCAATGAGTAGGTGAAGGAATTTTCAACAATTTCCACTACCGACTTGCTTCTCAACAATATCATACCACCGTCCTAAACTATATTCACACCTACTTCTAACACTCCCCCTCAAGTTGGAGCATATATATTTATTATGCCGAACTTGTTACAGAGATTTTGAACCTGTGTCCCATGTAAAGCTTTTGTTAGAAGATCTGCCAGTTGATCGTCAGATCGTATGTGCCCTGTAGATACAATATTTTCTTTGATTTTATCACGAATAAAATGGCAATCAATCTCAATATGTTTTGTTCGTTCATGGAACACAGAGTTCGATGCTATATGAAGTGCTGCTTTATTGTCACACCATAGTTTTGCAGGCAATATCATAGTGATGCCAATTTCCTTCAAGAGTTGGAATACCCACACAATTTCTTGCACTGATTGTGACATGGCTCTGTATTCTACTTCTGCACTTGATTTTGACACAACTCCTTACTTCTTACTTCTCCAAGATATCAAATTTCCACCAACAAACACACAGTAACCCGTAGTGGATCGTCTTGTGGCCTTAGATCCTGCATAATCTGCATAATAGAAACACTCAATTTTAGTGTGCCCATAATCTGTATAAAGAATACCAAGACTTGGAGAACCTTTCAAGTAATGCAAGATATGTTCTAAAGCTTCCCATTGCGCCACCGTTGGTGATGCCAAAAATTGGCTAAGCCTACTTACTGAGAAGGTTATATCAGGACGAGTTACTGTTAGATAATTCAACTTCCCAATGAGTCTTCTATATATCTCAGGAAATGGATACGGTTTCAATTTTTCTGGATCAATCTTCTTCTTCAAATCATCAGGAAGTTCATCAAACATACTAGCATCAAGATCTAGGAAGGGATTCGAAATCATGGGAATGCTACTTGGTGCAGCTCCAAGCTTTCCAGTCTCATTTAAGAGATCGAGAACATACTTCCTTTGAGTCAAAAGAATACCTTTCTTGTTTCTCAAAACTTCAATACCAAGAAAGTATCTTAATGACCCCAAATCTTTTGTCTGGAAATGAGAATTCAAGAAGACTTTAAGTTCTGAGATTCCAGAAGTGTTATTCCCTGTAATTACAATGTCATCAACATATACTACTAGAAATATCATGCCTGCATCAGAATGTTGATAGAACACAGAGTGATCACACTTGCTTTGACTTAATCCAAATTTCTTGACTACATCACAAAATCTATCAAACCATACACGAGGGCTTTGCTTTAGACCATACAACGACTTCCGGAGGTAGCACACTTTCTTATTCTCCCCCTGAGTAACGAACCCAGGTGGTTGCTCCATATAAACTTCTTCAAGTAGGTCACCATTCAAAAAAGCATTTTTAACATCTAACTGAAGCAAATCCCAATGATATGTGGCAGCTAAAGAGATAAGAAGACGAACGGAGGTGAGTTTAGCCACTGGAGAGAATGTCTCGGAATAATCTATACCATAAGTTTGGGCATACCCTTTGGCAACGAGTCGAGCTTTTAATCGTTCCAAGGAACCATCAGCTTTAGTTTTAACCATAAACACCCATTTACAATCAATGGCCTTCTTTCCAGGCGGGAGATCAACAAGAGTCCATGTTCCAGCCGTGTTAAGAGCCAAAATTTCATCTTCCATTGCGGCACGCCAACCAGGGTGAGTTAAGGCTTGGTGAAGGGTAGTAGGGGTGGAGATGGAATCAAGTGTGGCAACAAGGGATACAGAAATAGGGGACAAAGTCTGATAGGATACAAAAGAGGAGATAGGATAGGCACAATCAGCATATCTTTTGGGGGGACAGTGCGAACAAGTACCTTTTCAAAGGGCAATAGGCAGGTCATTAGGGGTAGCAAGTTGAGGAGATGGAGTCAGTGGTTCAGGTTCAGATAGTGGAGGATCGGCGGAAATAGAAGCAGGAATGAGTGAGGCTTCAATTGAATCAATCGACGGAGCAGGAACCGGTGTAGGTGTATCATTGGCAACATCAGCATCATTGATGATATCAGGTTCAGGAGCAGTAGTTTATTCTGGGGAGAGAAGAACTAGATAAACCAAGAGATCATCAGGTTTATCCATGACAGAGGGAGATCTAGACATGATTGAATCCTTGAAGAAAGAAGAGGTTTCATGAAAAGTTACATCAGTGGACATAAGATAATGATAGAGATCAGGAGAGTAACATCGATAACCTTTATGAACTCGAGAATAACCAAGAAAAACACATCTTAAAGACTTAGGGTCAAGTTTACTAACACTAGGACGGACGTCTCGAACAAAACAGACACAACCAAAGAGTTTTGGATCAACTGGGAACATCTTAGTATTGGGAAACAAAATGGAATACGGAATTTTCCCACCAAGAACAGCCGAAGGCATGCGATTAATGAGAAAACAGGCAGTAGACACGGTATCGGCCCAAAAACGTTTAGGGACAGAGGAATGAAACATGAGAGCTCATGCAGTTTCTAAGAGATGTCGGTTCTTTCTCTCAGCAACACCGTTTTGAGCAGGTGTATCAACACAAGAGGTTTGATGAAGGATACCATGACTTTGCATGTAATCAGTAAATAGGGTACATAAATATTCTTTTGCATTATCACTGTATAAGATTTTCACAGAAGTATTAAACTGGTTCTGAATTTCAGCACAGAAATTACGAAAGTGAGTAAATAATTCAGAACGATGTTTCATTAAGTAAAGCCAAGTGGTGCAGGAAAAATCATCAACGAAGGTAACAAAGTAACAATAACCAGTATGAGACATAACTGAACATGGACCCCAAACATCAGAATGTACTAACTCAAAGAGGGACGCAGCCCATTTATTGACTCGAGGTGCCAAATGAACATGATGATGTTTGGCAAACTGACATGACTCACAATCTAAAGTAGACACAGATAAGAATTAAGGATACATCTTTCGAAGAGAGGACAGAGACATATGACCTAGACGACAATGAACGTCAAAAAGGGATGACCCACCAGAAGAAGCAACTGAACGTGGAACCGTATAATCAAGAATGTAATGCCCACCAGATTCGTAACCTCTACCAATAATCTGTTTCATCGACAGATCCTGAATTAAACAATGGTCAAGGAAGAGTGAGATAAAACAATTTAAATGACGAGTGAGTTTGCTAGGAGATAGGAGATTAAATGTAAGATCAGGGGTGTTAAGGACAGAGGTTAATGAAATAGATGAAGTTGGGTTGGCTGTGCCTGAACCAAGCACACGAACAGAGGAACCATTGGCTACAAATATGGAAGATGAGTTGGCATATGGAGCATATGATGAAAATAAATGATGATTACCTGTCATATGGTTGGTGGCGCCAGAATCTATGATCCACTTCGTGGAGGAAGTAGCAAGACCAGAGGATAAATTACCTGTAGCGAGTCCCCCGGCATTTGATGAACCAACATTTAACTGATCAGGACCAGGTGTTTGTGTAATATGGGCGAAACAACGTTGCTGATCCTGCTGTTGCTTATTCTGTAATTTACGACAATTTTTCTTAATATGACCAGGTTCCTTGCAATAATTGTAGATAATGTTGCCATAATTCATTGGTTGAGTGCCATGTTTGGATCCATAGTTCTTGTTTTCAAAAAAGTTACGTCCAGCTAAAGCACTTACAGTTGGATCAATGGACGGATGAACCAAATTATCAGCACGAAGCACTCGAGAGAACACATCTTCAAGAGAGGGAAGCTCTTGACTTGACAAAATCTGGGAACGAATCGTTTCATATGAAGGGTCAAGAGCTTCAAGAAAGCTGATAATCGCCTGAAGTTCTAGATTCTTAACAAGAGTTGAAAGATCTGCCTGTGGAGACATAAGTATATTCATTTCTTCATACAACCGCTTGAAGTTGAGAAAGAAATCCTTTAAGGGACGGCCCTGTTGTTGAGAGCGATAAAAGCCTTTACAGATCTCATGAATCCGAGTGATATTTCCTTTGCCAGAAAACATAAATTCAAGGTACTGCATAATTTCTTTAACAGAATTGCAGTGACTAACTGAAGACAAAATCCTTGGTTCAATAGAGTTTCGAATTTGAAACAGAAGTCGAGCATTCGCTTTTTGCCAAGTCAAAAGTTTTGTTTCATTACCAGAAGGAGGATCCTCAGTTAAATGAGTTTCCATTTCAATTCCCAGAAAATATACTCTAATAGTTTTGTTCTAATCATTGTAATTTGTCCAATTCAACTGTGAAGCAGTGATCTTACCAGACATAGGTAACATATCAGAGTTTTTAGAATCAGCCATGATATAAGTTGAGTAGTGGTATGCAAATAATCTTCACAGAGTAGCAAGGTTAATAACCAATCAAAAACAAAAAAGGAACGTACCACGCCCTTAATTCAAACTAGCTGCAACTCTCGGGACCCACAGATATATACCCAATCAATCTAATATGTCAGGAAGAGAAAGACTTCAAACAAGGTAAGGGACCCGTAGAGACATAAAACACCAACTTAGAATACAAAAGTTAGTGACAAACTACAACTTACGAACGTGTAAACAGGAGTGAAGATTAGAGCTCAAAATTTCAAAATCGTCGGATTGGCATGAAACTTCAGAGGCAGGAAGAGGACAAAATGTCGATCTGATCACCGCAAACGGCCACCGGAGGAGCTCCCACGAGCCGGCGTGTGTCTTTGGTGGTGGAGCTTCAAACGGCGCGTGAGGAGCGACACGCCGCCGGATGTGGAAGCTGTTTCTGGGGTAAGCCGATCGGAAGCCAAGGAGTTTGTAGAGGTGGCGCGTGTAGTCAGATGATGGCCGAAAGAAGGAGATCTGAAACAGGGAACGTAAGCTAGTTCGCCGGAAAAAATGGAGTTTGGCCGGAGAGAAAAAAACTGATGAACAGAGGAATAGAAAACAGAGAACTACTCACGGCTCTGATACCATGTAGTGAAATGTAAGTTCAGAATCTTATTCATGTGTTAAACAAGAGGATTACAAGTTATATATATACACAAAACAGAGAAAGATTAGGCATGATTGATGGAAGCATTTCAATGAGTAGGTGAAGGAATTTTCAACAATTTCCACTACCGACTTGCTTCTCAACAATATCATACCACCGTCCTAAACTATATTCACACCTACTTCTAACATGCTCGAAGGCTTCTCTTTCTCCTTCACCATCTTGGAAAGCCTTCGTGCTGTTTGAATAATTGAAAACCTTTTCTGAAACTGTTTATCTAAAGAACCAGAACTTGAACGAATACCCAAAAAACCCCCCATCCATTGTATCCGAAACCCCTCATACCCAGAAAATTTAACACATTCAATATATCTTATACAGTGCCCCTAAACTGCTCAAATGTAAAATTCAACACACCTACTTCAGCAGTTCAGCCCAATCTCTCAGACGACTGTAATATAAGATCCATGAAATTGAATATACTCAACTCAACAATGTTACGCTCACTTCATCCCACCTAAAATTTAGGATTTCTTCTCAATGGCTATCGAAACACAAAATTCAAGAAGTGAAAGGTGAGTAGATTAAAAAGCATGTTTGGATTAGCTTATTTTTTAAAAAATAAGCACTTATTACATAAATTGAGATAAATTCATAAAAATCATCTCATATACTTATCTCGTATACCGTAAATCACGATTTAGAAGCACTTATTACCCAAAAATAAGCTATCTTAAACACACATTAAGAGTGTGTTTGGATTAGTTTCTGAAGAATGGCTTCGGGAGAAAAAGTGAAGAATATCTTTTGGACAATAGATTATGAGAAAAAAGTGATTTTGATAAAATGAGAGTGTTTGGATATTGTGATAAGAATAACTCTTTTTCATGGTTAAATTACTAAAAAGAACACTAACTTTTGTGATAATTACATGTAAAGAATAAGATTATATTTTATATATTATTTAAGGGTTAAGGTCCAAATATAACATTTAGGTTTTTCCTAAGGGGCGTCTGGTAAAAATAACAATGAACAATTAAAAAAGGATGTAAATTTAACAAAACAGTTAAATTTGACCTAAGGGTGTTAAATTATAAGAGAAAAAAACCCCTAACGGCATTAAAAATGATGCATTTTAACCCATTATTTAATATTAAATGTCATAATTAATACCAAAAATGAAATAAATTTGTCTATATGTAATTATAATTAACTTAACTAATCTTTCTAATATAATCAAATTAGATAAATATGTTTTATATTAAAGATAGAAGGAAAAATAAAATTTAAAAAAAAAAGGGATAAAGAGAGAACTGAGCAACATCTAAATTAAAAAAAAAACAAAAGGTGAGAGAGAGGGAGTGGCGTGGCATGGGACCCACATGAGAAAAAAAAATATTATACCAAAATCATTATTTTGACCCCAAAATCATGGTTTTAGATAAAAAAAAATGGGATTATCATATTTTATAGGGTGTTTGAGAAAAATTTCTCAAAACCTTGATTTTGATTGTAAAAACACTTTTTCATTGAAATCCAAACACACACTAAATAACATACAAGTTTCAAAAAGCATGTTAAGAAAGTTTTACCAAATTAACTAAAAATACGATATATATTGCTAACAAAAATTTGGGTGCTGATAATAAAAAATTAGGCGAGGGATGAATCGACGGTTTCTGATAAGCTCTATACGGATTTAAGCAGGATGACATAGATTTCAAGTAAATAT
Source organism: Inga leiocalycina (assembly GCA_963242795.1). Classification (NCBI taxonomy): domain Eukaryota; kingdom Viridiplantae; phylum Streptophyta; class Magnoliopsida; order Fabales; family Fabaceae; genus Inga; species Inga leiocalycina. The sequence continues at coordinate 39,282,412 of OY725321.1, read as the reverse complement.
GGGTGATGATGCTCAAATTTTCATGGAACATTTACACGAGGGGATTGTGGTGAAAATAGGCCTGCATAGCCTCGTGGGCTGGCAACCCGACACCAGCCCGCGCTTTCACGGGTTAGCATGAGCCCGCTTATGATTTTTTCTCTTACATTTTTATTTCTTTTTTATTCTCACTCTTTTTCTTTTTCATTCATTCATATCATATTTTTTTTCTTTTAGATATTTATGTTAGAAAATCAATTTTATTCTTACTTTCCTTTTTTTTCCCTATATACTCAAATAACAAAAATATATAAACACATCTCTTTTAAATTTAATAATAATAAACTAAATAAATATAAAATGAAAATAAAAATGTCAAATAAAAAGTATGAGAAATTAATTAAGCACAACATTAAAGGAAAGTGATAAGGATATTCAAATTTATTGTACTAAAAAAAATAAACATTTAAAAGAAAAAGCGGAACAACCCGGCGGGGCGGGCTGATTCAGCTTGCTTCCTAAAATGCCAACCCGAGCCCCCCATTTTTTGGCGGGCTGGCGGGTTTTACCACCTCTATAAATAGGTTTGGACCTGCAAAGCAATTTAAAACTTGAGTATAGGCCTAAGTCTGTATGTAGCCTTTTTTTAGGCTTGGGCCTGAGCCTTCAAAAAGTTTGATAAAGCCTAAAATCAGTTTAAAAACCTACTTAAAATGCATCTAAATTCATATATAACTGTCTTCACGTTTATTTAAAATATTACATTATGTCTTAAGAGCCTAGCATCTAGCCTCGTTGTAATATAAAAGCTTAATAAGGAAAAAAAAGCATATCTAGTGACAACAATTGTCCGAGCAAATAGGAATAAGAAAAACTAATCATCTGTTGACTAATGAGATATATTTTCTCAAATTGACTAGACATAACAAACGACATGTAAAACTAGATTTATCTCTTTTACTGTTTCCACATAAATTGGGATAAACTCCTCCCACTACGATTATAATATTTCATTTAACACTAAAATAAACTCATATAAATTATTATGGTTTAATGGATAACACAAATTAAGGGAGAGGTAGCAAGTTAGCATTGTCATTTCAAGTAATCAGAGAGAAGAGATGTTGGGGTTAATGATTGATGCGAAAATAAAGGTTGACAGTAATAACGATAAAATGTGAAACTTAGAATTTAGGTTAAATTGGTAAACTTACAAATAATTTATACATTTATTTAGATGACATTATATATATTTATATTATAGTATAAATTAAAAAAGTTAAATAGACCAGGCTTGCAGGCTTGTAGGCTAGGTCTTATGAAAATATGTCTAGCCTGTTTATCTAAATAGGCTTAGCAATAGGCCTAAATATGAACTTGATCTATTTATTAAATAGGTTAAACTAAGTTTTATGTATGTTAAGCCGTAGGGGCCTGGCCTATCTCAATCCCTACAAGGAATCAATAATTTAAGAGAATAAAGTATAGGGAAACAAAATGAAACATCATTGATAGGCCCCTTTACGAATATGAGCAATGTTTTGCGATTCTCTCAGAGTCTCAGGACCCATTTAGTTCAAGAAAAATGAGTGGAGGGAATCAAAAAATTGGATTTTCCTACCGGCGAAGGCCGTTTATTTCATCATTTTCATTAGGAAATTTTTTCTTGGACTCTCCAATTTTCAACCGAGTGATTGAAAATGGGTTTCCATCAATTTTGATGGAAACCAATTTTCAAATGGGGAGGGAAATACCTAAAGACACAAAAGTCTTTTGATGTGATATTATATGTGATATAAAAGTATAAGTAGGTCCCATGGATATTTAAATAATATTTTTACGCAGGACAAAACGGTCTTTTGGCTGATTTACCTACCTCATATTCTTCAAACCAAACAAAAATTTTCCTATCAATCTATTTTCTTTTTCAATGCAAATCAAACATCTATGTGGCAAAATATTTTCCATTCATTTCCATTTTTTTCTTTCCTATTGCATTCCTTTCTAACATTTTCGTTGATCCAAATTGACCCTTGGTTACTCTGAGATGTTTACCTAGTAAATATTAGTCGTAGTCATCTACTTGTTAGTCAAATTGCTCCAAAAATCCCATCCCACAAAACCCTCCTGCTTTTATTTTGAACTGAAAATTTCAAATTTTAATAATTTAAATTTAATATTTTAAAGGAAAAAATAGTCGCAAAAGGACCTAGAGGAAGTAATATTTACATGGAACAAAAAACCAAACTGACCAGTTCATCCGGTGAACTAGTCAATAGTTCAGTCTGGTTTAACCATTGAGCCGTGAACCGGTTTGAACTATTTAAAATCCGAAAAACTGGTGGTTTAATTGGTTGGACCGGTTTCATTTTTTTATTTTTCTAACTATTATCTTGCGCTATTTTTGAGGGAAAAATGAAAGATTAAAGACCAATATGAAGAGAAAAATAGGTAAAGAAAGAACAAATTAAAAAAAAAGGAGATGATGAAAAAATAAATTTAAAATGATATAATAATTATAGGAAAGGAGATATCATAGCATAAATATAGGCATTATAACTATTATTAATAGATTTTAAACATTTTTTTAAAGATCTTTATTTTTATCTATGGAATTTTAAAAATATATTAATATATATTACCATTAATAAATTATACAGAGAATCCATGAAAAAGAACCTAGAAATTGGGAAATGACAAATCAGTCATTTCTAAAAAAAAAAGTTGGAAATTCCTTATCACGTTTTGACATTTTCTAATCAACTCTTGGTAAAAAAAAACTTATTTGTCATCTCCCAAATTTCAAGTTCTTTTTCAAGGATTCTCCCTAAATTATAATATTTTAATATGGCCGATCCGACCACCGATTAAACCCTAGTTGACCCTTAAACTTGTGCTGTAACATCCCAAATTTTATTCACCAAAAATATATTGTAATTATTTGAATAATTCAATAAAATGGTGAATATTTATGAAATTTGGATCTTATGAATTTTGAAATATTCAAGTTCATAAGAAAATGGGCAAATTGATTCAAGAAAGGAATTAAATTATAAAGGTGATAGCAAAATCATAATTTTGCCAATTTAGCCCAAGATTAATTATTTTCCAATTAATTGGAGTTAATTTCAATTAATCAAGGAAAATAAAGGAAAATGTATAAATTGAATATTCTTGGTGGAATAAATCAAGAATTGGAAAATTAAGGGGGACTATACATAATTCAATTATGTGAATTATGGAATGAGTGACAAATAATTTTTCCTTCCCTTCCTCTCATTATTTTCGTCCAATATGAAAAAAAAATAAGGGAGAAGAAATAGATTTAGTTAGAGTAAAGGGAAGAGTGGATGATTTGGGTAACTAGAGGGGATCTAGTCCCAATCCAATTGGACATAAATGATAGGAAGGCATGGCATAAAGTTGAATGAGTATGGCCTAAAGCAAGGGAGTATGGTGGGAGGCATGGTGGGAGGTATGTTGTACATGAAAGGTGGAGGAATCCTAACAATTGATGAGATCAATGGAGTAGAATGCATGGAGAAAATTTATGAAGCCTCATCCTTTCCCTCTTGCCTTCATTTTCATCCAAGTCACAAGGAAAAGAGGAAGAGAGAAGCTTGAGAAATAGAGAGAAGAGGAGAGCTCAAGGAGAAAGAAGTCTAAGGTAGGTATTGTTATTCTTGTGTTCAAAGCTTCCTCTCTTGCATAATAGCTTCTCTAATCTCTTTTTCTCCATGAATCACCATGTTAGCAAGCTAATCTCAAGGTTGAGGGGAGAGAGAGAGAGAGAGGACGTCCTAGAGAGAGAAACACCAAGGACCAAGAGGTAATATCCAAAACCTCAACTTCTTAGTGTATTGAAGTTGTTGTTGGTGATTGTTGTTTGGTTTATGTGATTTTTTGTTAAGTAGTAAAATTGGAAAACCCATAATCCTAAGGGGTTATGCTGCCCAAAATCCTTTAAATCATGATTATAAAGTGTTTAAATGAGTTAATCAAGGATTAGAAGTGAAAAAGTACAAGTTTTGGAAACTAAAACACAAAGCTCCATTTTTCCAATTTTTGACCAAAATTTTGGCCAGCACAGATCTGAGGGAAGGAGTTGGATTTTCATGAAATAAATGGTTCCATTGGACTCAATGGGCAAAAATAGGTGGGTTTACAGATGGGCACTTTTTCGGTAGAGGCCGAAAAAACATAATTACTAAAACGCCACTGAAATCACTAAATAGGGGCTGTCAAGGGTATTTTCGTAATTTGACACTGAATTTGGTGATTTCAAGCCTGAAAATGGATTCCTAAGGTAAAAATACGTTAGAATAGCTCTAGTCAAAATTTTGGAAAAACGTGCTATCGGGTCGGCTATGGCAGGGTCGGGCCGGGCCGGGGTCTTGGGGGCATTTTGGTAAAATTTTATCATAAACTAATATAACCATCAGAAACACTATGGAAGTGTCTAAACTGTACATTTGACGTTCTAGGACCGAGTAGAGAGCCAGAGGGATTGGCACGCAAATCAAGGCATGTTATTCAAAGATCAGGGAAGGGCGATTAAGGTAGGGAACTTACCTCTCTTGCATGTATTTGATATTTGTGCTGGTGTATTGATGCATGTTATTGCTTTACTTGATTATGTAAAACATATATGAATAATTGAAGTTCTGTTTCTGTTTATGCTATGGCCATACGTATATTGTTTGAAACATTGAGTACGCAGATATGTCATTGTGTGAGCATGAGTTATGTAATACAAGCACATCATGCATTAAGCACTTATCTTGCATGCATATTGGTATTGCTTTCCTACTGAGATTCCCCAGAATCTCACCCTCCCCTACCAACAATTTAGACAGGAAAAGACAGAACGTATACTAATAACAAAAAAGAGAACTGCACAAGGGGATTGCAGTGGTGGAACGAAGACGGGAAGATGTTTCCATTTTACTGGGATGGATTTAGACACCCACGTAGCGCTATGAGGCAACGTTAATTGTAATTATCAAGTATGAACCCGTATGGGGAATTTCCGTAATCGTGCACATAATATCAGTGTATTTATGTTATTCTTGTGTTGCCCATTGAACTGTGTATCGTTTTCTGTAAACACTTTGAAATAGGTGAAAATAAAATGAGGGTGTGACATGTACAATGAGTGATTTATTACTCGATTCGGTTTTTTATTCCTTGGATATTTACACCCTCTTGCCTAGTGCCTAGCTTGATAAAAGCAGACACCATGGCTGTATCTTGGTTATGTTTCCTCACTTTTATGCAATGCAGCTATTTTTTAAAAAAACAAAATAAATGGTATTTATTGAGGAGAATTATAAAAATTAGGCTAAACTGCTAAAGTATACTTTTAGTCATTTAAATTTTACATGTGGTATATTTTTGATCCCTTAACTTTATAAAGTATACTTTTGGTCCTATATTTCTAACACTGTTAACGTTATTAACGAAAAATGTTGACAAAGCAAACTCAAGTGATGATTGTGCAGCTGATAAAGCATATTTAAGTTTTAATTTTTTTAACATGATATATTTAGATTATTAAACTAAAATAAACTAACAAAATCGGCAAATGAAATTGAGGGTTTGAATTATTAAACTAAATTTTTTTAATACAATCAAGGTTTTCATATTTACTGTTTTATTAGAGTTTTAGATATTTTTCAATTTACACATATTTTAAATTTAATATTAATAACATTTAATTACATAATTATCACTTAAGTTTACATGGTCATCACTTGAGTTTGTTGCGTCAGCGTTTTCTGTTAGTAACATTAATGGTATTAGAATAATAGGACCAAAAGTATGCTTTTAAAAGTTAAGGGACTAAAAGTATATCTTATATAAACTTAAATAATTACAAGTATACTTTAATCTGACAATTATAATTATTTACATAGACTTAGTACAAAAATATAAAATTAAAAATATTAAATTACCCCCAGAATCTTCTACATTCCATCCTATATTCTCTCTTGCATTCTATTTTTAAAACAAACACAAAATTTAAAATTTTACTAAATTAAATAAAACTTTCCTCAATTTTAACAACTTACATAGATATTTGTTGAAAAATATTACACATGGTTCAGTTTTATCAAAAGTATAACTTTTTTAAAATCCACGCAAACTTTAATTCAAAATAAAAATAATAAAATTTTAATAAAAATCAAGACTATTTATAATTTATTATATAGGTTAAATAAAATTTATATATGTCTAGAAAATAAAAATAAAAATTTAAAAATTTTAAACAATTGAAACAAAGTTTGTATGACTTATTTTTATTTTAGAAAAAAATCATGTAAGCTAAAAACAATCCATGTAATATTAATAAAATTAAAAATTATATAATTTTTTTTTTGAAAATATGAGATGAGTTTAGCTTTTTATTTTTATGTAAAGAGTTCAATTGATATCAGTATTGAAAATATAAGTCGGACAAAAAACTTAAAGATATATGATATAAATGAATAAATGTTGATATTAATGATTAAATAATATATTAATTATATTATACATGAAACTTGGGAAAAATAAAAATTTTAAAAAAAAGGATAAATTATAAAAAATCCTTTGAATTTTGGGTCAATTGCATATAACCCCTATGATATTTCAAAGTTTAAATTTAACCCCTCTGACATTTCATTTTTTAACTATTAACCCATTGTCATTAAGTGACCATTATCTTTTTAACGGAAATTGCTACGTCAGATTATGAGATGACACGTGTCATCCTACATGGCATCATGTGTAAACTACTAATTTCATAAAACGCCTCTGAATTTTGAACAGTTGCAGATAACCCCTCAAAACTCTGATAAGTTACAAATAACCCCTTAACATTTCAAAATTTAAATATAACCCCCTTAAAATTTTGATTTATAATAAATAAACCTTATGTTATTACTTTAATCACTTTAATATATTTATTAAGTTTCTTACTATTATTTTCCAATTAAAATAGTTTTCTTATATGGAAAAAATTAGAAGAATAATATTTAAAAAATATAAAAATAAATACTTCATCATTTGTACATCATTTAATTTTTTTTAGGTTAATTGAGCATTGATAGCATAAAATTGTCATCATTCGTGTTAAATATATTCTTGTGACGATTGAGCATTGATAGTTTAAATATTAAATTTTTGTTAGAGGATATCTCTTACCCTCATTAAATTTTTATTAATCATGCATATATTTTTTTAATTAGAGATTCAATGTTTATTTTATATTTTTTTAAATATTATTTTTCTAGTTTTTACCATACAAAAAAAATATTTTAATTGACAAATGACAGTAAAAAATTTTAATAAATTTATTAAAATGATAGAAAGTAACAGCTGTGGTTTAATATTATAAATCAAAATTTTAAAAAAATTAAATTTAAATTTTGAAATGTCCAGGGGCTATTTGTAATTGATCAAAATTCAGGGGGTTTTATGAAATTAGTAATTTACATAGAATGTCATATAGGATGACACATATCATCTCATAATCTGATGTGACATTTTCCATTAAAAACATAATGTTCTCTTAACGGTAGGAGGTTAATAGTTAAAAAATGAAAGGTCAAAGGAGTTAAATTTAAAATTTGAAATGTTATAGGGGTTATATACAACTAACCCAAAGTTCAGTGAAATTTTGTATCATTTAGCCAAAAAACAAAGATATGATTAGGGAAAATTCCAAAAAAAAATACAATGGAAATTAGAAAAAGGACAAAAATGTGTGGTGAAATTCTCATATCTCAAATCAGTATGGCTGTAAGAATCTAGAATATGAAATCTTCATACAATTACCTAAATGCCCTTGTAAGTGAGAGGCAAAAGGGAGGTAGAACTTGAAAAGGCCGGCAGAAACAGAGAATGATGGGAAACCTAAGGGTGACGGAGAGATGATGAGAAAGACGGTGGGTTGAAGCTGGTTGGTGGCGATCTACGGTGTCTTCAAAGGAGGTTAAGGCAGCATTGTGCTGTTGTGCGTTCTGCTTTCTGTGGTCTATTCGAGGTTCAGCATTCATTAGTTTTAGTAGACGGTGTTCGGTGGTGCGGCACGACAAGTTGAAACCTCGCCTACGGTGGGCTGTTTGAGGTTGGACACCGCGGCTAGAGGTATGTTTGAACGTTTTCCCTTTGTGAATTTTTAGGGATTTGCTTGCATAAAATCGAAACCCAGGGTTCGGCGGCGACAAGTGACATCATAATTGTTAATTTAGTCAAAAGCAGGATCCTGTCCATTCATTTAGTTCATATGCAAACAGCTTGCAAAAGGAAAGGAATGTGAGGCCTACTACACCCTAAAAAATAATGCTTAGTGTTTAAAAGGTTTGTAAACAATTAATAAATATATCTTGTTTGGAAGGCCATGATGTAACCGAGAAAGTGACTGAGTCTGTAGCTCTGGGACTGACCCGTCATAAATAATGTATATCATATGGATAAGTATCATGTTTCCTATCCTTCCTGTGTTAACATAGAAGTGTTGGTTGAGAATATTCTTTAAGAATTGATCTGATGGCTATGAAAGCTGTGGTGTGTGTAGGTGGGGTTGGCTTTTTTTTTGTGTAGGATATTCTTGCTACTACACATATACATTGATATATCGCATCATATACTTCTTATTCTATCTCATCATGACACCCTTAAGGGGGAATTTTGCAATTTGAAGCTACACCACTTTGTAGCCATTTAATTTTGGAAGTTGGTGGCAATACATAATCATCGATTTGAAATCTTGATTTCCTTTTGATTAGAATGTTCCTTTGAAGATGTTAAGTAAGGATGTTGAGTCGTTAATAAAGAAGGTGACGTTGTTAATAGTGGGAGAGATGTTGTTTTCAGGCATAACAAAAAACTTTTTAATTTTGATTAAAAATTGTAGGCTTTGCAGTTATTCCTGTTGTCATAGAAATTGAAGTTAGATCTATGCCTATGAGGTTTCAATGCGTTTATGGCTATGATTTATTTGATTGAGTGTAAGATTGCAGAGGTTTGTGTCTTCTTATGCATAGAGAGTTGACTACAGTGTAAAATTGGATAGCTGTTTGGTTGAGGGTCTATTTTGTTAAGGCCCCTGTACTTGGCTGATGACTGTTGTTTTGTAGCAGAACATGGTGGTTGAGGAAGGGTAAGAGGGGGTGGAGTGTAATACCCCGAATTTAAGACTTGGGGCTAGAAAATAAGCCTGAGATTCATGAACTGCTAAGCCTTGGTTTAGCAAGATCTCAAATTGTGATTAAGGATTAATGACTCCAAAAGTGGATGTGATGAGTGATAAATGGACCCTTTTGGAGAAGATGACATGAAATGTGGTTCGTATGTGTTGCGAGCAGCGTTGGAACCCTGTATTTAAGTTCAATTATGAATTAACATCTAAATTGACTTAAAATAGAGGGAGGGCTAATATTATGGTTAAATGAAAATGTATGATGAGTTTGGTGGTGATTCAGAAAGAATTGTTATGAGATTAAAAGGGTGGAATCCTATGTGTTGTGTTCATGTAAACTCATGGAGGTGAAACAAGATTGTGACAGACAAGTGGCACAATGTGAGCCCTTGGATTGGTCAAAATGTCAAAACACCTTTTCCCTCTCTCCTCTCTCTTTTAGGTCAGCCAAGAGCCTTCTTTGGCTCAAAAATCTTATCTCATCTTCTCTCCTTCAAGCTCCCATGGTCGTCCAACAAGGAAGGGAGAAAGAGAAAGTGAAAGGTGAAATTTTAGCCTTGTTGTTGATCTCTAATGCTCAAATACTCTTCTATAATGTTGTTCATAGTGATGAGAGCTTCATTGCTATGGTTTTAGATTTGTGAAAGAAGGCGTTTAAGGGCTTGAGCAAAAGTGGAAAGATGAAGAATCAAGAAATTGGTTTAGGAAAGAGGAAGAGGTGAGTATTTACTATCTTTTGACCTAAGTTTTGTATATTTGGTTGAGTATTGTGAATAATGATTTTTGCCCTGATTTTGTGATGATTTCAAAATGGTGGAATTGGATGTTGTTTTATGTTGAAAATGGTGTTTTGTTGTGTAATTGAGCCATTGGAATTGGTTTGGAACATTAAATGGAAAGTTTGGAAATTCTGTCCAGTGTGAATTCTGTCTGAGCAATCTGTTCATATGGACTTTTTGAAAGGGAAAATGATGCCTAAAAATTATGAAACTTTCCAGTCTTAGAGTTCACATTCCAAGCTTCAAAATGGACATATAATTTGTGCCATTTCATTTTGTAAGCTAGGAGATATGATTGTCCAAAGTTTGATGTCGAAACTGGACTCTGTTTTGGGGCAGTGGTGTATTTTATGTAATTCTGGAATTTTGTGGTGATTTATGGTAATGGTCCATATTTTTCCTATAAAGAGAACTTAAATACCTTTCATTTGGCTTTGGAATCACCTCATTGCAATTTTTCTAGAATTAGTTATGATATTTGGAAGTTCAGCCAAGAAACAGGATTTTCTTGGTCTTGGCCAGAGGTTATAGACTGAGGCCCAAATGTTTCTGACCTGTTTTTGGCCACAACCAACCCCCAAAAATGACATTTTGGACTTCTGAAGATGGTTTTTTGTATAGTTGTTTCCCAACCCTTTAGACATGTGTTTAGGCTTATAATAGCCACTTAAAGAGCTTAAATGACAACCAACCTTAAGTGTTTTGGAATTAAGAACTTGGATTAAAGAATGACACTACATCCTTGGTTTCGATTTTAGGATTCGATATTAGCCCTGCTCGTGAGTAATCGGTGCTGGAGCACGTACGGAAAGAATAAGGTAGTGACTCTTCCCTTATACTATGTGTAAATGCGTTGTATGTGTGTATGTCATTGTTTTGTTAAGGCGGATGGAGCAATGTGGAAGCCAAAAGGCTATATGTAAGCCGTAAGGCAATGTGAAGCCGAAAGGCTAATTGTGAGCCATACAACTATGTGTATGCACCACCACGCCAATAGTCCCTAAGTCGCTAACAACGATTCAGGTAAGGACTATGAGCCTTCCTGGCGGTAAAAGGGGATGAGGGTGGGGTGTAATTTGTATTTGTACTGCTATGTGATGATTTACTTACATGATATGTGATTATATGTTGTATGAGTGATTTGTTACTATTGGGATTCTTTTGAATCTCATTCTTTCCTATGACTAGCTTTCAGACAGGACATGTGGCTCCAAAGGGAAGCAAATCTCCGAGGGTGGCTAGGACTTTATTTTCGGTCAATAGTTGGTTGTCATACTTCTGGTTGAGATTATTGTATCTTTGTAAATGTTATTTGGATTTTGGACATGTAATTAAATGGGAAATTGTAAGGGATGGGTAGGCCCCGTAAACCCTGTTAGTTATTATACAAGAACCTGAGGTTTCCAGGAATTTTGATTGTGCACTCTGATAGTTTTAAATGCAACTTAACTGTACAAGTTAATTGTATTCGGAATGTGAATGTGAGACCAGGTTTCAAATGATTTTGAAAGGTATTTGTGAAAACCCCGTCTGATAGATGGGATTGAAATTGAGTTTTGATAATTATTGATCTTTATTTCACTTTAATTGCATATTTCAGATATAATTACAATAGGGGGGTTACATGGAGAAAGGAAAAACGTTCGTGGAGAAGGGCATGAGGTAGTTGAAGAAGGGCATAAGGTTGTGGAAGAAGGGCGGGAGTTAGATGAATAAGGGAACAATGAGGTGGAAAAAGGGGAGATATCTAAAGTGTTGAATAATTGGTTGCTGTTGTTTAAAATAGAGTTTTTCAAGAAATTTAAGCAGGAAAAATCTGACAATGTTTTGTGCATAATGATAATGTGCTAAAAGCATGGAGAGCACTGACTGAGCAAGAGAGGAAGGAATATTGTGAAAAGGCTAAATATACTTAGAATGCAAAGAAAGAAAGACCGGAGAAGAAGAGTGCGAAGAGAAAAATAGCTGTTATCACACGTACCTCAATCCGCCAATTCAAGCAATTGGCTGACTTTATAAGCAAACACGAAAGTCTAACGGATAGGTTTCGGAGATTAGGTTTTAGCAAGTTGCTTGAGGTTGGAGGTTGCAAGAAACTCCTGAAAGATCTTATTGTGTCAATGCTTCACTCATATGATCGACCAATTCACCAATTTCGAATTAGGGGCAAGACATGGGAAATTTCCGCAGCTGATATGAAGCAGTTACTTGGTGTCCCACACGGAGGCGAAGTGGTTTGTGCTAATGTGGATGATGATGACCTAATGTACACACACCTGAAGAGTGAGTATTCAAGATGCTTATATAGCAAGATTTTTGAGGCCATTGTAGAGGGGATAGGGAATGATAATTTTGAGTTCTTATTTATGTTGTACACACTTGGAACATTTCTATCTCCCACTGCAAGCCTAAAGGTCAGTGATTGGTTAGTGGAGGTGATGAGGTTGACCATGAAAGGGTTTGAAAAATTTGATTGGGCGACCTTCATAATTAAAAACTTGTGGAAAGAGATGGAATACTATGTAAGAGATGTTAGGAAGAAGACTGGCAACACCAATTTCAGCGGATGCATGTACTTATTGTTGGTATGTATTTATAATTAATTTTCATTTTATATGCTTTAATTCGTAATTGTTGTAGTTGATGATATACTATTGAATGAGTAGATATATTTCGGTGAGCACTTTGCAATAATAACAACTGAGAAACATCAATATGGCAATGCTCTTGATAAGTATATATTTTATAAGTAAATAGGTGTATATTTTGAATATATTCACTGAATTTATTAATATTTTATGCCTATTTAATTATATTTTATATATTTTCTATTCTTTAATTAATTATAAGAGAAAAGAAGAATTTCAATATAAAATCTAGTCATATCCTATTTTATCTTGCAGGGGATATTATCATATTGAAAAAATTAAGGAGCCAGGAAAATGATATAATATATACCTATATCTATATAGATATATATAATATCTAAATCAAGCAAATCATTCAGGCTAAAATGTATATCCCCGATGATAAAACAATCTACAGGATATTGGAAGAAATAAAAACAAATTGAAGGAATAAAGAAATTGTGGGTCCCACGCATATGATGATAAGCTATTTTATATTCATTCGTAAAAGGAAAAAAACGTGGACCCCACGCGATGAAAGAAGAGCAAAATTGAAGGCATGAAACGTAGGTCCCACATGTAGAGCATGAAGATGCAGATCTGATCAAATCATCAATATATGATGTATATTCAGGAAATCCGGATAGAGACATGGAACCTGCAATAAAAATCACCCTGAACAGTATCTATTAAAAGGAGGATGAGAAAGGGAGTCAGAACGCAGAGACGGAGGAGCCGAACAGAAGCGAGAGAGCAACGTGGAGTAGAGTCCGGACAGCTGAGGTGAGAAGCAGAGATTAGAGAGCTGAGACTTAAAGATTCAAAGAGATTTGGAGCTTTAAACTTGGTTTTTCATTAATTTTCTTTTCTCTTTTTCTTAGTTTATGATATGAACCGAATTATTATTTATGGTTTTGGTTTGTTGATGAACATGAGTAGCTAATTTTCTCATTCTAGGATTTTCTTGAACATATTTATGGATTGAATTATTTATTTACTCTCTTTTTGCACCGAATGAAGATTTTATCTTGCTCTTAATGCCTGATCACCATCTTGTTCATTTAAATTAATCTTAAGAAAGATAATTTAAGTGTAGAACTTGGGTAAAATCATATTGGACTTAAAATTTAGGTATTAAACGGATGGTTTGTTAGTATCATAGAGATATAGTTACTAACCTAGCATTGTCAGATTAAGATTGGTGTTTAAAGTTAGTCCTTATAAATTAATACAAGAGATTAATTAGTTTATTATGATAAATATTTGGTTTTGACTTGAGAAAGCATTATCAAATGTCTTTGAATCTTAGACAAATACATATCTTCGTTTTATTGCTTATTGAGGGTAAATTAATTAGTTCATGAAATAAATAGGGGATAGATAATCCTAGGTTCTTCCTGTCTTGAAGTTCTTGATTTAATCAATTAATTCTTAAGTATAAAATTTCTTTCAAAATATTCTCACTTAACCTGATTGATAACTTAATTAAGATAATTAATTCATTTTTCTCATAGTTCTCGTGGGAATGATCTTTTTATATTACTTGCAACCCGTACACTTGCGGTAAAGCTAGACGGCTAACAAGTTTTTGGCGCCATTGCCTGGGACTTTTGCAAAAAGCTCATTGAACTATTTCTCTTAATTGTGTGATTAATCACGTTTGAGTATTTTCTTTCTTTTCTTGATTTTTTTATAAGTTTGATATTCCTCGGTTGTTGTTTGGATTTACAGGTACCTCTCGACATATAAGTGGCGCATTGGTAGTCCACCCTAACAACCTAGACGATGAGCATCATTCTGAAGAAAAGGAACTTAAGTTTCAATTAGAATCATCAGAAGAATCGACATCACCTAATCCAAAGATCATGGCACACCCTAATGATGAGGATATGGATCGTACTTTGAATGAATATATGGAACAGGAGAGTACCACCTATCAATCTAGCATTCAATTCCCAGCTATTACTGCTAGAAATTTTGAGGTGAGGCCAATTAGGTTGCAGATACTCTAGATGATTGGCACATTCACAGGAAATCAGAATGAAGACCCAATTAAGCATTTGACAAAATTTGTTCAAATGTGTGAAAATTTCAAACAGTAGGGAGTGTCTTTTGATGCATTGAGATTGAGACTCTTCCCTATGTCATTAGATAAAAAGGCAACAGCTTGGCTCACAGCTCTACCTCCCAATTCTATCTCTTTATGGGACACCTTAGCTTCTTTATGCAAAGCCAGATTCATTCTAAGGGGTAAACAAGCAATACAGAGAGCTAAGTTATTGGGTTTTGCACAAGAACCAGGCGAACTCTTTCATGAGGCATGGGAGAGATTCAAAGAAATGTGGCGCAACTGTCCTAATCATGAGCAGAAGACTTATATGTTTTGGAAGCTTTTTGGGTTGGATTGGATGGTCCCACTATTTCTATGGTAAAAAATGCTTGCAACGGTGGGATTGGCAAGAAGAAAGTGTCTGAATTATTAAAGTTGTACGATGAAATTGCTTTTATCACTCTGCAACAATCTGATAAAGCACGCTCTGGGTACAGGACTTATAAAGAGCTAAATATTTCCAATGCTTCTAATATGTCTACAGATATTGCCACTCAACTTGCAATTATGGCCAAGAGGTTTGATTAACTTGAAATGAAGATAGAGAGGACATCTTTTAAGGGTATTTACACTATCCAAGCCTCAGGCCTCTCTTGTGAAACTTGTGGAGAAGCACATTCTTTTGAGGATTGCCCACATACTATGGAGACAGTCCATTACTTGAACAACAATCAAAGATATCCTCGTGGCAATCCCTATTCAAAGACCTACAACCAAGGTATGAGGAATCATCCAAATTTCTCTTGAAAGAATGGACCAAGGGAGAATCCACCTAATCACTATACTAGCAAGCCAATAGCACCATCAGGTTTTAAGCAACAATAAAAATCTAGAGAAAGTGATTCAGAGACAAACCAACTCTTGAGGTAGATTCTTAAGAGCCAAGAAGGAATAATAAGCAAGGTTAATCTTCATGATACCACCATCAGAAATCTTGAGATGCAAGTGGGCCAAATAACATCTCAAATAAACACATTCAAGAGAAATAGTCTCCCCAGTGATACCGTTCCTAATCCTAGAAGGGATGGTAAGGAAGATTGCAAAGTAGTAACCTGAAGAAGTGGAAAGCAACTAGCTGACATTCCTAGCCAAAGTAGAAAGAAAGAGAGTGCAAGTAATGAGGTTACAACTAGGCAAGAAGATGAAATACATGTAGATATTGATGAGGTGACTAGAGAGCAATCTATTGCTCTTGAGAAAATAGATGAAAATAAGGAAAAGACCTACACTTCTCCTTTAAAATATGTGCTTCCACCACCATTCCCTCAGCGACTTAAAAAAACATCAAGAAGATTCGTAGTTCAAGAAGTTCATTCAGATATTCAAGCAACTCCACATCAACATACCAGTCACTGAAGCTTTGGAACATATGCCTAAATATGCCAAATTTATGAAGGATGTTCTGCTACGAAGTGACGATTCAGTGAGTTTGAGATAGTTGCTGTGACTAAGAGTTTCACTAATATCATTAAGCAGATGGCTCCAAAATTAAAAGATCCTGGGAGCTTTTCTGTTCCTTGCCATATTGGAGATAAATTCTTAGGAAAAGGAATGTGTGACCTTGGAGCTAGCATTATCCTCATGCCTTTGTCTGTCTTCAACCAGTTGGGATTGGGTGAAGCTCGACCAATAACATTTACTCTTCAATTTGATGATAGAAGTCTATCTCAACCTCGTGGAATCATTGAAGATGTATTAGTGAAAGTTGACAAGTTTATCTTTCCAGCAAACTTCATTG
Source organism: Inga leiocalycina (assembly GCA_963242795.1). Lineage (NCBI taxonomy): Eukaryota > Viridiplantae > Streptophyta > Magnoliopsida > Fabales > Fabaceae > Inga > Inga leiocalycina. Next base: position 39,265,995 of record OY725321.1, on the reverse strand, counting down.
TACTTGACTTTGAGCCAGATAAAGAATTACCTTTGCTGTTAGGGAGACCATTTCTGGCAACTGCTAGAACATTGATTGATGTAGAGAGAGGTGAGTTAACTCTGAGAGTAGCTAAAAGTAGGTCACCTTCAATATGAATCAGTTGATTAAATCTCCTAATATTCCAGAGGACTGTTTCTTTATTGACATGTTTCATCCTTTGGTACAAAAGGAATATGAAAAAGGTGTGACTGATGACCCACTTAAAGCTGTAATACTTGGGATTGATTTAGAAAATGTTATAATAAAGGAATGCAAAGCTATCATGGATGCATTGATGCCTTATCCTCAAGGATGAATGCAGTTTGAATAACTTGATTTTGGTTTTATTGACAGACCAAAGTTGAAACCTTCCTTAGAGGAACCACCTTCACTTAAACCTTCACTTGCAGTATGTCTACTTAGGAGCAAATAATACTCTTCCTGTTATCATTGCTTCTGATCTCATTGTTCAATAGCAGAAGAAACTGGTTGACGTCTTAAAGGCTCATAAAAGAGCCATTGGTTAGACTATTGCTAATATCAAGGGTATTAGTCCCTCTACTTGTATGCATAAAATTCTCCTTGAAGCCAAGCATAAACCATCCATTAAGCATCAAAGGAGGTTGAATCCAATCATGAGGGAAGTTGTGAAAAAGGAAATTCTTAAATGGCTTGATGCAGGCATAGTATATCCTATCTCAGATAGCTCTTAGGTGAGCCCAGTCCAATGTGTCCCCAAAAAGGGTGGTATGACTATAGTGGCTAACACTCACAACGACCTAATTCCTACTCGCACTGTTACTGGTTGGAGAGTTTGCATGGATTATTGTAAGTTGAATGCAGCAACTAGAAAGGATCACTTTCTTCTTCCATTCATTGATTAGATGCTGGATAAACTTGCTGGCAAGGAATTCTTCTATTTTCTGGATGGATATTCTGGGTATAATTAGATTGCCATTGCCCCTGAAGATCAAGAAAAAACTACCTTTACTTGTCCATATGGGACCTTCTCTTTTACACGCATGCCAATTGGATTTATGCAATGCACCAGCTACCTTTCAGCGATACATAATGGCCATTTTTACTGATATGATTGAGCAAACTATGAAAGTTTTCATGGATGATTTCATAGTTTTTGGAAATTCCTATAATGAATGCTTATTTAATTTGGCCAATGTGTTGAGACATTGTGAAGAAACCAACTTAGTGTTTAATTGGGAAAAATGTCACTTTATGGTGAAAGAAGGAACTGTGTTAGGCCATAAAGTCTCAAAGAATGGCTTAAAAGTAGATAGAGCTAAAATTGTAGTGATTGAACAACTTCCTCTACCAGTGAATGTTAAGGTTGTGCGGAGCTTTCTTGGCCATGCTAGTTTCTGCCGTCGCTTCATTAAAAACTTCTCCAATATTACCAAGACTCTCTGTGCTTTGCTTGAAAAAGATGTAGAATTCAAGTTTGATGATGTCTGCCTTAAAGCATTTGAAGAACTAAAGTAGAAACTTGTTACTGCGCCTATAATGATGGCCCCAGATTGGAGTTTGCCCTTTATAGTGATGTGTGATGCTAGTGACTTTGCAGTGGGAGCAATTCTTGGCCAAAAAAGAGATAATGCCTTTCACCCAATCTATTATGCCAATCGTACACTTGATGATGCTCAAGAAAACTATTCAACCACTGAGAAAGAGCTTCTTGCTATGGTATTTACTTTTGGAAAGTTTCGTTCTTATCTGGTAGGAGCCAAAGTCATTGTACACACAAATCATGTAGCTCTTAAATACTTGTTTAGCAAGAAAGATTCAAAGGCAAGATTAATTCGATGGGTGCTTCTCTTACAGGAATTTGATCTTGATATTGTGGATAGGAAGGACATAGAAAATCAAGTTGCTGATCATTTATCTAGGTTGAGTACTGATGCTCAACTAGAAGCTGCTAAAGCTATTCATGAGACCTTCCCTGATAAGCAACTATTTGCTGTAAGCCACTCTGATGCTCCCTGGTATGCTGACCTGGTTAATTATTTAGTTTGTGACATTGTTCCTCCTTATTTGAATTATCATCAACGAAGAAAGTTCTTATATGATGTTAAGCTATATTATTGGGAGGAACCATTCTTGTTTCATCATTGTGCTAATCAATTGATAAGAAGATGTGTACCGGAAAACGAGCAACAGGAAATATTAAAGTTCTGTCATTCTTCTGAGTATGGAGGTCACTTTGGAGGTAATAAAACTATTGCAAAAGTCTTACAATGTGGCTTCTTCTAGCCTACCTTGTTTAAAGATTCTTATGAGTTTTCCTTGAAATGTGATTGGTGTCAAAGATTGGGAAACATCTCTAAACAGAATGAGATGCCACTTAATAGCATGCTTGAAGTGGATTTATTTGATGTTTGGGGAATAGACTTCAGGGGACCCTTCCCTAAATCGTTCAATAATCAATATATTCTTGTGGCAGTAGATTATGTGTCAAAATGGGTTGGAGCAGCTGCTTTTCCAACTAATGATGGTAAGGTTGTGGTCAAATTCTTGAAGAAGCTTATTTTCACTCGTTTTGGTGCACCACAAGCCATTATAAGCGATGGAGGTACTCACTTTTGTAACAACCATTTCAAAATGCTCTTGAAGAAATACGGTGTTACGCATAAGGTAGCCCCATCCTACCATCCTCAAACTAATGGGCAAGCTGAGATTTCTAATAAGGAGATTAAGAAGATTCTTGAAAAAATAGTGAGGGTCACAAGAAAAGATTGGTCCATAAAACTTGATGATGCATTGTGGGCCTATCGTACTGCTTACAAGACACCAATTGGTAAGTCTCCTTATCGATTGGTATTTGGGAAAGCTTGTCATCTCCTGGTGGAATTAGAACATAATGCTTATTGGGCTATCTAAAAGCTTAACTTTGATGTTACGATTGTGGGGGAAAAGAGACTCTTACAATTGAATGAGCTAGAGGAGTTTCAATTCCATGCCTATGAAAGCTCTAAATTGTATAAAGAGAAGACTAAGAAGTGGCATGATAAGAAAATTGTACTTAAGACCTTTAAACCAGGACAACAGGTGCTCTTATATAATTCCAGGCTGAGGTTGTTTCTAGGAAATTTAAAATCTCATTGGTCGGGACCATTCACAGTGGTTCAAGTGTTTGATCATGGTGCAGTGGAGTTGGAAGGCAAAAGTGGAGAGAAATTCAAAGCCAATGGGCAAAGATTGAAGCAGTATTAGGGTGGTAAAGTGGACCGTCAAACCACTACATTACCTCTAACAGTTGATTCTTAAGATGCTGCCATAGTCTGGCTGAAGACTATAAACTTAGCGCTTGTTGGGAGGCAACCCAATGATTTGATTTTCATTTACTATTTTTTTTTCTCTCATTGTTATTCAGGCTTTAGGTTGATCGCTCCTCTCACAGCTACAAGTTCCAACTCATGCGCTCTTCCTCTTTCAAATTTGAAACATTAGAGGAATAACTCCACATCAAAATCAGAGACTTAAACCAGGGGAGTACTAGTTTCTTTCTCCTTTATTAATTTTTGCAACATTGTGGACAATGCTTGATTTAAGTGTGGGGGAGAGAATTAGGACTCACAATTTAATTAACATTTTTTTCAAAAAAAATAATGAAGGGAAAAGAGATACTTTGTCTTGATTTTTAGATTGTTGGATTTGAATAAATGTAGCTTAGTTACTAGTTGCATAAAGGGAAGTTGATTACATATATTGCAATTTATATGATGATATATTGTTTGACATGATTAAATTGGGTAAGATAGTATAGCCTTGTTGGAAGGAAATTTGAGCCTAAAACATTCAATTCTAGTGTGATATTTCACTTGTCTCAACTTACTCTTCAGAACTTATCTTATTTCTTTTCACTGCTACCTAATACATGTGCAAATTTTTAATAGGATAGAGGCATTCTTTTTTATACCCTTGAATCCTAAACACAAGCTACAAACACTTCATCCATTGTCACCCCTTTGAGCCCATCATTTTTTTCCCTTTCATCTATCATATCTATATTAAGTTAATATGAATGTACAATTATTATTGCGATAGTTTGATCATGTTATCAAATCGCAAGATGTGGTATTGTTGCTATTAGTGCTTTATGTTAGAGGGTATTTCAAAAAAAAGAGAAAGAGAGAAAGAGAGAGAAATTCAACTCCAATGGCTTCTCTCAACCGCACTTAGTAACTAGGGCACTTCATCATCAATGTTGGCACTCGCGTCAAATGGTAAAGTCAAAGAGAGTTATGAGTTGGGCTAAAAGCCTCTTGAGGCACTAGTTGGATTAACTGAGTAACCAGTGCTGCATCACCCATGTGCAGGGTCGCGTCAAAAGGGAACCTACAACAACTCAAGATGAAAAAAAAAGGAAAGAGAAAAAGAATATATATATATATATATATATATAATACCTTTCTTGAATCTTGAAGAATAGCACACATATCACTATTACAGTAAACTAACTATATAACATGATCTACATGCATATTGCTTAGTATCCATCATCCACTCCACGTAGCCTATATTCCAACATTACAAGCCATAAAGTCCTCTTGATTTTTGAATGGACATGTAACTGGTGGTAGAAAATTAGAACTATTACAAGCCTATGATAGGGTGATTGAACAAGTGAATTGAGCGAAAAAGAACCTATATGCTAGTGAGTTGAGTGATACACTTTATACCCTTGTGTGACTATTTTACTTGGATTTAATCTTGTTAAACTTCATATCTTAATATGAGTTTCTTTATATATGATTGACAACCCATATTGCACACTTAGTTATGAGGTTATGTTTACTTGAGTTCTTACAATTGCTTAGTTAATTCAATTTGTCTCTCTTCTTTCTTCAACCTATTTTCAAGATTGACCTTTCTTTGCCCAGGAGTGCAAAAGATTTAGTGTGGGGGAGTTTGATAAATATATATTTTATAAGTAAATAGTTGTATATTTTGGATATATTCATTGGATTTATTAATATTTTATACCTATTTAACTATATTTTATATATTTTTTATTCTTTAATTAATTATAAGAGAAAAGAAGAATTTGAATATAAAATCTGGTCATATCCTATTTTATTTTGTAGGGGATATTATCATATTGAAAATATTAAGGAGTAGGAAAATGATATAATATATACCTATATCTATATAGATATATATAATATCTAACTCAAGCAAATCATTCAGGCTAAAATGTAGATCCCCGATGATAAAACAATCTACAGGATATTGGAAGAAATAAAAGCAAATTGAAGGAATAAAGAAATCGTGGGTCCTAAATGTGGAGCATGAAGATTACAACTAGGAAAACGGGCCGGCTCGTGATAGGCTCGAGCCTAAACGGGCCAGCCCATTCAGGCCCGAGTCCAAAATCGTACCCTTTTATAGTGGCCCGGCTTGTTTAAGGTAGGCCCGCAGGCTTTAGGCCCATTTAAGTTTTTTTTTTGCCATGCCTTTTTTGTTTCTTATTCTCCTAAAGACTAAAATACCTAATTTAAAACATAAATATCATCAACACTAATTTAAAACATAAATATTATCCAAGTTTAATAGAACACAAACACTAAGACTTAAGTCTAAACCATAATTAATGTTTATAACCAATCAAATAAGTTCACAGCCACAATCAAACAAGCCTACAAGCTTTAAATATCAGTAATAATAGGACACCTGATTTGGATTTTGGCGTACACATGCAAAAAAAGAAAATCAAAGAAGAGAAGCTTCAAATGAGGTCTGAATCAGTGTGAGAGCATTTATGATATGAGGGTTAGGTTAAGTTAACTTTACCCTCTGACCAATGCTTGCTGCCCATTGCCTTATGGCTTGTGCCATTTTTTTTAAAAAGGTTAAACGGGCTTAAAAGGGTCGGCCCTACAAGGCTACAAGGTTGGCCCTTTTAGGCCCGCTTCCATTTTCAGCCTCTAAATCATAGGGCCGGCCCTTGACAGGCTCGGGCCTAAACAGGCTGGCTCAACAGGCTCGGCCCGAATTCCTGGCTCTAATGAAGATGCAAATCTGATCAAATCATCAATATATGATATATATTCAAGAAATTCATATAGAGACGTGGAGCCTGTAGCAAAAATCACCCTGAACAATATCTTAAAAGGAGGATGAGAAAGGGAGACAGAACACAGAGATGGAGGAGCCGAACAGAAGTGAGAGAGCAACGCAAAGCAAAGTCTGGACGGTTGAGGCGAGAAGCACAGTGAGAAGCAAATATTAGGGAGCTGAGACTTGAAGATTCAAAGAGATTTGGAGCTTTAAACTTGGTTTTCCATTAATTTTCTTTTCTCTTTTTCTTAGTTTATGATATGAACTGAATTATTATTTATGGTTTTGGTTTGTTGATGAACATGAGTAGCTAATTTTCTCATTCTAGGATTTTCTTGAACATATTTATGGATTGAATTATTTATTTACTCTCTTTTTGTATCGAATGAAGATTTTATCTTGCTCTTAATGCCTGATCACCATTTAGTTGTCTTGTTCATTTAAATTAATCTTGAGAAAGATAATTTAAGTGTAGAACTCGGGTAAAATCATGTTAGACTTGAATTTTAGGTATTAAATAGATTGTTTGTTAATATCATAGAGATATAGTTACTAACCTAGCATTGTCAGATTAAGATTGGTGTTTAAAGTTAGTCCTTGTAAATTAATACAAGAGATTGATTAGTTTATTAGGATAAATATTTGGTTTTGACTCAAGAAAGCATTATCAAATGTCTTTGAATCTTAAACAAATACATATCTTCGTATTATTGCTTATTGAGGGTAAATTAATTAGTTCATGAAATAAATAGGGGATAGATAATTATAGGTTCCTCTTGTCTTGAAGTTCTTGATTTAATAAATTAATTCTTAAGTATAAAATTTCTTTCAAAATATTCTCACTTAACCTGATTGATAACTTAATTAAGATAATTAATTCATTTTTGTCATAGTCCTCATGGGAACGATCTTTTAATATTACTTGCGACCCGTACACTTACGGTAAAGCTAGACGGCTAACAGCTCTTCAGTATTGGACTGAGGAGAGATTAAAAGAAATGATTAAATTAGAGAGGGACAACAATATGGGCATACTATTTAGAGGAACGGCATAGCAAGCAGATGTTGGGGCAGAGGATGACATAGGAATTGACCATTTAGACCAGGTATGTGTATCTTACCTCCCATTGTTGTAGGTTACAAAAGAATTCACAAGGTTAACATTTCATTGTTCGCGATCAGGACTTGAAGGACATGTATAGAAGGTTGACTTTGATAAAGGTCCAAGTCAAGAAAGGGGGACAACAGAAGATCAAAGGAGAGAAAATTCACAAGAAGAAAATGGACCCTTGTGGACATAATCACGATAAAGTGGTTTCTGCTGAAGGAAAAGAAAGTGATGAGGAGGAACTAAAGGCATCAGATAGTGATATGGCCAATTCTCCCATTAACATATCAGATAGTGGAAGAAAAGGAGGGGACATTATTGAGGAGGAAGAGGTTGACAAGAGTCAAGTGTTGCGTAGATCATGTAGGGTTAGAAAAGAGAAGAAAATAGAATCCTACTATGTTATGCCTAAGGAAATTAAGTGAAAAAAGAAGGAACTGGACGACAAGGACATGTTTTTCAATGTAATTTCCCAGCTCCCTCCAAGCATAGGTGGAGATAAGTGAGTGCTCGATGTTTGTATTATTTTTCATTTGTATTTGAGAGCGATTGAATAATGTTATGTAACATTTGTTTTATTGTTGACTTATTGTTGAATACAATGACAGTGAAATGGTGACCATGTGTGACGAATATGTCACTCGAGAAGAGCTATACTCTTTAAGTGGAATTCATAAGGTTAGCAATCGGGTAAGCAAAAGCAAAGCTTGATGATATGTTGTATCTTATTGAGTAAATGGCCAAGGTTTGATTATGTTATTATAGACTGTAGGTGGTATCTCTTGTTTTCAAGACTCTAGTGGAAGATATGAAAGAACAAGGAGTAGTTAAAAGGCACATTTTTTATAACGACTTTATGGTTAGTTCACAATAATGAGAGTTCGATTCTTTTTTTTTATCGGTATTGATGTGTATATTTTATGGATGTACCTTATCGAAAAAGGTAAGAATTGGAGACCTTCAGATTATAAGGGGCAATTACTGCCGGAGCGAATAGGCTACAATATAGCGGATTGTGATTTGGTTATTGGCCCTATACTTGTGCGTGACCATTGGTTTTGTGTTGCCTTAGAGCCAAAAACCATGAATTTCTATGTTTTGGGCTCTATGAAACCCACAGTTGACCTGACTAAGAAGACTAAGAAAAATACCATATTCAAAAATTCCCAATTCTTTGCAATTGAGACATGTGTATTGTGCTTTATCACTGATTGTTTTCTTTACTTTAATCAGCAATGTTCACAACTCCACTAATGTTATTGTATTTTTTCGGTTCAGCGGGACAAGTTTCATGATATAGTTCAATTTGTTAGTCACAATCGGCATGGGAAGAATCCAAAGAATAATATCATTCGGGCACCTCTACCACAACAAAATAATCTATAAGAGTTAACTTATTTGTTGTGTAGAATACTTGTACAGTTTCTCTGCGTTACCAAGGAAGTTACCATGGAAGTGATTGTTGTTTGCAATTATAGGAAAGACTATGGTGTCCACGTTTTGATATGGTTGTTTCAATGGAGTCCACATGTGACACTTGATTATACAAATGTATGTACTTGTCATGAAACTTATGTCAATTTATGTTCTCTATTTTATTTTCCTTGTACAATTCACTGAACAAAATGTTTGCAATATATATAGGATCAAGTTAAAAGTACAGGAAGGATATTTTGTGTTGGCTGGTGAATCACCCTCAAAATTCATCCCAAGTTGATGCTCTGAGTCTTTTGTCAAAGCAGCTGAGTAAACGTCAATGATCTACACAGTAGTCTATAGTGATATTGTCCGCAACAATAGGAACATATTGGCAACCTCCTTTTTGTTACGTCCAACGTTAGTTTGTCAATATCATCATAGTTGTGTGCACATGTTGTGCTTTTTTGTCATCCAATTTGGATGCTACTTTGTGACAGTTAAATGAGAAATATTTTCACGTGTCACATGTTTGTTAATTTACGCACTTCCTAGACTCACTTGTATATAGTTTTAATTAAGAACACCTCTTCGCTTAATAAACAACACAAGCTTTTTTATTAACGACTTTATATTTTGTGTTTTGCAACTTCGTTTGGCATTGTTGCTAGGTATAAAACAACATATCTATCATTATTAACAATAATAGTTTCTTTATTAACGACTATACATCCTTGATTAACATCTTCGAATGCACAATTTCATAATGTGACAAGTTGTATGCCCAAAAAAAACATATCTCCCCTATTAACAACATCATCTTCTTTATTAACGACTACATATCCTTGATTAACATCTTAGAATACACAATTTCGCAACATGACAAATTGTATGCCCAAAAACAACATATCTCCCCTTATCAACAACACCTTAATCATGATTAATGTAGATGAAAAAATACAACATATCAGCCAAGATTAACATGTATTTCTTAATTAACGATTATGATTCCACCATTAACATCTTATGAGGAACAAGTTGAGAAGGTCCTAATGTAGATGGCAAAACACATATCACCCAGGATTAACAACATGAATTTCTTAATTAACAACTACGCTTCCATGATTAAATCTTATATGGAACAAATTGGGAAGGTCCTAATGTATATGGGAAAACACAACATCATTTTATCCATTAACGACTCTACTTCCTTCATTAACATATTCGAAGGAACAAAGTTGCCAAGTCATAAATTGGATGCCCAAAACAACACCTCACCCACAATTAACAAGATTATATTCTTTATTAATTATATTATTTGCTTGATTAACATCTTCCTAGGAACAACTTGTAAAGTCTTAGCGCCGATGACCAAAAGCAACACCTTTCACATCTTCCAATCACACAGACAACAGAAGATGTGCCCAGGGAAAAGTTCGAAAATGAGAAGTTGCAAGGATAATTATAACATGTTGCTCTATATTAACAACATAGCTCTATTGATTTAACACCTTGCTATATTTATCAGATGCTGTATAATCACAATCAACATAATTACATTCACTAATCATCTAAAGTAAAAAAAAGTTACCTAATAACCCTTTTACACATTCACATATTTAATGACAAGGGAACATTAACACTGCAGTAGTACATAATGTTTTTTTGTCACTAACATTGCATTACATTAGAAATTGTTAATACATTACCTACTTAATGGAGTAGACATATGACAGCAACTCATTTCCCGAAAAATCATGAGTGGGTTGACAGTAACTTTACAACAATATAAACAAAAAGTGTCACCTCAAAATATTGCTAGCCCTTCTTGTACTGGTTTCACTGTTACTTCAGAACATAACTTCATCCAATATCAGCTTGGGTTTGGATTTTTGCATGTCCTTCTAGTGTTACCCATTTCATGCCATCTTGTATAGTAGTATATCTTCTTGTTTTGGAATTGTGATTCATGCCTATTGCTTCTTGGCCTATCAGATGGTTGGCTGGTCCTTGGGGGCAGCTAAAAGGTCTGACTAGCAAAATTTTCCAGCATATAGTTGTTTGGGTTAAGTTTGTTGATTGTCATAATTAGAACCATGCTACGACTATAAATCTTTTGTTGGGATGTGATTTTATAGCATTCTTCCATGTACTCATACACATTGCCATGTACATGCTTTATAGCTGCACAGGCATATGCACAAGGGATCTCCGACATTTGTCACGCTTCACAGCTGTGAAGATCAACACTTAAGGATCTATATTTGGTATGAATACAAAGGCTACCCCTACCATAATTTTTAGGGGAATATGTTCAGCATGAGCAACATTTTCCTTCACCATAGACTTTATGTTGGGTGTAACCCCCTTCACACCAAGGCCGAGATTTAGTTCATAAATACATATTTATGTGAAATTTAAAGACCATAATGCGATTTGGGACTTATTTAAACTTCCTTTTTGCCCCAAAACATGGTTTTCAAAGACTTTTCTAAAACCTGTTCAACAATGATCTCATTCACATTTCAATACATAAATGGCCTGTACAGTACGATTTCCATTCATAAATATCAGAGTACAAAGTAAATTCTTGATACACTCAGGCTCCATTAATAAATAAAGGGTTTATACAAGGCATAATGCCTATAATCTACTTCCCTTAACTTGGGGATTACACAAAACTACATCATACATCCATTATACACAATTCTTTCCCAAAGAAAAATCCAAAATACCAATTACAAATATGATAACCAAATATTCCAAAATGAAACTTCTATCCGGAGCTCTAACCACTCTTCGACACCCGCTTCCCCTTTGATCCTTCGGCCCTGTCTAAAATTGTTTTGGGAGAGTGAGATTCTAAGGAATCCCCGTAGTGTCAAGTCACTCATAGTATGCACAATAATAAGGCATGAAAGCAAATCATAACCCACACATAGCAACTACAACGGCAGTTATAGCGGCAAAGGCAGGTATGACTTGCGTCACCCTTACGTTTGCTCACTCTGAAGTACTCTCGTTGTATTGCACCACAACACAGTTCACAACAATATATTTCACCACAGCTGTGATTCATATAAAGCATTTTATAACGCAAGCCACACTAGCAAGATTCACATCGTAAGCTATACTAGCAGAATTCACAACGCAAGTCATACTAGCAAGATTCACAATGATCCATGTCGATTACAACGGTAGGGGTAGGTGTGTAAACACTACCCCCTACGACTGCTCACACTGAAATGCTCATACTGCAATAGACCATGGCATATACATTTCACAAAACTCAATGACAAGTCATGCATACCACACATCATACACAACATGAGAGAAAAGTCACTACCTTGGTCTTTTTGGGCGTGCTCTGGCACCGGTTTCTCCCGAATAGGGCAAATATCAAATCCTAGAATCATGATTAAGGAAGAAGAGTTATACTCTATTCCAAGGCTCAATTAATTTCATAACATTTAAATTTGGTTATCATTTATGTCCTTTAGGTGGCTACTAGAAGCCCAAACATCTGCCTAAAGGGTGGGAAAAGACTATACCAAAACCACCTTTCAGAAGTGCAAAATGTTGATTTTTGGGGATTGGCCGCAGCCCAAAAATCCACTGGCCGTAGCCAAAAATAGGTCCAAAACATTTGCGCCACAGCCAAGAAAAATCTTGTTTCTTGGCTGAACTTCCAAAAATCATAATTAATTCTAGAAAAATCAAAATGAGGTGATTCTAAAGCCAAATGAAAGGTATTTAAGTCCTCTTCATAGAAAAAATTTGGGCCATTATCAGAAATCACCACAAAAATACAGAATTGCCCAAAACTCAACACTGCTCCAAAACAGAGTCCAGTTTCCATCCCAAAATTTGGACAATCATATCTCCCAGTTCACAAAATGAAATAACACAAATTATATGTCCATTTTGAAGCTTGGAATGTGAATTTTAAGATTGAAAAGTTTCAGAATTTTCAATTACCATTTACTATTTCAAACGTCCATGGAAAACCATTGCCAGCACAGAGTTCTTGCTAACCAAAACTTGCAACTTTTAAACCTAAGTTTCCAATGGTTCATAATTCACATCCAACACTACTCCCACACAATTTTCCACAAGGGATTCAATGGAAACATCAAAATGACCAATCTCACATTGCCTCCACAAGATATAGCATGATCAACAACACAAACCAATCTCTCAAAAACTTCAAACTTCACAATTCAATATCAAAACAATTCTATCTATCCAATATACATCCCAAGACACCATTTCCATGACCACAACATGCCAAACACACAATGACCCTAATTTTCAAAAATGAGCCAAAAATCCCAGAAAATCAAAGCTCAATCAATTGCCACAAAACCTATATAGAAAGATTTGTCTTACTCACCTCTACAACTTTTCCAAAGGAGTTCCTTGGTTCTCTAAACTTCAAAATTCCTTGAGAGCTTAAATCAACACCAATGGGCAATCTACCACCATAGAATTAATGCTCTCAATCCAAGGAACAAGATTAAAGAAGGAAGTTTTGGCATTTGAGGCCATCTCTCTTACCTTTTTCAAGCTTTTCTTCTTCCTCCTTGGGGCAACAATGGCTGACAAGAGCGAGAGAGAAAATGAGAGAGAAAAGAGTAAAGAAGAGATGAAATGATGAGCCTCCATGCCCATGCCTAGCTTCAGCCAAAAATGTGGGAGGGAAGAGAGAGAAAAATATTTTAAAATCCCTCTTTGACTTTTCTCATACTCCTCTCTCTCTTCACCAACTTGCCACATGTTAGATTTTCATTGGTTTTCATAAAATAAGTAACCAAATTAGTTACTCTAACCTCTCCATTAGCCAGTTAGTTACACATCTCATTTTCCTCTTAGTTTGTAATTAATTTCTTCACTAATCACTAACTTATGGCCATCTTTTCAATTTCTCACTGATTATGCATATTAATTAAAAATTGCCACATAGCACCTAATAAATTAAGCTTAAATTCACAATTTATTCACAATAATTCTCATTAGCCCTTAATCAAAATTTGGGCCGTTACTTTGGGGCCTACCCCATTTTTCCACTTAGTCATTGCCATACTAGCTGCATACATCTTTTTGGCAACCTTCTCACGATAGTCATGGATAAGTTGGGCAACATTGTGTTTTCTCTCCTTCACCATCCAATCGTTAGATGATTCAGCAATACTAGTAGCTATCTTATCCCATCTTCAAAAGGGGAACTTGCTGAATGCTCACTTATTAATATCCCCTTGATGAATCATGAATGCTCACTTATTAATATCCCCTTGATGAATCAACTACTCATACATCTCTGGATAGGAATTTCACATGTAGTCCATTGCCTTATTGAAATCTACATCTAACCTTGCATACACAACATTATTGAGCAATCGTAATGCATCTTCCTTTGAACTCCCACTAGTCTTCCTCTTGTCTCTATTTACTTTCAGTAATTCTGAACTGAAAATCTCCTTCACATGCCTATAACAATAAGCATGCCCCCCCAAATTGTCCTCACGGTCCCTTTAGTTGCATTGTGAAGATCATACACTATTGTAAATTCGATTGACCTAACTATTTGTTTTATCTTGTGTAAAAATCATGACCAATCCTCTAAGGTTTCCCCCTCAACAATAACGATTGTAAAGGGCAACATTTCATTGTCCGTATCATAGGCAGAAGCTGAAATTGTTGTTCCCTTATATGGTCTGAACAAGTAGGTTCTATCAATGTATATCACATGTCTAGCACCAGTTATAAATCCCTCAATACAGCAACCATATGCAATAAATACTCGCTTAAACATGTTATTCATACTTGCTTCCTATTCATGAATGGTTCTCCCATCTGATTCCTTCAACTGGTCACAAATCCAAGGTATCAACATATAAGAATATTATGGTCTTCCTTGATGTCTTCCATCACTCTTTCCATCGCCCTGTATGATTGCTTGTATGTAAGAGTTACACCATATTCTGTTTACAATGTATTCCTTATTTCATTTGGACATTTTTCAATGTGATTTGTCACCTCATCAACTATAAGTAAAGATGTCAAGTTAAATCTTCCACCACGACTAACCTGAAGATTGTGTTAGGAACTATGAAAATGTTCATCTCTAAATGTTGTTACCCATAGTAATAGGGTCATCTTATCGATAGCATTTGCTGTTACCCTTCAAGGACATCCAAAAATTTTACATTTAACTGAAATATTGTTCTTGCTATTTCTCACATATTCAAACTCAAACTTGTGTGCTATGATGTACTTGTACAGTGCCTTCTTAAAAGCATCTGTATGCGGAAAACTCTGCATCACTCCTAAAAATAATCCCTTCCATTTCGTAAAGTTCAACTCCGGCATTGGTATAGGTGCACTCTCTACTCCATATGGCAGCCTATTACATCCTCCACCAATTTCAACCGGCAAACAAACGTAACACTTTCATAACTGACTGGTTCATAATCATTTTCCACAAGGCTTGGACACAGAATAGATCTTTGTTGTGACAGTCCCAATAAATCTTAAACCCTGCAATGAATAACAACTGCAATTACTTAATAACCAACAACATGTTCATAAACAACAACTATGATACCTTAAAAAATTTACACTTACGTGTCTGGCTCAACAGATATCTCTGACACATTATCATTCCCTTTTTGTGCTATATACACATGGACACTCCTGTCATTATAGTAAAAAAAGTTTTCAACTTCAAAATCATCATTTTAATTTATTAGTGTCTTCTCATCAAACCTCACTGTACATTTCATCTCACACATGTTACAATCAATACCAAGCCATGATGATATCATCAACATCAAATCTGTCAGTGTTATTAGTTGTTTTAGCCACTTCACCTTTACATAACTACCATTATATTGAATTTTACCTTTATAATTACACACTAATTTCCCTCCAACATGAAAATAACAAAATAGTTCCTTTAAAGATGATGACCCTTCATTACATGTCATTTTGCATGCTTACCTGAAAAGCAAAAAAAAAATACTTTACGCCACTCTTTATAATCTCACTTCAGTAAGCTTGTCTTGCCACAAATTGATTATTAAATCAAGTAACTTCCCCTACCATCACTCACCACCTACAATTGACAACAACACTATATGTTTTAACATCTCCATCTTTACTGTTAACAACATCCATAAATCATCACCCTGCATCTCTTATTAACAACAACATAATGTACTTTAACATCTCTATGATCACTAATAACAACACTCCTCCCATCTCGTCACTTTGCCTATACTATTAACACCCAGAAAATAGCTCTTCACATCTCCATATTCACTAATAACACCACCCTCCCCCAACCTTACTATCCATCACCGGCCCACCTTTCACTTGATGCAACACCCATTCGGTAATCATTCACAATGAACAAAAAAGGCACAAGCTTCATCAATCACTCAACCAAACGCAATTAAATCCATCACACAACCATCAATATTGTTCCATTACTTTAAAGCCACTACCTTTTCTGTATGATCATCTAACACTCCCCTTACCCATAATGCGAAAGTTCCGATATCATAAACCCACCCCAACCACAAACAACAACCAATTTTCCATTAACATTCAAGAAGCATAACACAAAAATCATTTCTCTCTCAAATTTACTTACCCGGGGCTTGCCTTTGGTTTCTATCACGTTTTCTCTTGTTTCACACTTTTTGGCGCCATAAACATACCCTGTTCTCCACTCGTTAGCTCCTGTCTTTTTCCCTTTTCCCTCTCACTTATAAGGGCATTTAGGTAATTATATAAAGATTTCATATTCTAGATTCCTACAGCCATACTGACTTGGGATATGAGAAATTCACCACACCTTTTTGTCCTTTTCTAATTTCCATTGCATTTTTTTGGAATTTCCCCTATTTTTAATCCTAAATGCAAGAGATAATATACAGGTTTTGTCCAATTTAATATTTTTAAATTTATATTTTGATATTTGGATTTGGTAAATAATTATTATCTTTATTCTCCTTTAAAATAAATATTATTTTTTCCATGTCCTTTGTTTTAATTTATTTAATTGAATTTTAAATTTATAAAAACGAATAAATAATTAAAATATTGACTTAATAATTTAAATTTTAAAACTATGCATGCAATAAAAAACCTGATAGAAAGAAGAGAACGGGAATATTCATAATCAATTTAGTTTCAGTCCATCTGTGCCTTTTTTTTTTGCCCGGCTCATTCCATCTTTGCTTGGTAATTGGTATTATGGAATGAATGAAAAATGATTTTAAAATATTTTTGGTAGATTAATTATTAAACATCTTTTGTGTTCCTAATAAAAAATAAAAAAATATGGCTTTGTATGTCATTTTTACAAATTAATTGCATGACTGTGGTTTAAAATTATAATTCCTGAGTCATAAAAACGGTTGCAATCAACATATGTTCCTTCCATTCTAAATCTAATAGTTAATTGAATAATTTTTTTCTTTTTCCCCCCTTTTTGCCCATGAATAATTTTTTTTCTATAAGTTAAAACTTCAATCCACTTTAATCAATATTTTTGGTGAGACATATTAAAGAAGGGTTTCATATGGAAGTAGTTTCCATTATATATAAATGAGGTATCATAAAAAATCAACACGTGCTATAAAAAAATGAACATATATTTTTTATATATAATTAATTCATCTAATTCTTTTAATCTGCCTTAATTACCTAGCTACTTACATTTAGGCTATGTTTGGTACGAAGTATCAGGGGATAGGGATAGGGATTGGGTGAGGGATTAAGTCAAAATATATTGTTTGGTACCAGGGACTACGAATAATTAGGGATTGGAAATACCACGAAAGAGGGATTGCTGCAAAGCCACCTACCCCCTGGTTTTGTGTTTTCAATCCCTGGATTCCAAAATTGTAGAGACAAAAATACCCTTGATTTAAATTTTTTTAGACAAAAATACCCAGCTTTTAACCTAATCAATCTCTCACAATCACTCCCTCTTCTTTTTTCCTTACCAACGGCGTAAACCTCATTCTTAACCATACTATTAAATCGTCGCCATTGTCGCCTTGCACAGTCGCCCTCACCGCCGCTCACGTCGTCACCAACTCCATCGCCCTCACCAATGAGCACCTTTCCCATTTATCTCCGTTGCCTTCACGCTCGCCCACACAGTCGCGAACTCCATCGGCCTCACCACCGGAAGGACTCCATCGACTCTCACAGTTGCACACAGAGTCTCTTAGCACCGGAAAATTTTTCCCTTTCTCTCCGTCTACCTCACCGTCAGTTACTCAGTCAGCCTCACCATCGATCACCTTCACCCAGATTTTTTTTCCCAAAGAACAATCGCCAATTTGAGGTATTGTCTCCTCTTTTTCTTTTCTTCTTTAACTGTGTTATGATCAAGTCTTTGAGCTCAAAATTATAATACTGTCTCTGAATCTCTTTCAAAAGTATTCATTCACAATTTATTCTCGATAGATTATTCTCTCAAGGCAATTTGATAACCGTTGTTGTAATCAATGATTATTGATTCTGAAATAGGAAACAATGATCAAAGGTTGTAATAGTGAGTTTCGAATCCGATCTTCCCCTGTTATGGTGTGTCCATAATATTCAAGTAGTAATCTTTCTCCTTTGATTTCTATTGCAAGATATAAACATAAATATGAGAAGTTTTTTATATTGTGAAAGGCCGAGTTGTCTGTTTCAGGAAAAAGAAGGGGTTTAATTGGACATCATGTGGGATTGCGACTTCTAATGCTAATTCAAAATATTAGATAACAAAAGCATGTTATAGATTCCTAAGTCAACATTCTTGAACTTCTCTGTTTTCTGCAACCATGAGTTTTTAGCGTTTTATGCTTCCAAATAATGAATAATAGTTGGGGTTGCATGTCTTATTTGGTTCTATTTTTGTGATGACTGAACCAGAATAGGGCCTCTGGTTCCACAGGTATGGCTTTGGGATCTTTACTGAAAAGATAAGAGGAAATATATATGATTAATATTGATGATTTCAGCTTGTAAGTTTGAGTTGTTGAAACTGAAAAACTAATTGAGAGTTGTTGCCTAATATTTCAAATGCTCATTTAATAAATGAGATCATTGAATAATGTTTGGAGATGGTGACTTTTAAACATAGTATATAACAGGTGGACCAAATATTACTACATCTTTGCTTGATCTCTTGGTTCTTTGAGGATTAAAAGGCAAAGGTGTACATTACTTGGTTGATGCTGAAGAAAGATACGAGGGCTCAAACAAAGATAGAATAAACTGAAAAATAGAGAAAGAGGTAGGCCAAATATAACTGACAATTCTCTCACTACTAATGGCATAGATATCGCACTTGAACTCTATCTCTGCTTGATCTCTTGCTTGTTTGAGGATTAAAAGGCAAAGGTGTATAACTATATATAATATTATATGAAATTAGTGTTATGTGGTGATGAGATGTCACCTAATGGTTCAAGATGATTTTTAATAAGCTGGAAATTTATTGGTTTGACCTTGCGAAGCTGGAAACTTAGTAAAGACTTGCTGTTTGTTTGTTTATCTAGTGTTCAAAACAAATATGTTTATCTCCTTTGCAAACTCCGTTTATAAGCTGGAAATTTATTGGCTTATGTTTTAGTGACAAATGCAATGAAACGAGTTGTTAATAATGTGAATCCTCTTTTGCAAACTCTATTTATCTCCTTTTAATATTTAAGCTTAGTGCTTTATTTTGCGTGGCAAAGAGATTTATTATCTGAATTGTTGAGATCAATATCTTGACCTTGCATTCTGATTATATTGCCTGCTTCTCTTTAGAATAATGTGCATGGTGTCAAGATGTTAATTTTTTGTGATATGCAAAGCTGTTGGATAGATTTGCTTTGCTACTAGTCTTGATGTAAGACTAACATTTGATTTGCTCCGACACTGTTTTTCTCTATATGAAGATTTGGTATCTCCAACTTATAAAATCAATTGGACACATGACATAAAGTGAAAAAAACCAATCAGTGACATATTTCCTTGTTAACTCTTATATGGTTGTTTACACAGATATGACAATATCTAAAGAAAAGAGAGCCCAGCTGTGCTTGTTACTCTGGTGGCAGAGTATGGCTGAGGCAATGCATTGGTTTTATCTATGTATGAGTATGATGATCATGTTAAGGAGGCGACAGATCATTCATATACCTTAGAAAATGGACTTTTTCGCAAAGAGAGCTTATCTAAAGAGATTAGTGTGTAGTAGTGATATAGCATGTTACAACTTACTTACAATGCATAGGTCAGCATTTGATAAGCTATGCTCCATGCTAACGGATGTAGGAGGTCTCCAACCTAGTAAGAATATGCTTATAGATGAGCAGGTTGCCATTTTTCTTCACATACTAGCACATCATGTGAAGAATAGAGTAATACAATATAACTTTAATAGATCTGGAGAAACCATTAGTAGGTATTTCAATTCCGTTCTACATAGTATGATGAGGGTTGGACATATTTTATTCAAAAAAGTAGAGCCTGTGGCAGAAGACTCCAATGATGATAGGTGGAAATGGTTCAAGGTAGATATATATGTTATATACTCGTTAAATTTTGTATAGATATATAGATAATTTATAATATTTTTTTTTTCTTTTTGTTAGCATTGTTTAGGAGCATTAGATGGAACTCATATTAAGGTGAGAGTTTCTGCTTTGGACAAGGCAAGATACCGAAATAGGAAAGGAGACATAACCACAAATATGCTGGGTGTTTTCTCACAAGATGGCTACTTTATATATGTATTGCCTGGTTGGGAAGGGTCTACAGCAGATGGAAGCGTTCTTCATGATGCCATTAGTAGGAGGAATGGTTTAAGAGTTCCACATGGCCAATATTACTTGGTTGATGCTGGGTATGCCAATTGTGAGGGATTTCTTGTACCATTTCGAGGACAAAGATACCACTTGAATGAATGGAGAGAAGGGCGATATCCTAGAAATGCATAAGAGTGCTTAATATGAGACATTCATCGGCATGAAATGTCATTGAGAGGTGCTTTGGCATTTTGAAGTTACGGTGGGCTATACTAAGGAGCCCATCATTTTATCCCATTAAGACATACAACTGAATCATAATTGCTTGCTGCCTCTTGCACAACTTAATTCGTCAAGATGGTGTAGATCCACTTGAAAATGAAGTAGATGACCTGGAAGTTGGTGTGGATAAGATGTACAACCCTCCAATCCAAAACATGGACAGCTCTAATCAATGGGCTACTTTTCGTAATAATCTTGCTAATGAAATGTTTACTGCTTTTACTTCTAATAGAACAATGAGTTGAAAGAGATGTGTAATTTATTCAATTTTTATTAATGCTATAACTGCTCCCTTTTTCATTTAAACTATATATGTGCTCCTTTTATGCATAATTTATGTTAGGTTCTAACATGTCTTACAGTTAACCAACATGTCAGAAAAATCTGGAAAGTCAGATATTCACAAATAGAAAAGTGTAGAGGACAATTTATTAATCCGTTTCATGCTAGAATTGCATGAGAAAGGTGATCTTATTAGTGAAAATGGTCTTAGGCCTAGTGTCTTGAACACATTGAAGGACAAATTTCATGAGACTATACCTGGATGCCAAATTCAAGCACATCCTCATATCCAATCCAGATATAAAATTTTAAAGGCGCTCACTATAGTGTGGTGACTGACCTTCTCAACTTATCTGGGTTTGGTTGGAACTCTGAAACTAAATGTGTGACAGCACCTAAGACAGTTTGGGATGAATATATCAAGGTAAATATGATTAATTATATCTATATATATAGCATTTATTGTTAATCAAATTAATTAGTCCTGATGTCAATTTATGTAATGTCCTTACAGGCTTACAAGAAAGCTGCAAAGTTCAGGCATATGTCTTTCCCTTATAATGTGGAGTTCAACCTTATATTTAACAAGGATCGTGCACAAGGCAAGGAGTCTGAACAATATGATGATGCCATTGAAGAGATAAATAATGAACCTGGTTTGGACGAGCACAATGATAGGGACATACATATATCCCATGAGAACAATTTACAACCTGAGCAGACTCCAGATGCGCACCCATCATTTGAGCAGACTCCTGACGAGTAAACTCCATCTGCTGCAAGTGCAAGGTCGAAAAAGCAAAAGTGAAGTAGTGCTAATCGTGAAGACTTTTTACTACAAGGCATGGAGAAAATTGCTCATACGTTGGCTGAAGGCTTCAAAGAGGCAAGTGAGAGATTAGCCATGTATATGAACAAAGATGAACGTGAGAAGCGTATGGAAGAACGTGAGAAGCATTTGGATGGCATGAAGGAATCTCTTTATATTGATATTATGCAGGTTGAAGGACTTTCAGACCAACAATGAGATTCTGCTTATATCAAGTTGATGTTCGATAAGAAATTGTTGACTGCATTCTATGCTACGCCTCAAGAGGGAAAATCGCGTGTACTTCGCCAAATGATAGCCTAGATACTCTAATTTCCAAGATTTATTATTTTTTTAGCGTCATGGTAGATGTTTTTCATTGATTACTAAGTAGGTATTTATTATTTCATGTTAGATATTTTTTCATGGATTATTCATTATGCACAGAAGACTATAGTTTTTGGACTTTTGGTTAATTGCTTTTGTCTATAAAAAAAACGCAACTGCTTTTAATTGTTTTGTACAATAATTTACATTTATTGGTTTTGAATCTTCCACAAACTATATAGCATCCAAAAAATCTTTCTTGGCGTGATCATCATATTCGTAAGGTTTTTGAGATATGAAATTAAATTACTGAGTGCATAGCTCATAATTACCTGATCATTATCTCACTAATGTTTTACTAAGTGACGTGATTTCATGAATTGTATAATGTTATTGTTTTTTATCAACAATTAAATTATTAAGAAGTTTCCCTCAAGAACTTCATTGGTGTTCATCATACATGTTCATTTTTTTTAATGTAACCATGTATCCTTCTCAATATCCTCATACCAGCTAACCCATTTTATGCTCTTTGAAACCCAATATTTACTGACATTTATAGCATTGCTAAATTTATTGCAATAAATTAACACTCTTTTTACCTTATTGGATACATCATGATCAGAGTATCTCCAATAGCATATTTCCATTTAAACTAACCAACTTGAATTCTATGATCATACAAGATTGCTCCACTATTAGGCCTATTGGGGTAAAACAGGTTAATAACAAAATTGAAAATAAAATAATGAATAAACAAGTTTTCAGAAAAATCAGAAGGCGTAATGAACATAAGCATTTCATGTAAAGAGAACCTCGGACCCAGAAACGAAGAAAGGAAGACTAAGGCTATAGTTTACAGTTACATGATATACAAGGAAACTTGCTTCCATCTCCATTACAATTGCTTGAGATGCAGATAGAAGCAAAGTAGCTGTTCTACAGATGAGACGATAACAGATGAGAGAGGCAATTGAAAGAAACCAATGGAATGACTTTTATTCAGTAGGAGAAGATATTTTCTTGTGCTTTCCATGTCTTTCCTTCACTTTCTCAAACTTTCAATTTCCTTCACTGTCTTGATCCATCAAGATTGTCTGAAACCAAAAAGCAACCAGCAATGGAAGTCCTAAGCTAGAGCTGCTCAAAAAACAGAACTTGAACTATTATTCTAAGGGGTAGCCTCTCATTTTGTGCAGCATGGGTACAAGCTTCTAATGAGAGCTTCTGGCAGTCCATCAACCTGCACATTTGCTCTCTCTCGGACTCTGCCAGCCAAGGGTGAGACTACAGTTTGGAAAGACAAAAATGAATCAGTTCATTCAGACAAAGATTTTATTAAGCCCATCATTCAAACCAGGTCAGAAGGCATGCAAGCCAATTAGTGGGAATGTTAACCATGAACAACAGAATTTGATTTATGCAATTTATACAGCCAGCGAGAGTTAAATAACATGAGTAATAAAATACAAGACAAAAATTAATACTATGATCATAGGATTAAATATGCCTCACTTGTGGTAGGATGTAAGCTAAATTTAAATTCCAACATTCTTAATCCAACATGCACAAGATGGCCATAGAAAAGCTTCAATGCAACAATTCGTTCAAGATCAATACCTTTAAGTAAATGTCTATAGCACGGTATAGGCCATCGTTCAAGGGTCTGGCATACTCTGGCACAGCAGCAGCAAGAGCTTGAAATTTGGGAAGCTTCAAGTTAACATCTGGGGCAACCTCTGCCAGGTAACCATCAATAAGTTTGGCCACCATGGTGATGGGTGTCAGTGAAGGTGAACCAATCAACTGACCATCTTCAATAGAACATGGAGAGGCATCACCAGTAACCTTGTCTGTTACAAGGAAGTGTTCAACAATTCTCTGCACGCAGTCAACATTGTAAAGGGTCTCCATTGAATGTGATAAATTAGGCATCAAGAGATCATCCAGAGTAGCTTGATCAAGCTGCATCCCAATCCGTTTCTCTAAATTTGATATGCATGAGGGGCTTACTCGAAGAATCGTGGCAGTTCGAAGCAAACCAGACAAGAAACTTGTTGGTACTAGACCCTTCTGCATAGGGAGTAACTGGACAATCTCCTCTAGCAGAACTTTTTGATCTTCTTCAGATGGAGGAGACCCTAAAGCCGCTGCTGCTAGTCGAGCACTGGACTCACCAGAAACCTGACGTCTATTTAACCCTAGCAGGTAAGTTTTGGTATAGAAAGCAACAGAACCAGCAATTAACTCCTGCTTAATGCTCCGTGATTCCATGACTTCGATCAACCTCTTGTAAAGTCACAAACTGAAAGTTGATGTATCTTCATACCACTAATCTAAATTTGAGTTCTTTGGTCTTGCCCCTATACTTATCCCATTCCACAAAACACTTCCACCAGGGCTTTGCATTTCCCCGCCATGTTCTAGAACTGGCTACCCAAATAGATTTGGATCAGTAGATGCTTTTGCGGCAAGTGACTCAATGCACCTTTTTGTGATGTAGAGCTCCTCAGCATAAGGCATGGCATCATCACATGTTTGAAGTGCCTTCAGAGAGTCCTTCAAACTTCGATGGGCCACTTGGTTGATGAAGGTTTCTGTTTGTGAAATTAGATTACCCTCACCATATTCCTCTGTCATTCAAGACACTCAGCAGCACAACGGAGGTACACTACATTAGAGACAGTAAGTTCAAGTTTGACACCATAACAGAATTTTGCTAGGTTCTCTCCCATCTCTTTTGCTGTCGGTATGTTTTCACGATGACGATGAAAAGACCAAATCGGTTTGGGTTGGAAGATTGAGAGATGGAGAGGAAGGGAAGGTGTGGGGTTTTGAGAGATTGGGAAGAAGAGGAGGGTGATGATGAAAGAGATGAAATGGCAAAAGCTGCAGGAATTGCAGAAGCAGCTATTGCAATTATGGTTGTTGCGACGGACCTTCAATCGATTGTTTGGGATTTTGGGTGGGGTATTGGTGTCATTTTATAATTAATACATGTTTATTAAATAATATTAGTAAAATCATTCCCTCCAATTACCACCTCATACCAAACCTATTTTTAAAGTATCAATCCCAATCCCAATCCCAATCCCAATCCCTATCCCAATCCATCAAAATTCAATACCACGTACCAAACATAGCCTTAAGGATTGCAGGAAGTACATACTTAGACGTATCATTCTGCTTTTTATTATGGGGTGTAATGGTTTCTTTCTAAATTGGCGAACATTTATAATGATTTTAATTTTTAGCATTTTTTTTCAAACATGACTTTCAAGTAAACAATAAATTAAGTTTTCTTTTTCCGTTTTTTATTCAAGTTCTCCATATCTTTCAGAAATACATCAATTTTATGAGTAAAACTTATCCATCAACTTTACCATGCTATTGTTTTTATTTTATTGTTATGTAAGAAGAATAACACTTATTAAGAAAATGATAACTACACAAGAAATAAATTTGTTGATTTTCTGGAAAATTATGTGTAATTTTTTTTATATTATATTTATTTATTACTATTAAATTTATGAGTTGTCATCCATTCACAAACTTTAGAAAAATTACACTGGGCCTATTTATGAGTCGATAACTTCCAACATATTTTACCAGAACTTTAAAAACCTTAAACCTATTGATAAGTATATATTTTATAATTAAATAAGTGTAGATTTTAAGATAGATTTGATTAAATTTATAAATATTTTATACCTATTTAATTATATTTTTATGTCCTTTAATTAACTATAAGATAAAAAAGAATTTTGACATAAAATCAACTCATATCCTATTTTATTTTGCAGGAAATATCATGATAACTAGGAGAAAGCACTACTACAAAAAACACTTTTAACGTCCCTTTTTTGGGCCTTTTAACGTTTGAAAATAGGGGGATGTCTATCTAAGGGACGTAGAAAAAAACTGTCAATGGCGTCCCCAAAGTAGGGGACGTCCATAGTCAGGACCAATCCAAACTGAGGACGTCTAAAGTGTTTCTGACCCACTTTAGACATCCCCACTTTGAAGTGGGGAGACTTTAGACGTCCCTAGTCCAAACTGGGGACGTCTAATGTAACCCCCTGTCTTGACAAACGTAATTATCATTCGAAAATGCTTATTTAAAATGAATTAGAGACTAATGGATAATTAAACCCGTTTCAGTCCCTTCCTGACGGTAGGGTTTTCACAATTGTTTTTCAAAACTTCATCCCTTCCTTGGTCTCAAATTTTCAAGTTTCGAATATAATTACCTAAGCAGTTAGTCGCATTCAAATATATCCGAATGTATAATAAAGTCCCGGCAACTCCCGGGATTCATTCACTAAGGGTTTAAAGTTTCCCATATAGGGGATTACAATACTGTTCCAAAATATTATTTACATCCCCAAGAAAATAATATACGGTAATCCCATATCTAAATGGATAACCAACATCCCAAAAGTCATATCCCTACAAGGTCCTAGATGCTCCTGGTCGTCCGTTTCTCTTTGGAGCCACTTACCCTGTCTGTAAGGTTAGTCATTGGAAAGAATGAGACTCAAAAGAATCCCAGTAGTAACAAATCACTCATACCATATATAATCACAAAGTATGTAAGTAAATCATCACACAATACAGCAGCACAAACACAGCATACAAGCTGTCATATATACATGTTGCCTCATTGGCATACACATATCGCATTGCCTCTCTGACAATACATAAAGCCACTCTGGCTTTCATACTGCCTCTCTGGCATTTACATAGCACATTGCCTCTCTGGCAATCACATAGCCACTCTGGCTTTCACATTTGAATCATCATACAATAATGACAAAACAGACATACAATGCATCATATACAGTACAAGAGCAGGAGTCACTACCTGGCTCTTTCCTAACGTCCTTTGGCATAGTGTGCTCACGAGCACGGCAAATGTCAAATCCTATATCCAAGATCAAGGACGATGGATCAATTTCTTTTCCAAGTTCTTAATTCCATAACACTTAAAGTTGGTTATCATTTAAACTCTTTAGGTGGCTACTAGAAGTCTAGACATATGCCTAAAGGGTTGGAAGAACTATCCCAAAGATCTCTTTTTGGGAGCACAAGCACTGATTTCTAGCTAAGTCACTCGAGTAAAGAAGGCCTCACTCGAGTGATGACCCACTTGCACTCGAGTTCCAGCAAGTGAGACGCAGGAAGTGTGTACCCAAGAGCACGAGCACACCTTGGAGTGGCCAATTCACCCGAGCACTATCCTTGGCACTCGAGTGATAGCACCTCTTCACCCGAGTCCCATCGAGTGAGGTGCAGAGAGTGACTACCCGAGAGCAACCCTAAGGTAAAACCTACTCCCATACTCGAGTGAAATAAAGCTCACTCGAGTAATAAGTCATGTCACTCGCAGGCGAGGAAGTGCACCCTTGCACTTTGCTTGAGAATTCTACTGAAACGCTGAAGTGAAAGGAAAATATCATGCTATACTCGAGTGAGGCTTATCAGTAGCCAGAACGCAGCAACTGACAGAAGTTTCCAAACTTACCAATTATGGTTCCAATGGTCCTAAAATTCATACCAAAGCTCCTTCCCACATAAAATTCCATAAGGAACCTATTGGTACCCTCAAAAAATCACATCCTATCCAT
This sequence comes from Inga leiocalycina, assembly GCA_963242795.1. NCBI lineage: Eukaryota > Viridiplantae > Streptophyta > Magnoliopsida > Fabales > Fabaceae > Inga > Inga leiocalycina. The sequence goes on along the minus strand of OY725321.1, from coordinate 39,238,251 downwards.
CTACATTCAATTTTGGCTCAAATTGCTTCACAACTACCAAGATTAACAAATTACCTAATTAAATTCCTATCTAACTCTAATGGCATAAGGGTACAATCTTAGACCATTTCCCACCTAACACAATACCCAATCCATTCATTCCAAGATCTTATGAAATCAGGGCAAAATCCAAAGTTCTCAAAACTCATTCAATGATTACACAATTTAGATCAAAATGCAACTAACCCTTACCTCTTCCTTTACCCAAGATTGGTTCTTTGATCTCTCAACCCTCAACTTTCTTCAAACACTAAAACACCACCTTTCTAAAATCTAAAACCATAGGATTAAAGCTCTCAACGTCATGAAAAATATTAATGAAGACCATTTAAGCTAAAGAAGGCATTCCACAAGTCAAAATCCTACCTTTCCACTTTCTCTTCCTTCCTTCTCTTGTGCAACAATGGAGAATGATGAGAGAGAATGTGATGTTGATGAAGAAACATATTTTTCCCTTGAACCATGTCCACCAACCGACTTTGGGAGAGAGGAGAGAGGTAAAATGGTTTGACCATTGGACCTTGATCCTTTGGTCCATAAAATGCTCTTGGAATAATCTTGCTCTCCCTACCATAAACACATATGAGCATATCTACACAAGATTTAACCCTATGGTCACTTAGCAATAATTCACAACTATTGATCTTTAAGTTACCAATGAGTCTCCTCTTCGATAACTGACCAACTGGTTGGTAAATTTTACCATTTTTGCCCATAATTATCATAACTTTTATTAAACCATCTTCAAACATATTTATATCACAATGCACATCATATTCTTCAAAAGTGTTTATTCCTTAATAATTACATCACTCATGAAGTCATTATCCCTTAGTTACAATTCAGGATATTACATCTAAAGTATTTTTGACCCACTTTAGACGTCCCCAGTTTGGACTGGGGACGTCTAAAGTTTTTTTTAATGGCCTTTTATATATACATCACTATCCAGCAAATTTGAACTGCAGGAATTGGATGGAAGAAATATTGCATAAACCAAAATGGAAGCAACAACAGTTCAGTACTGTGTAATAAAAATGTTATCCAACAATCTAATAGTATGTACAACAACAACTCTAATTCGCACCTTGAAATATAGAAACTTTTGAATCCCCTTTAACAACTAACCAATCAAATAAAAAAAAGATAGGTAGCTACCACAAAGTGTGTCCTACACAAACTACTAATTAATTAACTAATATAAATAAAAAAATTTACTCTGGTATACATTGAAGAAGATGTCCAGCCAAAAAGTCTCTGATCAAATTAATATCGTTATATAAGTAGGCATCTTCATTGTCAAAAATCTGCAAATAAGAAAATAAGCTTAGATGAAATAATGAATAAAGTGAGTGAATTAATTTACAATTGAATTACAACACCAAAAATATTATCCTTTGAGAATGAAGAAGCAATTACTTATTCAAAATCTGTCGTAATACCACTCCGAATGATTTTAAACATATAAAGTAAGATATAGTATCTATATTCCCAGCCGCCAGGTTGTTAAGGGAACTAAAAATCAAAAGCAAATGGTTAAAATCAATAAAGGCATATCTAAAATGACCGTCAATCAAAATAACTTGATTTGAAACTACGTATCTTTGGATACAATCATTTTGGGTCTTTGCCACCTTTATGATCACGGGGCCCGCCAAGGATTTGATATGTCTGGGTTGCCCTATCAGTAAAATGAAAATCAACAGAAATAAGAACAATTCATTTAAGTCAAGAATCAAGAATCAATGAAATACAAACAAAATAACTTACGTATTGAAGACATTTTTTGTTTCTTTGTCTAGCCTTTTAAGCAAGGAATCAAACCAGTAAAATATGTTGAACCGAGGATAGAGAACACACAAACTCCAGTGATAACTATAACAACATATACAAATTAAAATGAAGTAAGATGGCAAGGCAATTATTTATTAAAAATCTTAAATAGACAAAATTAAAATGCGTACCCTTGAACAATCAGTGCTAGATAACAATGATAGTTGTTCTCTCTCATTGTGAAGCCCGCATAGTGAGTCCTTTTTTGCACTGTATTCTTATCCCTTGTCGTATTTGCAGGACACAAGAATCCATATAAATCAACTCTTTGCATGTCAATGTATATACGATGGAAGGAGATATAATAGAATTAAAATGATGAATGTATTAGCTAGTGAATATATGAAACCAAAAAACAACTTCACTAAATAAAGGGAAAAATGGGAAATAAGACTCTTATAGGATTGCAAATGTGACCCATCCTACATCTATCTCCTCCATTTTAATGAACTGTTTAAGGTTTTATTTATCAATTATGAAGGGATACTCTAATTCCTGGCCCACAATCCCTATAGGCATATGCAAATCAATCTACTTAATGCCTTTATAGATCTACTGCAGTCATGCTAAGAAGGGTCATTTCCCTGCTTCCTACTCATTCTTTTAAAACATAAAAAAACATATTGTTAGTAGGATGCCAATAGATCTCAAGTAAAAGTGAGGTAATTCTTACCATTAGAGGTGTTGCCGCTGAGCCAATAAGACTTATAGGCCAAAGAATGAAAGATCCTCTCGCCTGAGCTATCATGCCAACCTTGTCATCAGGAATAGGGATGGCTATACCTTCTTCCCCTTCTCAAACACACGTCATAGTCACCCTATGTAAATGCTGTGGAATTTGCTGATGATGGTGGGTGGTAGCTTGTTTATGAATGAGAGCATCTGCAACAGGACGTCACAGTGGGGCATCCAAATAGAGGATGGAACGTTCTCCAGGTGCTGGAGTGTGAGAAGGGTAACCAAGTGGTTCCTCCACCGGGTTGTAACTTCCTTTGGTGTTGTGGAAGGCTGAAGATGAATGGCTTCTAAGCTCAGAAGTTGCCATCTGCGATTCAAATATCTTCATCATTTTAGCTGGCAGCTCAGGCAACAACTCAAGACGTAGCTTTGGCAATAGCTCAAGACGTAGCTCTGGCAACAGCTCTTATCGGAGCTTTTCACGAAGGTTGGCCTCGAGCTCTTGTGAGACTTCCTAGTGAATCTTAGCCACAAGTTCCCTATTGGTTCAGCTTGTGACGAATAAGAATGTGAGGCTCAGCCAAAATACTTCATGACACGAACCCCCCTGCCTCCCCTCTAACATGACCGGGGTGATCTGCCTTCCTAATCGTCATTGACAAAATATCCATCCATCTACTTGGAATGAACGAACTTTGACTACTATGATCTTCCAGTTCATCCTGAAGTATAAAAGTTATCATAAATGAAAATTAAGCACTCCTAATATGAAAAACAATTTGTACTTATGCTATAACTACGTACAATCCTCACGACAACCTCAGTAACAGTCAGATTTACGTACTTTCCACCCTTAATCCTCCCTGCTTTCCATTTTTTGTGACGTGGAGGAGGTGGCGGGGCATGGACCATAATGCTAGGGTCCGATATGGCTGCTTCCTTCATTTTCTCTAACACTTCTGCCATCATCTTTCGCTCAAGCTTCCGATAACCATCATGAGACATGCAATGCTGATACTTATTAGCTGCTTGCCTCTCTGCATTTGCTGTACTTAATGCCTGTGAAAGGAAAACAATGAAAACCGAATCAATAATGTCAACTATGTTCAAATAAAACACTATGATGAAAGAAATTTTACCAACAAGTTAGGATCTTCTCGTGATGCCATAAACAACCTCCAATCCTCTAGAGACAAATATGAATAATGCTGACATGGATCCTCACCCCTCAGGTCCCCTCGAATGTACTTTGTTATAAGCTTGTTCTTGAAACCTTTCCATTGTAGACGAACCTCCCTTATCCACACCTTGTACATCACCGTGGTGTCAAGGACATCGTAGGTTTGCTGCAAGGTAAAAACATAAGATAATTATATTTGAAGCAACAAGAATAAAGCTATAAATACAGATATATCAAAACTTATATACCAAAAGTTGTTGCCAAATCATGTCTTTCATTTTTTGTAGAACCAACTTCCAATTGTCATAAATAATGCGAACTTTGCTTCAACCCAAATAACCAAATAGCTAATGAAATGGTCTTCATCTGGACCAATTGGTTGCATATTGTCATCAAAGTCAATATGTAGCCTCTCCTGTTGATGTTGATGACGTGCAACCAATGCTCCCATTTTTGTGCTGCCTCTAGTCCTTCTTCTCGCTATGGGTTCATGTTTACCAATTTCATTATCCCTATCACTTTTTGAGTCAATAGAATTATCCATATTCCTGTAAGTACAAAAATAAAAATCATTATCAGATAGGTATATAAATTGCAATAAAAATAAACTACTCTTAGCAGGAGTAAAATAAAAAACACACAGTTATATTTTCTAAGTTAAGCTCTTACTCTATATTGTTTCCCATATTCCTTCACAATGATTATTTCTTACAGCATATTCTTCATCATCTACCACTTCTACTTCACTTTTTGAAGATGGATTAATTGTGAAATGTGGTGTGTCATCAAGGTTGAAGGTCGGATCACCATGCTTCTGTTTTTTACTTTGAAGTACAATGGAAATTTTTTTATTTGAAGGATCTATGACATAAAACACTTGTTTCGCCTGGCTTGCTAGAATGAAGGGCTCATCCCTATAATCTACTCTTTTAAGATCAACTGAGACAAATCCAAATTATTGATCTATTACCACAGCATTATTGTTAAGCCACTTACATTTGAATAAAGCAACTTTGAACTTGTTGTAAGTAATTTCCCATATTTCTTCTATAACTCCATAATAGGCCAGGATGCTAATATTGGGTTTTTGTCTTTCGAATTGGAAAAGTGCATGGCTTCTGCTTCTACCATCACCCTACTATTTTGCATGGTACTTCTGTCATTTTGATCTCTTGTGTAGAAAGAATACTCGTTTATATCATAACCAGTCTGAGTAATGATCTGAAACGAAGGCCCCCAAGCTAGCCACTCTATTGTCTCAGACACACCGGTCTCATGCAAAACCTTTTCCTGAAACTACTTTATGAATGTCTTGTTTTGTTTAATAGTAATCTGCATGTCATTCTTCCTTGGATTCATGTTCTTAAATCTCTTTCTGTGTTCATCTATGTACGATTGAACTTCTGCCATATTATTCAGGATATACAAGTGTACTTGCAATTCATGAGGCATAGTCTTCACTTTCAATCCTCGTGTGCCCTTGCTTCTCCCCTCTTCATGCTGAGATTGCTCCTTCTTCCCTGATAGATAATCACTGCAGAAGTCCATAGCCTCTTCAACTACATATCTTTCAACTATTGAGGCTTCTAGTCGATAGGGATTTTTAGAATACCCTTTTAAGATCTTCATGTATCGCTTAAAAGGGTACATCCACCTCAGGTAAACTGGATCGCAGAGCCTTACCTCCCTTACCAAATGAACTATAAAATGCACCATTATATCAAAAAATGAAGGAGGAAAGTGCATCTCTAATTTGGACAATATAATATAACCCTCAGCTTCCAGTCCATCTAGCTTTTCAATGTTAATGACTTTGTTAGAGATAGCATTAAAGAAAACACACAATCTTGTTACAGTAGTTCAAACTTCATCTTTCATAATGCCTCTAATAGCTACTGGTAATGGTTGTTGCATCAACACATGATAATCATGGGACTTCATTCCCACTAACTTCAAATCGTCCATTGCCACACACCTTCTCACATTCGAAGAATACCTTTGTGGCACCTTAATTTGATGCAAACACCTACACAAACTTCTTTTCTCCGCTTTTGATAGTGTATACGCAGCTGGCTCCATGTATGCCCTCCTACTATTATCTCTTAGTTGCAGATGTAACCATTCTCTTATACCCATATCAACAAGGTCTAGTCTCACACTAATCCCATCTTTAGTCTTCCCTAGTATGTGCAAAAGTGTACTGACAAGGCTATCACAATCGTTTTTCTCTACGTGCATCACATCAATACTGTGTCTCACGTCAAGAGTACGCCAATATGGAAGATCAAAGAAAATTGATCTCTTCTTCCATATGTTCTTCTCACCCGCAGTCTTCTAAATCTTACAGAATAAAATATTGATACATTGACCCGACTGTATATCTCCTCTCTGATTAATGCCTTCAGAGCCATTCCATGCTTCGGCAAGCCGTTGAAACGCTTTCTTAACCTACGATATAGGTGGAACCTATAAAGGAACCTCCTGTGACCAAGGTAAACTGTTTTTCTTCCATGCTTAAGTTAGTGGAAGTGAGTGTCTGCTTCACAGATCAGATATGCTTTATGCCCCTTCACACTGTACCCTAACAAGTTTCCGTATGCAAGGAAGTCATTTATTATAGTGAAAATCATTGCACGTAGCTTAAAGACTCATTCATATATGCATCAAACACATCTACACCTTCCTCCCACAACTTCTTCAAGTCCTCAACCAAAGGTGCCAAGTAGACATCGATATCATTCCCCCGCTGTTTTGGTCCAAAAATCATCATACAAAATATCACATACTTGCGTTTCATACAAAGCCAGGGAGGCAAGTTGTATATTACAAGGAGTACCCCCCACACACTATATGTGCTATTAAGAGTTTCATACGAATTGATGCCATCTGTATAAAGCCCAAGCCGATAGTAGATAGGATTTTCATACTCCTTTCTGTACAGTACACAATCATTAGGGCAAGCGTGTATCTTTTTATACTCCATGCCCATAGTAGATAGGATTTTCTTGGCCTCATACATACGATTTGGAAGTACATTATCATCTGGAAACATATCACACAACAGTTCAAGTAGCAATGTGAAACTACTATTGGTTTACCCACAAGTTGCTTTTAAGTTAACCAAATGTAATGTTCCTATCAGCCGTGTATACTTACTCCCAGGGTACAACGATGTCTCTGTATCACTCCATAGGCTGTCATATTCATGTGACTGTGTAAAGGATTATACCTCAACATCGTGAATCATTCTCTCTATTCTATCTTCATCTATGACATCTACAGCTTCCTTCTTGTGCGACAGACAATCAGTTACTTCCTTACTATGCCATATCCACCTTGTGTATCAAAAATTTATTCCATCACAAAGTATGTGATCCCTTATAACTTCAACATCACGTCTTCTCTCATTTAAAAAATTGACACAAGGACAAAAATAAATCCCATTTTTGGCTGGAGCATTCCTTCTAGCATATTCAATAAACTCTTCAAACCCATTCTCATATTCTTTACTTGTTCTCAAAGCATTCATCCAACTATGATCTATTTTATTACCACCTACGCCATTCCCATTTACACTCAAGTTAAGAATACTTGTCAATACTAGGATTGCCTTTTACTATTTTGTTTTTCAAAATTTTGGTAGCATTTCCCCTTAAAAATGAGACATCCCAAAATCAAAATAACAAACCATCTCAGCTTAATTTAAACAAAACTAAACTTTAGCTTCTAGCACCAAGCACAAAAAGAATACACTTATATTTTAGCAACCAAATTATTAAATCAGATATGTACCATAAGTGAGATATGTGACACCAAAAAAACTCTTCCCAATTTCAATTAGCAAATGGCAAATCTCAACAGCAATATTATATTTTTCTTCCACACAACAATTTTTGATTCACAAGTGTTCCAAGATTGATCACAGCAATGAAGTTCCAAAAATCCAAAATCACAATGGAATAGGTTTATGACAACAAAGTAGAACTCGAACAATTAATTCACACTCCAGGAGTCAATGATAGCAAGCAAATTCTAGCACTAAGTTACAACAAGCAATGTTTACCTCCAAATACCATTAATAGCACATTCCAGATTCTTTAGCCATTCACAGTCATACTTTAATTTATTCTTTTAATCACCAATTAAACTCAATATTTTGCAATTGAGGACAGCAAAGTTAAGCTCAACAACAGTCACACTTTATGACAGCACTTTAGCACGTAGATTCGACAATCCAAGCAAGTAACACAGTCAATTTCAAGTCAAAATTTAAATTCACAATAGGGAAATTAGTCCATAAATTCAATAGCAAGCAAGGTGTAGAAGTCCAGCACAAGTTTTCATATAATTTCAGATTAAGTGACAGCAAAAATGACTTCTCGGATTTAGCATTCACCAAAACTCTCCACATAACTGAAAAATTTTAGGAACCAATAACAGTCACTCAAGTGCACACGTTGACAATAATTGTCTCAGCAAGTTTACCACCAAAACAACAAAGATAAAGCTCAAGCACAAATCATACTTAAATTTCAGCCGAGAATCAAACGCATTTTGCTAAGCATTCACAAGTTCAGTGTTCAATGCCACTATAGTCATTTTTTAAAGTTCTATCTAACTAATTATCATAAATTAAAGAAATTTAGTTAGCTAACCTGTAGCTAAAACTTTAGAGGGAGATGACCCACTGTGGTAAGAGGGAGGACGACGGTGGTGAGAATGAGAGAAAACAGTGCAAACCCAGAGCAAAGACGACGACGAGCAGGCACGCTATGGATGAAATAGAGGGTAAGATGGAGGATAAAGAAGAAATCAGGGATAGTCGTATAGAAAGCTTTGGAGAAAGAAGAAAAAAAGAAAGTGAGAGGAGAGCACGAAGATGGGGATGGAAGTGAAGATAAGCTTTGGAAAAAGAAGAAAAATAAGAAGGGGAAAGGAGAGCACGAAGATGGGGATGAAAGTGAAGATGGGAGGAGTGATGCAAAGTGAAGCAGGGGAGCCTTTAGGTGTCCCCAATCAATATTGGGGACACCTAAAGCAATATTCTGACATGATCAAATGCACTGGTCATGTCGACTGGTGCATGTGATCAAGTTTTAGATGTCCCTAGTTGGGCTGGGGACATCTAAAGCCAGATCTTTAGGTGTCCCCAACTATTTTGGGGATGTCTAAAGTTTTCCTATTTTTTTGTATGATATTTAGAGGTCTTTAGACATCCCCATTTTGACTGGGGACGTCTTAATTCTATGTTTAGGCGTCCCCATTTTGAATGGGGACATCTACAACACTTCCTGACAACTTTTGGCATGAGATTCAATAATTTTAGACGCGCAAACCTTTCCAATTTTCACCTATAATTACACATATGCCACTCGCCTATATTTTGGGTGTCCCTTTTTTAAAAAGGGAAGTCCATTAGGGTAGTTGTAGGTATATTCTGTAGTAGTGGAGGAAGATCATAGAAGCACAATATATATTATACACATTTATATATACACATAACATATATCTAAATAATAAAAGAGGAAACATGGATGAGAAGTCGTGGACCCTAAATTAAGTTGTTCACCATAGACGTGAAGCAGGTTACATTACTAGAGGATATATTCTATATCTTCTATAATATCTTATATGGAGTTTAGAAGAAAATCAGATAAGGATTGCGAAGGCTGCGCAAATTAAGGAAAATAAAAAGAAGCTAAACAAGTGAGGCACAAGCAAGGAGTTCTGAAGATATGATATAAAGGGGAGAGAAATGATCAGAGAGTAGCGCAGAGGGAAAATGTTGAAGAAATAGAGGGAGCGAGAACCTTTGCGGGTTCACCCCATAGCGCAGCAAAGGGTTTGAGCAAGCAGCAACAATCAGAATTTCTTCAACCTGTGACGGTAGCGGGAAAGAGGAGGAGGAGAGGAACGAACAATCTAGGCAGCGTCAAGAAGTTCTTGATGGTAGAGAAGCATCTTGGCTAGAGTCAAGAAACAATCAAGTAACTTCTTGGTCTCCTTCCACCTATGACAGTAGCAAAGAATAGATGGAGTCATCGACAACAGTCTTGATTTCTTTCTTTTTACTCTTTATTCGTTAAACTTGAATTTCTATCTTTATTTTATGGATTTTATTTTAGCAATGCTTGTCTAATTTGCTTTTAGACCTAGAGAAATTATGAACTTACTAGTGAACAAGATTTTATTTTCATTTATTAATTATGATTTATGTTAATTTTGATTTCCTAATCTTATCCGTTTGATAACTGGCCAACAATGAATGTAAATTAGAGAATTAGAATTTTTCTAGACAAAGGAAATTTTAATCAAGCTCTTAGATTAAGTAATGTGTGATTAGATTATAATCTAATTTGCCGTTAGAATTGACATATACCTAATGGACACAATTGATGACGAGTGTGTTGAAATTGTTTTGCCACTTGGATAATTGTGCTAGACATAGCTTTTTATATTTGAGAAAGGGTTATAGATAAACCGACAGGAACTTATAACTATTAATATTAAATTAACTAATTAAATGAAAATAAGATCTAGGGAGCTAATGAGGAATTAGTGACTTTAGGTTGTGTTTGATATTAATCGTATTCGTTATTTTATTTGACTTTAATTATAACTAGATTTGTTTAACTTAAAAGAACTTGAGATTTTAATACCCAAAAATTGATTCTTGGTTCCTTGTGAGAATGATATCTCACTTATCACTTTATTATTTGGCACGACCCATATACTTGCAAAGTGCATCACCCATTAACTTTATTCTAAACTTTAATGACTTTCTAACTTTACTCTTATTTAGGTTAGCTCTCATAATGTGTTGACGATAACAAACCTTAATTTATTGGTAATATAAATCTCGAGTGATAATTAAACTCTTTGAAAAGTAGAAAGTAAAACTTTGTGGTGAATTACTCAAGTTTGACATAATCACTCGATTGATGGTTTGTGCACTCGAGTAATGGTCAAATAAGAGTGTAATGTTACCAAAGAGGATCACTTGTGTGATGGCTTGTACACTTGAATGATGAATCTTCACTTCCAGATCTCTACCAAGTCACGTTATGGTGAATAAAGGGTGTGAAAATTCTTAAAGGCAAAATCACTCAAATGATTGGGTAAGCACTCCAGTGATGGGTAATCAGTTGTAGGTGACTTCCAAATGGTTTGAAAGTTAGTGATGTAAAAACACAAATCACTCGAGTGAAGAAGCTAGTCGTTTGTGATCGAAGACCAGATTACTCGAGCAAAATGGAATTCACTCAAAATGATATCAATTCTTGAAATTCGCTCGCAGAAGAACTTGAAGTATTGTGATCTTTTTGAAAGATCACTCAAGTGATTATTCAAATCACTCGAGTGATCCGTAATCACTTGCAAGGCTTTTGTAAGTGACTTGGAAGTGCCAATGCATCTAAGAGGAATTTACTTGAGTGACCTACTTGAGCACTCGAGTGTTGTCATTTCTTTGGAAGGCACTCGGTAGTGATAGCTTTCAAAGTGTTGTAAAGATCACCTGAGTAATATCTATTTTTTTAAAAATTATCGTCACCAAGTTCCTTAAGATAATATGATTATCAGCCCAAGATCACTAGAACACTTGAGTGATAGAGATAAACACTCAAGTGATTGGAAATCACTTGAAGAGATCATAAATCCCACTCGAGTGCATTTTTTAGAAACTTTTAAACACTATATTGATGATCTTGATACATATGCTTCTCATCTTGATTTACTTCTTGAATCCTTATATTACTTCTAAATATTACTAATATCATTTATGTGTAAGTTTCAGGTGCTTAATCAATGAATGAACCTCAAAAAATATGGAAGCAAAATTCTGACAAAAGCATTAAATGCGTAGCAAAGAAAACCAACGGAAACACTCTCTTTCATCAACGGCTATCATCACTCCCTAATGGACAAATTTGAATGGTCACAACGGTCATTAGAGATATTCTACCTATAAATACAAAAGTATTAAAGACAGAGCAACCAACCAACGAAAAAATCAATTTTGTTGATTAAGTGCTCTGTTATTCTCTAAGATTCTTAGTGTTCTTCAATATTCATTAATCAGCTCTTTGAAAGGGATTTTAATACCCTTATTCACTATTCATGTAAAGAGAATCTCAAGGTAGTGGGACCTTGAGTGGGAATTAGTTTACAAAGTGTAAGGGGGAGTAAGTGTCCTGTTGAGGAGCTTACTTGCAATGTGGTGCTAAGAACCCATTGAATCTTGGAAGTATAGTGGAAATCTCATAGGCGTTTTGAGAACTGGACGTTGGTCAAGAGGTTAAGACCAAACATGTATAAACTCTAGTGTATACTTCAATGAAATTTTTTCAACTCTTAATTTTAAGTAAGGGTTTTTAACTATGATAATTAAATATTTTTTATCACCTAATTCACTCCCTTCTTAGATGAAACCATTGACACTAACATTTAGTATCAAAGCCTCGTCTTCTTGTTTTAGGCTTAACATACTAAGAAGAATCGTATGACGAGTAAGGGTGAAGGAATACTACCAGATGTCACCTCTATCACTAAACCACCAAGGTTAATGGAGAACGCTTCTCTTTCTTGAAAGTAAAATTCAAAGTATTCGTGATGGCCACGAAGTGTGGCCTGTGGTAGGTGATCTAAGATGGAGACTATATGCTAATGAAGACTGTGGAAAATGTAATAGTTTCAAAAACACCATCAAAATTCGATGACAATGATAAGAATCTTGTAACTCTCAATAGCAAGGCAATAATTATGATTCAAAGTGCCTTGAGTCAAAAAGAATATTTGAGAATATGCACACATCCTTCTGCCAAGGATATGTGGCAAGCGCTGGAAATAGCCCATGAAAGAATTTCTCGGATCAAGAAAAATAGAGTCAAAAATCTTATCACAAAATACGATCTGCTCAGGATGAGATCAGGAGAAACAAATGCTGAGTTCAAACTCATGTAAACCCATCTTGTAAACCAATTGGGTGCACTTGGGAAGTTTTACGATCAAAGGTCTCAAGTAAGGAAAAATTGAACATTCTTTCAAAAAGAATGGAAAGTGAAAGTCACAACAATAGAAGAGACCAAGGGAGAATCAATGCATTCAGTCGCTTTATTATTTTGAAGTCTTTCTTAATATGAAAGCAAGCTGAAATTCAAACGTGAATTAGGTGAGATTGATGAAAAGAAAAAGTAAGGAATAGCCCTTAATGCAATCAAAGAAGAAAAAGAGCATAAGGATGAAGAAGAAGTTGATGATGAGGACATGGGTCTCATGGTAAGATAATTCAAGAGGTTTTACAAGAAGGGATAGGGTTTCAAAAACTTCCATAAAGGAGGAACCAGCAACATAAAAGAAGCGAAGGAGCAAATCATTTGTTGTGAATGCAAAAATCCGGGTCACTTCAAATTAGAATGCCTAGGGTACCTAAATATAAGACATAATTGACTTTTTTTGAAGAGATTAAAAAAGCTAAATAAGTTATTCAATCATATAATATGTTGTATATCATTAGATTATATATCAGTTTATATGTTAGGCAAAATAATTTGGAGAAAAAACGATAAATATAAATAATTTAAAGTCATTTAATTAGCTTCTTTAATATCTCCAAAAAGGCCAACTTTATCTTATATTTACAGCTAAAAGGAGTATTGTAAGGTACTGGGTGCAACTAGAAAAAGTAGTTTAGTCTTTGTAATATTGGCTCACTTGTAACTCAATCTTTTAAATATAACTCAGTGTAATTTAGTTTTTACACAATTGACTCATTTAAAATTCAATCTCTAATCTTTTTCTCTTTTATGATTTTGTCATAATCATCTTAAACTCATGCTAAATCATCACTTAGTCATCTTACATGGTAGAAAAATTCATTAACATGATTGAAAATTACTTTCCACTCAATTGTCAGCTTCAGGCATATTTTGAGTTTCTTTTTAAAAAGGTAAAGAATGGTCAAATATGCTTCTACACCCCTTTGCGACTCCACATAAAGGTGAGCAAATTAGAATTAAAAACCGAACTCAATTCATTTTTTTGGATTCGGTTAAAGATTCTAGTTTTTTTTTTTTTGAAAATTTTGGTTTTTGGTGTTCAATTCGGTTATTAGAAAAAATAATTCGGTGAAAGCAAAAATATATACAATATATTTATATTTAATAGATACTATTTGATAAGTATATATATATTTTTTATAATGAAATAGGTGTAAATTTTGAACTATAATAGATAAAATCTATAGATATTTTAAATCTATTTGATTTATTTTATATATTTCCCCCCTAAAACTAATCTTGAGGATAAAACATAATCATTCAACAAAATTTATTCATATATCTTTTATTTTACAGATAATAAATAAAATAGCTGGTTATTTCAGTTATTAATCGAACCGAACTGAAATATTTCGATTAATTTGGTTTCATTTCAATGTTTAAAATTAGCTCTGTACGGTTTTTCGATTATTTCAATTTTTACCCAAAACCAATCCGAAAAACCGAAATTTCATCACCCTTAACTTCACAACTCTGTATCCATGCTAAACCAACCAATCAGTTACAAAAAAAAAAAAGAACTACCTACAATTCTTAATATAAGTCCTAATTGATAATTTTTGAGAGACTAATAAAATTAAATAACTTACTTAATTATAACACATGTTACATCTATCTAAAATACCTATGTATATCGTTAGATTATGTATTAATTTATATACCAGGAAAATCAGTTTGGAAAAACATGATAAATATAAATATTTTAAAGTAATTTATTTTACTTTATTAATCTCTCCAAATTAATCAATTGGGTCTTGTATTAAAGATCACAGGTAGTATAAATTACTAATCATTACAAAACACTTGCTTCAATTAGTAGCAAGGCCGAGCAAGTTTCCTACAACTCATTGAGTTCCCCCAGACCTAATGGAAAATTGCCCATTTTGGCTAACCCAAGAAAAGCCCATAACTGGCAGGCTTAACTAGGCAGGCTTGTGTGTTAAACAGGACGGGCTACGAGCACACCCTCAGGCTACCCGTGCCTGCCATATGTGTATGTGTGTGTGTGTATTCCTTCCATCCCTATATATAAGATACTTTCAACCAAATTACGAGATTCTAGAAAATATTTAAAAGTAATAAATATGTGGGAAATATATATTTTTTCCAAAGATACCCCTATTTGTGAATGAATAAGAGAAAATGAGTAATGATGAGAAAAGGAAGAGAATGTATCGGCGAATAAATGGTGATGTGAGGGACTGAGGACAAAATAGGCAAAAGTGCATTTATTATTCAAACAAAGTCAAATGGGACCTTGTAAAAATGGACAAATCCATTCAAAAAATAGGGACCTTATATATAGGGACGGAGGGAGTATAACACACACACACATGTACAAATCTAGGCAAAGGAGCCCATTTTAATTTAATTACATCTCACATATGTGAGATAAAATATGTATTTAATATAAATATATGATATTATATATAATGTGAAGTCAAAGTTGCTTTAGAAGCAATTTTTCCTCGTGATACAACGTGAAGTCAAATTGAAGTAGATTATGGATATCTTGCATTGTTTATATGATAGCTTCATTACTTGTCTAGTTTAAGTTGATGCGATACAGCATTGGATCTTGGTCAAAGTTAGTATTAGAGCAACTGGATGGTAGTGTTCATACTAGAAACATTTTAGTTTTGAAGGTTGAAATTGAAATGTCATTGTCTGCCATTGATCACATATTCAAAAAGTTTTTAGCCAGTGCCAAGACTATAACTAAGAAGGCTGAGCAGCTTTCAGAGGTAGATGAATAACTTCAAGCTAATTTAATTGAAATTATGAATCAAAATTTGACCTTTTACGATGATGAAAAGTGCATGCTTTCAAATATAAAATTCTAAATTTAATTGCACATGATTTGTTGGCTACATCGGTCTCCACAGTGTCTTTAAGATCCACTTTTAGTATTAAGGGTCGAGTACTAAATACTTTTAGAAGCTTCTTATCTTTAAAGATGGTTGAGGCACTCATGTGTACTCAAAATTGGTTACGTACTAGTCCTCCCAAATTGAAGGAGGTTGATGTTAATAAATTTGTGCATGTCTTTTCATGCGTGGTTTCAATGAGGAATGATGAGGATTATGGTACTTTATTATTAGTGTTTTTTTTATAATTTATATTCAGAAATTAGTGGTAATAAAGTAGTAAAAATGCAATAGTATATTGAGTTTTTTTTTAATAAAAATGCACTATCAAGATACACACGCCTATTTAAACCCATTTAGCCCAACCCATTTGATATGGGCTTTGACGAGCATAAGTTAGAAATAACTAGGCAGGTTGTGGGCAACCCATTGAACCCATTGCAGAGCCCTAATTAGTAGCAGGGATGGATATATAGTACTACCTTCGACCGCTAATACAAGAGTCAATTGACTTTTTTGAAGAGATTAATGAAGGTAAATAAATTATATTAAAGTATTTATATTTATCATTTTTCTCCAAACTAATTTGTCTGACTTATAAATTAATATATAATATAATGATACACTATATATGCTATGATTAAGTAATTTATTTAACTTCTTTAATCTCTAAAATAAAATTCAATTAGCTCTTATATTAAAAACTGAAGGTAGCATCATATGTCTTTATTCTAAGCAGACTTGTTTGTTAGATCTCATAGTTTGGTGATAACAAAACTTAAGAAAGTGTTTTGCATAAAGATTCACAGGCTTACATCTTTAGAAAATATTTTTCAAAACATATAGTGGTCCACTCGAGTGATGTGAAAAAGTTTGAAACACTTGATCACTCAAATGTCCACTAGAATAATATGTTCAAACTTTGTCACTTTCACTTCACTACAATATTTAACAGAAGTAACCAACTATTTACATTGAAGATCACTCTAATGGTGAAACAATTTGACATCACTTTCACTTCACTATGGTGATTCTAATAGTGATCTTATTTCAGAAAGAATATTTCTCAATAGATCACTTGAATAATCACTCGAGTAATATTTTCTAAATTACATTACTTTTAGTCTACCACAGTGAGTTAGCCAGTGCTCAGAATTTTTCTAAATGTTTTCAAAGTTGATCACTCGAGTGATGTATTCAAACCCACATCACTTTCACTTAACCACAGTCAGTTGGCTAGTGATTAATTTTTCTGAAAAATAATTTTAAGATGATCACTCGAGTGATATATCTAAATGTTCCTCACTTTCACTACACCACAATGTTTTATCAAGTGATCAAGTCCTATGAAAACTATGTTTTAAAAGATCACTCGAGAAACCTTAGCAAATATGTATCACTTGTACAACACCATAGTGACTCTGGCAATGTTCAGTATTTTTGAAAAATGTTTTACACAATGATCACTCAAGTGACATGAAAGTAGTGCATCATGTAACACCTCAAATTTTATATTCACCAAATATATTGTAATTATTCGAGAAATTCAATAAAATGGTGAATGTTCATGAGAAAGGCAATTAGATTGCAATGGGAATAGC
This sequence comes from Inga leiocalycina, assembly GCA_963242795.1. Lineage (NCBI taxonomy): Eukaryota > Viridiplantae > Streptophyta > Magnoliopsida > Fabales > Fabaceae > Inga > Inga leiocalycina. The sequence goes on along the minus strand of OY725321.1, from coordinate 39,220,997 downwards.
AAAATCGAAACTTTGCCATTTTAGCACAAGATTAAATATTTTCTAATTAATTGAATTTAATTTCAATTAATCAAGGAAAATAAAGGAGAATGTATAGTTGGAACATTCCACCAAGAATAAATCAAGGATTGTGAAATTGGAACGACTTGTGCATAATTCAATTGAAGGCATTATGGAAATATTGGAACAAATTCTATTTCCCTTTTTCTTGCAATTTTCGCCTAGCATAAGAAATGGGAGGGAAAAATTGATTAATGGGATTAAATATGTCAAGTGTCATTATCCTATGGTAAAGGGATTAGTCTATAATTGATTAAAAAGAGCACATGTCTAATTGAGTTAAAATAATGTTACTTTTGCAAAGTAATCATGATTATGATACAATACTTGAGTGCATAGTTAGAAGAAGCAATTTGGTTAGTAAAGAGCATAAGGGGGACGATTTTTGAGGCTAAACAAAGAGGAAGAAAATTAGTTCAATGCTAATGGTAGCCTAATGACACAATTGGAAGGAGATAAGACCATTGCCAAGTGTCAACACAAGATTACATCTTGGAAATCAAGGGATTAAAGGAAAGAGAGATGTTTTATAAAACATTTTCCCTTCCTCTTCCCTTGCACATTTCGGCCAAGCTAGAGGAAGAAGAGAGAGAGAGAGCTTTGAAGAAGTCTTGAGATCTAGAGAGAAGGAAGAAGAAGCTTAAGGTAATGATGATCTCTTAAGCCTTTTTACTTGTAATATTGCTTGGAAACCTTCTCTAAACACTTCTTCTCTATGGAATCCATGTTTTAGAAGACACATTTTGAGCTCAAGAAGAGAGAGGGGAGGACGCCTAGAGAGAGGGGACTCAAGAACACAAGAGGTGACTTCACAAAACTCAAATCCATACTAGTTTGTTATTATTGTTGGAGTGTATGGTTGGATTTGGTGATTTTTGTTAAGTTTATAAATTTGGAAAAGTCCTAACCCTAAGGGGTTATGCTGCCCAATTTTCTTTAAATCATGGTCAGGATGTGTTTAAATGACTTAATAAGGGGTTAAAAGTGGAAAGGTATAAGCTTTAGAGGTTAAATCACAACGTTGCATTTTCCCTTTTTCTTGAGTCATTTTTGGCCAGCATTGTTTTGGGGGGGAAAGAGTTGGATTTTCATGAAATTGATGGTCCTATTAGATTCAGGAGGCAAAAATATTTGAGTTTACAGTTGGTCACTTTTTCAGAAAAGCTCGAAAAAGTGTAATTACGAAAACGCCCCTAAAATCCCTAAATCGGGGCTGTCAAGGGCAATTTTGTAATTTGACACTGAATTTGGTAATTTCGATCCTAGAAATGGATTCCTTGGGCGAAAATACATCAGAATAGCCCTAGTCAAAATTTTTAGAAAACGTGCTGTCATGCCAAGTACAGTAGGGGCGGGGCCGGGGTTCCGGGGGCATTTTGATAAATTTTCATCATAAACTAATATAACCACAAGAAACACTATGGAAGAGTCTAAAATGATACTTGGATAGGTTATGACCTATTTCTTGTACATTTAATATTTTAAGACCAAGTCGGAAGCCAGAAACGACACGTTTTACAAGGCACATCAAAAAAGGGTTAAAAGAACTTTGAGTTAGGGACATTATCCTTCATACAGCATGCCATAGTTATATGATTGTATGGATGTCATTGTTGTAAATGTGCTTTATTAATCAATGTGTTTTGCCTAGAAATGGGCAATTAGTGCCAGGGGTAATTACACTGGGAGTTGGTGAGAATCCGACCGGGAAGATTAGTGGGGTAGAGCCCTACTCATGTATACATGCAGATGATATATTTATATTATTCATTAATTGGTGCATACATAGCGTATATCATATTTATTTTTCGCATTTTCTATGAACGATAATATGTTTCTACTGGGATTCCTTAGAGTCTCACCCCTTTTTTCTAAACAAATATCTCAGCGGGTGCCAATGGAACAAAGGCAAAGGTGTAGACACCAAGAAGTGATTGGCACGTGTCTCAAGACAAGGTTAAAGATCGTGGTTATAGTTAGTTTATGCCTAAGTTATTTTGGGAAATCTTGTAAATACTAAAAATACTGTAGTATTTTGTATTTTGTCGACAGACAACTTTGGTTTTTAAACGAATACTTTTATCAGTATATATGTACTTTTCTGTATGCCCACAGAATCTTGTCTTTATTACTCTTTGAATATCAAAATGGAAACAAGTGTTGACACATCACTTTCACCGTACCATAGTGATTTAGCTGTTGATCTGTTTTCTTCTGAAATTGAGATTAAACATGATCACTCGAATGACCCTATTTGTGCTCATCACTTTCACATCACCATAGCAAGCCAATGACTAATATATTATGCTTTCAAGACTAAGTTTCTGAATAGAGTGAAGATCACTCGAGTGATGCCGTCACTCAAACAAAACGACGCTTGGGAAATCTTGTGACACATTCAAATCACTTCTAAACATGTTCTTTTCACTTCTAAGTGATTCTAAACTTGCCCAAGTCATTGTTTGAATATGTTTCAGTTGCTTAATCAAATATTAACACAAGATTAGCAGAAAGCACTTTTATGTCATACACATTTAATGCTCCGAACCTCAACCAATCAAAATCCTCTTTGTCCCTAGCGGCTAATTCAAAAGACAGAAAGAATGACGTCACACACTCAATGGCTATATTCAACCAAGCAATGGGCATCAACTCTTGTCACACTATAAATAAAAGAGCATTGAAGACGAAGCGCCAACTCTCTACAAAGCATTCATTGTTATATTTATTGCCAAGTCTTGAGCTATGTTTTTGTGTGATTCTGTACTGCAATGACCATTTATATACACTTAGGGTCTGTTTAGTTTGAGGAGAGGGTAGGGGAGTGAGAGGAGGGATAAGGGGGTATGTTACCTTGTTTGTTTTGTTAGAGAGGAATGAAGAGGATCTTTTGTAATGAAAGCCACAAAAATAAAGAGGAGGGAAGGAAATGTGAGACAAAATTTTGCCTTTCCTCCCACCCAACAATTCAAACCAAATGAGGGAATGATGACCCCTCCTATCAAACCACACACTCCCTTAAGGAGAGTATTTACTGAATCATTTCACTATGGTTAAGTTACTCAATATAGTGAGACCTTGAGTGCAAGCTTTGATTACAAAGTACAAAGAGAGGCGAGTGTTTCTTGAGAAGGGACTTGCTTATACTGAAACACTGAGAGACCTTGAAACTCTCAAAAAATTTTCTAAGAACTGGATATAGGTCAAATGAATTGGATCAAACCACTATAGATCCCTTGTGTTGTTCGGCACTATCTCTCTAACTCTATTCTCTTCTTACATTTATATGAGTTTAAAATTTTTAATATCATCCAATCCACCCCCTCTTAGATTAAAGACTTGAACTAACATTGTTTACTTAGTTGAAAGCGGAGGTATCCTTTTGGAAAATATATAGTTTTGTGGGTGATCTTCTACTCCAAAAAAAATAACATTATTAGGAAGACACCACCATGTAGAGGTTCAGATTCAAAATTTGAATCCAACATCCTCTCATCAAGCATGAAACTTAAGAATTTTATAAGTACTAAGTGCTTGCATATTACAATCCCATACACAATTCAATACTCTTTTTTTTAAATACACACAGCTCAATACTCTACGTACATTCACAAACCCACCCTAAAGATGCAGTCAAATAGACATATCACACAAAGTTTTGTAGAACTATAAGTTTTATATAAACTTAACCACACGTGTATTTAAAAGGAAAAAAATTAATGCACACAAGAACTTCTCATAAACAAGTAATCCTCCATCAAGGACGAAATCCCTTTCTGTTGTCTTTCTCGCGGCTGCTGCATTTTAATCATAAGTAGGGAAGTGAGCATATATAGAGACATATGGCACAACGAAGAATGAAAAAAAGAAATAGGTAGAATATCGTTTAGGTCCCAACAAAAAAAAATAAAATTAGAAAAATCCCATTGACAAGTAAAGAGTTATCATTAACAAGTTATGGGACTTGTTAATATATTATTTGTTTTACTCGAAACCTAAATGATATTCTCCAAAAGAAATACTCTCCCGGTTCTAAATATTTTCACTATAAATTAGATCCTACATTTAGAAATAGAGATATATAGAGAAAAGTAAGGGGCAAATAAAAAGGAGGGAATACTAGAATTTCTAAAAATGATAAAAATATTAAATATTTTCAAAGCTTTCCCTCTTAGCATCCTAATATATATATATATATATATATATATATATCCCTCCAAATATAAGGTTAAGTTCACGGTTCATTATGCTCAAAGAAACATGCAAGACTGTTAGTAATTAAGTCACAATCAATACTAAGTGAAGAACATTTTAAAAAAAAAAACCCACAATAATATATGAAAGGATCTTAATTATATAAAGTCAAAGTTGCTTTGGTAATTACATTTCGTGAAGAATCTCATCACTAACGCATCCATGGAAGCCATAGAAATGAGCTCCGTTTAAGCTGCTACCTCTACAAAATCATCTTGGTTTTTACCCTGTCATCCAGAATTTGGACAAGAACTATGAGCAACTAAAGTGACGAATGTTTTGAGCCACATTACTTAACATATCGAAGCTCACCAGTCTGTCATCAAATAGATAAAATCATAAATATCAAAACTTGAAGAGTTTATCCCAAGTTAAATCATGAAGTTTCAAATTATAATAATACAGGAATGTAGTTCGCCAAATTAGGAAAATAAAATTAGATAGCACCTAACTGATTAAATAAATGCACCATAATACTAAGATCAAAAGAAAAACTAAATAAACAAAATTGGACATGTTTAACTAATTTGATTAGATTAAGGAATTTAGTTAATACATCATGTTTTTTTCTACAACACTCTAATCATCTTCCTCAATTCCCTCTATTTCTTTCTTAATTTATTGTTGCTAAGAGAGCATCAATAGAGATAATATTAAAAAAAGATTGATAAATATGGAAAATAAGTCTTACATTTAAGACTAAGATTAACTCCACAATTAAGTCTTAATACATTAAGGACAAGAGGAGTACCTTGTTTACTGCAAATGATCTGGATTCAACGGTGAGACTGATATGATTTGAATGCCAGCAACTATGGCCATAATTTCTTCATCCTTGTTTAATCGTTGTTCAAGCAAAGGGCATTCCCAAATGAAAAGCTTTCTTACAGAACTAGGGAGCTTTCCTGTCATGTTCTTCAATTTTTCACAAAACATAATCTTTAGTTCTTGTAGAGAGGTTAGGTGCTGAAGAAGGATCCCGCAATTCAACGTCTCCAAGTCTTCAAATCCATGGAGTTCCAGAGTGGTAAGAGTGGAAGGAAGAGAACTAACTGCATCAGGGAAACCCTTGATACCACGAACACCTCGAATTTGAAGGCAAGTGATCCTTGTCGGGAGCTGTTGCCACTGTGCATGACGTGATACTAGTTTCTCAGAGAATCGAATGTCAAGTGATGTCAAACTTGAAACAAGAATGCCTTGTGGAAATGCCTCCATCTCATCGTAACTTTTTATGCGGAGCTCTTTTAAATTTGGAACAAGACCTTCTATATCACCACCACCACCACTGGACGCGAACTCGAGAGACTTACACTTAAGAATGGAAATGAGCTGGAGATCTTCAAGAGGACTAGTTGAACACAAAACAAAGTTGATGTTCTCACACTGCTCTATCAACAAACGTTTTAATGATTTGGGCAAACTTAGCTCAATCGTTTGAAGTGACATGTTGGAGCAGTCATTGATAGATAAATCTTCTATGTGCGTATTTTGAGAGAGTGCCCCCGCCATTGATCCCAACATCTGAGCTCCTGAAATTACTAGCTTCTCAAGGGAAGGAGGAAACTGATCTTGCTCTTGCCACACTGCTTTTTGACTTTCAGATATCTCTAAATTCTTGAGTTTTGGACAACTGGGGATGCGTGAATCAAACTTTCGACATCGATAGATCTCCAAAATTTCTAATGAAAGCAACTGCCGAGGTAGATTTCCATCTAATTCGTCGCAGTCAATTAATTGGAGATGTTTCAATTTAGGAAAAGCTTGCGTGTCATCTGAAGAATGCCATTTTTTCCAATTACCCATACTTTTAAACTCAAGAAACTCAAGGGACGCAAATGGAGTCATGGAAGCTCTATCATTGCCCTTCAAAAACTCATCGCCAATCTCTAGTATTTTTAATTCTTCAATGTATAAACTCTTCAAAGCAGGTAGTTGGCCAAGTGGGGGAAGCCTAATACAACTTTTGCAACCAAGTAACTTCAATGAAGTCATGTTGTGGTAAGAATCATGTCCTAACCAATCTGGAAATTCTGTACCCCTATAACCATGAATTTCAAAGGCTCTTAAACCCAGATGAGGCTGAAGCTTTTCCAAAATACCTTTTTCAGTCCGTACATTTATCATGAAACCATCATCAGACCATGACAATTTTAAATCTTTAATCTTCTTCTTCTCCATCATTCTAGCCTTGGAGGCTTCATTAACATCCTTGATTCTCTCTAGATTACTTATCTTAATCACCTCGACCTCCCAATTTGAAATTTCTCCCAACCCTCCGATCATTGCCTCATGCTCTGTGCCAACAATGAAGTCACTCAAACCTCGCAAATGTTTCGATTTTGTCAGTCCTCTTGGCATCTGTATCAAAGGAGTGCCGCTAGTATCAAGGTGCTGCAAATTTTTAAAATCTTGCATATCAAATGGCAGCACCTTGAGAAGATAACAATGGCACACCTTCAATGTTCGTAGATTGTGTAGTTCACACAACAAATCAGGCAATCCTTCAATGGCTGTTGAAGACAAGTCCAAATAGCACAGGTTTACAAGATCTCGCATGTTACCTAGCAGAGTCTTCAAATTGTGACATTGGTGCAGTATCAATGTCTGTAGATTGTATAACTTACACAATGAATCGGGTAAAGTTACAATCTTTGTGTAAGATAGATCCAAATAACGCAATTGTGCACACTCACCAATTGAATCAGGCACTATCTTTAAAGATGAAAGACCAGAAAGTGACAATGTTCGCAAGTACTTGAGCTTAAATAATGGAAAGTGAGGAGCATTTTGGATAGAGCTAGGGAGAGAGAAGAGCCTCAATCCTATAAATGTTCGCAGGGCATTTTCATTTTTGAAAAACTCAGCATCCAAGAGTGGATAATACAAATAATTACAAGACAAATGGCGCGTCTTACTGCCAGTTTTGGATCCATCCTTCTCTAATCTAGAGCATAAGCCTCCTGCTACCTGAGTCGCTAACTCATGAATAAGATCGTGCATGACAAAGTATTCATCATTTTCATCTGAGGATTGTAAAAATGATATTGAAGTTAAATTTCTAAAGCACTCATCTCCGACCGTTTCTGGACTTACATTACTACTTTCCTTCAGCTGCAAAAAACCTTCTGCCTTCCACATCAAGATCAAGAGCTCCTTGCAAAATGGATAACCCTTTGGAAATAAAGAGCAATAAGCAAAGCATTTTTTTAGATGTGGAGGAAGACAATAATAACTAACTCTTAAAGCTGGAATAATCCTCTTATCAGTATCTAAATTCCATAATGTGTTGTCTTTTAACATAGAATGCCAGAGTTCAATATCATCTGGTCGGAAAAGTCCCCCAAGTACGCTTGCAGCTAAAGGCAATCCTCCACACTTGCAAGCAACATCTCTGGCAAGTTTTTCTGAGGAAGAATTCATAGAAGAGTCTCTACAATGGAATGCACGCCTAGTAAAAATTGAAAAACAATCTTCATCAGACATTCTATGCAGATGATAAATTAACGATTTGTCTCTTTGAACCCTTGAAGCAACATCCTCATCGCGAGTTGTAACAAGGAATTTACAACCTTTCACTTTATAGTCAAGAAGCTCCTTTAACTTATCCCAGTAACGATAAATGGAACTCCAGACATTATCTAGAACAATTAAAAACTTTTTTCCTTCTAAATTTCGGTTCAAACAAATTTGGAGGAAATTAAGATCGTCCACATTATTAGAGACAGGCTGATCAGGACGGATTTGGTTCAGTATAGTCCGTACTAGCTTCAAAAGATCAAAATTTTCAGATACAGAGGCCCATGCCATGCAATGAAAATTTTGTTTGACATCATTTTCATGGTAAACTAGTCGGACTAAGGTGGTTTTCCCAACCCCACCTATGCCCACAACAGGAATAACCGACAATTCATCACCATCATCAGCAAAAAGAAGCCTCATTAAATCCTCCTTTTCTCTATTCCTTCCACAAACATCTGGGGCTGTCGCCCCAGGCGTTTCTTGAGATTTCAATGACAGATTCTCGGGGTCACCTCTCATTGTTAAACGAAGATCATCTTTTCGACTCACAAGGGATTCAATTCTATGAATTTCATCTTTTATCTTGTCAAATGGAGAAGAATCAAGGAAGGAATTGCACACCTGATTCTGAGAAGCATCTCCCCTAAGGTCGTCCAAATTGTAAACAGCATCCATAAGTTCATCGTACCAAGCCTGTACATTATCATCAGTGAATCGTTTAGACTCTGCAGCATTGAGCAAATCCTTGGCATCAAAGTTCAAACGGTTAATTAAAGCGTCGTCCAGCTTCTTTCCGAACAACAAGCTGAGCAGGTGGCGTCGTGGAGGAATTAATCTTTCCAGAAAAACATTACAGGCAGCAGAGAGAAGAGATCCGGCAAAAAGAGTACCAGCCATGATCTCTTTGAGAATGAACGAACAAAATGCCCGAAAACTTGCAGATTGGAGTTATGAAAAACGGGTGCGCGGATGGCTTGTACCAATAATGTAACGATGTAATAATTGCAATACGGCTTGGATTTTTGCATTGGGGAGAGGACTTGAGAGGAAAAGAAAGCTTTCCACGTTCACGCTTCTGTGTCTGGTTTCCCCTCAATTATTATTCCCGCGTTTGCCGTCCTCTTTTCACTAATTTCTCGCTTCATTTTCTCTCATTTAATCCTATTTTACTAGGTTAGATTTAATGATGTTTGGTAATATTCAATATTATAATACTATTTATGAATAAGGGAGACCCATAATTAAAAAAATGATGAAAAAAAATGTATATAGAATAATAATTAATTGAGAGTAAAATAAAAATATATATATTTATTATTAAAATAAAATTAAAAAAGATATTACTGAAAAGCCATTAAAAAAATAAAAGCTCCCAGAGTAAATCTTAACGTTAGATATGTTTGTAGATGTTGTGTGTGACTGTGTCCACGGAGGGATGGTTGGTTATTTTTGTTTTGCTTAATGTATTTGTCTCAAGACTTTGTTAACTTTTTTCTGTAGTTTCTTAAGGACGTGGCTTCTTTCCTCTATTTTTCTAGTCCGCTGCCCTCCTTTTCCTTCAAACTGCGCCGTTTTGGCGCAAAACAATGCACCAACTTTTTTTTTTTTTGAAAAACATTATTTAATGTCTTGATGTATTTTTTCAGTACTAGTCAGTTTCCTAAAATAATTTTCAGTATTATCCAGCCTTTTGAAAAATACTATTCATCATGAAGTATTTTTTCAATATCAATCAGTTCCCTAAAATAATTTTTTAGTATCATCCAATATCCTGAAGTATTTTTTTAGTGCCAATCAGTACTTTGAAATATTTTTGGTGCAATATTTTAGGATATTGGATGTACTAAAAATTAATTCAGGTGCACCAAAAATATTTCAAAGTACTGAATGACACTAAAAAAATACTCCATGATACTTATAATATTGAAAAATTATTTTAGGATCTTAAAAAAATATTTTAGGGAACTGACTGGTACTGAAAGAATAATTCAGGATGTTAAATAGTATTTTTCAAAATGCTGGATAATACTGAAAAATTATTTTAGGATCTTGAAAAAATATTTTATGGAACTGAGTAATACTAAAAAATACATCAGGATACTGGATAATACTAAAAAATTATTTTAGGGAACTGAATGGTAGTGAAAAAATACTTCAGGATGAATAGTATTTTTCAAAATGCTGGATAATACTGAAAATTATTTTAGGATCTTGAAAAAATATTTTAAGAAACTGACTAGTACTGAAAAAATACATCAGGACATTAAATAATGTTTTTCAAAAAAAAAAAAAAGTTGATGCACTGTTTTGCGCCAAAACGGCGTAGTTTGAAGGAAAAGGAGGGCAGCGGACCGGAAGAGTAGAGGAGAGAAGCCGCGTCCGTTTCTTAATGGTACTGGGTCTTCCATGGAAAAACAAAAACAACAAATGGACCAATGATTGAGCCGGCCACGACACTGGGCCCTAGACTCATAGGTCAAATTGGGGTTAACCCTAGACCAATAATAATAAGAAATTATATTTTTAAACATACTTGGTTATATTAAAATAAAATAAAGATAAAGATAAAGGGAAAATCCCTCTAAAATATATTGGAAATATGGAAATCTCTATTCAGTGTTTTGAAATTGAAAAATCTAGATCAGTCCAGTGTCAGTAAGGATGAACAGTGCGGGCGGCGCCAAAAAGACGATTTTGCCCTTCAACCCTCATTCTCGCCACTTCAGAAATAACAACACACAGTTCTTAATTAACAACTCCGGATTCTTGATTAACAACTCCAGTTTAATCTTTTTTTTCCACAATAACAACACCGGTCTTGTTATTAACAACTTCGAATTCTTGATTAATAACTCCACCTTATTCTTCCACATATTCGCATCTCAAAAATATAGTGTTGTTAATGTAAAATACGGCGTTGTTAATAAAGAAAGAGGTGTTGTTATTGGCCCTGAAACTTAAATTACGAAGTTGTGAAACAAGAAATGGGAGTTGTTAATATAAAATATGGTGTTGTTAATAACAAGATCAGTGTTGTTATTGTGAAAGTAAAAAGATGAAATTGGAGTTCTTAATCAAGAATATGGAGTTGTTAATCAAGAATTCAGAATTGTTAATTAAGAACGCATGTTGTTAATAAAAAAAGAAGTGTTGTTATTCGCCTTGAAACTTAAATTAGGAAGTTGTGAAATAAGAAAGGGGAGTTATTAAACAAGAATCTGGAGTTGTTAATTAAGAACCGCGTATTGTTATTTTTGAAGTGGCGAGAATGAGGGCTAAATGGCAAAATCGTCTTTTGGCGCCACCCGCACTGATCATCCGTACTGACACTGGACTGATCCGGGTTTTTCAATTTCAAAACACTGAATAGGGATTTCCCTATTTCCAAAGTAGTTTAGAGGGATTTTCTCAAAGATAAATGTCAAATAAAAAATAAAATTATTAAAAATATTAATTATATCATTTCTTATGTAATATAAAAATAAAATAATATTAAAAAAGTTTATATCCCATAGTATAATAATTTGCATCTAGCTATAACTTATTTAGAGAGAATATAATAAAATTTAATTTGAATAAAAAAGAGTCACTTTGCGGGGAGCGGCTTCTCTCCTTTTCCAATTGTCTCTGCTGCCATCCGTTGCTTTCCCTCCTCCAATCAAAGCCTTCTACCCATACCAGAAGAGAAAAGGAGCAAGCAAAAATAATTGAAAATGAGCCACTCTTTTTACATAATTTGATTTTTTTTTTCAAAAAATAATTTTATAATCCTTAATTATTAGTTTTTCTCAATTATTTAACATCTTGATGTAATTTTTTAGTATTAGTCAGTTCTTTAGAATATTTTTTCAAGATCCTAAAATAATTTTTTAGTATTATCCAATATCCTAATGTATTTTGAAAAACACTATTTAACATCCTGAAGTATTTTTTCAGTACCAGTCAATTCTCTAAAATAATTTTTTAATATTATCCCGTATCTTGAAGTATTATTTCAGTACCAGCCAGTACTCTAAAATAATTTTTTAACATTATCCCGTATCCTGAAGTATTTTTTTGGTATCAGTCAGTACTATGAAATATTTTTGGTGCACTTGAACTAATTTTTAGTGCATACAATATCCTAAAATATTGCACCAAAAATATTTCAAAGTACTGATTGGCAATAAAAAATACTTTAAGATACTTGATAGTACTAAAAAATTATTCTAGGATCTTGAAAAATTATTGTAGTGAACTGACTGGTACTGAAAAAATACTTCAGGATGTTGAATAGTGTTTTTCAAAATATATCAGGATACTGGATAATACTGAAAAATTATTTTAGGATCTTGAAAAAGTATTTTAAAGAACTGACTGGTACTGAAAAAATACATCAAGATATTGAATAATTGAGAAAAACTAATAATTAAGGATTATAAAATTGTTTTTTGAAAATCAATCAAATCTTTTCAACTATTTTTGCTTGCTCTTTTCTTCTTCTGGTATAGGTGGAAGGCTTTGATTGGAGGAGGGAAAGCAACGGGTGGCAGTGAAGAGAATTGGAAAAGGAGAGCAGCCGCTCCCCACTTGGCGCTCTACAACCTTCGACTGCTCCATGCGCGCTTTCCGACAAAGAAAGCTCATCACACGCAAGGCAAATAAGAAAACGGAACCTTGCTGATTACAGAGAAAATCAAAAAATATAATGAAATCATGATTTTATTTATTTACTATTTTCTTACTTAGTAAAACAATAATAGGAAAACCTAATAGAAAATATTTTTAGAGTGTATCAATTTAAATTAGAGTTTGATATAATTTTATTTAAAATTGTACCATTGCCAAATTTTCAAATTTAATTTTTGGAAAAATTATGAAAAAATCCTTACGTGTGTAGATATCTTCCCATGTCCCATTTGACAATTAAGTTGCCAGTGAGGTCTTTTTTCACAATTATCCCTTCATTTTTTCATTTTTCATAATTTTTACAATTTTGTCTCTTAAATAATACAATAGCCAATTATACAAAAGCCAAATCAAACATCATTCACTTTTACATAAGTTACTTATCCAATCACCAATCCAAACATTCATCATTTTACCCAATCTAACTATTTTTCAATTTTAAGATTTCATAAGTCTAAATAAAAATAAATCACTTATCCAATCATCAATCCAAACACACCCATCATCAATATCTTATCCAATAGTAGTTGTAACGCCATTACTTTTTTTTTTGGTTTCTAGGTAACACCTTTTAATATCTGATGTTTATCATTTCCCTTCATTAACGATGCAATAATTGCAATACGGCTTGGATTTTTGCATTTGGGAGAGGACTTGAGAGGAAAAGAAAGCAGTCCACGTTCACGCGGCTCCGTCTGGTTTCCCCTCAATTATTATTCCCGCGTTCGCCGTCCTCTTTTCACTAATTTCTCGCTCCGTTTTCTATTATTTGATGTTATTTTACTGTATTAGATTTAATGATGCTGGTAATATTCAGTATTATAATATTATTTATGAATAAGTGTGAGAGACTAATAATAAAAGAGAATATATATAGTATAATAATTAATTGAAAATAAAATAAAAAAATGTATTTATTATTAAAATAAAATTAAAAAAAGTCTTACAGAAAAGCCATTAAGAAAAAAAAAAGCTCCGGGAGTAAATCTCAAACATTGGAAATGTCTGTAAATGTTGTGTGTGACTGTGTCCACGGAGGGAGAGTAGGTTATTTTTTGTTTCACTTTATGTATTTGTCTTTATCAAATCTAGGTTTGCTCAATCCGAGACAAAACTCTTTTCACACACTTACTTCGTAAATCATAAAAGTTATTTTCAAAAGGTAATCCAAACACATTATTAGGACTTTGTAACTTACTTCATAAATTATAAAAGCTATTTTCAAAAGGTAATCCAAACACATTATTAGGACTTTGTAACTTTTTTTTTTAGTTTCTTAATGGTACTCAGTCTGTCATAGAAAAAAGACAAACGAAAAATGAACCGGTGATTGAGCGGGCCACAACACTGGACCCTAGACTAATAGGTCAGATTGGGGTTAACCCTAGACCAATAATAGTAAGAAATGATTATTTTTAAATATATGTGGTTATATTAAAATAAAATAAAAATAAAGATATAAAGATAAATGTCAAATTAAAATTAAAATTCTTAAAAATATTAATTATATCATCTCGTATGTAATATAAAAATGAAATAATATTAAAAAATTTTATATTCCACGGCATAATAATTTGTGTCCAGCAATAACTAATTTAGAGAAAATATAATAAAATTTAATTTGGAAAAAAAAGAGTCACTTTGCACTCGGCCACCTTCGCCTGCTCCATACGTGTTTTCCGACAAAGAAAGCTCATCACACGGCAAATAAGAGAATCTTTTAGCTTTTAACATTTGTTTCGCTTTCTTCCCCTTCTGCTCAATGATTTCCTTTCCGCATTTTGAAATTTCATGGCACTCGTAAAACCAAAATTAAATTAAATTTTGTGGATTAAAAATCATTGATACCCTTCCCTTTTTTTAATTAGAGCCACACGACATCAGAGTCTGAACGGTCTTCTGGTAGTAGTGCAGTACTACTTCGATGGTAAATAACTAAATATCTTGTGCTCGGCTGTCGTAAAATTTAGGCGGCAACTCCATTTTCATTTGATTTTTCGCTTAGAAATCCAAAACTTGGGCCCATGTGTCCTTCCCATCCTTGCACTGGGTGTCTTTGAATAAGTGGGGATAAAATTGGCTTTTTCAAATCTAACTTTTATAAATATAATTTGCATTTAGATTGATAAATGATAACTTGTTTAGATGAATGATATAAAAGTAATTTTAGGTGCAAAATGACTTGAAAGAATATAGATGAGCATACCAAATCTAAACAATGTTTTGATCATTCACAGGGGAACGGAATGCGTGCTATTGACGAAGGTTTTGTTGTGAAGAGGGAAGCAGCAGATGTGGTGAAATCATTCGCAGTAATGAAAACAGATGGATTTGTGGAGATAGCTGCAGCTTCATAACAATCTCCTGACTATCGTTAAGATGATTAGGATCATACATAGACTCAACTTGTGTTGTTCTAGAGGTTTTAGCAAAATAGATTTGTATTCAGAATGTACAAAAGTAATCAATCAATATCTTTGTCATCAATATAGGTAACACCTTTTAATCTTGTTAGCCAAATCTCTATAACCTAAGGAGTTATCATAATTTAATATTTAAATGCATATTTTACCCCAAAAAACATAATAGAAAAATCTACATTAGCTTGACGTGATGCATTAAAGAAAATTCAGAGAAATCAAGAGTTGACACAAACTTCACAGATTAAAGCAAAATTCTGAATATGACAAAAGATTTTACTCCAAAAACACTTGCAGCACACACACTTGTTGTTTCCTTTTTTACAGTATTTTTTTTCTTTCTTTTTTTCAATTTTTTTCTCCTTTTCTTTTTCTAATGCTCTTTTTTTTTTTCCGTTTTTTTTCCTACTGAAATTTAGAGAGAATGCAGAGTCTATACAAATAATATAATATAAGAAATCTGAACCCAAAAATTTCAGAAAAACGTTTGTTTTGAAAAAACTATAACTTGCTAGAAATTTTGGATTGAGATGCAATCAAAACAAACAGAAAGAAGAGAGTCTCTGCACAAACAATTCAACATAAGAAATTTGAACCCAAAAATTTCAGAAATGCGTTTGTTTTAAAAAGACTATAATTCACTAGAAATGTTGGATTGAGATGCAATTAAATCAAATAGAAAGAAGAGAGTCTAAACAATAAAAATGACCTATTGAATGATGGAAAACACAAAGCAAAAGTGGTCGAACAAAGATAGAATATTTGGGGACGTTCCGGAAAAACAAGAATGAACAAATACAAAAAAATTTTGAGAAAATACAACTAGACTAAAATGAATAAAACTTACACATGGAAAATCAGATTGAAATGATTCCAAATTGAAATGATAGAAGAGATTTTGAACTATGAAATAGATTCAATAAATATTAGAAAACACAAGGAAAAGTTTGACAGACAGAAGCAACAAATCTGGATATGAACAGACACAAGAATAAATTACAAAACACAACGAAAATGAAAACAAAGAACAAAAAGATATAGCTTGAGTTTATATCTGAAGCTCTAATATCAAGATGGTACGAATCCATAAAGAAAGATCCCACAAATCCACAACCAATCTAAGATATACACACCCAAAAAAATTAAACACAGATCAACGATCCACTTAAGCCTTTGAACAAGAAAGAATAAGGATCTAAAGTGTTGGAAGACGTAAGGCTGATCAAATCTTAATAAGTTTGTTAATTCTAAGAATAACTCTAGAAAGAATCCACTCACAAAAATCAAAATATAGAAATACAACTTTCATTCAACTTACTTAGTCTATTTAGTTCTTCCTATTGTGATTGGTTTTCTTGAAATTTGTAAATGATCATTTGAATTTGAAGCCACATCTTGCACCAACCCATCTTATGCTTTCTTATTAATTTGTTTGTTTATTGCTCTTGCACTTGCTCTTGCCCTTACCCTTGCCCTGAGACTTGATCTTGATCTTGACCTTGATCTTACCCTTGCCCTTGCCCTTACCCTTTTTCTTATTTTTGTGATTGATCCACTTAAAATTTGTAAATGATCACTTGAATTGGAAGGCACAACTTGTTTAATCGCATCACCTTGTGAGGAAAATCGTGCACCAATCAGCTTCCTTGGCGAAAACCCCGTTCCATTTTGGCATTCTTCGTCCCAGCCACGAGGAATCGGACCCATGTTCAGATCTGAGAAGCTATGACATTTGAGCGATAACCGAGTGTCAATGTCTCCGATGATTACATCAGAACCAGAGTCAGATTCTACTAACAAGCGACCACGCTGGTTTGTAGGGCAACGAAACCATAGATAATCATTGGAAGCAAGCATAGGCTTACTAATCGGATGAACAGAGAGAACCTTGGCGTTTTTCCTTAGATTTTCAACTTCTTTCGAATTAAAGGCACCATGGAAGCTGTAGTTGTAGCGTACACTTGGGAAATCTTGAATGATCTGACTGGGGTCAACAGGAAGTTCCTTGAGGAGATCGAACTTGCTGTGGCTGAAGCCTGGCTTCATCTCAACTCGATGTACACGGCGAACATCTAAACCAGCATTTGGTGGTGACTCTGGTTGAGCAGACATGATTTCCCCAGAGCTAGCATTCTAGTTCATTTCTTCCCATCTTATAGACGGAATTAGTTTCTCCTCTCTGTACGTCTGTAACCAGGCTGCGGAGCACCAAGTGGAAGCCCCCTTCGGGGAACCATCCTATTGCGCGGTGAACAGGCAAAGCATTAATGAGCCAGATTGGGAGTTAATCCTATTAAAATAATAATAGGGTAATTATAATTTTTGGTCTCTGAAGTTTGATCCAATTTTGGTTTTGGTCTCTTAAGTTTGAAACTCAAGTTTGAAATTGATGATTTTGGTCCCTGAAATTTCACCCGATTTTGGTTTTGGTCCCTCAAGTTTGAAAATGATTTGGTTTTTTTTCCGGGTCAGATCGGGTTTCATGACCGGGTCACCAAATCCTTTTCAAATTTGAGGGACCAAAATCAAAATTGGGTTAAACTTCATGGACCAAAACTACCGATTTCAAACTTGAGGGACCAAAATCAAAATTGGATCAAATTTCAGGGATCAAAAATTATATTAACCCATAATAATAAAAATGATATATTTTTAAATATGTTTAGTTATATTAAAATAAAATAAAAATAAAGATATAAAGATAAATGCCAAATAAAAATCAAAATTGTTAAAAATCTGAATTATATCATGACGTATCAGGTATGTGATAAAAAAAAAAAAGGAAAGATAACATTAAAGAAAGTTTATATTAGCTAATATAGGTTCTTAACCTTATATTTGGATGGAGATAAAAGTGATAACAAAATAAGGGTGAAGGAATACTAAAAATGAATTTTTTTAAAAATAATAATTATTTTTGAGAGCTTTCCATAGTTATGGACAAGTTATATCTCCGCGTACATTGTACGAGGGAGTATTATAGCTAAAAGTGTTAATTATAACAATAGTATAAGCAGATATATAATGTGTGTGTTGGGGGGGGGGTTTGAACCCCCGAACGCTCAATTGAGCTAAGAAGCTCAATGGATAATTTGAGAAAAAAAAATTGTGTTTGGTTTTCAAAGTAAGTAATTGAGCTTAATTCCATCTTAATAGCTTTTGCTATAAGTTCCATTTCTCAGCTTTTACTGATTTAGCTTTTGGGAAGAGTGAGAATGGTTAAAATATTTTTTCATTTGTGTCCAGTGTACTATCAGATTTATTGCAATCTTACCCTTAATGTACTTTTTTTGCTACAAAAATTTATTTCAACTATTATTTGGTGCTTTTAACCCTTAAAATATTTTTTTAACTGTACCTAGTGTATTATCAGACTGATTCCAATTTTATCTTTAATGTACTTTTTCAGTTCCAAAAATTATTTTAAACTATTTTTTGGTGTTTTTAACCCTTTAAAATATTTTTTCACCCACTGTCTCTTACTATTATCACAAAAATCACTTGTGCTTAAGTCAATCCAAACAAGTTTTACTTTTACAAAAGTCATTTATACAATCGCTGTTCCAAACATAAATCACATTATACAATCGGGCTTTTACCAAAAATAAAATTACCAAAAGTTAAATTGAGAAACTCCATTTTTTCTATCGCTATTCCAAACACACACAATGTTAGGTAGTATGTTTATCAACATTTTTTTATAGAATAACAAACATGTGGTTGGCAAAACAAAAAAACAAAAAAAAACATGTGACATTGACATTAAAAGTTAAATAGAATTAATTTGATTATCATTATAAAAAAAAAGGTCCAAAATTATTTTTGAATATAAAGGAAAAAACATTTGCACCCTGTGCATAATTGTTTTTATAGCCTCCAAAATTCTATTAGAAGATTATGATGTATGATTCATGATTTTGATATCTATTTTCAAAATCAATTAAGTTGAATTCACGGTTTAATGTCTCTTATTAAATTCAATTTACTTTATTACCATATCGTCAAACCCTAACAATAAAAGCTGAGAATTAAATGGGAATATATCTCAATAAATTTGAATAACTTGTGAATGGAATGTATAATTTTAATCCACAGTTATTATTAAAGAAGTCAAACTTTCTGAAGTAAAGGAAAATTATCTATAATGAGGAATGATTTTTAATGTTTTTTTTTAAAAAAGAAAATTACTATAACAGGTATTAATTGAATGAGTATTAATATAATTACGTATTGATTAATTTAATTATATGATTACCTAACCCGTTTTTGTTAAACGGGTTTTTAAGTGGGTGTTACTAAATTTTATATGTAAAGTTGATTCTTTTTCTCCTATTTTTGTCCTAGTACTAGATGTTTCTAAGGGGTATCAGGATATATATGAAGGTTGAGAGAAGTAGGTGAAATGAGGTAAGAGGAGACTCACAGGAACTTTCGTGGAACCTTCAGCGAGGGGTATCAAGATATATATGAAGGTTGAGAGGAGTAGGTGAACTGAGGTAGGAGGAGACTCACAAGAACTTTCGTGGAACCTTCAGCGAGTAACAGCAAGGAGTGAGGAGTGAGATCTTCGCGCCAAGCTCTGATTCTTCCGCCTCTTCGTCCATTTCGAATTTCTCACATTTGGCAATTGGCACAAGTCACAAACCACCATCCTTCTCGGGGAGCCTCAAGGGGAACGGATGCAATTTCACGCCAACTTCCCTCTTATGAGTATAACAGCAATTTGTTAGTGATATACTCTACTAATTAAACTTTATTTGAGCAAAAAAAAAAAAAAGATATACTAAGTAAACTTTACAAAAACAAAACTAAAAATTAAGGGGGAAAATTAAGTTTATTAACGTAATAAATATGTATGAAATAATCTCCCCCAAAATATATCCTTATTTATAAGAGATAGAAATATGGTTACATGGAAAAAGATGAGGGGAGATAATATAATTAATTGGAAACAAAAATAATAAAATCACATTAAATGTTTGCACAATTTCAAATAAGATTTTATACAAAGAACTAAGATAATTTAAATTTCAAACTTTTTATGAAAAGAATTAGAGGGAGAGGTAATTAAAATTTTAAAAAAATAAAACATGAGGAAAAATAACTTTCTACAGATTTTTTGTAATTTTTAAGTCAATTATTAAGAAGTAAATTTTGAATATTCGACACAAATTTAATCATTAAGGAGAATTGTTAGCTAATCATTGTTCAATTCCAATCTCACGCTCCCTCGAACATCCATGTGAGTGTTTGAGAGTGCGAATTTAGGGGGAAAACGCGTGATAATTGGACAAATCATACGATTATGCAAGAACAGCTTTTTTTGAGTGTTTGGTACTGCGTTGAGCCATTCGCTATCTTGTCTTATTCACACGATTGATTTAAGTTAACAGGCGTGACTTTTTGTTATTAAATTCGCTAGCTTATTTGACTGTTGTAGCATTAAATGCGTTTTAAAATATCTACCTAACCCTCCTCCCTCAGCATTTGTCTCTTCGGCCCCTACATTTATCACAGCACTGCAATTCGAGCTAATAAACGGAGCTCGCTGCTGTCGAAAAAGCTTCGGCTCTCACTGCTGTCGGCGCTTTCCTCGCCTCACCGGAGCTCGCCGTGGTCGCCGTCATCTGCTCACCAACTTCCCTCATCTTTCTCATTCTCAGATCTCTCTCCCTCCGTTGGCATTTTAGTCGATCTCCTCCCTCTCAATCGTTTCTCTTTAGGCCACGTTTTGAAGCCAGCGACTGTCGCCCCTGTCTTCGTCGTTCGCCGGCACCTCCAAATCTTCAACCAGGTATATACCCGAACCAAAGAGCTCTTCATTTTTCTTTGGGCCACATTTTGAATCTCACCCTTACTCTACTCTTCATTTTGTCGAAGCAAAGAGTGTGTCCGTGTAGCATCGGTGACCTCAGCTGGTGTTTCAGGAAGGTTTCCAGTGTGGTTTTGCGGTGGGTGTTGTGGGCCCTTGTCCGATGGTGTTTGGGCTTTGTTGGCCGAAGGTTTTGAGGCACAAAGTTGCAGATCTGTTCTTGCAAGTGCGTCTGAGCTTGTGTGGATCTTCTGCACCGGTGAACAAGTCCCATCGGTAAGGTGTCTTCATCTTCTGTTTGGTCTGTTTGGTTGCTGATCTGCATCGATGATCTTATGTTTGGTCTGTTTGGTTGCAAGTGCGTTTGAGCTTGTGTTTGATATCTTTGTACATGGTTAAATAGGCAATGGATAATGTTATAATTGCATAGGTGACTGTGAAACATAGCTGATGTGTTTGGTAGCTGTTGGTTGAATTTTCGAAATATGCTTGTGAACCACTGATGCATGCTCTGCTTTTGTCTGATCTGTGATCTGTGTTATGGGTTGTATGCTGCTGTTGGTTTCCATTTCTATGTGCTTCGTTTCAGGCCTTCTGTTACTACACAAGGGATGTCTCATGAAATCAATATTTTCATTAACATTATGTCACACGTTTGAAGGAAAATTTACTTGTTTTTGGACCCTTATATGACATTCAAATTTTCAAAAAGTTTTAAGCAGTAATTTCTTAAGAGTCCAGTAATACTTGGAAAGGAATGTTATGCTCAGGCACTGCATTTCTTTTTTCTAAAACCACCACAGTCCTTCTGACAACATCAAGGTATGAATACTTGATCTGCAAATATTCAATCAAAAAATACAGTTAGCTATAGTTAATCAATGCTTTATTACTGAAAGTCAAGATCTGCCACAATAGAATTACTCACAATTTATCTGGAGAAATCAAAGTTGTATACCCACACACACACACAATTGACAGCAACACCTTTGTTGTTTCTCTTAAGTTGATAGCTCCACAGAAGATGCTTTATTCTTGTTATGGTTTTATTTGTAGATTTGTATGGTATTCAAATTTTTTAAGGAAATTTCCAACGTCAACCTAAGCATTTATATGCTGAGTAATAGCCCGACTCTATATGCTTAGCCAACCACCTATCATCCATGCATTACAATTCCCTAATCATACCTCTGAACCATTAGATCATTGGCTATCTACAAGGGTTATCATACTCTTAAATCAATTTCTATAATATGTGAAAATGCTTTTGAATAGATGTGAAAATCTGGAATTGACTTGCTTGTGAAGTTTAGAAGGATCAATATGGTATATAGTTCCGATAACACTGTCGCCATGGTTGATTTGAATCAATTTATCACCAAGAATGTCACTTTAAATTCTATATATATGTATTTTACTTGTAAATCCACCCTCTTTTTCTATTTTACTTGTAAATTCTATATATATTGGAGCAGTTTATCACCAAGCAAGTCTTTGCATACAAAAAAAAAGTAATCTATCATTTAAAATTTTCGGTTCTGAATCAATGACTTTAGGCAAAAAGAAAATAATCCAATGTCTTCAACACAAAAGTGGATCCCCTCTTCGGTTTTGAATCAAATCAAGATCTGAAATGTTTTTCTTTTGTTGGTCAAAGATCTTAACTGTTTTGGATGATTAGTATATTTAAGGTTCTCATAATATCTGACCTTATGTGAATGAAATTTGTTGATAATATTCAAATTAAATTATGGCATAGAAATATGGACAGAGCTGTTTGGAAAGATGAGACAACTGAGATTTTTATCAATGCTTGCGTTGAGCAAATCTATAAAAAAGAATGCAATGGGATGCATTTTACAAAGAAAGGGTGGGAGAGAATTGTAGCTACATTTAATGAGAAAACTGGGAAAGAATATGAGAAGAAAAGATTGAAGAATAGGTTAGATATCCTTAAGAAAGATTTCAAGGCTTGGGATTCATTAATCAAAGAGATTGGTGTGAGCAGACACCCAATTACAGGTAAAGTCCTCGCTTCAAAAGAGTGGTGGCAGCGGAAAATACAGGTAAAAAAGAAACTTATACGTTTAATTTGTTTTCCTCTCCACTGATTTGTTTTGGTTAATTAATTGCTTATTGGTTTCTTCTTTGCATGCAGGAGAATTCAACATATAGAAAGTTCCAACACACAAGCCTCAAGTTTGAAAGAGAACTAAGGATTATATTCAAGGATGCTATGGCGACGGGCGAGGATTTTTTTAATCCAGCTTATGTAGATCCACAGACACAGACAGAAGAGGCTAAGTAGGAGGATATGTACCGACCAACAATGGATGAAGAAGGGTTAAGGGACAGCGAAGATGATATGTTCGGTGCTAACCCGATGCCTAGTACAGGGGTAACGGATGAGCTGGCTAGCATTGGCTTAACAACAAGCACTCCATCAACCGTTGGTGCTGAGTCAGGAAGTCGGGGTAAGAGGAAGATTGGTGAATCTATTTACTGTATGCCATTGAGTCCTTATTTGGTATTTTCTTTCTTCCATTACTCATACTTGAATGTTTAATCACACTCACAGGATATATAATCAATGGCAAATTCGAACAATCAAAATTTACCTGACATGGTGGAGGAAGATGACCAGTCTCGACTTATATCTCTTATAAACAACGAAGTAAATGAGTATGAACGATTCACCGCATTGATCTGTCAATATTGGGTGCCTTTCATGTGCAAAGAACCTTGTAAAACAAGTCAACGCATCGGTCATTTATGGGTTCAAGAGATATTGGCAAGCCATGGTTCACGCTATCATGACATGTTTAGAATGAAAAAACACGTCTTTCACAGCTTGTGTCATAAATTGGTCGAACATGGCTTACAGACTTCAATGAACGTTGGAATCGAGGAAATGGTTGCCATGTTTTTACTCACCGTTTGCCATGTAGTAGGCAATAGGTGGTACAGGAACTCTTTCAACATTCAGGGGAAATAGTCAGTAGGCTTTTGCACAAGGTATTAGATGCTTGCATCAATCTAGCGCGGGAAAATATCAGACCCAGCAATCCCAAATTCTCTGTATGCCACCCAAAGATAGAAAACGATTGCCGTTATTATCCATATTTTAAAGATGCTATTGGAGTAATAGATGGCACACATATTAGGTGTGTGATCACTGGTGGCAACCGGGATAGATATATCAGGAGGAAGGGATATCCAACACAGAATGTAATGGCTGTGTGTGATTGGGATATGTGCTTTACGTTTGTGTTGGCGGGCTGGGAAGGTACTGGACATGACGCTCATGTGTTTCAAACTGTTGTTTCAAATCCATCACAGAACTTCCCTCATCCACCTACATGTATATTTCTGTCACCTTCCTGTCAATTACTGTCATTCCGCACTTATATTTAGTTAACAATTTGAATTGATTTCAACATTTATTAGGCAAATATTATTTGGTTGATGCAGGCTATTCGACACAACTTGGTTTACCTTGGTCCCTATAGATGTGAGTGTTATCATATGCCAGGATTTAGCTGCCAACCCGGATTCAGAAATGCAAACGAGATCTTTAATTATTATCATTCTAGTTTGAGATCAATTATGGAAAGAACTTTTGGAGTATGGAAGAATCGATTTGAATTGTTACAAAAAATGCGTAAGTACAGCTACCAGACACAAGTTCACATTGTTTGTGTAATAATGGCCCTGCATAATTTTATTAGGAGAACTAATGTTCGAGACGTAGTGTTTCAGCAAGATGAAGCTGTGAATATACTTGATGTAGATAATAATAGTGTAGATGAACAGTCTTCCACCACAAATTATGGTAGGCGATCTTCCTCCCAAATGAAGCAACTTCGCGACTCAATTAGAGATCAAATTGTAAGGAACATGTGATATAATTAGTTATGTAATATTATTTCATCAAATTGTGTTAATTTTAATTCTCAAATTTCCCAACTTTACCTTTTATCATTTTTTTATTTTAAATTTAATTTCTCTCTTACCATTATCATAAAAGTCATTTATATTTAAGCCAATTCAAACACTCACTTACTTTTACAAAAATCAGTTATACAATCACAAATCCAAATATAAATCACATTATAAAATTTAAAATTAAAAGTACGATTACAAAAAATCAAATAACAAAAAATCATTTTTTCTATAGTTATTCCAAACACATAGTATAATTTTCGGTGGGAACATACAAAAGAGCGCCAAGTCCATGGTATAATATAACTTTCGGTGGGAACGAACAAAAGATTACCTAGCTTTGCGAATATAGGGGTAAAGTTGGTATTTAGCTCGAATACAGCTGCTTTATTGGTCATGATGGCCATGTACTTAGATGGCAAAACAAAAAATTTAAAACTGTGGAGAGATATATCTAGAAAAAGGGATATACTCCCTCCGATCCTATTTATAAATAATTTTTTTTATTATATAAAATGAACTGATAATTAAAAATAATAAGTCTATAAAAAATATTATGTTTTTTTTTCATATATGCCCTTATTTATGAAATAAGTGTAAGAGAGAGAATAGATAAAAAATATGAGAGATAATGAGTTTAAGATATGAGAAAAAATGAGTATTTAATAAGGATAAAATAAAAAAAAATTTACATTTTTAGATAAAAAATAAAAATTGTCTATAAATAGAACTAGAGGAGTAGTAATTAAAAGTGTAACCATGATTCGATAGCATGGAAAGCAATGGCAAATTTCCTGCACTCTAGCCCCTTTTTTCTTTTATGATGAAATATCAAAATGCATTAGCAAATAAAAAGATACAAAGGTACATTACAGAGAAAATGAAAGATAAGAACAAGAATTTAGCCTCAAAAGCATTGCTGGTTCTAAGAAAGGGATAATTCTAATAAAACAGAAATCAAAATCCTTGAGAAAAAGAGCAATATCTTACTGTAATAAAATTTCCTCATATTTGTATGATCATCTCACAGCTTAATTATTATATGCGGATATCAACATTACTAATTTACTATTGCGTCACACATACACGCACAGCGTAACAAAAAAGTAAAGTAACAAAGAACTAATGTAGCAAAAAACTTAAAACTGTGGAGAAATATATCCACAAAAGTGTAACAATGAATCAATGATACGTTTGATCAAAAAAAAAAAATCAATGATACGAAAACATGGAAAGTCATATTTGTATAAAGTTTCAAGGAAAGTCCCTCTTTCATTTTATAAAGTCTCCTAACATTTGTATAATCTCACAAATTGATAGTTATATGTGGATATCAACATTAGTATTGTGTCACATACATATAGATCCACATGTGTGTGTGTAAATATTAATAACTAATGATTCACTGTTGTACTTATATCCTAGTAATTATGTTTAATTGGCCTAGGCTGCAAGTATAACAACTATTTGCTCGTAATACTACTATTATATTAAGAAATTATAGTATTGAAATGCCCATGAGATTATAAAATTCATAAAAGTAAATTGAAAAATAAGGAAACGTAAATTTTTAAAAATGTTATACTTTTTCAGTTAAAGTATACTTTGAATATTTGGCACAAATTTAATCATCAGTACAATTGTGAAATTACAAAAAAAAAAAACATCACATAATTCACAATAACATAATTGACAACCCGATTGTTTAGAAAACAAAACTCATACACATGAATAAATCCCCATTTGAAATATATTATGTGCAATTACATGAATGGGCCAAATATGCATTCTCTTCCATATATTTTTTTAAAAAATAGCATCGTAAAAATTTTTGCTGTTTCTGGGTTGCTAGTTAATCCTTAAAATAATTCTGTAAGAAAGCAAGGTATTAGAACATTTTTTTTCGATTGCGTTTATAAAAATAATAATAA
This sequence comes from Inga leiocalycina, assembly GCA_963242795.1. Taxonomy (NCBI): domain Eukaryota; kingdom Viridiplantae; phylum Streptophyta; class Magnoliopsida; order Fabales; family Fabaceae; genus Inga; species Inga leiocalycina. Next base: position 39,194,388 of record OY725321.1, on the reverse strand, counting down.
ATGTGCTAATTACTCCGTTTATTCTTTTTTATAGGGAACAATTATCAAAATAAAGTAATTCAAAATGTTAGATAAAAACATTAAATGTGTACAATATATATTTGTCTTTCTAATTATACCCTTGTCTATAAAGGTAGTATATGAGAGATAATGAGTGACATTTATTTATTTATGGTAAAAATGAAAAATTTAATTTAAAATTTCAGATAAAAAGAATTTAGTGAGTGTTTGGAATGACTTAATTTTAGGAAATAAGCATTTATTACATAAGTCGAGACAAAACTCTTCTCACATACTTACCTTGTATGCCGTGAATCACGAATTATAAGCACTTATTACCTAAAAATAAATTATCCTAAATGAGCACTTATTCTTTATATTAAGGATCACTCCTATAAGAGATTGTTTCATTATAAGAAAAGAATAGAGGTAGTAGCTTGAAACGTTGGCTTAGGACTTTTATTTTAATATTTTTTAATTTCAAATATCATATTAAGAGATGTTATCTATCTATCTATTATAGTTGTGTCTGGGTTAACAGTGGTAGAAATAACTTTTTTCTAATATGATTTTTGCAAACATAAGATAGGGTATAAAAGTTAGATTGTGTAATATGATTTATGTTTAGATTGATTTTTAAAAAAGTCAATTCACTACTACAAAAAAGTAGTATAATGGCGCTTATTTTATAAAATACTTTGGCGTTTAAGAAACGTCAAAGCTTTTAACGCCATTAAAAATTCCTGTGGCGCTTTTCAATTTACAGAAACGTCATATGTTACTTTATTAAATTAAATAACTATATTAATTATATATAGCGTTTCGGGAGAAAAGTGTCAAAGGAGGGGACACCCCTCCTTCGGCGTTTTCTGGAAAAACGCCAGGCATTTTACCTTCAAACGTCATAGTAGGTTTAATTTTTTTTTATAATTTTTTAAAATATTTTTTTTTTCTGTGCAGTGTAATATGTGCAGTGTAATACCTGATGACCATATATAGTAGTAAGCAAATGACCATATATTTCGTCTAATAGGCAAATATTACAATACAAAACGATGATGGTCATTTGTTCAAATAACTACAATGAATAATTATAATGTTTAACAACTACAAAATATATTGTATTAACAATGATTATATAGTGTACAATTAATTTTATAAATGATTAAACAAAATAAGAATAGGCAAGAAAGAAGCTACATGCCTAAACTAACTAATTGCTTGACCATATATTCACACCATTCTTCAATGATTTCATCTATTTGATGGTCAGACAGCTCAGCACAACGTGCATCTTCATAATACTACATAAACAATCATGTATACAAAGAATGAAAATCACTAAATTTAGACACTTTGTCAATTAAAATTAAAACACAATATCAATTGCAACTAAAGGGAACTTACTTTCACAGGAATTTCAAGGTGGCAATGAGTAACTACATCTTTCATAAATTTCATAACATAATAACCACAATCATTATCATTCGGCTGGAATGGACACCGCAACAATACAATGAAATAGTTATGTCAATTTTTGAATAAATTTTTTTTACTAACAAGAATGGAGTAAATTTATATATAAGTACCATAATCTTCCTCCACGCATAGCTATTGGCCGGGTCATTGCGTCTAGAGTAGGTCAATCCAGCTTTTCCTCTATATGCGGTTAATGCACTAATAAAACAAAGAAGTTCCTGATTAATGTTGGTTATTCAATAATCACACACGAAAAGATTTACACATACACCCATACACTTACTTATTGAAGATAATCAGCATATCAGGGCGATTATCTGGATAAGCAGTTTCTATAGGATCTAGATAGTAAATGCGAGGGTTTTCTGGTGCTGCTGGATGGACAACAATTAATATCCAATGTTCCCTAAAAACACATTTTGAAAATTTTATTTGGACAATCATTTAATGGTAAAAGTGAAAAAATAAAAAACATATATTCAAATATTGTCACAAATCACTTACCCTACATTGTATGGAACAAGAAAGAGCTTGTTAGGGGTTGCTCTAAGCATAAAGCAGCCTCTAAGTTCGTTAGACTGTGCTTCCAAATCTCTTCCCTTATGCTGGCCAAAGAGGTGTGGGATAACAAAGATAAATCTCTGCATCCTATCCGTGCCTACTATCTCATCGTGGTACAAATGCCTTTATATCAAACAAACAATGTCATTTCCACCAAAAAAAAATTGAATGATGAATAATAATAACAATGATAGACGAATACCTGATCCATAAGTTGATAGCTGTTCCACCTATCCTTCCACGAGTAATCACATCATTCAGCACAGCACCATCGACATGATCAATTACACCTTCTGCATTATAGATGTCCAGATGAAATTGTATTTCCTAACCTCGTTGGAGGATCAATAGTTGTACCATTGATGCCAACTGTTGGCGATACGAGACCATTGGTTTGTTGTTTCGTTTGCTAGCAGAAGGTTGAGACTTCTGTTGGGTTGCTGAACCATGTGAGTTCTTCCTATAGCCTTCAATTCTTTTTCCTTTATGACTAGTGGCAACCTACAAAAATCATTAAAATTTAATCATGTAGTTTTTTAGATAGAAGTGCATATAGAATAAGTAGAAAGAATTGTAAATTAAATCACCTTTTGATATGGCTCAATCAGACCTATTGGCCATGCAACATAACCACCAACAACATCTTTTACCATTGTCTGTTCATCTAGAGAAGGGATTGGCAGGAGGGCACCTGCATCTGTGCATACGTCAACCTTGACTCTAAGTGTGTTCTCAGGAAATGGTGAACCATGAAGGATATCAATGTCGGTGTTGTAGACAACACCTATAGCAACTACATGCTTGAAAGATTCATCGACATGCAGCTTGTACGCCGATTCACCCTATGAAAGATGGAGTCAATATTAAGGTACACTAATTTAAAATATAACAAAAAGTTAACTAGAGAAGAAATTGATTACGAATGGAATTGGGACTTTAGGCGTGGAGGGGCAAATATCATTCTTCACACTTGTGCTGTCACACATTGGGCTTGGTGCTGGCCGAGAAAGCAGTAAAGTGTCAATTTGAGCCTTCAATAATGCATTTTGCTCTTGCATCAATCGCATATGATCGTTAAATTGTTCTATTTGGCGTTGGTAGACACTCATCTGCTCATCTACTTGATGCTTGTAGACACTCATCTGCTGTGCCAGTTGCTGATTGTAGTCACTCATCTGCTGTTCCAGTTGGTGCTTGTAGTCACCAATTTGCTCCTGTAGTTGCATAAAGTCATTTTTGTTTGGTCGCTTTTGGCGTCCGAAGTATGATGTTTGGGTGACTGCAAAACCAGTACCACGAAGACGACCATGATACTTAGGAGCTCCAAGAGCTCTGCTGAGTAAATCATCACGACCAACATAATTCATCAACTCTGGTTGGTCCTGCGTCATTTTTTGCTATCACAACAACAATTGCAATAATATTAGTTATTATAAAATAGAATCATTTAATCAAAGCAAAATATTTATGAATAATCCACCACTTACACAATATTCTGCAACTTCTCTGGCTTGTTCGCTGGGAATTTCTCCTTTTTTATTAGTGACGCCGGCCAGCCACAAATTATGACGTGGCATGTGTGTGACATCAGAATGTGATTGTTTGACCTTTATAACAAAGTTAGTTGTAGTTAAAAATTAGTCATCTAAATTATATGCATATGAAATGATTATAAGTTCTTACCAATTGTTGCTCCAACTTTGCATACGATAGTGGTCCTTTTAAGTACCGGTATGCCATGTTGCTTGCGCTTTCACGATTTCTATCACTTCGTTCCTTTTTAAAAACAAATAATTTCAATAAATATTAATTTCAATTACATTGCAAGTAGTCTGTAAGGGCTAATATTGTATTACCAGAAACTCCGCGGTAGTATGTGTACTCAAAAACTCATCCCACAGCTCTCGTGTAATTATTCCATCGTACAACTGTGGTGGCGTATGAATGATATTGCCATCTGTGTCCCGCGAGTAGAATTTGATAAGATTGGAACGAAAACATCTCAAAAGTTTGCCACATTTTGCGAACACGAATTTGTCTTTGTCGTCATCGATAATGAAGATAGACTGTAACAAAAAAACCACACATGCTTTGTTAAATTGTAATTCATGCAACAAAACAACCAGAATAATAAAGTAAATAATGTTTACCTTAACTGAACTTAGAAGCATATCAGAATAGTCCTTCTTTGCCCGTCTCCAATCTGAAATTGTAATGGGGACTCTTTCTTTGACAATAGTCCCAATATAATTAATAAAGTTGCTAGCATTTTCACCAACTGGGTTTCCTTTGTCATTCCACTCAAGCTCTAACATAATGCCCTTGCTCCTTAGTTTGATCAGTTTATGCATCACAGTCCTACCTCGGACTACAGCGGCTTCAAAGGCTGCTTGCTCAATGTGAGGATCAACTGCATCTTCATTATGGGCTTCAAAGTCTGCTTGATCATTGTGTGGATCCATTTTCCTACAAGTTAAATAAATAAGACAAAAATATCAGTGCATATTGACAATCATAGTAATAAAAGTAAATTAAGTTGGAATATATGAATACATGTAATAAAACATACATACTGAAAAATCAAGACACTCATTATCATCTTTTTCTCTTTCTTGTTCGATTTAAAAACCATGTCCCCTCATTATGATCATGTCTCATATATAAATGTTTGTCTTCATCTTCTTCTTCATTTCTATCAATATATCTTGACCACAACATCTCAAAGGAAAGAGTATCCTCAGGAATATTCAAATATTCATTACTTGTAGTACGAACTTGTTCTTGATGATTCTTGTTTGATGGAACTACAATGGACCAATTCTTCTTAGCAGGATCGGGAACGAAAAACACTTGTTCTGCTTGTGATGCTAAAATGAAAGGATCATCTTTATACCAAACTTTAGAAAGGTCTACTTGAACAAACCCTAACTCATCTGTCTGCAATCCACTGTTGTTGTTAACCCACTTACACCTGAAGACAGGGACCCTCAACACAGTATAATCTAACTCCCAGATTTGTTCAATTACACCAAAGTATGACATTGGTGCGTAGATAGGGTGCATGTCTTTGACACTGGATCTATGCCAAGAATCAGCAACAAGTGTTACCCCACTATTTTGCATCATGCTCCTTGTATCATGTTCTTGTGTGTAGAAGGTGTAACCGTTGATTGCATAACCATTATAAGATAATACACTTAAGCTCGGTCCATTCGATAGCCATCTCAAGTTTTCAGAAATTAGATCAGGATTCCTCTCCACCTCATCTTTAATGCGCCTTTTTAACCAACTTGGAAAATGTTTGTTGTGTTCTTTTGTTATAAAATTTTCATTCTTGTCACCATGTGCCAATCGAAGTGTGGCCTTGTGTTCGTCAACAAATGGTTCAACCTCATCAGTGTTATGAAGCGCATACAAGTGAGCTTGTTCCCATTCAGTCACCGATATCCTTATTACATCCTTCTCACTTGTTCCTTTCCCTGATCTTCACCCATCATGACGAGACTTGGGGATACCTACGGGGTCAACATTTGATAGGAAGTTAGCACAGAAGTCACTTGCTTCTTCAACCATATACCGCTCAGCTACACAACCCTCTGGTCGATATCTATTTTTCACATACCCCTTTAAAATTTTCATAAATCGCTCATTTGGGTACATCCATCTCAAGTACACTGGACCGCACAATTAAACCTCTTTCACCAAGTGTATGGTTAGATGGACCGTAATGTCAAAAAATGAAGGTGGAAAATACATTTCAAGTTCACACAGAGTACAGACAATCAGCCTTTGTAAATCTAGTAACTTCGTTGAATCAACCACTTTACTGCAAATCAACTTGAAGAACATGCAAAGTTTAGTAATGGTGTTCCTTACTTTTTTGGGTAAGATTGACCGTATACCAATTGGTATGAAATTTTGCATGAGCACATGACAATCATGAGATTTAAGGTTCTTTAGCTTCAACTCTTTCACTAATACAAGGTTCTTTATATTTGAAGAATACTCCTCTGGAACTTTAATTCCTTCCAGAAATTCACAAAATAATTTTTTCTCTTTCCTCGATAGAGTGTAAGCCGCTGGAGGTAGATAAGTACGGTGCCCTTACTCAACTGGTGCCAACTCTTCTCTTATTCCCAAATTAACCAAATCCAACCTCGCATTTACACTGCCCTTACTTTTTCCTCGTATACTGAGCAATGTGCCAATGAGACTATCACATATATTTTTTTCTATGTGCATCACATCAGGAAAATGTCTCACATACAAGGACTTCCAATATGGAAGTTTAAAGAAAATAGAATTCTTTTTCCAACCGGTTGTCCCGAATTGTTTTGCAAAAGGCTTGCCAAAATCGTTATCCATGTGCTTAACCTTCTCAAAAACCTGAGCACCGGTCAACATCTTCGGTGGGCTACCTTCTTCTGACTCACCATTGAAAGCCTTTTTCCACTTCCTCCAATGATGTGTTGATGGTAAGAATCTTCGATGTCCCATGTATACATTTTTCTTACAATGATCTAATCGCATTGAACGAGTGTCATCTTCATATGTAGGGCACGCACAATATCCTTTGACGCTATATCCGAACAAATTACCATAAGCAGGGAAATCATTAATTGTGCCAAACAACATGGCTTTCAAATTGAAACTTTCTTCCCTGTACCCATCATACACATTGACGCCTTCTTCCCATAATAGCTTCAAGTCATCAATTAAAGGAGCCAAGTATACATCTATATCATTTCCAGGTTGCCTTGGCCCAGAAATTAACATAGACAACATCATATACTTGCGTTTCATGATCAAGTGTGGAGGAAGGTTATAAATCATCAATATCACTGGCCATGTACTGTGTGTGCTACGCTGAACCCCGTGGGGATTGATTCCATCAGTTGAAAGTGCAAGGCGTAGGTTCCTTTCTTCATTCGTGAAGTCAGGATGGTCATGATCAATTTTTTTCCATTGAGGGGCATCCGCAGGGTGCCTAAGGTTCATGTCTTCAATCCTTTCATCTGTATGCCACGTCAACAACTTAGCAATCTCCTCATTACTGTATAATCGCTTGAATCTTGGAATAATTGGAAAATGCCATACGACCTTCGAGGGACTCTTTCCTTTCTTTTTCCCATATCGAGATGCATTACATTTAGGGCACTTCTCTAACGTTGCATATTGATTTTGAAATAATATGCAATCGTTAGGGCATGCATGAATCTTCTCATAACCCATGCCAGTTGTAGAGCAAAGTATTCACTTTGCCTCATATGTCTTGGTAGGAAGTACATTTTCTTCTGGGAGCATATCTTGCACAAGTTCAAGTAGTGCGGTGAAACCAGAATCACTCAATCCATAGCGTGCTTTAAAATTGTACAATTTCAACACTGCTAGCAATCTTGTGTATTTAGTACTACCAGCATATAATGGCTTCTCTGCATCACCTTTCAACTTCTCATATTGTTGAGGACGGTTATGAAGCACCCCTTCAACTGCATTTAGCATTTCTTGAAGACCATCATCTTCATCACAAATACTTGAGTCAAACTCATTTGAAGCACCGATCATGGTATGTATTTGACCATGATCTGCATCATCCGTCTCACTGTGCCTTGTCCATCGTGTATATGATTGATCAATTCCATGACACACTAAATGATCTAGCAAATCAAGTAGACTAATCCGCTTTCCATAACAACAAGATAAGCAAGGACATAGGATTTTGTTAGGATCATTTGCATGCTCACTTGCAAATCTAATAAACTCTTTGACCCCATCAATATATTCTCTTGAGCACCGATTAGATGACATCCATTTTCGATCCATCTATACATTAAACATGTATATTTTTATAAGTGGTCAGTTGCTTGCCTCTTAAAGTTCTCTTTATTTATTATTTATTTTTTTAAAAAAGTAAATTCAGCAGCATAACATTCCAAAATTTAAAGTTTTATAAAATATTAAACACTCTTCTTAAATCACAAATAATCAACCAATTAATCCCACAACATCTAAATAATGTTCACAACTCACCACCAAATAAATCATATTGGCCAACACTACTACATGTCGTAATTAAAATAATTGGGTCCATAACAAGCCAACAAAAATACAACCCTGCGTTTATTAAATTAATTGGTTCCAAAATAATCATTGATTAAACTACCAGCAGCATTTATAACATTTCTACCCAATTTGACCATTTCAACGGTGCCATTCCCAACTCTTTCACTATTGACAACATGTACTTCGATAGAAAAGTATAAGCAAATATATAATAGTCAAACATATTTTAATTAAAAAAATGTGAATAAAATGTTAAAAAATAGACAACACTTACAGGAGCTTCTGTAGGAAGCTTTGTACTGCAACTAGCCAAAAAGAGAAAGAACACGAGGGAGGAAGCTTTGTACTGCAACCAGCCAAAGAGAAAAAGAACACGTGTGGGAGGAAGCTTTGTACCACAACGAAGCTCTATACTGAAATGAAAGTGGCGAACAAATGTTTACAAATATTTGCACGAGGAGGAGACAAAAAAAATAGCAAGTGGGGGACCAAAGAAGCTTCTACTTGTCGCTAGGTCAAACAGAGGAAAGGGGTGGGGACAAATAGAAAAGAAAAGCAGGAAAGCGATAGTGGCGGCAACAATGGCGGGTGTTAAAATTTTTTAACATTTATATTACCTTTTATGGCGCTTATATAAAAAGTGCCAAAAAAGGTGTGAGTATCTATGGCACTTTTTATATAAGCGTCATTAATGTTATAAAACAAAACTGAAACCTTTGGCGCTTCCTTAGAAAGCGCCAAAAATTCCTTTAAAAAATATTAAAAAAAACTAAATTAAAGCTGACTGAATTTTTTTTCTATTATAATTTTTTTAACATGTCCTAGGCGTTTTGTACATGTGCATTTATAAGGAGCCTTGCTGCCACATATGGCTTCCTGTTTGTCACTTCAATTAATACCAAGTTCATATCACTAACATGGATCAAAGTGGGAATCAGAGGGAACTAATTAATGGTGGGGCTGTGTACAGGGAATCAAAGCAAGCAGCTTTGAATACTTCAGAAATGCCAATTGCCAACCATCATAATATAGTTGTAATTAAAAAAAAAACCATTGCGTGATCCACCAAGTATAAAGGCATATTGTAAAAGAAGTCATGATTCTTATCAAGTAAATGGATAACCTGTGATTCTTTCCCAACAGCGAGCTCTGACGATGGCTTTCAACAGTTGAGGGAGCTGAGGACGTGAGGGCAAGGAAGATTAAGAGCGTGAGTATCTTCTTCAATGCGCAGATGCAAATATGACTATTGCTTCAATGCGCAAATACAAAAAGTGATTTATATGTCCAACCTGATCTTCAAGGAGCGAGCTGTCGGATGGCCAAAGAAAAAAACAAATATGACTTGCCTTGTCAATGGAAGCTTTCACGTGATCCTTCTCCATTCTTTTTTGACTTACCTTTTTAGTAAATGCCAAAGCTAGCTTTCACGTGATTCAATTATTCTTCTCCTTTTGGTGAATGAAAAGCTCTTGTCTGAACCAAATCCTTCATTTTTTAATAATTGTGGAAGCTTTGGCGTTTTGTTAAAAAACGCCAAAGCTTCCCCTTGTTTTTTTTTCTAATGGAAGCTTTGGCGTTTTCTTAAAAAACACCAAAGCTTCCCCATATTTTTTTTTCCCTAAACAAAGCTTCCCATCCATCTACATGTAGCCTACGTGCTGTATGTTGTAATGGAAGCTTTGGCGTTTTCTTTAAAAAACGCCAAAGCTTCCCCTTGTTTTTTTTTTCTAATGGAAGCTTTGGCTTTTTCTTAAAAAACGCCAAAGCTTCCCCATATATATATATATATTCCTAAACAAAGCTTCCCATCCATCTACATGTACCCTCATGTCAATGTCATAAAATAAATTACAGAAAATTATTTTAGTTCTCAATCTTACTCCCCCACGATGTAAAGAACTTAGTAATATGGTTTATCTTGTGAAGTAACGTAGACATGTGAGTTGTGCAAGTTGAAAATGGAGTTTTATCAATAGGAATACCAGTTTATATAGACATCAATATCAATATATGCGACGAAATATCTACAAGGTCGCAAGGGTTTACCTATATTTGTATGTTTTTCCCCATATCGTATTCAAGCCTTGAATTTTGTCATCAGAACCCAGGTGAATGAATATTCAGTACCAATCAGCATTATCTGCAAATATGACCTCTTGCGATGTTCTTATTAAATGCATCTACGTGCTTCATGTTATAATGGAAGCTTTGGCATTTTGTTAAAAAACGCCAAAGCTTCCCCATATTTTTTTTTCTAAACAAAGCTTCCCATCCATCTACATGTACCCTACGTGATTCATGTAGTAATGGAAGCTTTGGCATTTTTTAACAAAACGCCAAAGCTTCCCCTTCTTTTTTTTTCTAATGGAAGCTTTGGCATTTTGTTAAAAAACGCCAAAGCTTCCCCATATTTTTTTTTTCTAAACAAAGCTTCCCATCCATCTTGATCCAAAAAAAATCTGCAATGATCATATATGATTCATATCTTTCGTTTTTTTTTATTATATA